>OY728128.1:1946230987-1947480987 GCA_963277665.1 Viscum album | reverse complement strand
TTTCCATTTTCTGTATAAGCATGCTTACTAGTTATTATATCTACTATTAGTTAACCATTGGCGCCCTTTTTATATTCAAATGTATGACCTTCTATGGACGCATTCTTGGTTTTTTAGTAGTTACAAGTGGTGTTCAACATGCTGTTATGTTTACTTTCCACTGCACTTGTTAATATTTTTCTTCTGATGTTTATTGTTATTGATGTGCTTCCGCTATGCGGGTTTGTTTTGAGTCAACTGAGTCATTTATTTCCATTGTATGTTAAATATTATTACTCATACCAGTACAATTATCATCCTATAAGAGGGCATAGACTCCCCACTATACCTATCATACCCTCACTACTAGTTGGAATCCTTTGGCATTCGAGGATGTGTGCCTAAGGTAGTAACACCCAACCCATTTAGCAGTGTTTGGGTGGCTGTTCAGGTCCAGGATGTTATAGGTTACATTTTAGTAATGGTTTGTTATTTCATCTCCTTTAATTTTTCTATCTTATCCCTCTATATTGAATTATTATTTGGGAGTTGAGGTTTTTTCTTGTGTAATTGACCACTTTTCCCTTCTATGGGGTACCCTTCATGTTAGGGGGTCCTTTGTGATTGTTTGAGTTCAGGGACTTAGGAAATTGAGGTATGTCCCATTTCCATATTGTGGATTACATCATCAATAGTTGGAGGTTATTTTGATATATCTTCATGTTCTTCAGATTTTGTTCTTAGTGTGGATTTTGGACATCATCCCTTTTGAATCAATTACTTCATCCAAATGTTTTTCGAGGGAAGAAAGCATTATAGTTGGGAGGATTGTCACACCCCAAATTTAATTTATTAATTATTTAATTATATTTAGTCTCATTCTTGAGTTCTATACTGAACTGGGTTAAAATTATAAAATTATAATATTTTCAGCAAAGGCACATGGTTGGCATAGAGTTATTTGAAACCATCTACAACCCGTGTAAGGGTTTCTTTTACTTTTACAAAGCTGACCAGATGGTTGGTGCACAGTTTCCTTAACTATGCACCCTGAACATGTGAGGTGTTCAAAGATATCCAATAGTGGATACATGGTTGGTGTATGGTTTGGAAAACTCTATGGGATACCCAATATTTAAAAAAATTGTGTTTTATTATTATTTTTTCCTTTTATTCCCCATATCCTCCATTACCCATCATGCCCCCATCCCCTTCCCCTTCCAACCTATATTTCACACCCCGTCTAGGAGGAACCCCATCCACATGCCTCCCTCCTCCTCCAACCATGGAATTCAAACATCTCTTCTTTCTATTTCATGTTCACTTTCATTTGATTATCATTCATCCCCCTCTCTTATTCTTCTATTTTTATTATGCATTTTCTTATCTCCCTTACGGTGTACATGACCCATATAAATCCTAATCCTATTTTGATTATTTTATTTGTTAATTATTAGTTTATAGGGATCATGAGTCATGTTGAGTCTTTTTCTTTCCACGACCATTGAAGGAAATGAGTTATCCATCAGTTTTAGGTAGGGTTTCTTTCATTCTTCTTATTTTACACAATTTTAATTTAAGGGATTATGATTTTTAGTTTCCTTATTATTATTTAGGGTTCCTTGGTCCACCATAATGTGGATTTTAACCACCACTATCAAAGGAAATAATTTTTTAGGTAGGTTACCCTATGTCTGAGCCTTTAATTTGAAGACTATAATTGCTTGGTGGTTTTATTGGGTGTTTTTATTATATTATGAAGTATAATGTTGAAAATTATTATGATGTATAATATTTAGTTTTATCTTGTTTTTTATGTTTTCCTATAATATATTTCATGTTTTTTATTTATCAAAGTATGTTTTCAAGATTATTCAAAAATTTTATTCTAAATGATCAAATGTATTCAAAATTACTTATAACATGTGGATTGGAAATGAACAAAGGTGTTTGGGTCTTTCAAACAATTTATATAAAAGTTTTATGGAATATTTGGTTTCCTGAAGATCTTTCAAGGGATTTATAATTCCTTAAATTATTAAATATGACTCATACACATATACATATATAGATAAATATAAATAATCTGTCTTTTTACATATTATCACATGGAAATATTAATGTGTACATTGGGATAAGAGGTGTTTATATATATATATATATCAAGATTCATATATGTGTAAATGTGAAGGGTGTTTTTGAAACTATAAATATTTGGGGAAAAAGTTGTTTTTAAATGACAAATGATTCTTTAAAATTGATGAGGCTCTATTAGAAGTTTGAGGCTATTTATTGAAAATAAAAACCCCTATTATTGTGACCCCCTTGGTTATGGAATTCATATGGGTGTTGAATGGAAGGTAAATGTGTGAAATTAATGAATATATGTGAGGTATGCACAATAAAGGGGCTTATTTGTTGTTTATGTATCATGGGAAGGAAAACAAGGCTACACTTAAAAGGGAGTTCGAAGGTGATAAAGTGGATTATTATTTTAGTTCAGATTGTATGATATGTTTTATATTATATATTGATAAAACTAACCTCTATTTTTACATCATGGTAAACCTTGGGTGGTTAAGAGGGAGTTCTAATTACACACTCTGCACTAGTTTAGTATTATGCTCTGACTAGTGGCTCTGAGTTCCCTTGACACTTGTTTTAAATACACACTAATTTACTCTATTTTTTGGAAATTTTATAAAAGTAATTTCCAATGTTTTTTTAATAGATCTATTATTTTATCAATGGTTACTTTTATAAATGTTTTATTGTACCATATCTCATTATTCTGAAATTGTTTCATAAAATGGAAAGGGAAATTTATTTTTTCTAAAATTACTAACATGATAATTTATTTTAATGTAAATTAAAACCTTATTTTAAATTTTTATATTTTTAAACTAGAATGAAATGGATTTATATTTAAAGTTAAGGAATATGAATTGGTTTCTCTTTTGGGATCCCTACTGAGCTTATTTTCTACACCTACATTATCATTTTAGTTTTAGGTTTCAGGTTATCTATTCCCACCCATGGGGTGATGAGGTTATATTAGTTGTATAGTGACTCGTATAGTCACAAGGAGGTATGTTTTTAATTTAGTTTTAGTTAATTTTATTTCATTACATTTGGCTAGTTGTTCCTATTACTTAATTTTAGTAGGAAATATTTTTATTTTTCCTAGAATTCCTAGCAAGTTTCCTTTTAAATGATTTAATTTATACAAGTAGGAATTTACTAATTTATATGGTTTGAGGTGTAGTGATTTTGTGGTTCTTGAGGATAGTAAGTAGAATGAATTTCTATAGGAGAGGGAGATTGGGGTATGAGGTAGGTTTTGGGTGTTTGTTTTGTTTACTACTTTCATAAATTTTTTCTAGTTTATTATTTCGTACATTTTTCTTTTGTTGTGGACATAAAACATATGAAAGGGCCATGCAATTTTGTTATTTAATTTCCACTATTGATTTTCATAATTATTTATTTGGAGATTAATTCTCAAGAGGTGTTTCCTTGATGCCTTGACACTTTTTCTATCCCACAGGGATCGAGAATTCACTATGTACCTTGTCACAGGATGGCTCGGGCATTCAACAGAGGGACGAATTAGGTTGGTTCATGACATGGGAGTATAATAATTTGAATATGAGAGTAAGACTCTGAGCATATGGATTTAATGGGGTTGGTCATAATAATATTATGATAATAATATAAACATAATACTCTGATCATACGACCCTGATGTTGAGTGTAATTATTCATCATCGTAAGATTTTAGAAAAATTGAAAATGCATGTGTATAAGGATTTGGATAAGAATGCGAATTCTTTGTAATATTTCAAGACTTATTGAATTTCAGATGTATTTGGGCCATTAAATTTGAATTGTATTTCATTGATTAAAAAATAAAGATTTTTGGAGGGTTGTGCTACAAATGAAGAAGGATCCATGATTGAATTTATTATTAAAGAATACATATTTATATGTGATTTAAATGAATGAAAATTATTATGTATTGAAGGATAAATTTTAAATATTGATAAAGTCACGTTAGTTACTATATATTATCATACAGTTATTGTGTGTAGTTATTATAGGAGAAGTTGTGTGATAATGTTTATTATCATGGGAGTAGTTACTACTGAGTATTGATGAATTTTAAATGATAAGACGATATGGATGAAGATTGTGGATCGATTCAAAGACCTTGAAGAC
The DNA here is from genome assembly GCA_963277665.1 of Viscum album. Lineage (NCBI taxonomy): Eukaryota > Viridiplantae > Streptophyta > Magnoliopsida > Santalales > Viscaceae > Viscum > Viscum album. The sequence continues at coordinate 1,947,476,790 of OY728128.1, read as the reverse complement.
TAAAACCCAAGGTTTTGAATTATACATAATCTTTCTAATTCAAAATGATACATTCACATGATATTTTTTTGAATGTTAATGAAATATAAGACACTAGAAGATAGAAATAAATGCTTCAATTTTTATTATATATATACTCTATAGGTCAACGAGGAAGTATATAGAGAATAGAGAGAGAAGTTTTAAACTATGATTCAAGAGTTAATATTTTGGTGTCAAGAAGAAGGATACCTAACTCTATGATAATCATTCTAATACACATGATGTGAATCAAATTCATGAATAAGATAACCATTTTATATTATAAGTGTTGAATAATAAGAATATAAGAAAAAGGGGAACAAGATAGGATTATAAGAGAGAGTTATGAATATCTATTTTCATAAAAAAAAGGAATAAGAGAGGATAATAGAATATTTTTTTTATATTTATGTTTCATAGGAAGAAGAAGAACAAAAATAATAAGAAAATAAGAAGGTTGTGAAACTTATTTTTCACATAAAGAATAGAAGGAAGGAGAAGCATTCAAAATTTATACTGTAAAGAGTGTGTGTACTATTATGAAAATAAAATAATTATAGGATTTTATAGCATGTTGTTGTGAAAGTAAGAGAAGTGGAAGAAGCCAAAGTAGTGTTATGACATTCAATACAAATCACAACTTGTGGATGAATCTCTTGATATTGAAAATCAATTAAAGAAGTTTCACATTGTCTACATAGGTAGTATAAAGACCCAGTAAATAGATGTAGTTAGAACATTTTATCACCAGTCTAGGGACTTAAGATTATTATTTTTCCCCTTATTCAGTATAGGTCACCACACTTTATGTTCAGGTTTCTTTTCTAGCATACCAATTGTAACAAGTACCTTATTATAGTTTCATGTGTGATTGAGGATTATTTATCTATTACACTAAGTTTTGGACCCTTTGTGAAACAGTTGTTTTCATAATCACAAATCATTCCAATTTATAAAAGATATTAATTCACATCTTCTGTTTTGAGTAATATTTATAACTGAATAGATTATGTCACATTATATAATACATTTCAATATATTTACAAGTGTATATTTATGAACAATTATGAATTTCACTTAATATGGTATTGTTCTATATAAGACAAACACTTCGTAAGTCTTTTAGAGTCCCTGAAACTGATAGTTCAAAGGAGTCACCGATGGCTGACTCACTTATGAGGACTCACCGATCAAAGAACTCATCGATAAAAGAAGTAATCGATTGAGGAAGTCACTGATAGAAGAAGACACTGGTTCTAGACTCACCGATAGAACAAACAACACACCAATGGAGAAGTCACCGATGATCGGTCACACCGATAGTTCAAGCGACTCACCAATTGGATGACTTACCGATGACAGACTTACCGATGGATGAGTTACCGATGGGAGATACATTGATAGTTCAAAATGAGTCACCAATGATGACTCACCGATTTCCAGATAGAATGATAGCACAAACAAATCACCGATACCTAGAGTCACTGATACCGATGAAGAGGACTCACCGATGCAGAGAGTCACCAATGTTGACAAACTGATGATGGCAAACTGATGGAAATGAGACACTGATACCTATGACTCACCGATAGTCATAAAAATTGTTTTTGATTTATTAATTCAAATTTATATCTAAAGGTCATATTTATACAAATTAATGTTTATGACATAAATTAATGTTGTTTGTAGAAAATTCAGTAGACAGTACGAGGTACATGCACATGGGGAGATCTTCATGTCTGCTGTACCTCTAAGTATAAAATAATTACAAGCTCAATCATGTAGATATACACACACGCCATAATTCTTGCAACCTTCGAGCTTACTTCCAAATCCCAAGAACTCAAAGGAATAAAATATGGGGAGATCAACAAGACAAGCCAAACCTATTGAACCAAATTAAACAACTTTCTAACAATAAGGATATGAAAACTTCATAGTCATAGAAGACAGAGCAGAGAGACTACGATACTCTATTTTGGAGATACCTTCCGGAAGAGGACTCAAATTCCATTTACACTACATCAAATGAGTCTAGAGCCTCACCGCATAACACAAAGATACTTCTAAACCTTTATCTATATCTTAGCTCTGTTGTGTCAATTTATTTACATTTATGAGCAGTGTGTGTATCTATATGTTACACACACACTGAATCTTGTGCATAACTGGAGGATACTTGATATCCTCAAACTCACCCTCATATTATCCTTTTAAATCCCACATATAACAGTGGAAGAGGTAAAGTGTGACCCATTTGTTGTTTTTCCCATGAATAACTATGGTAGAGGTCAAGTGTGACCTAGACAACCTTGTGTGCTATTATGAACCCCGATCTAGGGTGTGGATAAAATTGTTTATTAAGTTAAACTACTTGGTGGCAGGTGATCACCAAGTCAAGAAGAATAAGTCTCAGTTTGAGATCAAACCTCTTTTTTATATCTGCTGTGTTTTTATCTTTTAGTTTTACTTTGTTTTATCACATATTTTATAAAACTAAATTGAACTTTGATAGTTAGTTTATCAAGTGTTTATGACTGTTTTGAACCAGTATGTTATTTTAAAAGGTTGTATTAATCTTTAGATTACTATAACTGAGAAATAATCAATCTTTTGAGAAATTAATTGAAAATTAAATACTCTTATAAATTCACTAAAAACTAACTTTTATTATATTTTTAATTAGGGGGAAATTTTCATAGAACAAATTTTAACAGAAATTTTTATAGATACTCAATTCACCCCCCTCTTGAGGAATCTACTTCGACTAACATTTGGTATCAAAGGAATGTAGAATTTATCAGTTTTTGAAAGCCTTTTCAAACCTTTTCAAATGTGATTGTAGTTGAATTTCAAAGATCTTAAAATTTCTATTAGTTATAAATTTTTATCTTTATGAAATCTTTTTAAAATTTATTTTATGGATAATATATTAGAAGTAGATTCTACTAATAGACCACTTTTTTATAATGGAACCAATTATGATCAGTGGTAGATTAAGATAAAAATACATCTAGAAAGAATGGGATTTGAAATTTGGACTACTATTGATAGTAAATATTAAATTCCTAAAACTTCTATAAATACTTGGGATGAACCTAACACGACTGCCTATAACAATAATCGTAAAGCAATGAATTCTCTATATTTTTCACCAGGAGATGAAGAGTTTAATCACATTTATACTTGTAAAACTGCCCATGAGATTTGGGACACTTTGAATGTTTCTCATGAGGGAACATCTAATGTGAAAGAGATGAGACTAAATACTTATACTATTAAATATGAAAATTTTAGAATGAATCCTGATGAATCCATTTCTGATATGTATCTTAGGTTCAATGAAATTGTGAATACCATGATTTATTTAGGAAGAGTTTTCATAATAAAGGAAAAGATCCTGAGGATTCTATGATGCTTTCCAGAGAGATGGCGAGGGACATCTGTATCTATAAGAAAATAATGTGACATTGATAAGATGCTAGTGAAGGATTTGATTGGAAAATTAATGATGTTTGAAGAGGAACTCAAATTAAATCAAGAGAAGGATGAACCAAAAAGGAAATCTATAGCCTTTAAGACTACCAATTCCAAGAGTAAATACAAATAGAAAGTTCAAGATGATGTTGAGAGAACAAGTAGTAAAGAATCAATTTTAGACAGTGATGAGGAAATGGCCTAGCTCACTAGAAGATTCAAGAAATTTTATAAGAAAAATAAGTTTATCAGAAATCCCAATTTTAAAGGAAAGTATGATAAAAAGGGAAACTAGAAAAAGTATTGGATGTGAAATGACAAAACAGAGGAGATTGTTTGCTATGAATGCAAGAGGAGAGGACATGTCAACGATGAATTTCCTAAGTTAAGGTATAAAAATAAGTATGATAATAAATATAGGAAATATAATAAATATATAAAGGCTACTTGGAGTGAATATGAGGACATATCCAATGAATATGATTCTTCTCATGATGAGAAAAAAGATATGGCAAATATGTGTTTTATAACAAACACATCTGAGGTAACCTTAGACCCTCCTACACACAATTCTTATTATTCTGAAAATGAAACTGAGTTTGAGAATATGAAAAGTGATGAATTGTTTGAGTATTAAAATATTATATAAGAAACCTATAATGAATTAAAGGATAAGTATAAATCATTAAAGAAATATCATGCTCTTACTGAAACTATCAAATCTGAACTTACTACTGAAAATGAAAATAATGCTCAATTTCTCAAGGAAAAAGATGAGTTAAAAATGTATAATGACCAATTAAAGAAGGATATTGAAAAGTTTACCAATGGGAAAGACAAACTTACTTAGTTACTTGGTAAACAGATAGTTCTTAAGTAAATTTATGGAATAGGATATCAACCAGGACAAATAAATTTATCAAAAACACATTTGTGACTAAATCTAGAAAATCTACATCTTTTTCTAAAAATCATGATTTTACTGCAAGTTCCAGTTCTAAAAATTCTTTTATTGCATCGAGTTTTTCTGGACTAAACAAATTTTATTTTTCAAATACCTTACATTCTACATATATGAAACCCATAAGACAAGCGTGGGTTTCTAAATCCTTTATTACTAATGTTTCTGGACCCAGGCATATATGGGTACCAAAATCATTTCTTGGATAAATTATTTTGTAGGTAAACTACCTAAAGAGTTCCTATATAAATCTTTGGTACTTGGACATTGGATGTTCAAGAAACATAATAGGGGACTACTCAATCTTCAAAAATATCACCAAGATTGATGAAAGACATTTCACATTTGGTGATATTGTTAAAGGAAAAATCATTGGTTTCAGCCAGATTGGTAACCCTAACTCTATTTCAATTTCAAAAGTACTTTATGTTGATGGATTAAAGTATAAATTTATTATCATATATTAACTTTGTGATGATGGATTTAATTTTAAATTAAAAAAATATTCATGTCATGTTTTTGATGCCAAGAATAACCTAGTATTTACTGCTCTTATAAATGATAATGTACATGTTGTAAACTTAGACACACTAGAAACACAAAATGTTTATTGTCTAAGTTCCTTTCACAGAGAGTATTGGATCTAGAATAGAATACTAGGAAATTGTAATGTACACTCCCTTAATAAATTGACCAGAAAAGGTTTAGTTAAAGACCAACCCAAACTAGAGTTTCTAGACAATAAATTGTGCAATACTTGTCAAAAAGGAAAGCAACACAACATCTCTTTCAAACCAAAGAAATAAGTAACAACTTCTCAACCTCTTGAGTTGGTTTACATGGACTTGTTTAGACCCTCTAGAGTTTCAAGTTCAATGGGAAGTACTATGTTCATGTTCTTGTGGCTGACTTCTCTAAGTATACTTGGACCTTTTTCTTATCTCACAAAAGTGAAGCCTTCTCTCATTTTACTAAGTATGCTAGGACTGTATAAAATCTTAATGGACTTAAAATTAAATATTTAATAAGTGTCATAATGGCTATATTCATAACTTCTATTACCTTAGGACACCTCAACAAAATGTATTTTTGGAGAGAAGAAATAGAACCTTAAAAGTGATATCCCAAACTATGCTTAATGAATATGACCTACCGATTTATTTTTGGTCTGAAGCTGTTAATACAACTTATTACATAATAAATAGAGTCTTAATAAGGCCTATCCTTAAGAAAAATCCTTATGAATTATGGAATAATAGGAAACCCAAAGTAAATTATTTTAAAGTATTTGGATGTAAAGTTTATATTCTAAACACTAAATACAATCTAGATAAATTTACCTCTAAAAGTTATGAAGGAATATTCCTTGTATATTATACATCAAGAAAAGCTTATAGAGTCTTTAATAAGAGAACCAAATGTGTGGAAGAATCTATGCATGTCAAGTTTGATGAAACAAATCCGCAAGAACCTAAGACCTCACTATGGAATCTTGAAGAGGATATGTCAAACTTGGACTTTATGATAAACCTTCAGACCATCCTATAAAGTAATCTTTAAAAAAAATCAAATTCTGGAAATTCTCTAGAATCTAGCCATAATGAACCAGAACAAAATGATGAACCTGAAATAACTATCCCTACTTTTACTAGACCAGCTAGGACCCTTAAAAACCATCCCTTAGATGTTGTTGTTGGAGATTTAGATAGAGAAACAAAAACTAGAGCTTCTTTAAGAAATTATGTTAAACATCAAGAATTATTTTCACAACTTGAACCTAAAAATATCAATGATATAATCAATTATGAATTTTGGGTGATGGCTATGCAAGAAGAGCTTAACCAGTTTGAGAGAAATAAAGTCTAGAATCTTGTTGATAGACCAAAAGATACCTTTACCATAGGAACTAAATGGGTGTTTAGGAATAAAGTAGATGAAGTTGGAAATATAATTTGAAACAAAGCTATATTGGTTGCACAAGGCTATAATCAAGAATAAATAATTGATTATGAAGAGACCTTTTCACTAATAGCTAGTCTTGAATCCATTAGAATCTTACTTGCCTATGCAGCACACTTGGATTTCAAACTTTATCAAATGGATGTCAAAAGTGAATTCTTAAATGGTTATATAATTGAGGATGTTTTTGTTGAAAAACCCCCAGGGTTTACAAATACACATTTTCCAAATAAAGTTTTTAAATTAACTAAATCTTTATATGATTTGAAACAAGCTCCAAGAGTTTGGTATGAAAAGTTAAGTAATTTTATTATTAATAAAGGTTTTACTAAAGGAGTTGTAGATCATAATTTTTTTATAAAAGTAATTTATAAATAATTTTTATTAGCTCAAATATATGTAGATGATATTATTTTTGGATCTTCTAAAAATTCTTTATGTAATGATTTCTAAAAAATGATGCAAAGTGAATTTGAAATGAGTTTGATGGGTGAACTTAAATATTTACTTGGATTTCAAATATTTCAAAATAAAGAAGTTATTTTTATAAATAAAAGTAATTATAATAAATATATTTTGAAAATATATGGCTTTGATAGCATTAATGGTAGTGAAACCCCTATGAGTTCTACATGTAAGTTATATCTTGATAAAAATGGGATTTTTTTGATCAAAATACTTACAAAGGAATGAATGGGAGTTCAATGTACTTAACTGAAAGTAGGCTAGATATTATGTTTAGTGTGTGTATGTGTGAAAGATTTCAAGCAAACCCAAAAGATTCTCATTTAAATGATGTTAAAATAGTTTTCAAATACCTAAAATATACAACTAATTTAGGATTGTTCTATCCTAGAGGACAACCTTTTGATTTGGTTTGTTATTATGATGCTGACTTTGGTGGATGTAAGTTAGATATAAAGAGCAACTCTGGAACATATCACTTTTTAGGAAAGTCTATAATATCATGGTATAGTAAAAATAAAAATTCAGTGGCATTATCAACTACTGAAGAAGAGTACATTTCTGCTGGTAGTTGCTGTGCATAAATGTTTTGGATGAAACAAACTTTATTAGACTATGGATTTCAATTCAGCAGTATCCCCATAAATTGTGACAATAAAAGTTCTATTAACATTTCTAAGAATACAATTTATCATTATAGAATAAAACATATTGATGTAAGAAATCACTTTTTGAGATACCACTATCAAAAAGGAGATATAACTCTTGAGTTTGTTGGGACTAGGCAGCAACTTGCTGACATATTTAAAAAACCCTTAAACTCTAAGAGTTTGAGATACATAAGACATTAACTAGGAATGATAAATATATAAAAAATATCTAACCTTATCTCATTAGGAAAATACTATTTTCTGGTGAAACCGATCTGTCAAACCAATCGTGTGAAACCGATTAGGTGAAACCAATCAGATGAAACCGATCTGTGAAACCGATAGTTTCCATATGATCTATGAAACTGATTATGTCGAACTAATCAGAGAAAATGATCGAGTGAAATTGTTCGAGTGAGACCGTTCACATGAAACCGATCTTATGAAGTCGACTAGGTGAGACAGATACCGTTTGTCTGAAACCAATACCTATGAGAACCTTTTAGTAAATATATCTATTTTAAGTGAAATGAAACAGTTTAGTTATTTACTTTTTTTTACCATTATTCTATTTTCTATTTTATGAGTTACAATCCCTAAATTATAAAATAAATTTGATCCACACTTCGACCTTTTACTACCCATACCTAACCTTTTCAAACCTTTGACCTTTTGACTCCCTTCAAACTCGAACCTTCAGAATGGAGAGAACCAAGTGCATGATGGAAGGGATGAGTGAATCACCATCATATAAGCATCAAAAATGTGAATGTATTAGTTTCGTAGGTTCATGGAAACCAGGTTTGAGAAGACAGGTAGTAACTATTGAGAAGAAGTGTTTGTTGAGTGGTTATTGTCGAGCATGTCACTTTTACTGAAGGTTTTGGATTCTCAGGGATGGATCACCTGGTTTTCAAATAATGAGAGAACCTTTTATCCTTAGATGGTACATGAGTTATACCTTAACTTGAAGGTATCCTTGTAATAATCTGAGGAGGCTAAGATGAAATCAGTATTAAAGGGCAAAGAGATCTCATTTTCTTCGAAAATATGGTCTAAATGCTTGGAAATGCCACATGAGGGCATCTATATTGATTACCATGGTAACATTCCTCCAAACACATACTTATTTTATTATGATAATGATTTAAATGAATTGAATAGGAATGAGGATTCAAGGAGAGATACTTCCACATAGTTAGATAGAGAATCAAGATTACTTTTCAAGTTTATTCAACATCAAATCTGCCAAAGGAAGGGAGAATTTTCTACTATGAAGTATCAAGATGTCTTCTTGATTTATCTGTTGAATAATGGGGTAAAGGTGAACTTATGTAGGTACCTCATGGTACACATATATGATTTGATCAAACCATACAAGAAGGAAAATTTTTTATACTACCCTAGGATGATCTCTACAATGCTGAAGAAGCTGGGTTGTGTAGAGGATGAGGATGAAGTAATCACTGCCTGCAGTGGTTTCTGCCTACAAAAGGAAATTTTCAAGAGGATGAAAATATTTTGGAATCCTTGGAAGTGATGTTGGGTAGAATATGAATAGAATAACTATGAGGATTACAATCATGTTGACCATCCTACTAGACCAAAGGATCAAATTGATCTAGGTCTTAAACTGGGTGAAGAGGCTATTTGTTTTGATGAGGAACAGGATGGGGCTGAGCTTCCAAGGGAATAAGGGTCTCCTATAGATGATAGGAGTGACCCAAATATTTCTGAGAGCCCAAAGGATATGTCTTATGGACCTACCAGTCCACCATTGGAACTACCCTATTGGTAAAATTTGTTGGGAATGAAGAAGAGGAAGAGATAGAGGTCTCTGAAGTTGAAGGATATGTAAGTAAAAATGATGGTGATGATGTTGTTGATGATGATGATGATGATAAGGATAATGGTGAGAAAGTTAGTGACTCACTAAAAGTCAAACAATAAGGATCCAACTCTATTAAGGGGTCAGTTCACAGAGATGATGTTGAGACTGATGGATAGGATTCTTATAATCCTATCGGATAGGATGCTGATAGAGATGGTGATGGAGATACTGGTGATGAGGCTAGACTTGGCCACCCTAATGTTTAATATCAATTAATCATTCATGAAATGAATTAAATTATGGATGGAGGCCAAGATGAAGAGGATAAGGATTAAATTTTACCTATGCCTCATATTGAGGAAGAGCCTGCAGTAGCTGGAGTGGATGGATTTCAAGTAGAACATCAAGTTCAGATAATACCAGTACCAAGGATTATTGTTTTGGATAGAATAAAGGAAGAAAAAGAAGACGAGGTCGAGATTTTTCCCGAGCCTTAGGGAAGAATAGTAAGAATAGAAACTATAGATCCCAGAGACTGGACATGTTTAGGTGAGTGGAATAGAAATCCAGGGATCATTCTATTTGGGCTGGACTATGACAGTGATAAACAGATGGTAGGTCCTCCTCCACTTACTCCACAAGCACAAGCTGGAGTGGAACTGATTGCTCCTCCTTCACCAGTCTTACCTGCTGATGAGCCTATTATACCAGTAGTGCCTAGTGACTATGTCACTATGGATGATTTATAATAGTTCAAGGTTGAGATATTTGAGTTAGTAAGATCTATTTTTGGCACCAGAAATGAAGCATCTACTTCCATGAGTATTTCAGAAGCTGGTGGTGCTAGAATTGCAAGGGTAGTGATTTAGGAGATTCCGCCTAATATAATCGCTACAGATGAAGCCATCATTAGACATAATACAATAATGAGAGAAGAAGTGAAGAGAATGGGTAATGAGCTGGAATGTTTGACCACTAATTTGAAGACCACACTTGGTAGTGTCATGGAGGTTATTATGAATCTGGTCACATATCTACTGAGTGTAGATTTGAGGAAATTAAAAGAGGAACTTGGAAAGATTACTATTGGTGCCTCTATATCTAAAGGTACTAAGACTGATGATATTGATTTGGAATCCCTCAGGTTTGTGGTGAGGGAAGAGATAAGGTCTATTCAGAGTGATTTTGATAAGGATACCCTTTCCATGGTTCATAGATTCATTGATCTTGTTTACAATATGGTAATACAATGAACCAATGAAGCCTCTGATTCTCAAAATAAAATCAAAGAAAAGGTGGATAAGTATTATTCCAAAATCTATACCAAGAATTATTTGATCAATAACTTCAAGTATTTGGTTGAAAATCTCAAGATCCCTCCCGTGACAGAAGCCTTCAAGAGGCAAGTGGACTAGTTGAAGGAATTTACTCTACTTTTGGATAAATTCATGGAAAACAAGGATGATTTTGAGAAATAAATGTGTTTTGGGGGTGAAATCATCAATGATTTCATAAATATTTTGAATCCCTACTTGCACATGCAAGCTGAAGCAATAGTGGTCCCAACAGCTGCTTCCATTCCATCTGGTTCCCTGCCTCCTGCTCCAATGACTGTACCTCAAGCCTTATCTCAGATCCGGTCAGTGATCACAGAGCAACCTCAGAGTCTTGTTTTATTAGAAAGGAGACCAAGACTTGTAACCAATGTTCCTACAGGTCTTGACTTGACTGGTGTTGTCATTCAACCAGCCCTTCTTACTACCACAACACCACCAGCTGAACCTCTTGTTAACCCTTCAGCCAAAGGGAAAGCACCTCAAAATCCAAATCATTAGTTGTGGATTGTTTATTTGATAGGGATCTTTACTTTTCTTTTCCTGATTGTACTCTTTGACACTCAATGAATATCCATTTTCATTCCTTATGTTTCTATTTTTTCTATGTGTTTCCAATATTCTTTGTGCTATTTTGTTTATTTATACCTTTTTTCTAATCCCAAAAGGGAGAGAAAGGTATAGATGACATAAATTCTTCATCTAAGGGGGGTAAATCATCTAAGTGGGAGAAAATATAGAATAGTAAATATGAAATGTAATCAACATGATATATATATATATATATACCATCTCTGATACAAGTCACTCAGACTATTCTAATACAAAGGGGGAGCATGAAAATTCTCTGATATAAAGGAACCCTATATATATTTTTCCTCTGATACAATAATTGAGGGGGAGCCTTAAAAGGGAATACCTTAGTTATATTGAGAATTCACACTCACTATTTGGTATGCTAAGTCAAGTAATTTGTATTCCTTAATATTTTTTATAACTCATTAATTCCATAATTTTTGATTATCAAAAAGGGGGAGATTATTGGGCCCTTTGTGAAATAGTTGTTTTCATAGTCACAAATCATGCCAATTTATAAAATCTATTAATTCACATATTCTATTTTGAGTAATATTTATAACTAAATAGATTATGTCACATTATATAATACATTTAAATAAGTCAATAAATTATGGATATTTATGTTTCAATATATTTACAAGTGTATATTTACATATAATTATGAATTATAATTAATCTGGTATTGTTATGTATAAGACAAAAACTTCATAATTCTTTCAGATCCCCTAACACTGATAGTTCAAAGGAGTCACTGATGGATGACTCACTGATGAGGAATCACCAATCAAAGAACTCACCAATCAAAGAATTCACCAATCAAGGAAGTCACCGATTGAAGAAGACATCGATGCAGGACTCATCAATAGAACAAACAACACACTGATGGACAAGTCACTAATGATCAATCACGCTGATAGTTCAAGTGACTCACTGATTGGATGACTTACCAATGAGTGACTTACTAATGGATGATTCACCGATGGGAGATACACCAATAGTTCAAAATGAGTCACCGATGATGACTCACCAATGTCCAGACATACTGATAGCACAAATGACTCACTGATGCCCAGAGTCACTGATATCGATGAAGAGGACTCAACGATGTAGAGATTCAATGATGATGACAAAATGATGATGAAAAACCAATTCCAATGAGACACTGATACTTATGACTCACTAATAGTCATAAAAACTATTTTTAATTTATTAATTCAAATTTATATCTAACGGTCATATTTAGACAAATTAATTTTTCTAACATTAATTAATGTTGTCTGTAGGACATTCATTAGATATTACTAGGTACATGCATGTGGGGAGATATTCGTGTCTGCTAGACCTCTAAGTATATAATAATTACAAGATGGATCATGCAGATATACACATACGCCAGAATTCCTACAACCTTCAAGCTTATTTCTAAATCCCAAGAACTCAAAGGAAGAACATATGGAGAGATCAACAAGAAAAATCCAAACCTGTTGAACCACACTGAACAATTTTTGAACAAAAAGAATTTTAACCCTTAATACTCCTAGAAGCCAGAGCAGAGAGAGTATGATACTATGTTTTGGAGCCAACTTCCAAAAGAGGACTCAAATTCCATTTCCACTACATCAAATGAGTACAGTACCTCACTGCATAACACAAAGATACTTATAAACCTTTCTCTACATATTAGATATGTTTTGTCAATTTATATACATTTATGAGTAGTGTGTGTATCTGTATGTTACACACACACACACACACTGACTCTTGTGTATAACTGGAGGATACTTGATATCCTCAAACTCAATCTCATCTTATCCTTTTATATCCCACATAGAACAGTGGAAGAGGTCAAGTGTGACCTATTTGTTGGTTTTCACATGAATAAAAGTGGTAGAGGTCAAGTGTCACCTGGACAACCTTGTGTGCTACTGTGAACCCCGATCTAGGGTGTGGATCAAATTGTTTATTATTTTAAACTGCTTGGTGGTAGGTGATCACCAAGTGGAGAGGACTAAGTCTCATCTTGATATTAAACCTCTTTTTTATATCTGCTATGTTTTTATCTTTTAGTTTTACTTTTTTTATCACATATTTTATAAAACTAAATTAAACTTTGATAGTTATTTTAGCAAGTTTTTATGACTATTTTGAACCAGTAGGTTAGTTTAAAAAGTTGTATTAATCTTTATATTAGTATATATGAGAATTAATCAATATTTTGAGAAATTAATTGAACATTCAAGACTCTTATAAATTCACTACAAACTAAATTTGATTATATTTTTAATTAGTGGGAAAATTTCATAGAACCAATTTTTAACATAATTTTTTATAGATACTCAATTCACCCCCTCTTGAGTAATCTACTCCGACCAACATTAAGGACAAGAATTTATTATTGAAAGGATAAAATTGTAAAACTATTGTACACTATGTGTGTGATAGAAATGAAGGAATTTTAAGATAATGATAAAATCAATATATTAACCAGTCAAAGAGGTAAAGGGATAAAAAGATTAAATTTGAATGAAACTATCTCAAAACTAATTCCACCCCACTATCAATTTAGATTATATCCCATGTGATCCTAAAAAACAATAGGAATGAAAAAATATAAATAATTTAAAATATCACTCCCTTATCTATTGAATCTCTTCCTTTTCTTCTCCTCCCTTTTTATTCCATCCTATATCATCATTATAGACCTATGTGTGAAAATTAAACAAGTTAAAGTACAAGTTCCATTTCATTAAAGACTAAAAAGATAAGGGTGATTAAATTATATATCCTAAATCAAATTCCTAAAATAAATCCTAAAAAGTAACTCTTAATAAAGAAATAAAAAAACTCAGGTTTCTTATCATAAGATATTTATTTAATATATTCTATCTAGACATGATATCATCTTTTTATGTTACAAAAGAATAAAGTTACCATATATAGATCAAGGAATGGTCTAATTTGAGATTCCTTTATATATATAGGTCTTATTCATTTCTATAAAATCAAATTTACTCTTCCTTAAGGTAGAATATTCTACACTTTCATAAGACCAATCCAACAATATTTTGTTAATTCAGAAAAATAAAATATTAATTCATGGACTAAAAAATTAGTCATCCTTTATCTCTTATTTCATATAATATTACCCAACATCTTCAATCCTATCAATATATTTTTTTCTTAATTTCTCCCTTTTATTTTATCTCATCAATAGCAGCAACATCCACCCTCAAATAATTATCTTTTCTTCAAAATTATTCATCACTTGATGAATATTAAACTTTACTTGCTCACAAAAAAATATAAAACATAAATCCCCACTTAAAACATCAATTAATTCCCTACCCATTACTAAAAATGGTCCTCAAAGAATAAGGAATGTTTTATCTATATCTATCACAAGTATAAGAGAGTCCACTAAAAAATATAATTTATCCACTTTTTCCAAAACATCCTCAATCAAACCTCATGGATATTTAATTTTTTTTCCAAATATTTAATAGAAAATTTAGTGTGATTTATCTCCTCAAGTCCCAAGCTTTTGAATACTGAGAATGGCTATATGTTCAAACACACACTTAAATCACAAGAATCTTTTCTAAACTCATAAGATCCAATATTAAGTTGATTTTTAAAAATACTAGGATATTTTTTATTCTTCAATAGAATCCTCAACCCCACAACTAAATATTATCTCATAAGGGATATTTTTTCCATTTAATTAAGCTTACTATTACTTGAAACCAACTTCTTTATTAACTTTTCATATGTGTGCATGTTTAATAAATATTATAAAAAGGTAATGTTAATATGAATTCTATTAAAAATTTACTAAAAAATACTCTTTCGATCATCAATATTCCCATTCCCTATTTTTTCAAGGAATGGTTTTGGTTTTTGGTATAATGGGGGGGGGGGTTCTTCCCACACTTATTTCTTAACTTCCTTTACATTATCCTTCCTATTTTTCTTCTCTATCCTCTATTTTTTACTTTCATATCATGTTGTATCCTATTTGTTTTAAAAAAATCTTCTATATTTTTTCCACTTATATGGTTTATAACTTTCTCATCTCCCCTTGGGTTGATTTCTATGTTAGCTAAAAACACTTCTTTTGGCCTCTTCTTGAGTCATTTTATAATTTTTACACCATGGAATTTCAGATTTCATATAGTTTCTCAGGTTTTCATCATGAATGTCACTAAGTTTTCTTTAACAAATAAATTTTAAATTAAATTGAGGGTATTTATAGTTTTTAGTAACCCAATGATCATCATCTAAATTGAAACCATTGATTTTTTATGGCTAACATCCTTTATTTTTTTTTGATAATTTAAATCAATATAATTTTTATCTTCAGTGTATGTACCTTAGGGTTGGTTCATATCCATCATTATAACCATATTTTTTTTTATCAATTATTCTAATTTTATATCTAACCATCCATTTTTATTTAAAATATGTAATCCTTTCATCTAAAATCCTAATATTTTCTATTGGGAATTATTACTAAAAATTTAATTCAATAAATCATAACTATATCTTGATAAAATTTTCATCAATGAAACTCCAATGGTAACCTGAAAAATTGATCTATTTCAATAAGAGAAACCATTATAAAAAATTTTAATTAGAAACCACATATCTAAACCATGGTAGAGTCACTTTCTTATTAAGTTTTAAACCTCTCCCATGAAATATAAATTGATTTTTCATAAAATAGATTAAAATTTAAAACATCAATGTGAAGGTTAATTTATTTTGAGTGTGGAAATAATATTTTTAGGAATCATATTTCTATTTAATACCATGTTGTAATAGAACTTGGTTTCAATAATTATATCCACACTTTTTTTGTTTATTAATGAAAATTTGAAATTTCTAAGCCTTACTGCATCATTTGAAACATTATTTAATTTAAAAATGTTATAAATCTCATGAAAACTTACCAAATGTGTGTTTGGATCATCATGTGGTGTCTTGGTGAATTAAATTGAATTTGATATCATTTGTATTATTTACAGCTTCATTTTGAAGTGATTTATAGAAAATGGTGGAACAAAAATATTTTGTTTCACCCCATGCCCAAAGGTATGTAATGACCCATAAAATTCATTTACCTAATTTTTATCCCTTACACAAAATAATCTTTATTTTGTAATTGATAAAATAGACATGTTATTTTTTTGATTTTTTTCTACCTCAAGATCCTTTACAACTAAGGACCATACTCAAAAACTTCTTCTATAGTTTTTTCAATGTTTTCCCTAGTTTATTACTCATGTATCAACAAGATTCATACTAAAAAGTAAAACAAAATCACACCAATAATAATTATTTCTAATAACTTCTTTTATCTTGGTCCTATTTTGGTTGTTCCAAGTCTCTCAAAGCTATCCTAATTTCTAAAGAGGGTATCCTATTGATCACCTAGGGTGGGGATTGTGGAACCTTTTTCTAGATGATAGGATAGAAGGTTGAATCATCCCTTGAGGGGAATTATTTTATAGTATAATACTCTCTTATAGATTAAATACATGTTTTTGAAATCTTTCCCAGTAAAAATACCACTTACATATTAGTTAAATTGATTGACTAATAATATGAATTGAACTAGAAAATTCAAAATGGAATTATATTGTCTCTCATTTGATCTATATGTTTAGTTAATATATAGTTTAGATCTATAAAGGAAGTCCTTATATAAATTTTCACCATCCATGGAGGAAATTGACTCCTGTTAAATGAGGAATTAAGTGTTTTGGAGTTATGATAAAGCCTATGGTAGGGTCTTCCTAAGTATTCTAATTAATGGAATCAAAACACATATATTTTGGTTCCATTTAATTAGACACGTTGTGCCTTTTAAGATTGTGTGAGAAGGAACATAGAGTTTCATTTTAAAGTTGTACATCCATGACCAATTCTAATATATTTAAAGACATACATAGTATAATAATAGGTCAAAGGTACCTAGAAATTATTTGGTGTGGGACTTATTCATGTGATTCATTTTATATTTTAACCTAATGTACGAGTTAGGTGGAATAAATTTAGGAACCAAAATAAGTATATCAACGAAATTAATTTGAAGAAAAAAAGATAAAAAATTTGACTCATGGAATATAAGGAAATAAAGATGATTATCTTAACTTAAGGCATATGCGGAAACCAATAGAAGTATCTCAACTCAAGTCATATGAGTAAACTAATAAGAGTATCCTAACTAAATGTCCACCCAATAGTTGATCTATGAAAATAAGTGCCTAGATATTTAGTGCCCATGGGTTTGATCCAAATAAAAATTCATGGGCACAATTCCAAATTGAAGGATACTGTGTTCCATATTAATTATTCAAAATTATCCCTTTAGGATATAGGTTAGTAACAACTACAAATTAGGAGAATATTTAGTCTAGTTATAACTTTAGAATTTTGGAATCTCTAGATTAGTTTTTCATCCATAACATTCCATTAAATTTTGATTCAAAAATTATCTATGGAAGTTCATGGGGAGAGCACACATTGAACCATAAATTGGTTTGTGTTCTAGAATTACTCTTTTTATCCTATGTATTTCCTTGATTGGTTTCACCTTGGTTCCTTTACTTGGACCACATCCACTTTCTTGGGAGCTCCATACTTACATAAGATTTCACTCACATACAAGTGAGCGGATCCAATGGAATCTATAAAGGTGGTTTATATAAATTAAATCATGGAGATGTAGGCCCTTATATAATAAGGAGGAGGGTATGAAACATTGTCCATAAATATTAATTTAACCATAATAAATCAAAATAAACAAATCACATACAAAGGTTGGTATAATATCATGATCATCTATACATCAATAAATGATCATACATTTTCAATCCAGTTATCAATTACTTTGATTCATTCTTTAATTAAGATAATGCACCAAAAATTAATCCAATTAATTAAATTTATCTTAATTCTATTCAAACATCCTTAAATAATCATCATCTATAATTTTAAACAAAATTAACTTTATTTAAATTTAATGTAGCACAAAAGTGTACTTGGAGGAAACTTTGTGTGTTCCTAGAAAATTTTAACACATAAATTAACTAAATATATAATTTTTAATCCTATGACATGGAACATACTATCGAATGGACAACACACAGAGCACATAATCAATAGGTTTAATTATAAATTTAGTTCTTCTTTCCATGGAAATTTTAGAACACTGCTAGAATTAGACTATACAGTGTGTAGTATTTTACAAGGAGTGTACTTGTTTTCTACTTATTTCCATAGAACACACCTTGAGACTGTGTGTTTTCCCTGCCTGCAGATAACCTTTAGGTACATGGTGTATAGTCCAACTTACATGGTCTGTAACCTTAGAGTTGCATGATATGTATGCAACCATGTAATGTATCAAATACATGGTTCGTTAGGACACCCCATGTTCTAAGTCATGAAAATACAAATACTAGATGGCATGTAAGGTACTTACATGATGTGTAGCTCTATATTTCAGGTGCTAGTATTTCTGGATCTACATGATAATCCTTTTTTTTATATTTTATATCCAGTTGGGTCATATTTATTCGAATTTATCATGATATATGGATGTGAAAACAAAAGTACATAGTGTGTGTATGGAAGTACATTTCATGTACTCTAGTGTTGGATAGGAAGAACCTTTGTCACCTACAAATGGTATGAATTGAACAATTCTTCATTTTTAATCATTAAATAATTACAGGTTATGTTATCGAGAATGAATAAAGGTAAGAGAAAATGATTTCAAATATTAAAATGAATTGTTTTAAGTAAAATAAAATACAAAAAAATGTAACCAATCAACGAATAAAAAATAATTATAAATTAAACATGTGACCACTCTGATACCACTTGTAGGTTTCAGGTATAGTGGAAGAATCCTTCAATGGTATGGCCATCTCATATTTTAGATATAAATTACATGTAATAATTGATTCAAATGATCAAAAATTCATGTCTAATTAAAATATTAGATTAATTGACTATATTAAAATGATGGAACCAAAAGAAAAAGGACCTTCACATGTAATTTATAATTAATTTATGATAAAATATAGAATTAACTCAACATGTAATTCCTCTTTCATTAATGATATGGTAAACAAAAATCTTTGCATACCCTTATTCTATTTTAGGATCCAAGTGAATAATCCCTACAGAGGTGATCCAAACATGCACTAAAATATCTAACCAACGTCGTAGAATCATTGGGTTATAGCATGACCAATCATGGTTGCTTGCATTGTTCATGGTGGATCGTAGTAGAATTCTTCGCGAGAGAGGAATAACTCTTGATGTTATATTGTTGTCTCGAGAGATGAAGGGGGGAGAGAAATCTAAATATCTTGATCTATATCTAGGTCTTGATAGAGTATCACTCTATCTGTTGTGAACAACAATTGTGTTTTGTAAAGTGATATATTTAGATTTTTATTATGGTAGGTTTATGGTTGGGAAATTGTACACAAAACCTTTTCCATATTTTTAATAATTAATTGAACCCCTAAATAATAATAATAATATTATTATTATTATTATTATTATTAATCTCTTAACATGTGCAACACCTTTAATAATATATAAATAAATATAATTTATATTATTTTTAATCAGACCATTAAACTCGGTATACTTCCCTCATTGGAATGATCGATTCTCTAATAATGACTATTTATTTTGTAAATAAATATCACTATATTATTCACTAATAAATAAAATAAATATCATATTCTCCAAAATTGAAAAAAATTACTATTATTATTTAAATCATTTATTATTTCTAATAACTTGTGATTAAATTATGGTGATCAACCAATCGGGATAAATATTATTTATTCTAACTTATTAAACTCAATACTA
This sequence comes from Viscum album, assembly GCA_963277665.1. NCBI lineage: Eukaryota > Viridiplantae > Streptophyta > Magnoliopsida > Santalales > Viscaceae > Viscum > Viscum album. The sequence goes on along the minus strand of OY728128.1, from coordinate 1,947,456,618 downwards.
GAATTTAACTGAGAATGTGGATGAACTTAGTGTATGACCCTCTAGAACTCTTTCTTTGTAGAATTAGGCATAACCACCTTAAGTCAAAGTTTATCATTGAGAAACATAGAAATTAATCCATAGAGAATAAATTTAATATCATAATGACGTCCAACCTCCCATGAATGTTTACTGTGTTTATAATCCTTTTATCACAATATCTCAAATAAAGCATGTTGCATGCCGATCTCATCAACCAATATGCTACTTGTCACTTTTTTGAATTTCCAAAAATGAACTCACCCATCAATCACCATGGCCATGGATTTATTCATGTAGTTCCATTTCCATTAAAGGGCCTAAGATATCAACTTTCATCAAGAGACAAAATGGATAGATCCTTTCTCGCATTATGTATTAATACAATATCACTCATGATGAACCCAACATATCCTAATTTTTCACGATCATATGTTTTCATGGTTTTCATAAATACATTAAATCATGTGATTCATGATATTCATTACCGATAATATTAAAATATAAGGATCTGTACACATTTCTGCAGATAGGAACAACCGATAACACCTAGAAATGTGGATTTCCTATCAATAGGTATATTTTTGTAAACTCCTGTCATTGATATTACTGAGGGAGAATATCATGATAAGGTTTCTCAATGTATTATAATCCTCTTTCCCTTGATAACTAGTATTTTCTATATCACATCATTGAGTATCATTTGTCCATAAAACATGGTTCAAGAATAATGTAATGAAACCTCTAGGTTCTCATTATATCAGGCAACTACTATGATATTTAAGTGAAATGAATATTATAAAGACATTATCACATACAAATATTATGCAGAAGAACAATCATGACTTGATAAGAAAATTCATTTAACAAAAAATATTAAATCAAGTACTAATTTTTTTTTCTAGGGAATCAACTCCAACAAATATTAACTAAAAATATCAGACTGTTCAACTTACTGTATAGAGAACCCATTAAGGAACTACTTATTTTTCCACTCTCAATAATCATAACTATAAACTTGTGAAAACCCATATATTTAGATGAATACTACCTCAATTATAGATAATCACTTATTCTCATTTATTATCCTTAACAAAACACACTCAAAATATACAACATCTCACTTATAATTTTTCCATTCTCACTATCTTAATCTCTATAACCTCGATATTTTTAAAACAAAACATTAATGATAATTGAATTACTCTCTTCATAATCAATATTATCAAATTAAAAACTAGTAAGTTTTTTTATTCTTCTATCCAAAGGTTTATCATAAAATAACCACTTCAGGAGAGTTCACTTTACTATACCTTTATCTCAAAATATATACAACATGTAAAGTGTTTCCATAGTGATTTACCAAAATTTCATTCTTCAATTCATCTTCTCAAACCAACATCTTTGAGAAATATTATGAATAATTCAAAAATAATTTTGAATTCTATGAATAACCATATTTATCTTCTGATTGAAGCAACTCTAAACTCGCTATGTTCCTCCTATTTACTCAACACATCAACTTTTTAAATTAATTCATCATCTCAAATATTCATCCATTGAAAACTTAACTATAAACACTACATAATCAGATTAAAGTGTTTATTTTAACTTTAAATAAGCATAGAATTGTAAAATAAAAATTATAGAATGATTTTATAGTTTTTCATATCTTGCAGACTCAAATTCGATACATAGATCATTTTTTAATCATATAACACTTAAAAATTCCAAAAAATAAAATAAACCATGAATAATCCTTTAATTTCTTTTCATAAATCAGCTTGAATCACATTTTGAATGTGATGTTTTAATCCTTAAAAATCATCTTTGGTGGAATCTAGTTTATTTTTATTTGGAATAATGAATTCTAGAAATATATATTTTTCACTCATCAGTTAACTCAAAAAATTGTTAAGGTATGACATGTACATCAGTCTAAATGTCACATATAATGGTCTGGTTGACACATATGATAGATCAGTTGACACCTACATATACTATCAATGATACTTATATTGGTTCAAATGAAACTTACATTCATATATAACTCACATATGCTAAGAAAAAAAATTAAACCTATGTTGAATGATAATTACACATGTTCTCCAAAGAATTTGTCAAAAATTAGACTCAAAAAAATTCTAGGTTTATCAAATAAATGTGGAAATGATTTAATATACTTTTAATACATATGGGATCATCTCATAAACATTCAAAAAATATCAACCAATATCTCACCAACATTTATTGATTCATATACAATATTGAAAACAAATTAAACCATATATAACAAAAATCCAAAGGTACATCAATCTCCCCCTTTTGGATTTATTGAAAAAACCATTTAACTCTTCCAAATAAACTCAAATCTATTTTATAACTCATCAAATATCATTAGAATCATCAAATCCTTACCATTGTCTAATTAGATGAGTATTTCACAAAACTACCATATTAGCTAATGTTTTTGAGATAATTTTATCCCTAAGTGAAGAAATATTGTGGCCAAGTGACTAAGATGAACTCCCCTTATCACACTCAGACTTCTGAAATGTTTTTATTTTATTATTTTATTTGGATTTGAAATATTTTGTTGAGGTGTGGGTCAAGCCCGATTGATTTTTTTGTTGATTGAAGTTTGTTTTGGACATGACATTATTCGACGCATGGATAGAGCATGGTTTGGAAACCATGCAGCTTCGCTCGAGTCACCATGCAACATGCCCGATATTTGGAATAAATAATAAATGAAATGAATAATAATATGAGAGAAAAATAAAATAAATATAAAAATTATTTAATAATAATAATAATAATAATATTATTATTATTATTATTATTATTATGTTTATTATTATAAAGTTGATTATAATTAAGTTTATAAATTTTATTAAGTTTATTATCATGTTATTATCAAGTTTATTTTTATCACATTAATTTTATTATTATCATATCATTATTATTATTAGTTTATTATTATTTTTGTTTTATTATTATTTTATTTTTGGTTAGGTTCAGTCTCTCCCCCCTCTCCCAAAATTGAATATCACCCTCCCCTTTCCCCTAAAATCTCATTATGGCTAACCCTTGTGCGCAACCCTCCCCCTTGGCCAGCCTCCTCCGGAGACTCCTCTGGCCGGTGTTCCTCCTTCATATCGGCACCCTTCATCCATGACCCCATCCTGCAGCATGTACCTGGGCAGTGCGATGGACCCCGTGGCCAATATTTACCTCCCAGCACCTCACCTTGCCAGTCAGACCACACTTCTGTGCTCCCTTTCCTTCCGGCGACCACCCGCTTGCACCCCGATCTCCTCCAGTGCACGCACCTCCCGCTAGGTAATGTTTTGATTCCTTTTGTTTAGGGTTTTAGTTCCAGTTGTGGGTAGGGCTACGTTTTTAGGATGGGGTCTTGATCCATTGAGTTCAATCATGCCTTGTTAGGGTTCTTTGTCGATCGCTTGAGGTGCAGTTGCAGTTCCACACTAATTTCTAGATTTTTCTTCTTAAGTGGTAGGTGAATCCATGGTTTATAGTTATTAGATTATTTTAATATGCTTTCTTGATTTTTTATATGTGTTTATGGTTTAATAGTGTTATAAAAAATGTATTTTGGAAGTTTTTTGTCATGCATATATGATGAAATGGGATTGTCAAAGGAAAATGGTTAACTTTTGTAGGTGATTTGTTGTGGTGGTTCTTGGATGTGTTTTTATGGTTGTTTGAAAGGTGTGAAGTTGGGTTTTAAAGGAACATGAGGTGTGAATGATTCTGAAATTATATTTTTAAAAGGAAAATGTATTACTTTGGAAAATTGGCTTTTGTTGGAAACTTTTAATGCGATTTGTGAATTGTGTAAATTATCGGAAGCTTGATTAATAGTGAAATTGGTTTATGTGAGGATTTGAAAGGGGATTTTACATTGGAAATGATTAAATTTATTAGGTTATTTTCTTCTAATATTACCAAATGTGTTTTATGAGTCATGTAAGGGGTGATAAATGTTTTTTCAAATGGTTTTAGTGTGCGTTTGAATTTAAAGAGAAGAATTTGAGTGTGTTTTTGCGGTAAAGTCTTTTTATCCATATTGGGAAGTTTTTACTAATTTCGATTGATTTATTAAATTATATGTGTAGTGTGTGGTCCCTTCTTTGTGGTTTTGAGTCATCGAGTCTAAGGAGACTTGCCTATGTGTGCATAGGTAAGTATATATATATGTGTGTGTGGGTGGGTGGGTGGGTTCCCCCGTTACATGTGTAGTTATACCTGGTGGTGAATATACATGTATGGGGATAGGTGTGCCCTTGTGTATATATGAAAATACATATGTAGGTCAGTGGTGACTGGTATATGCATATAATCATATATGTAAGGATCCCCTTGCTCATGTTCATGGACATGTGGGTGTGTGCATAGGGGATATATGTCCTTATATGTATGTGAAAGTGCATATGCTTAATGGGAGAATAATAGATTTTAGTTAGAAAGCACCAAGGGCCGAATGTTCAGTTTGGTTCCACCCTGAGGTAGGTTCACTATGCCTTGGTCTTTAATTAGAATTTTTATTTTTTTCTTGGTGTTCTTTTAAAAGTATGTCCCCTGCTTTTATATAAAATTTATATGAAATATATATATATATATATAAATGGGTTTGGTTCTTGAAAATTAGTTTCTAGGATGTTTTAAATGTGAAATGGGTATTTCTAAAGACATGTGGCCTTTAGGTCAATTTTATTATAAAAGTGTAATGACATGTTTGATTTTCAAAAGAAATTACAAAGTGATTTCCAAAATGTGTTTTGTAACGAACATATAATTAATGTGTGATTTGAACTTCTTAAAAGTATTAATTCATTGTAAGCATGGTTTTAATCTTGTTTTTAATATGCAGTACCTTGGTTGTTTGGTTAAACTTTCAAATAGTTTTGGAAAATTCAAAGTGTTGGGTGATTATATGTTATAAAATGAAATATACACCTTGTAAGTAATTAAGCCCGTTTGGAACTTTAAGAATGGTTTTTGAAAAGGGAAAACCCCTCTTAATATATTCCCCCTTGTTTTAGAATAATATGTGTGAATTGAATGTGGGAATTGTGATATGTTCCTAGTAGAGAGGCCTGTGTGTTATTGTGTGATTAAAAAAGGTGAGGGATGTGCTTAAGGAGGAGATCGATGGTGGGAGGGTGAATGTGTTTTTGAATAAAGAAAATGATATTTTCTTATTGTTAGTTTAATAGAAACTCACCACCACTTGAAATAGAGAACATGGTAATCCATGGGTACCTAGGTGAGTAGACAAGGACTAGTATGCTAGATGAAAAGATAGTGGTTCATTCCAGTTTTATCTAGAAGGATTGACGCTAAAACACTAACTAAATGAATATGGATGATGATGGGAGACCACTAGGGTTATGGAGGAAACCCCTACTAGTGGCTTGTGCATGAGAATGCTGGTTTTCATGGTTTTTATACCACATTTCACTAAGATATGAGGTTTCTAGGGTTCCATTTGTGCTAGTTACCTATAGGGATTGACCATGGTGCTCACCTATGACATGGTGTTTATGAAATGATTTCCATTTTTTTCTTCAATATTGTTTCCTTATTTGTAAAATCCATGTTTTTTATTTGAATTGTTGTCCATTTGTTTTGGAATGTTAATGCATGTTTGGAAAATATTTTAAAAATATAGTGGAATAGAAGTTCTTAAAGATATAAACTTTTCAATTGAATTTTAAAATAAGGAAAGATATTATTTTATTATGTCTTATTTTCAAACTAGCATGAATGAATTTATTATTAAAGGAAAAGTCATAGTGCGTTGTTGTATTTTGGCATTCATACAGAGCATCTCGGTGCTCACACCTACTTTATCTTTTTAGTTTTAGGTTATAGTTTTGGATTACTCATGTAAAGAGCATGTTTCCGTGTTTGGTGGTAAACCATGAGGTCACTTGGAGGTATGTTTATCCGGATATCTTTCTTTTATTTTCCGCTTCTATTATTTATCTATTTTGGTCAGTTTAAATTTATTTATTTATTTATTTACTTGTCTTTTGTTTATCGGGTAAATCATTCCCAAACATTCATTTGATACCTGCGCACTTGTGTTAGCCTCTGGGGATCAGGAACACCCCTCAGGCCTTACTGCAGATCAGGTTGGGCTTTGGGTCAGATGGAAACCCAGTTGGGTTTGTGACAAAATGGTATCAGAGGGTGGTGATGATCTATTGGGTCATGTTCCTTGAGAATTATTCTAGGTAGACAAGAGCTAGGAATTTCATAACTTAACGTTTTGGTTATGAGTAAGGTGTTTGGTCAGAACACCTCATGATAGGACTCGGGTTACCAATGGAATTTGGGTTTCATCTAAGTTCCTTGGTCTTTATGGTTTCTTTTTATTTGGGAAATTAAATGAGAGTTTGGACAATGGTCTTAGTGAGATCATAGGGTCTGGAAAGCCATGTGGAGCTGGGGATATTGTCCTAAAACACTCTCCGTGATGGTGGTATGACCAACATATGGCCTCTAACCATATGTCAGGGTCACCCATCAATGATAGTTTCTTCTTGTAACATATTGTGTCTTCTTCTATTCTAGAGAATGTTGTTTTGGGGTGTTTTGAGTTTGAAAAACTCTATTGTTTAAAAAATATTTTGATTTTTTGTATCGTCGATAAGTTGGTTTGAGATAATGGTTTGTGGTCTCTTCCAAGAATTTTTTCGGGAAGCCTTTGCAGTGGCTCTCCTCGTGCGTTTGGTTTTGGTTTGTGGAATGTTTTGGCCAACTGACCTATTTGATTGGGTCCTTTGGATTTTTCCTTATTGACTATTGTATGCCCCTATAAATAATTAATGAATGGTTTAAGTGTGGCCACAGGTGAATCACCATTGGTAGGTCCTCTAGTTTATCAAACTACGAAATCTCTTATTGGATTTGAGGGTTGAGTTTATCTCTCTTATCTTTCAGATTAAGTAGATCCTCTCATAGCGGAAGAGTGGATGTAGAAAGAGTTGAAATGAATTATTGTTTATTGAGTTTCTTGAATTGATAAAGGTGAAGTTGGTCATCTTCAAGCCTGTAAGGTCCTACCTAGAAGCGGTGAAGGGAAATTCTAGTAAGGAAAGGTGGAATAAGTTCGAATTTGTCTGTGCTTGATACTTTTTAAAGTAACTTTGGGTATTTATTTGGTTTCATTTAATAAAAGGTTCATATTAGGCCACCAGTGTGGAAATCCTGGTCATACGAGGCTGTTATGGCCATTTTCATGAAGTGTGTGTTGTTTGGGACTTGGTTTAGTGTCCCTCTTCTTGTATTGTTTCTATCGGTTTCAATGATCATGTTCAGTGATTCCTTGCGGTGATGTGTTCTCGTTTGACTGCAAGGGTGAAGGTTGTGTAATCTTCTAAGCACCTATATTTTGAAAAAAGTGTATTTTACCTTGGGAAATAATGAATTCCCCCATTTTAGAGGAAGGTTTCTACTATGTTTCTTTCCTCCCAATGTTTATTTTTTGAAGTATAAAGGGGTTATGAGTAAGAATATTTTAATCCCTTGTCTTGGTGAAGGTTCCATGTAAGGGTAAAAAGATTTTGGGATGTGCTGTGTCGGCTGGTGCTGTCAAGGTTGCAGTGTGGTTGTGCATGGCACCAGAATTAGAAGTTTTATATGGGGGTTTTTAGCACCCTACTATAAGACAAGAGATGCTTCAATCATTATAGATCCATCCATAGGTCCCGAAGTGAATATGGTATGTAGTAAAAAACCCTAGGATTGTAAAGTATTTTGGTTTAACTTCTGTCTCTGATGTGGGAGGTGGAGATAGTTTGAGGTTTCCCTGTGGAAAATCCATTTTAATGGGTTTTCTTAGTGAAAAAATACATAGAGAATTCATCTCTATGTCATGGCCCATGTGGGTAGAATAGTTCTTCCTGGATTACAAGGAGGTGTGACTATTTCATTTTATTGAACCTCAGTGCTGGTACCCTAGTGGGTGTGAATCTCTATGTGGTTTTCCATGTAAGAACAGGCTTGTAAGTCCATTTGGATTTTGGTTTTATTGGGATAATCTAAAAATGGTAAGTCCTGTGGTGGTGAACTATGTAGTTTATTCTGGTTCATTTAGAATTTTGTTAATTGAGTCCCTTACGGTGAGAGATTTGGTGTTCGTAAATCTCTCAAGTAGGACCATGTCAGGATCTCATGTTGGCTTATGCATGTTAGGTGAATAGGTCTGTTCTAATGGTGGGGATACCCACCATGGGTCTTGCTATAATTCCTAAGGAGTGAATTGATGTTATCACATTCCTTATGGTGGGGATTCCATGCAGGCCTCCCTATATTGGTGATCCTGTCGAGGTTCTGATGTTGACTAATAAATGGATGGCCTTGTTTGGAGATTCTTCATTCTAAGTACCCTCCTTGATTAAATATTGGGATTGGAGCGTACCCAATTATTTTGGAGAATTAAGGTTATTAGAGTATTCATTGGGATGTGGTTGACCTTGTTTGTTGTTTTAGGGAAGTGGCATGGGGTTTGTTTGGTGATGTCTCATGTGTTTTGGATTGATAGGTTGGATTGCATGTTGTGAAAGTTCCCACTTCTTTGAATGATCAACTGGAGATGTTTAAAATCTTGGGGGTGGGTGGATCATAGTAGGGAGTCCATTTTGGCCTCCCAAGATAGACTCATAAAATTCTTTTCTTACTAGTAGTGTTCTTGTCATCTTTTTGTTTTTTGTATTTTAGGAATCTCCTTGTGTTGTAATGGAGTATTTATTTCTCTTGAATTAACATTGGGATGGATTTCTGGGGGCAGAAAGCATTATGGTGGGGATAATTGTCACACCCGGACTTTTGAAATAATTTTATTTTATTATTTTATCTGTATTTGAAATATTTTTTTGAGGTTGGGGCCGAGCCCAATTGAAAATTTTCATTTTAACTCATAAATGCTTTTTTTGGGTGTGGAAGCATATGAAAAACGGGCAAAGCATGGTTTGGAACCATGCGACTTCACTCGGGTCACCATACAACATGATTGGTATTTGAAATAAATAAGAAATAAAATAAATAATAATATGAGAAAAAATAAAAAAAATAGAAAATGATTTAAAAATAATAATAATGATATTATTATTATTATTATGAATAATATAAATATTATTATTAAGTTTATTATAATTATATTTATAAAGTTTATTATCATGTTATTATAAAGTTTATTTTTATCGCATTAAGTTTATTATTATCATATAATTATTATTAGTTTATTATTATTATTTTGTTTTATTTTTATTTTATTTTTGGTTAGGTTTGGTCTCTCCCCCCACCTCTCCCAAAATCATGTTTCAACCCCCCCCCCCTTCACCAAAATACCATCACGCCTAAACCTTGTGTGTAACCCTCCCCCTTGGAAAATCGTCTTCGGTGAATCCTTTGGCCGGCATTCCCCCATCCTGTTGGTGCCCTCCGCTCACAACCCCCACCTACAATACATACCCGGGCAGCGTGACAGACCCCGCAGGCTAATCCTTCCCTCCCAATGCCTCACCTTGCCAGCCAAACAACACCTTGGCACCCCCTTTCCTTCTAGTGACCACCCTCTAGCGCCCCACTCTCCTCTGACGCATGCACCTCCCTCCGAGTAAGGTTTTGATTACTCTTGTTTACGATTTTGGTTCCCTCTGTGGGTAGGGTTGCATTTTTAGGATGAGGTATTGATCCTTTGGGTTCAATATTTCCTTGTTAGGGTTCATTGTTGATCGCTTGAGGTGTGGTTGTGGTTTCGCACCAATTTCTGGATGTTTCTTCAGAAGTGGTAGGTGAATCTATGTCTTATATTTATTATATGATTTTAATATGAGTTTTTGGTTATTTATATGTGTTCTATGGTTTAATTTTGTTTTGTGAAATGTATTTTGGAAGTGTTTTGGCATGCGTATAAGATGAAATTGGATTTTAAAAGGAAAATGGTAAACGTTTTTAGTTTATTTGTTGCAGTGCTTCTTGAATGTGTTTTTATGGTTGTGTGAAAGGTGTGAAGTGGGTTTTTAAAAGAACTTGATGTGTGAATGATTTTGACAGTGGGTTTTTAAAAGAAAATGGATTACTATGGAAAATTTTCTTTTGTTGGGATATTTAAATATGGCTTGTGAATTTTATAAATTATGGGAAGAATGATTTAAAGTGAGATTGGTTTATGTGAGGATTTGAAAGGGTCTTGGCCATTGGAAACAACTAAATTGATTATGTGATTTTATTTTAATATTTTCAAATGGGTTTTAAGAGTTATTTAAGTGGTGTGAAATGTATTTTCTAATTTTCTTAGTGTGTGTTTGATTTTAAAGAGAATAATTTAAGTGTTCTTTTAGGGTAAAGTCTTGTTATGAATCTTGAAAATATTTTATTAAGTTTGATTGATTTATTAAATTATATATTTACTGCGTGGTCCTTGCTTTGTGGTTTTGAGTTGTCGGGTCTAAGGCGACTTTCCTATGTGTAAATAGGTATATATATATATATATATATATATATATATATATATCTGTGTGTGTGTGTGGGGGGGGTTCCCCCATTACATGTGTAGTCATCCATGGCAGTGAATATACATGTATGGGGCTAGGTGTGCACATGTGTACATATGAAAATGAATACGTTGGTGAGTGGAGACTAGTATATGCATATAAGAATATATGTAAGGATCCCCTTTCACATGTTCATAGCCATGAAGGTGTCTGCATAGGGGCTATATGTCCTTATATGTATGTGAAAGTGCATATTCTTAGCGGGGGAGTAGCAACTTTTAGTTAGAAAGTGCCAAGGGCTGAATGTTTGGTTTATTTCCACCCTGAGGTAGGTTCCCCATGCCTTGATCTTTAATTAGGATTTCCATTTTTTCTTGGTGTTCTTTTAAAAGTATGTCCCCTACTTTTATATGAAATTCATATTCATTATATATATATATATATATATATTTATATAAATGGTTTTGGTTCTTGAAAAGTAGTTTCCTAGATGTTTTTAATGTGAAACGGGTATTTACAAAGACGTGTGGATTTTTGGTCAATTTTTTTATAAAAGTGTAATGACATGCTTAATTTTCAAAATAAATTCCAAAGTAATTTACAAAATGGGTTTTGGTGTGAGCACGGGGATGATTTGACATCCTTAAAAGGATTAATTCATTATAAGCATGGTTTTAAGCTTGTTTTAAATATGTAGTACCTTGGTTTTTTAGTTAAACATTCAAACGGTTTTGGAAACTTGAAAGTTTTGGGTGATTACGTGTTATAAAATGAAAAGTACTCCTTGTAAGTAATTAAGACCGTCTGGGACTTTAATAATGGTTTGTGAAAAAAAAACCCTTCTTGAGGCATTCCCCCTTGTTTTAGAAAAATATGTGTGTGTTGAATGTGGTAATTGTGATATGTGCCTATTAAAGATGCTTGTGCATTATTGTGTGATGGAAAAAGGCGGGGGATGTGCTCTAGGAGAGAGATCAGTGGTGATAGGGTAAATGTGTTTTTTAATAAATAAAATGATATGTTCTTATTTTTAATTTAATGAAAACTCACCACCACTTAAAATATAGCACCTGGGAAGCCCTAGGTACCTAGGTGGGGAGAATAGGACTAGTACTCTATATGAAACAAAAATGGTTCATCCTATTTTCATCTATAAGGATTGACGCTAAAACACTAACTAAATAATTATGGATGATGATGGGAGACCACTAGGGTTACGGGGGCGTCCCCTATTAGTGGCTCATGCATGAGAATGCTGGTTTTCATGGTTTCTATACCACATTTCACTGTGGTATGAGGTTTCTAGGATTCCATTTTTGCTAGATACTTATAGGGATTGAACATGGTGCTCTCTTATGATATGGTGTTTGTGAAATGATTTCCACTTTTGTTGTTTCAAGATTTTTTACTTATTTGTAAAATCCATGTTTTTAATTTGAACTGATGGCCTTTCATTTTGGAATGTTAATGCATGTTTGGAAACTATTTTAAAAATATAGTGAAATAGAAGTGAATTTCATAAAGATGTAAACTCTTGACTTGAATTTTAAAAGAAGGAAAAAATTATTTTATTATGTCTTATTTTAAAACTAGTATGATTGTATTTCTTATTAAAGTCAAGGGCATAGGGCATTGTTGTATTTTGGAATTTCTACTGAGAATCTCAGTGCTCATGCCTACTTTATCATTTCAGTTTCAGGTTCTAGTTTTGGATCACTCTTACAGCAAGCATGTTTCTGTGTTTAGTGGTGACCCGTGAGTTCACTTAGAGGTATATTTAGCTGTACATATTTGTTTTATTTTCTGATTATAGTATTTATAATTTTTTATTAGTTTAAATTTATTTATTTTTTTATTTACTTGTCTTTCATTTATCTGGTAAATCATTCACAAATGTTCATTTGATAGCTGAGAACTTGCGCCAACCCGTGGGGATTGGGAATGCCCCTTGGGCCTTACAATGGATCGGGTCGGGCGCCGGGTCATATGGTGACCCGACTTGGTTCGTGACACCCCCTCAATGCATGAATCCACTACTCACTTATATATGTATCCTACATATAATAGTATCATCAAATTTAAATGAAAAATAATACACCCTCCCCTATAGACCAAGATTTGTGTCCCTATTTCTACCCCTTTTCGACACAATCCAAACCCTATGGAGAGGGGGGCCATACATCCTCAAGTGAGATGATAAGGATGAACATGTAGTTCCATCCTTAGATTAACAATCCTCTCTCTTACACATATTTTGTATTGATATCAACATGTTTCTATTTTTTACTACTCAAGACTCACCTCACCACTATCCAATTTCTCTTTAATGAAATGATAGACGGTGTCAATATTCTTTGACATGGAATGTTGCAAGGATTTTTTGAAAGATCAATAGAACTTTTATTATCATAAAATATATTCAATGGAATCTAAATATTATCCCTAAAATATTTCATCTATACTTGCATCCATAAAAACCATTTACAAAAAATTATAGCTTCCACATACTCTAATATGTGCTAAGTGTCACTGAGTTTTTTTTCTTACTAAACCAGCTAACATGTCCTTCATCGGGAAAAAGACTCCTACTTATATGGATCTTCTAGCAGTACAATCACCTATCTAATTTGAATCATAAAACCCCAGAAAGTTCAGATCTTCACTACACATGTATAGTGACCCATAGTGCATTATTCCTTCCACATATCTTAGTACTCATTTTTCTAAAATCATGTGTGACTCCCTTGGTTCACTTTTAAATTAAGCACAAAGTTTCACTATGTTTTTTATGTCATATCTTAAAGATTTAAAATAAAATAATATTCTAATTACTCATATAAACTCTTTTTGATCAACCTTTCTGTCATTCTCGTACTTACTTATCTTTATTCTAACTGAAATGAAACTTGTAAATTATATGTATTCTTCAATGGAAAACTTTTTCAACAAATCCCTAGAATTTGTTTCTTTAGATAAAAATATATAATTTGAATTCTATTAAATTTAAAATACCATAATGTATGTTAACTTGCTGAATAAAGATATCTTAAACTACTTTTTTATCTATACAGTAAACTCCTCACAAATAAACACATTGTAACTAGAAAATATTATATCATTCACCCACATTATAATAATCAGTGAAAACTTGGAAAAATCTTTAACATATATATTTCTATCAATATTCTAATTTATAACCTCCATTTCTGTCAAGTAGCTATCAAGTTTTAAGTAATAGGATTTGGAGGACTATTTCAAGTTATAAAAAACCATTTTTAGTCTACATACTATGTCACCATCAATATCGAGAAGAAAACCATTAGAATATTCTACAAACACTTTTTATTCAATATTTCTATTTAGAAATTCTAATTTCACATCCATCTGATAGACTTTATAATGTTTTTGTGCAACTATTGTGATAATTTTTTTGTGGTTTCCTTTCTTGAAACTGGAGAAAATATTTCCTTACATTCAATTCCCTATATTTGTGATCATCCCTTACAAACCAGTCTGGTCTAATTTCTTAATACCTTTTTTATCTTGTTCTTATTATTTCTGAATACCCATTTAGTGCCAATTATATTCTTATCCTTTGGTCTTGGGATATTCTCCTAAGTTTAATTTTTCTCAAACTGATCTAATTCATTATTCATATCTTGTACCCATTCATCATGATCATTATACTTAGCTATTATTATTGGTTTAACATATAATATGAGAGATTTCTAATTTTCCACTTTCTATTTTATTCTTTTTTGAATAGTAAATCCTTATTACTCAGTGATGTTGTTAGTTTTAGTATGGTTCTTTAGCCTCTTAAACTGCTTCTTTTAACTAAAATCAACCTCTTCTTCATCACTAGTATATTCTATATCAATTCTATAAACATTTATGCTAATTTTAGCTTATTTTTCATCCTCCTAGTTATAAATCTTCATTCTTCTTTCTTCTGTAATATAGAAAGTCTACTTGTATAGATTTCCCTAATTTTCACTAGTTTTCAAAATTATTGACATCAAAATAATCCAATATCTTATGAATTTTTTTTCTCTAGTACATGTACCCACATTTATTTAATAATTACCCTATAAATATCCCTTAATATACTTTATCTACAAATATTCCTAACTTTCTGCCGTTGATCTTTATGAAGAATGGACTTCCAAATATTTTTAAGTACCTAATAGTTGTATTATTTTGTACCAAATTTCATAAGGAGTGAAATGTGTATCAAGTCCTAAAATAAATCTATTATAAATGTGTCCAACACTACATATACCCGCCATCCATAATTTTTTTTGATTTTATTTTCAAAAATCATTATCCAACCTATCTCAACCATGCTTATATTCTTCCATTCTTAAACTATATTCTATTATTGAATATGTATTGTACTAAATTGATTTTTGGTTCCTTTTTTATTGAGATATTTTTTTAATTCATCACAAGTAATGTAATGACCTGATCTTTTAAAAATAAAATCCCCTTTATGATTGAATTAAATGCCCTAATATGGTTATAGAAAACACATAAACTTATTTTGTTTTATTATATCCTACCAAATTTAAAATATCATTAAAAATAATAATCATTGATAAAATAGTTTTTGAATAGTAATCATATGATTAGTATAAATATAGGGTTATGATAAATCCAATTGACATGGAAAAAAGTAGAAATTGCCTCAAATAGTAGGATCGTACCCTATGAAGCTCATTTATTATAGCTTCCAAGGGAGATATCATCATTGTAATTTTCCATTGAAAAATCCCAATCCTAGATCTAATAAGTAAATCGTGAGTGAAACTGTCTATGAAAGAAGTTCAATCTCATCAAGACCACAACCCAAACCATGTACGTCGAACCACCCCATAAAAATCTCACAATCACACACCTTACCCTTAGGGAATTTTCTGTTGTAATAATGGGCTATGTATCAAGACCCTAATAATATGAATATGTATATTGTATAAAATAATGAATATATTTACTTCTTATTGTCATTACTTTTTAAATGATTTTGGTTTTGATATAATAAAACACAAATTTAATTTTTATGTAATATGAAATTTAAATTAAGATATTCCTTTCTGAAGAATTCAATAATTTTAAAAATAAAAAATATATTGATAAAATAATACAATTATATAATATTTATTAAATATAAATGATAATAAAATTTTTATGGAGTCAAATATAATTTTTATAAGGGTTCAAAAACTGTTATTGTCAAAAAAATCGAACATTTATTAATAATATAGATTCTTGTTTTAAAAGTGAAAATTCATATATTAAAAAAAATTTGATAAAATAAATATTATTTTTGGAATCATCACATAAAAATTATCCAATAGTTATTTTTTCATAATTATATGATACAGTCTAATTTTCATGTAAAAAATAAATATGGTATAAATATAAAGTGAGTATTATGACATCATAATGGCCCAAAAGAAATGTAATAAATGATATAAAGGGTATCCACGACCAAATCTATGTTTCCCCTTTTTAATTTATTTTTGTGGTTATTTTTTAATTTTATAAATCCTTGATGAATCCTCAAAAAACTATGAAATATTTTAAGGTTTTGAAATTAATTCTTTTTAAACATGACTCACTTAGACATCACCAAGGGTAATATTTTATTAATATTGGAACTTGAACTTATAAAATAAAGAAAAAAACCTCTTTGTTAGAAAATATAGTCGAAACTCATGGAAAGGTTTGTGTTTTTTATTACTTTATTATATAGAGTCCAAAACCAATGCTTGGGAAATAATAAAAAACTCCCCTCTTTTCCTATATAAACCCACCCATAATCCCCTTACTATTAACTAAAAAACCTTTAAGTACATACTTACTCTACCCTAACCTATCTAGATTCCTCCCAAGGTTTTCCCAAGATCTTAAGAAGCTCCACCCAAGATTTTGGAATCACCCTCTCTAGGTATCGAAATTAATGGGGAGAACACACCTTGAACCGTAAATTGGTTTGTGTTCTAGAATTCCTCCTTTTCTCCTATATATTTCCTTGATTGGTTTCACCTCAGGTCCTTTACTTGGACCACATACACTTTTTGGGGGAGCTCTATACTTACATAAGATTTCACTCACATACAAGTGAGGGAATCCAATGGATTGTATAAAGGTGGTTTATATAAAAGAAATCATGGACACGTAAGCCCTTATATAATAAAGAGGATGGTATGACACATAGTCCATCAATAATAATTTAACCATAATAAATTAAAAGAAACTAATCACATACAAATGCTGGTATAATATCATGATCATATATACATCAAGAAATGATCATACATTTTCTATCCAGTTATCAATTACTTTGATTCATTATTTAATTAAGATAATATACCAAAAATTAATCCAATTAATTAAATTTATCTTAATTCTAAACAAAGATCCTTAAATCACCATCATTTATAATTTTAAATAAAATTAACTTTATTTAAAATTAATTTAGTACACAGGTGTACTTGGAGGAAACTTTGGGTGTTCCTGAAAAATTTTAACACATCAATTAATTAAAGATAAAATTTTTAATCCTATGACATGGCATGTACTATATAATGAACAACACACAGAGCAAATAATCAATAGGTTTAATTATAAATTTAGTTCTTCTTTCCATGAAAATTTGAGAACACTATTAGAATCAGACTATACGGTGTGTAGTGTTTTACATGACATGCACTTGTTTTCAACCTATGTCCATAGAACACAACTTGGGAATGAGAGTTTTCCCAACCTATGTACAACCTTTAGGTACATGGTGTGTATTCCAACTTACGTGGTGTTTAACCTTAAAGTTTCATGATATGTCTATACCCATGTCATATATCCAATACATGGTTTTTTAGGACACCCCACATTCTTAGTCATTAAAAGATAGGGACTAGATGGCATGTAAGGTACTTACACGATGTGTAGTTCTGCATTTCATGTTCCGGTATATATAGAAATACATGTCAATACTTTTTTAGATCTTATATCTGATTGGTTCATATCTATTCGACATTATCATGAGATATGGATTTGAAAAAAATTACATAGCACGTTTATGGAAGTACATGTCATATACTCTAGTGTTGTCTAGGAAGAACCTTTATCACCTCCAGATGGTATCAATTGAAAGATTCTTCATTTTTAATCAATAACTAATTGTAGGTTATGTTATCAAGAATTAATAAAGGTAATAGAAAATGATTTCATATGTTAAAATTAATTGTTTTAAGTAAAATAAAATACAAAAACATGTAACCAATCAATGAATAAAAAAATTATAAATTAAACATGTGACCACTCTGATACCACTTATAGGTTTCAGTCATAGTATAAGCATCCTTCAATGGTATGACCATATCATATTTTAGATATAAATAACATGTAATAATTGCTTCAAATGATCAAAACTTCATGTCCAATAAAAATAGTAGATTAATTTACTAGATTAAAATGATGAAACCAGAAGAAAAAGAACCTTCACATGTAATTTATAATTAATTTATGAGAAAATATAGAATTACATCAACATGTAATTCCTCTTTCATTAATGATCTGGTAAACAAAAATATTTCTATACGCTTGTTCTGTTTTAGGATCCAAGTGCATAATTTCTATAGAGGTAATCCATACATTCACTAAAATATATAAATGATGTAGTAGAATCATCGGGTGATATCACGACTGATCCTGGTTTCTTGCATTGTTCATGGTTTATCATAGTATAATTATTTTCAAGAGAGGAATAGCTCCTGATGTTATCTTGATTTATTGAGAGAGGAAGGGAGGAGAGAAATCTAAATCTCTTGATATCTATCTATCCCTTGATAGAGTCTCACTCTATCCATTGTGAACACCAATTGTGTTTTGTAAAGTGATATAATTATATTTTTATTATGGTGGGTTTAGCATTGTGAAATTCCACACTAAAACCTTTCCATATATAATTATTAATTGAACTCATGTATAATAATAATAATAATATTATTATAGTTAATAACTTAACATGTGAAACGCCTTTAATAATATATACATAAATATCATTTATGTTATTTACAATCAGACCATTAAACTCAGTCTTCTTCCCTCATTGGCATTTATCGATTCTTGAATAATGACTAGTTATTTAATAAATAAATATCACTGAATTATTCACTAATAAATAAAATAAATATTATATTCTCTAAACTTGAAAACAAATATTTATTATTATTATTTAAATCACTTATTATTTCTCATAACTTGTGATTAAATTATGGTGATCAACCAACCGGGGTAAATATTATTTATTCTAACTTTTTAAACTCAATTATAGAATTTAACTGAGATTGTGGATCAACTTATTGTATGACCCTCTAGAACTCTTTCTTAGTGAAATTAAGCATAACCACCTAAATTCAAAGGATAAAATTGAGAAACATAGAAATTCATCGATAGAGAAAGAATTTAATGTTGTAATGTCGTCCGAACTCCCATGAATGTTTACCATGTTTATAATCATTTTATCACAATATCTCAAATCAAGCAGGTTGCATCCCGATGTCATCAACCAATATGCTACATGTCACTTTTTTGAATTTTCAAAAATTAACTCACCCATCAAACACCATGGCGATGGATTTATTCATGTAGTTCCATTTCCATCAATGGTCCTAAGATATCAAATTTCATCAAGAGAAAAAGGGATAAATATTTTATTTCATTATCTATTAATACAATATCACTCATCATGCACCCAATATATCATACCTTTTCATGATTATATGTTTTCATGGTTTTCATAAATACATTAAATCACATGATTCATGATATTCGTTAATGATAATATTAAAGTATGTGGATCAGTACACATGTATGTAGATAAGAACATCCAATGACACGTAGAAATGTGGATTTTCTATTAATAGTTATATTATTGTAAACTCCTATCATGGATATTACCAAGGGAGAACACCATGAGAAGGTGTATTGATTTTTTATGAGTCTCCCACCCTTGATAACTAGTATTTTCTATGTCACATCATAGAGTATCATTTGGCCATAGAACAAGGTTCAAAAATAATGTAATGGAACCTCTAGGTTTTCATTATATTAGGAAACTACTATGATATTTAAGTGAAATAGATATTATAAGGAAATTATCACATAAAAATATTACGCATAAGAACAATCATGATGTGATAAGAAAATTTATTTAATAAAAATATATATAATCAAGTACTAAAAATATTTTTCCTAGGAAATAAAATCCAAAAAATATAAAATAAAAATATCAGACTCTTAGACTTACCATATAGAGTATCCATTAAGGAACTACTACTTCTTCCACTCTCAATACTCATCAATGTGAACTCATGAAAAACCATATCTTTATATGAATACTACCTCAATTATAGATAATCACTTATTCTCATTTATTCTCCTCAATTAAGTGCACTAAAAATGTAAAACATCTCACTCATATTTTTTTCATTCTCACTATATTAATCTCCATAACCTTGATATTTTTAAAACACATAATTAATGAAAATTTAATTACTCTAATAAAAATCAATATTCTAAAATGAAAAACTAGGAAGTTTTTTTATTTTTCCATCCAAAGGGTTATCATAAAATAACCACTTTAGGAAATTTCACTTTACTATACCTTTATCTCAAAATATATACAACATGTAAAGTGTTTCCATAATGATTTATAAAAATTCACTTCTTCAATTCATCTTTTAAAACCAACATCTTTGAAAATTATTATGAAGAATTCAAAAATAATGAATTTTTGAACTCTATGAATACCCATATTTATCTTCTGATTGAATAAACTCTAAACTCAATATATTCATATTATTTACTCAACACATCACCTTTATAAATTAAATCATCATCTCAAATATTCATCCATTCAAAACTTAGCTAGAAACACTACATAATCAGATTAAAGTGTTTATTTGAACTTTAAATAAGAACAGTCTTGTCAAATAAAAATTACAGAATGATTTTCTTGTGTTTCTTCTCTAGATGACTCAAATTTGATACATAGATCAGTTTTTAATCATAAAAAACTTGAAACTTAAAAAATAAACTATGAATAATACTTTCATTTTTTCTCATAAATCAGCTTGAATCAAATTTGACTAACTGAAAATTAACATTTTTATTGATTTTGAAAAAAACACAGTACACATGATACGAAAAAGAAACACATCATGGTGGTCTAAAGTAATGAAAGACCATAGAATAATAAGAAACAAATTTCATCCCCCACTAGAAAAAATAACCCAAGTTTAAGAAGAAATACATACTTTGATTTGAGGTTTCCATAGACGCCAAAAAATCCAGCACCATGTTCCCCTCCTACCATGTGTGAGAGATCTCTATATGATTACCCATGAGTAGGTTTCATTTCATGATAGTGTATGAAATATTCTAGGGACAACTTCCTTTTCCTAACATCTCTTTATATAGAATCCTAGAGTATGTCTCCACCATCATCAATGTGATCTACCTTTGATTTCATATCTCCAAACCAGTAACCATGGCCTGAGCCTCTTCCTATAAGACATCGCCTCTTCCATAAGATGTCACGAATGCTGAAATTATAGAATCATACTAGTCTCTAACAACACCATCCCCGCACATCTACCCCCTGAGTAGAGACCCATCCATATTGATCTTGATCCCCTGGCTGGGAGGTCTCCAGTAGACCCAACATCCCTACCCCTGATTGCTGACCTGGTTATCTATTGAGAGGTTCAGGATGATCGATGTCACAGATAGTGCAGAGTGATAGTTGGGACACAACCGAACCAGATCCAAAAAGGTGTTTTTCATTTTGAAGATTATACTAAATTGAGATCCTCTAACATTTTTATGGTGAACATTGTTTCTGGACTTCCATATGGTCCATCATTCCTCTATGAGTATGATCGTCCTGGCTTTTCTCTCAACCCCATGAGTACCAGCTCCTCTAAACCATGAGCTAAGGAAATTATCATGCACCCCATCATAAAAGTCCTATCCAAAGAAAGACCTAAAATCCTATCATACCCCTATTGTCAATTCGCTATCATAAAAGAGGCTCCCCACTATTTCTTGGTTCAAAGAACTACAACACCAGCACTTGGATTCCATATTCACTCCCATGCATTGAAAGTTCTCTTCAGTGGGCATGGATTTGTTCCTCACACTCAACAATAAGAAATTAAATTTGGAGTTAATCTCCTTCTACCACAGATTCCCCCCCACGGGACTTCATTCGACATGTCCCTCGTCACACAGGTGAAGTCCTTGCTGAAGAATATACCCGACATAGAGCCCGTGAAAATGAGTTTATCAGGGTCATCGCTAGTGACTATGTTGTTGAAAGTTGAAAGTTGTCTCTCATCAAGGATGGATTGAAGGAACCTATGATGACCACTAGCCTCTATAAGTGAATGATCTAGTATGGGGAATCCCTGGAACCACATCCTTCCCACCCCCAATCCTACTACCAAAAATTGAAGTTCCTTCTTTACACTAACTACCAAGAGTGTTGTTGCAGGATCTCCATATATGTGTGAGTCAGGTTCCATATCCTAGAAGGAAGAATTCTATAATCAATCATGTTCAGGCCATATATTTCCTGCATTATCCTACCCCAAATGGACCGACCTTCTAGAGTCTCCCATGAAAGGTTAACATGAATCCCTTGAATGGTTGAGGAGACACTCCTCAGGTTGATGCCCCCTTCAGAGAGAGGTCTTGCAAAAAATTTCCCCAAATCCCAGTGATGTCTGCCTTCCATCTACCCATCCCATATGAAGGACACCATAATCCTTTCCAAGTTGATAATCACACTCTTGGGAACCTTCAGGGGGGAAAGAATGTGCATGGTAATGGAAACAAGAACATTGTTCACTAGTGTTATGCGACCTCCAAAGTATAATAATATATTTTTCTAGTTGTAGATGCACCCTGATATTTTTCCTACGATCTTATCAAAATGATCGACCCTAAGGGAAGAAGGACTAACTAGTGCCCTAAGGTACTCCATGGGAAAGTATCCTCTTCCCATACAAAAGCTTTCCCCCAAATCACTCTCCCTCCTTTCTGAGATCTTCTTAGTTGTATAAAAAAGAATTTTCTCTTTGTTCACCACATGCACACTCCACTTGTAGTATTCCCCTAGGAGCCCATTCAACCCATGAACTGAACTTCTACTACCATTGATAAATAAAATTGTTTCATCTGTGAACATAAAGTGTGAGATACCCTTACACTGACGTTTCAAATGTGATGTTTTAATCCATAAAAATCATCTTTGGTGAGATCTGGTTTATTTTTATTTTGAATAATAAATTCAAGAAATATATATTTTTAACTCATTATTTAACTCAAAAAATTGTTAAGGTATGACACGTACATCAGTTTAAATGTAACATATATTGGTCTGGTTGACACATATAATAGATCAGTTGGCATCTACATAGAATTTCAATGATACTTATATTGGTCCAAATGAAACTTACGTTCATCTATAACTCACATATGATGAGAAAAAAAATCACACCTATGTTGAATGATAATTAAACACATTCTCCAAATACTTTTTCAAAAATTAGACTCAAAACAATTCTAGATTTATCAAATAAATGTAAAAATTATTTAATATACTCTTAATCCACCCGATATCATCTCATAAACATTAAAAAAATATCAACCAATATCTCAACAACCTTTATTTATGTATATACAATATTGAAAACAAATTCATACCATATATAACAAAAATACAAGGGTAAATAAATATCCCCCTTTTAGATTTATTGAAAACATCATTCATCTCTTCTAAATAAATTAAAATTTATTTTATAACTCATTAACTCTCATGAGAATCATAAAATCATAAACATTATCTAATGAGAGTAGTATTTCACAACACTACTATATTAGGTAATGTTTTGAGATAATTTCATCCCTAAGTGAAGAAATATTGTGGCCAAGTGACTAAGATGAACTCCCCCTATCACACTCGGACTTCTGAAATGATTTTATTTTATTATTTTATCTGTCTTTGAAATATTTTGCCGAGGTGTAGGCCGATCCTGATTGATTTTTTTTGTTTTTGTTGATAGATGGTTGTTTTGGGCATGACGACATTTGACGCATGGGTAGAACACGGTTTGGAAACTGTGCGGCTTCACCCGGGTCACCGTGTAGCATGCCTGGTATTCAGAATAAATAAGAAATGAAATGAATAATAATATGAGAAAAAATAAAATAAAAAGTAAATTATTTAAAAATAATAATAATGATAATATTATTATTATGAATAATAATATTATTATTATTAATTTTATTATTATAAAGTTGATTATCATTAAGTTTATAAAGTTTATTAAGTTTATTATCATGTTATTATCAAGTTTATTTTTATCACATTAAGTTTATTATTATCATATCATTATTATTATTAGTTTATTATTATTATTAATTTGTATTTTTATTTTATTTTTTGTTAGGGTTGGTCTCTCCCCCCTCTCACAAAATCACATCGCACCCTCCCCTTTCCCCCCAATTCTTGTCGTGCCTAACCCTTATGCACAACCCTCCCCCTTAGACAACCTCCTCCGACGACTCCATCGGTCAAAATTCCCCCTTCCTTTTGGCACCCTACGCTTGTGAACCCATCCTATAGCATGTACCCAAGCAGTGTGATGGAACCCATGGTCGATCCTTCCCTCCTGGTGCCTCACCTTACCAGATGGACCACACCCCGACATCCCCCTTTCCTTCTGGAGACCACCCGCTAGCACCCCACTCCCCTCTGGCACACAAGCTTCTTTCTAGGTAAGGTTTTGATTCCACTTGTTTAGGGTTTTTGTTCTCTCTGCAAGTAGGGTTTCATTTTTAGGATGGGTTCTTGATCCGTTGATTTAAATATTGCCTTTTTAGGGTTTGTTGTTGATCGGTTGAGGTGCGGTTGCAGTTTTGCACCAATTTCTGGATGTTTCTTCATAAGTGGTAGGTAAATCTATATTTTATCATTATTATATGATTTTAATATGATTTATTGGTTATATATTTGTGTTCTATGGTTTAATTATGTTGGTAAAAATATATTTTGTAAGTGTTTTGGCATGCATATATGATGAAATGGGATTTTCATAGTAAAATGGGGAACTTTTGTAGGTTCTTTGTTGTGGTGCTTCCTGAATGTATTTTTTGGTTGTGTTAAAGGCGTGAAGTGAGTTTTTAAAGGAAATTGAGGTGTGCATGAGTTTGAAAGTGGGTTTTTAAAGAAAAATGGATTACTTTGGAAAACTGGATTTTGCTGGGCACATTTAATACGGTTTGTGAATTGTATAAATTATGGGAAGCTTGATTTAAAGGAAAATTGGTTTATGTGAGGATTTGAAAGGGGAATGACCATTAGAAATGATTAAATTGATTATTTTATTTTATTTTAATATCCCCAAATGGGTTTTATGAGTTATGTAAGTGGTGTGAAATATATTTTTAAATGGTTTTAGTGTGAGTTTTATTTTAAATATAATATTTTGAGTGTGTTTTTGGGGTAAAGTCTTGTTATGAATCTTGGAAATTATTTATTAAGTGTGATCGATTTATTAAATTATATGTGTAGTGCGTGGTCCCTTCTTTGTGGTTTCGAGTCGTCTGATCTATGGAGACTTGCCTGCGTGTGCATAGGTAAGTATATATTTATTTACTTATGGGTTCCCCAGTTACATGTATAGTCATCCATGGAAGTGAATATACATGTATAGTGATAGGTGTGCCCATGTGTATATATGAAAATGTATACATATGTGAGTGGCAACTAGTATATGCAAATAAACATATATGAAAGGATCTCTTTCCACATGTTCATGGCCATACAGGCGTGTTCATAGGGGCCAGGTGTCTTTATATGTGTCTTAAAGTGCATATGATTAGTGGGGGATCAACATATTTTAGTTATAAAGCACCAACGGCCAAATGCTCAGTTTGGTTCCACCCTGAGGTAGGTTCCCTATGCCTTTATCTTTAATTATAATTTTCATTTCTCCTTTGTGTTCTTTTAAAATTATGTCCCCTTATTTTATATAAAATGCATATTCAGTATATATATATATTTTGTGTTTGTGTTTGTGTGTATATATATATAAATTGTTGTGGTTCTTGAAAAGTATTTTCCTAGATGTTTTGAATGTGAAATGAGTATTTCCAAAGACATTTGGCCTTTCAGTCTATTTTATTCTAAAAGTGTAATGACATGTTTGATTTTCCAAAAAATTACAAAGTGATTTCCAAAATGGGTTTTGGAGTGAACAAGAGATTAAAGGGTGATTTGACCTCCTTATACGGATTTCTTAGTTGTAAGTGTGGTTTTAATATTTTTTTAAATATGTAGTACCTTGGTAGTTTAGTTACACATTCAAACAGTTTTGGAAACTTGAAATTTTTGGGTGATTATGTGTTCTAAAATGAGGAGTACTCCTTGTAAGTAATTAATCCAATTTGGAACTTTAAGAATGGTTTGTGAAAAAGGAAAACCCCTCTTAAGGCATGGCCACTTGTTTTAGAAAATGATGTGTGCATTGAATGTGGGAATTGTGATATGTGCCTAGTAAAGAGGCTTGTACCTTATTATGTGATGGGAAAAGGTGGGGTATGTGCTCGAGGAGGGAGATTGGTGGTGAAAGGGTGGATGTGTTTTTGAATAAAGAAAATGATATGTTTTTGTTGGTAGTTTAATGAAAACTCACCACCACTTAAAATAAAGAACATGGGAAGCCCAGGGTACCTAGGTGGGAAGACTAGGACTAGTACGCTAGATGACACAATAGTGGTTCATCCCAATTTCAACTAGCAGGATTGATGGTACAACACTAATTAAATTTTTATGGATGATGATGGGAGACCACTAGGGTTACAGGGGCATCCCCTACTAATGGCTCGTGCATGAGAATTTTGGTTTTCATGGTAAACTATAAAACATTTCACTAAGGTATCGGGTTTCTAGGGTCCCATTTGTGCTAGTTACATATAGGTATTGACCATGGTGCTTGATTATGACATGGTCTTGGTGAAATTACTTCCATTTTTGGTTGCTTCGAGCTTGTTTCCTTCTTTTTAAAATCCATGTTTTTAATTTGAACTATTAGACTTTAGTTTTGGAATGTTAATGAATATTTGGAAACTATGTTGAAAATATAGTGGAATAGAATTGATTTCCTTAAATATGTAAACTTAGGAATTGAATTTGAAAAGAAAGAAAAACATTATTTTATTATGTATTATTTTCAAACTAGCATGATTGGATTTCTTATTAAAGTAAAGGGCATAGGGTGTTGTTATATTTTGTAATTCTTACTGAGCATCTTAGTGCTCAAGTCAACTTTATCTTTTCAATTTTAGGTTCTAGTTTCAGATCACTCTTGCAGAGAGTGTGTTTCTGTGTTTGGTGGTGACCCATGAGGTCACTTGGAGGTATGTTTAGATGCACATATTTGTTTTATTTTCTGCTTCTAGTATTTACCAGTATTTTCCAGATTAAATTTATTTATTTATTTATTTATTTGTCTTTTGTTTATCTATTAAATAATTCCAAAATGTTAATTTTATTCCTAGGAAATTGTGCCATCTCGTGGGGACTGGGAGCACCCCTCAGTCCTTACCATAGACTGGGTCGGGCGTCAGGTCAGATGGAGACCCACCTTGGTTCATGACAAAATGATATCATAGGGAGGTGATTATCTTTTGGGGCATGTTCCTTGGAAAAGAGTCTAGGTAGAAATGAGCTTGTAATATCGGAACATGATGTTCTGGTTACGAGTAAGGTGTATGGCCAGCACACCTTGTGATAGGACTCAGGTTACCAGGGGAAGTCGGGTTTCATCTGAGTTCCTTGGTCCTTGTGGATTATTGTTATTTGGGAAATAAAATGGGAGTTATCTCAATGGTCTCAGGGAGATCACAGGGCCTGGAAATCCATGTGGAGTTGGGGATATTTTCCTACAACACTCTCTATGATGGTG
This sequence comes from Viscum album, assembly GCA_963277665.1. NCBI lineage: Eukaryota > Viridiplantae > Streptophyta > Magnoliopsida > Santalales > Viscaceae > Viscum > Viscum album. Next base: position 1,947,429,032 of record OY728128.1, on the reverse strand, counting down.
GTCTGGCCGGTGTATGGCCACCAACCATATGTCTGAGTCACCCATCGACACTAGTTTCCTATTGCATCATCCTATGTATTCTTCTATTCCCAGGAATGTTTTTGTGGGGTGTTTTGAGTTTCAAAACCTCTCTTATTTGAACAATGTTTCAGGTTTGTGTATTGTTGATAAGTTGGTTTGAAATAATGGTTTTTGGTCTCTTTTTAGAAGTGTTTTGGGAAGCCTTTGCGATGACTCCCCTCATGTGTTTGGTTTGGTTTGTGGCATGTTTTGGCCGAGGGACCTATTTTATTGGGTCCTTTGTATTTTTCATCACTGAGTAGTGTATGCCCCCAAAAAGAATTAATGCATGATTTAAGTACGGCCATGGGTGAATCACCATTGGCAGGTCCTCCAGTTGATCAAAGTACAAACTCTGTTATTGGGTTTTAGGTTTGAGTTTATCTCTCATCTCTTTTAGATTAAGTAGATCCTCTCACAATGGAAGAGTGGATGAAGAAGGAGTTGAAAGAAATTATAGTTTCTTGAGTTTATTGAATCACCAAAGGTGAAGTTGGGCATCTTCAAGCCTAAAGGTCCTACCTGGAAGCGGTGAAGGGAAATTACAACAAGGAAAGGTGGAAGCATTATGAAGTTTTCTAAGATGGCTACTGCTTTAAAGGACCTCTAGGTATTTCGTTGGTTTTGTTTAAAAAAAGGTTCATGTTAGGCCACCAGTGCTTCAATACTAGTAGTACGAGGTTGTTATGTTTGTTTGTAGGTGTAAAGACCTAGAAATTCCATACTAATTTTTTTTAAATTATTTGAGATTATTAAGAGTCTAAAAAAATTGACAGTACGTGATTCCGAGGCCCGGAGAGCCCGGAACGGATTTTTGAAATGTTTTTCAGGTACGTTCAGTAAACGTTCAAGCGAAAATTTCTATCTTTTTAACCAGTGCTCGAATTAAAAATATGAGGGCATCGTTTAATTCGAAGCATCGATATTCTCTTAGAAGAAGATTAACTTCGATCAGTAAGGGTCAGATGAAGAATTTAATTTTTTTGGACTTTACAAAAAAATAATAAAATAACTCCATGAGTTATTTTATTTATTTTTGTAACCTTTGAGCAACGATGGTGGAACCACAGAGTTGGTCGGTCATTTTAATGAAGGTCATTTAATGACCAGTTACACTTGGTTGTGTAACCGCACTGTCAAGAGATTAATGGGTTCATTAATTATTCATTAATGAACCACATAATTATGTGGAGAGTTGACTTATTTTCTTTTATTTAATCTAGTTTTTGGAGTGGGTTTTGGAAACCCACAATAGAACTCTTAACGAAGTGCTGGAGAAATCTTCCTCCAACAAAGAAAAAAGAATTTGGTGACGCCATTGAGGATTCGATCTGGAGATCGACGAACGCCAATGAACATGCTTTGAATGTGGGTTCTCCTTCCCTCATCCATAGCACCTTCCAATGAGTTCTAGGTAGGGGTTTTGTTTAAGAGTTTTTATGATTCATCTACCCTTGATGATTTTGAACTCTTCCCATGCTATAACACTAACATGGAGGGATCAGGACGAATGAACAAGGCCGAGATCCTCCACCGATCTTAGTATTTTTTGCGTTCTTCGTGGACAACCAATCAATACAACGCCAAGAAGAAACTAGGGACCATGAAGTGATGAAAATGTACTGGGATGCTTGTAGGTGCAACAAAAAAAGAAAACGGACCTTCAGAGCTTCACTGGAGGCACATGGAAGCACCACCAGCCCGGTAGCACCGATGACCAGAGAAGGCGGTGGGAAACTCTCGCCGACCGTGGGGAGGTGGCAGTTCCCGAAGGCACCACGGTGGACAGGGGGCGGTCAACCGACTCCAACCACATTGATGGTGATGGCACGCTGAAACATCGCATTGCGGAGGAGGGTCGTAGATCCAAGCCGCGATGAAGGGTGGACCCGCACTCGTGGGTCCCGCTGTTGACCGGTCCACACGGACCGGTCAGATGGAGCGAAACCACCATGGCACCGCTAATAGGGGAGCATGAACAGACTTAGTCTGTTTGGGGAGGCGGACCACGCCCAGGTAGTGGGCTTCACCCATCCAACGAGTTGAGACCGCAGCCCAGTAGGCCAGACAGGGCCCAACCAGGCTGGGCTGAGCCCAGCCAGTTCGGGTAGGCCCTAACAGACCCTTTTTAGCCCAGTTTTGCTTAAAGGGGCTTATCTTCTAAACCAGATTCCCGTTTGACGAATAGTATGTGGAGATGAAACCCTTACGACTAGGTGGTCCATTTGAGATACTCCACTTGAGTTTTGGATAATGTTGGAGTATGACCATGTTGGATTGAGCTCAAATCTAATAGGGCCCTCGACACTAAAATGCTTATAACTTACAGAACGAGCGTCTGATTGATGCGTCGTCTGTTGCGTTAGAACCCTTATGACATGGTGGTTCTTCAGGTTACTTCTAAGTGAGACTTAGTGGTGGTGGAAATATGGACTATGGATTATGGAGTGGATCCTTTGGAAATCAAGTTTGCTTAGTGTGGGAATCCAGTGGTTGGCTGTGACACGAAGAAAGAATAGTGATCCTCTATGGGTCAGCACCGAGTGATCCTCTGAGTGGGTCAGCACCCGGCGATCCTTTCAGGGTTAGAACCTAGTGATCCTTTGAGTGGGTCAGCACCCAGCGATCCTCTGAGTGGGTCAGCACCTAGCAATCCTCTATGTGTCAGCACCTAGCGATCGTCTGTGGGTCAACACCTAGTGATCCTATGTGGGTCATCATCTAGCGATCCTATGTGGTTAAGCACCTAGATACCTTGTTTGGTATGGCATAAAAAGACTCTTGATAGAATAAGATGATTAAGCTTTATGGCTAATCATCTTTATTCACGCTCTTTAAGTTATATACCTGGTCTGAGCTGTGTCTTTTACTTTTTGCTTTTTGATTGATATCATGATTTGTGGTTTTTCCATTGTGGAATTCTGGGAGACCTTTAGGGGTATCGGGGTCCGTACTGGGTATTTTTATACTCCCACTTGAACGGTCTTCACCTGCACCTTTTTGTGTGTTGTGCAAATGATGGGTAGCTTTGACCGATGTTAGGGAGCCAGGAGTAGACGGTGCATGGAGGTGACCGATTGACATGGAGAGCCCTAGTGATAATTTGTACCTACCCTTCAGGTAGGATCCTTGGTAGATGACCTATTTTTAATATGTTTTCTTTTAGTTGGATTTATATTATGGCCCATTCTGCTTCAGTTCACACATTTACTTTCATCAGTTATACTACGTAGTTTGTTCTTGTTGTGTACCTGGTCTTTGTGTTTGCAAGTATAAAGGCAATTACTTCCCTTTTTAGGGATATTCCTTTTTGGTTCTAGTCTCCAACCCCTCACCTATGGAAGGAGGGCTTGGGGTAGTCACGGTACGAGCCCTAGGGGACGGGTCATGAAAAAGTGGTATCAAACGAGTCGGTTCTACCGAAGAACCAAGACTCTGATATTTTCAATGGGGAAATGGTGTTAAGTGTTTTGAGTATGCTTTTTTAGTTCAGGGATTCCATTGTTGGTGTGGCAGATGATGTATCCATACACCAGGATCCTGAATTCTGATTTCCGACTCGACACACGAAAACACTGATTTCCTGTGTTTTTTAAAATGTTTTTCTTTTTTATCACTTTTGAGTTAGCTCCCCAGGTATAACTTATTGACCATGGTGCATCTGTTTTATTTTCAAAATGCTTCCACGTAGACATCCATCCAGGATTCCAGATATATTTTGAGATGACGGCCCACCGAGCAAGGAGGCTTCGGTGTAGGGCCCTCTTACGGCGATGGTACCTTCAGGTGGTATACCAGCAGCACCACTACCCATAGGGAAAAAGATGCCACCATCCCCACCAGTAAGCTATTCACACCTACTGAGCACATTTCACGAGTTCCAGAGATTTAGGCCTCTAAGGTTTTGAGGTGAGATAGATCCCCAGGCAGCTGAGGACTAGCTGGAGGCTGTGGCACTGGTTTTCCTCTTGGTTGAGACACTAGAAGACCAGATGGTGATCCTAGTTGCTATCCTCTTCTAGGGTACAATAGGGAGATGGTGTATCCTGACACTCTAGAAACATGAGAAGGTGAAACTCTCCTTTTTGGACTTTTAGAGCCTTTTCAGGGTGGAGTTTGTACCAGTGATTTTACGCTCAGTGCGTATTCATGAGATACTACACTTATAGTAGGGAAACCTGAAAGTGGCCCAATACTCGACGAGAATCACTAACCTCTCTTGCTACTCCACCGATATGGTACATGACCCTTTCTTTAGGGCCCAGACCTTTGAGTAGGGTCTCTGATGGGAGATCAGAGCATCGATGATATCACTCAATATTCTAATGCAGGATGGAGTGCTTGAGCGAGTGCTATTGGTGGAAAGCTTCTTTTACAAGCAGGCACCAACAAAGAGAGTTACCACCAGACGACATGTGGCCGAGTAATCTATAGCAAGAAGTAGGCAGATGACGTAGAGGACCAAGAGGTCTAGAGCTTCCAGAGGATGACCCCAATACACAGGGTTAGAGGTGCGGAGCTCGCGAGGTAAATGAGGTCATCTAAGGACTAGAGTATTCTACTCTTGTAGAGGACAGGGGAACATGGATCGCGACTGTCCAACTCCCTACATGTACAATCAACAGATGATCGAGGGATCACTGAGTTATTAATAGATATTCAGGAGAGGAAGTCCATAGGGCAGTAGATGTGGTAGAGGAGCTGGCCGTACAGTAAGTGGTGGGAGATGGTTCGAGGTTCTACCACCACCACCTCCAGGTGGTCTACCCCGACCTTAGGGAGCAGGTGGACAGGGACGAGCACAACTTCAGGCAGATGAGGCCTATGACCACGATGCTCCAGAGATGATATGATGTATGATCTGTGTCTACTCCACCCTAGCTTCAGTCGTTATAGACATAGGTGTCATTCACTCTTTTATTGCCACAACTCTCGTTCAGAGCTCAGATATTTTGGTGGAGATAGTGGCTTGATCCTTAGGATTATAGACTTTTAAAAGAGATGATTTTATGATTACACACTAGTTCCAGCAGTGTGAGAACACTCTAGGAGGTGATATCTTCAGCTAGGATTTTTTAGTAGCATCGTTGAGGCCTTGCGATATCATCTTGGGTATGGACTAGCTATCCACAATCCATGATCATATCGACTATTTTAGGTGAAAATTGTGGTGTGACCACAAATATGGGACCGAGTTTTCCTTCACCGGTGATAAAGGAACCTTTGAAGCTTAGGATGGACACTCTCAGAGGAGGGTGCAGTCGATCACTCATCAGTTGGCTGGCCTTACTCTCAGAGTAGTTGACGAGAGAAGTCCGAGTTATCGTGTAGTGGTAGACTAGTATGATGATGTCTTTCTAGATGATGTTCTGAGACTAACTCCTCGTAGATAGGTAGACTTCTACATCGAATTGTACCATGGGATGACACTGATATCTACACCAGCATATCGGATGGCTATCGCGGAACTTTTTGAGTTAAGGGTATAGTTGGAGGAATTACTGGGGAAGGGGTTCATAAGGTCCAATTTTTTTCCTTGGTTAGCCACGATTTTGTTCGCCAAGAAGGCATACGGGAGTTTGAGACTTTGTGTGAACCATCAGTTTCTAAACTAGGTGACTGTGAAGAACAAGTATCCACTCCTGAGGATTGATGATCTCTTCGATCAGCTGAAGGAAGCTTTGTGGTTTTAGAAGATAGACCTGGCTATCATCAGCTCAAGGAATGAGATAAAGATGTACCGAAGACGGCCTTCAGATGCCGGTATGGCCACTATGAGTTCTTAGTGATTCCTTTCAGCATGAACAACACCCTATAAGTTTTCATGGGACTCATGAATAGGATCTTCCATCCTTACCTCGATCACTTCATGGTGGTATTCATTGATGATATCTTGGTATACTCTAAAATGGAGGAGGAGCATTCCGCACATCTGCAAATATTTCTGGATACAATCTAAGAGCACCGACTTTATGGAAAGCTCTTAAATTTCTAGTTATGGATACGAGAATTCCACTTTATAGGGAAAGTTATCTCAGAGGCTGTAGTTTTAGTGGATCTGAAGAAGATAGAGGCATTTCTTTCTTGGGAGCCACCTAGGAGTGTGATCGAGGTGAGATATTTTCTGGGGTTGGCTGGGTACGACCGGAGATTCGTACTTTAATTTTCCAGAGTAACAACACCTTTTTCAGCTTTAAAAAATAAGGTACAACCTTTCTTGTGGATAGAAAGATGCCAACAGAGTTTCCAGGAACTGAGTCAGAGACTGACGAGTGCCCCCATCTTGAGGCTACCAGAAGAGGGTGCTGGGTTTCTAGTTTACTACAACGCATAAGGGACCAGACTAGGATGTGTTCTAGTGAAGGAGTGAGCAGTGATTTCCTACAGCTCATGAAAATTGAGAAAACACGAGCATAACTATGCTACCCATGACCTGGAGTTAGAAGCAGTTGTCTTTGCCTTAAAGATGTGGCGGAACTATTTGATGGGTGAACAATTTACTATCTACTTTGATCAGAAGAGTCTTAGGTATATCTTCTCACAGAAATAACTGAACCTGATACAGTGGTGATGGCTGGAGTTCTTCTAGGAATATGACTTTGATATAGCCAACACTCTTGGGAAGGGGAACATAGTAGCAGACGCACTCAGCAGAAGTTCTGGTTTACAACTGCTGAGTGAGGCGATGAAGTAGCTCGCCGGGTTACAAATATACTTCGTGGATAATGATGAAGCAACTTACCTCCAGTATATAACAGTTACTCCCCCACTCATTCAGCGATTCGGGGAGGCAAAGCTTGGGGAAGTTGACTGCGGGGCCCAACGTGTTCAGATATAATCAGAACGGAATCCTAAAGGATTTTCTAAAGGTTGGGAGCACATCATCCTTTTCAGAGGACGCACCATGGTACCGGTGATGCTACCAGAGGATGTGTTGAGGGAGTTTCACACATCCTATTTTTTGGTACATCCTAGTGTGGTTAAGATGTACCAGGACCTTCGATATCATTACTAGTGGATGGGGATGAATAAAGTAATGGTAGAGTTTATTTCACGATGCCTCAGTTGTCAGCAAGTGAAGGCCGAGCATCAGGTTCCAGCAGTCTTAGCACAACTACCTGATGTTCCAGAGTGGAAGTGGGATGGTATCTCCATTGACTTTGTGACAGTAATACCATGTATTTCTAGGGGAACTAGTGGAAAAAATGTTTAACACGTCAGCATTTTCACGTTGATTCTATATAACTGACGTGAGAAGATGTAAAAATTGATTTATCACGTCAATTATTTTATAACCGATGTGATAAATCGATGAGAATCAATTTTTTACGTCAGTTATTTTATAACCGACATAAATTGAATATGGGAGATTTATCACGTCGGTTATAAAATAACCGATGTTATAAAAAAATGTCAGCAATTTATCACGTCAGTTATAAAATAACCGATGTGATAAAGCACCATTTATAACATTAGTTATAAAATAACCGACGTGATAAATAATTTTCTAACTCGGTTATTAAATAACCTATGTGAAAAAAATAAAAAAAATAGTTTATCACATCAGTTATTAAATAACCGACGTGATAAAGATTTTAAATGATTTATCACGCCTTGTATTCAGTAATCCTGTTTTCTTCGATCGGGCGACCTACGACTCATCTATCTCATGTATAAAACCTAGAAAGGATTATTCAAAGTCGTGCCCTCGAGCCTCATTTTTACAACATCATTCATCATCTTTATTATCACCAAATCTACCAGGTCTACTCGCAACACTCAAGTAAGCCTCACATGGATCAGTTACATTTTTTATTTTTCGCGATGTCCTAAATTTATTCTTTGAGATGTTATTTTTCTATATTTGTTCTTTCTATCATGGTAAGTGTCATAGTTTTTTTTATACCATGCTAAATTATTTTCTGGTAAAATAAACCATGGAAGTGATGTCATGCAAGTTTACAATTTTTTTTGTTCTCTATCATGTGTGTGTGCGTGTACAAGGGGTTTCTAAGGGGTGGGGGCTATCCAAGGGGGTGGGGGTGTCTGAGGGGGTGGGGGGATGTCCATGGGGTGAGGTGTCTAGGGGGTGGGGTCTGTCCAAGGGGGTGGGGGTGTCCAAGGGGGTGGGGGTGGTGTCTAGGGGGTGTGGGGGCTGTCCAAGGGGGTAGTGGTGGTGTCTAGGGGGGTGAGGGGGCTGTCCAAGATGGTAGGGATGTCCAAGGGGGTAGGGATGTCTAGGGGTGGGGGTGGTGTCCAGGGGGTGAGTGGACTCTCCAAGGGGGTAGGGGGTATCCAGGGGGTGGGGGTGTCCAGTGGGGTGGGGGTTGTTTAGGGGGTGGGGCTGTCCAAGGGGGTAGGGGTGTCCAAGGGGTGGGGGTGTCTAGGGGGTGAGTGGGATGTCCAAGGGGGTAGGGGTGTCCTAGGGGTGGGGGTGTCTAGGGGGTGGGGGGATGTCCAGAGGGGTGGGGGCTATCTAGGGGTGGGGGTTGTCCAAGGGGGTCGTTGTGTCAAGGGGGTGTCCAGGGGGGGTCTAGGGTGGGTCAAGGGGATTTCCAAGAAGGTAGGGGTGTCCAAGGGTGGGGGTTTCCTGGGGGTGAGGGGGATGTCCAAGGGGTGGGGGTGTCCAGGGGGTGGGGTGGGGGTGCCTAGGAGGTGTCTAAGGGGGTAGGGGTGGGGTGGTGTCCAGGGGGCGGGGGTGTCTAGGGGGTGAGGGTGGTGTCCAAGGGTGGTGAGTGGGTTGTCCAATGGGGTAGGGGGTGTCCAGGGGGTGGGGTGTCCAGGGGAGTGGGGGGGGGGGGTCTATCCAGGGGGTGGGGGGCTATCCAAGGGAGTGGTGGTGTCCATGGGGTGTCCAAGGGGGTGGGGGTGTCCAGGGGGTGAGGGGGCTTTCCAAGGGGGTAGGGGTGTCCAGGGGTGGGGCTGTCCACGGGGTGAGGGGGCTTTCCAGGGGGTGGGGGTGTCCAGGGGGTGTCCAAGGGGGTAGGGGTGGGGGTGGTGTCCAAGGGGTGGGGGTGTCCAGGGGGTAGGGGTGGTGTCCAGGCGGTGGGGGGATATCCAAGGGGTGGTGGTGTCTGAGGGGTGTCCAAGGGGGTGGGGGTGGTGTCCAATGGGGTAGGGGTTTGGACAACCCCCTCACCCCCCGAACACCACTCCCCACCCCCTGGACACCCCCACCCTCTTGGACACCCCCACCGTTGGACATCCCCCCACCCCTGGACACCCCCTATGCCCTTGGACAACCTAGACAGCCCCCTACCCCTTGGACAACCCCTACCCCCTTGGACAGCCCCACCACCCCCTAGATATCCCCATACCCTCTTGGACACCCCCTTGATATATATATATATATATATATATATATATATATCCCAATGGTTTCATTGAAAATATTGGCATATATTAACTTCAGGCAGTCTATACCAATAGTTCCTGTAGAACCGTTGGTATATAGCTATTGCAATGACCATCATGCCAAAAGTGTGTGAAATCATTGGGATATTCTATCCCAACAATTTTAGGGGCTATCCCAATGGTTTAAAATCATTGAAATATGTGTAATTTTTAGTATTTAATGTATACATATTTTAATATTTATAATTCATATTTCTTGTTTACAAAAGGGTGAATTTGGTATCTAGTTGCACCAGGATGTATTCTTTGTGTACCTTAAGAAGAAAGGATCCAATATGAATTTAAAACTATTATATCTAACTATATTTTCTTTTTAAAATCATTTTCATGCATATATTTTTTAAATATGCATATATTTGTTTTATATTTCAAAATTGTTTTACTTTCAAATTATGATATTTTTCATATAAATATAAAATTGAATTATCTTAACAAGATGTATAATATTGATATTTTTTATAGGTAATAATGAGTCGAATTTGGATTATATCACATCAAATAAGTAATGAATATAAGAAATGTGTTGATGCCTTTTTGGAATTTTCTAAACGAAATGTTCCAAGCAGTGACATGTTTTTTTGTCCATGACTGAAATGTTTGAATATGAAGAAAAAGAAAATTAGAGACATCAAAGATCATCATATTTGTTGTGGTTTTAATCTGAGTTACATCCCTTGGATTTTTCATGGTGAAACTGGATAGAATTTCAGATCTACTAATAACGATGATTTGTAAGATGGTAACTCTGATGGAATTGAATAAATGATTCGTGATATTGCAGCAGGACAATTTGAGATAGAACTGACAGTTGCGTGTCTATATGGTGATGCTAAAAAACCATTATATCCTAGTTGTATGGATTTTACAGTTTTTTCGGCGATGTTAAGATTGATTAACCTGAAGGAGAAACATGGATGGAGTGAAAAAAGTTTTATAGAGCTACTTCAATTGTTGAAAGACATTCTTCCAAAAGACAACGATCTTCCATATTCAAAATATAAGGCCAAGAAAATAATATGCCCAATTATATTGGGATAAAATAAAATACTTGCATGTCTGAATGAATGTATGATATATAGGAATGAATATGAATTTCTGTCAGAGTGTCTTAAATGTGGAACACAATGGTATAAGTTGAAAGAAAAATCACAGGCTGATGTAGAGATTACAAAGATCCCTACCAAGGTATTTTGGTATCTTCCTATAATTCATCATTTGAAATGTTTATTTACTAATTCACATGATGAAAAAAAGGTTAAGATGACTTTTTATGAGCAGATATGTGACGGAAAAATACAACATCCATCTGATTGTCCATAATAGAATAAAATTGATGAGCAATATCCTACATTTGGTAATGAAATTAGAAATCTCATACTTGGTTTGTGCACAAATGGAATGAATCCATACCGAAACCTCAGTAGCACACATAGTTTATGGCCTATTTTATTGGTAATTTATAACCTCTCTCCTAAAGTTTGTATGAAGCAAAAATATGTCATATTGAGTATAATGATCTTTGTTCTGAAGCAACCTGAAAATTATATTGATGTTTTCTTGTCAATATTGATTAATGATTTGAAACTTTTATGGGAGGATGGTATTACGGTGTATGATTCTTATAAAATGGAAATTTTCAACTGCATGCAGTGCTTATCTTCACTACAAATGACTTCCCAGCATATGGAAAATTGTCCGGATACAGTGTTAAGGGGAATAAAGCATGTCCAATTTGCAAACAACAGACTTCATATTGTCAATTGCATCATGGGAGGAAAATAGTATACATGGGTCATCGAAAGTTTTTTCCTATGGATCACTCTTATAGGAGACTAAAAAGGTAATTAAATGTCTCACAAGAATTTGATATTTCTCCAAAACCTTTATCCCCTTATGTGTATTTTGAGAGGGTGAAAACCCTTGATGTGTCATTGGGAAAGACACATAAATATGGTAATGATAGAAATGTTTGGAAGAAAAGGTCAATATTTTTTGAGCTACCATATTGGAGATATCATGAAGTGAAACATAATATTGATTCCATGCACATAGAGAAGAATATCTATGAAAGTTTGATTAGAACATTGTTAGATATTAAAGGAAAGACTAAAGATGGGTTAAATTCAAGATTAGACTTACTTTCAATGGGAATACGTTTGGAGTTTCCTCCCACTCTTAATGGAAGACGAACATTTCTTCCCCCAGATTATCATACATTATCCAAGATGGAGAAAATTAGATTTTTTTAGTGTCTTCATGATATCAAATTGCCTCAAGGTTATTCTTCAAATGTAAATTTTTTTGTCTCATTGAAGGATTTGAAGTTGATAGGTATGAAATCTCATGATTGTCACGTCATGATGCAACAACTTCTACCAATTACATTGCATGGAATATTGCCCATCCGTTTCAGAAAGACTATAATGAAGTTGTGTTATTTTTTCAATTCAATTTGTAATAAGGTGATTGATGTGAATGCTTTGATTTTTTTTTGAAAAGGATGAAATTTATATACTTTTTCAATTATAAATGTATTTTCCTCCATATTTTTTTGATATAATGGTGCATTTAATGGTTCATCTGGTTCAAGAAATAAAGCTTTGTGGACTAGTTTATCTTCTTTGGATGTATCCTTTTGAAAGTTATATGAAAATATTCAAGGGGTATGTTAAGAATCCATATTGACCTGAAGCCTCCATTATTGAAAAGTATATTTCTAAGGAGGTTTTGGAGTTTTGTACGAGCTACTTGGATACAGAAGAGCACATAGGTTTGCCTCTATCTCACCATGAACAAGTTATTAATGAGGGTAGGGGGATTCGTGTCTTGAAAGTTAAATCCTTGACAGCTAAACAGATGAAGAAGGTAGAATTATACATCTTGAATAATATAGCTAATTCTCAACAGTATATCACATTTCATATTAATTAGTTGAAACAATGTCATCCAAAGAAGAAATAAATGTGGATTTTGAATGAGCATAACAAAACATTTTTTCCATGGTTTAAAAAGACCTTGCTCAGTAGATCAGATGTATCGGTGACATTAAGATGGTTAGTGGGTGGTCCAAGTTTAAATGCGATAACATGGTTTGGGTATGACATGAATGGCTATAAATTTCATACAAAATATTAGGAAAACATAAGTGCAATTCAGAATAGTGGTGTATTGGTGTTTGCAGAAGAAATGCATTTTTCAAGTTCTAAAGACAAAAACCCAATTTCTGCATCAATTGCATATTATGGAGTCATTGAAGAAATATGGGAGGTTGATTAATTTAAAATTAAAGTTCCTATTTTTAACTGAAAATGGTTTATCGGTAACAATATTGTCAGACACGATGAATTTAGAATGACAGTTGTTAATCTGAATAGATTGGAAGACACAATAGATTATTTTATAATGGAAGCACATGAAAAACATATTTTCTATGTAGTTGATCAATTAAATATGTAGTGGTATGTTTTCTTACAAGGGAAAAAATATGTTGGTGAGGATCAACTTGATAAAGATTCTGATTTATGCGAGATCCATACTTCCATGGAAAGATTAGCAGAAAATAATGATGACCATGTTGAAGACATGGTTTGTGCCATAAGGAACGATCATGATGAAGGAATTTTGGATAAAAATCCATTTGTACATTCCTAATATTACAGGTAACATATATTTATTTCTTGTTTACACTTATTATTTTCATAAAATGTGAGATATTGTAATTTTTTTCTTTATTAAAATACGTATTAAAACAAATAAGTAGATTTTTTTATTTTAATTTTGTTTAGTTTATCATGTTTACCATTACATAACTTATATATCTATTGATTTTGTTGAATTACAATCACTTTACCATGTTTACCATGTTTACCATAGTTTACCATAGTTTACCATAGTTTACCTTTATGTAACTTATATATTTATTGATTTTGTTGAATAACAATTACACTACCATGTTTACCATCTTTAAAATTGTTTAACATGCTTACCAAATTACCATGTTTACTATTATGTAACTTAGTTTAGTTTTCCATTTTTTTACATTAGTATTGTAATATTTAAATTTGTATATTTGTGAATTAATGTTTTCTTTTTTGATTTTAAGGATAATGACAAATCAATTAGTTGATAAACCACATGATTCTGGAGATGAGAATCATGATCATACCTCTAGGGAGGAACATTCACATCTCCTCTTGATGTTCCATAATCTTCCTCATGTGATCCCATAATGAAAAAGAAGAGTTCAAGAGTTGGTAAATGTGGCTGCACACGTTTACCAAAATTATTACTTGCCTATAGCCAGGACCAGAGGATACTAGTTGAGTTTGATGAGAATGATATTACTATAGGTCCAAATGAAAAAGATTTTAAGATTTTTGTATCAACTCAGGGTAAAAGAAAAGTATGCATTTTCTATGATGATTGGAGAAGTGTGGACAAAGCGATAATATCTCAGTTGTGGGACACGATTTTGGTAAGATCTTTTGATATTGTTTGACTAATCTTTAAATGTTTCTAGTATAATATATTTTACCTCTTCTTTATCAGATGACATTCGATATTCCTGACACTAGAGGATTTAGGAAGAAATGTTTATTGATGTCCATCAGGAGATAGAGGGATTTAAAATCAACCCTCACATCTGATTTAATTTTTGGTCAAAGTAATCATGAAAATCCATGTCATATATATCCTTTCATAGATTAAGACACATGGAGGAAATTTGTTGAAAGTAGAATAGAAGATTCATTTTTGGTAAGGGAAATGTAAACTTTTATAATCCTTCTTATGTAAATGATCTTATTAATGTTTTGTTAATGATTTATTATTATTAATTTACAGCAAACAAGGATATCTCATCAGAAGATACAATCTAAAAATGTATACTCTCATAGTTTATCTCGGGGAGGGTATACATTATTGAAAGAACAAATGATGGTGGAAAAATTACAAAAACTGAGAGCTGAGTCTTCAAGCTCTGGAGAGGTTTCCCTTCCATCCCCTATATCTAGACATGAAAAATGGAAGAGAGCTCGGATGAGTAAAAGGGGAAAATATCTTTCAGAATAATCGAGAATCATAGCTAAGAGGATTGTAATATATTTATTTTTTTTATTTAAGTTAATTATATTCTTTATATAATTTGAATCATTATATAAATGTTCAATTAATTAATATAGTATTCCCTTGAGGAGCAAAGCTCACAAGGGGTATTTACAGCTGCTGGGAGGAAATATATTTTATCTGTAACATTGGTAAAGCCCAAACACCTCAATAGTGTACGAGGATATCCAATGGATGTATCGGTAAGAAAAGTGTTGCCACGTTATTAAACTTCTTACATTGAGGGTGTTTATAAAAAAATAGAATCATTATAGGCTGAAGTTCATAATATTAATGCGACGATGGAGGAAAAGATTAGAGCGTCAGTACAATCTATGTTTGCAGACATGCAAAGAAAATTTTAGACTACAGCTCTCACTCCTCCACCTCCCCCTCCAGACCCCATTATTTATCCTCCACCTCTTCTAGTAGATCCCACTTCCCCACATCAGCCTGCGGACCCCATTTTTTATCCTAGTTCTCCACCAAAGCTTCGTACTTATTGTGAGTTTTATGTTGATGATCCTCACCATCATATAGTTGTATATGGGCTGGTATATTGTATAGGAGATATAGTTCATCATCAACAGTTAGAGGTAGAGCATCATAGGGTCATTGTATAGGATATTATAGATATATTAGCTTGACTACCATTACCTATATATGAGGTGAGGACAGTTAGACATAGTATCATTCACTTTTTAGTTTGTCCATCCAGACTTCTACGACTCATTACCATAGAGGTATGTATGTTATATCTTTTATTTTATTTTTTATTTAAGTTTTAACATTTGAAAACTAATATATTTTTCTATTTATTTTTATAGGAATACTTCAAAGTTAAAGAAAATTGTATAGACAACAACAAAGACAAATGGCTATGACATTAGATACAAATTCTAGTAGTCTTGACAGATTGTCAAGATATTCAAATTTTTTGGCGGATCATTATGAGTTTCCAATGGAAAATCATGTTTATGGATGTGCAATCAATGTGGTGATTATGAAAAATGATATCATAGATCTTGTTACTAGAGATAATTTGGGCATCAACGTGCTGAAATTTTTTTCCATGTAAGTCTTAACACCTTTCCCTGTGTTATATTTATTAAAAATGTATACTTATGTCTGTTTTGTATTCGGTATCTTTATAACATGTGTGAGAAGAATGAGTGGATAGATGTATATGGATTCATGGACCTAAAATTGATTTCTCTTGAAGGACATGTATTGGATGAGGAACAAAGAACACTTTATATTGCTGAAACATTTGAATAGAATATAATCACGCAGTGTTGGATGATGCCTTTTTTGAGGGGTATGAAACATATATCTGGCAAAGTGTTCATTATATTTTAACATAAAGAATCACTAACCTTAAATTTTATTTTATATCAATGATCATTGGATGTTAGTTGTTTTTTGTCCAAGGGAGAAAACAATTTATTGGATATGCTCTTTCCATGACGATGGGCAGGGAAGTTTTCAGAATATGTTGTAAAATTAAGTTTCAATTTCATAATAGTTGTTTATATTATAATGAATTTTAAATTTATCCCATTCAAATTATTTTCTAACAGGGGATGGGTCTACTTTCGAAAAAAATAAAGAAAAAGAGTTCCAAGATAAAATATGTAAAAGTAAAGGTAAATATCCATTTATAATTTGTAATTTTCGATGTATTACATAAAAATGATATTTTGAATTGACAATCATTTAAACAGAATTGTCATGAACAACAAGGTGTCTTCAAATGCAGATATTATATGTTAAGATTTATGTATGAAATAATTACAACTGGAACACTTGTGAAGTTTGACATGTTAATATTTCTTTATAAATGTTTCCATAATATTTCATTTGATTTATTCATTATACATGTTAACTAATATCATTTTAATTTGTTTCTATTTGATGTCCCTCAACCCTATAGTGCTCAAGAGGTCAAACAATTACAAGTGGAATGGTCAAATTATTTTATAGGTTTTATTAAATTTTAGTTTGTTTGTAGTGTAAAATGTAATTTTGAATATTGTAATTATAATTTTGTATTTGGTAGCTGTTTTGGTTGGATTTAGGTTTTTTAGTTGACATCGTAATTTTTGAATGTTATATATGTGAATGTTTAATTTTTCTCTGGTTCTTCTTGTTTTGGTCTAGCTCTAATGTTTTTCTAGTTTGGATTCTAGTCTGGTTTTAATCTTCTTTTGGTCTGGTTTCTGCTTGTTTCATACTTTGGTAGAGCATAGAAATGGTTTCATGGGGGTTGGGGTGTCTATGGGGGGGGGTGTCCAAGGGGTAGGGGGTGTCTAGGAGGATAGGGGTGTCCAAGGGGGTAGGGGTTTTCCATGGGGGTGGGAGGGTCTAGGGGGTGGGTGTGGGGGGGGGGCTGTCTAGGGGGTGGGGGTTTCTAGAGGGGGTGGGGGTTGTACAAGGGGGTATGAGTGTCTAGGGGGTGGGGGTGTCTAGTGGGTGGGGTGTCTAGGGGGTTTCCAGGGGGTGGGGGTGTCCAGGGGGTGGGAGGGGTTATCCAGGGGGTGGGGGCTATCCAAGGGGGTGGGGGCTATCTAAGGGGGTTGGGGTGTCCAGGGGATTGGGAGGCTATCCAGTGGGTTGGAGGGTGTCCAGGGGTGGGGGGTTTCTAGGGGTGGGGTATCTAGGGGGTGAGGATTGTCCAGGGGGTGGGGGTGTCCAAGGGTGGGAGGGTATCTAGGGGTGGGGGATGTCTAGGGGGTGGGAGGCTAGCCAGGGGGTGGGTGGGTGTCCAGGGGGTGGGGGTGTCCAGGGGTTGGGGGTTGTCTAGGGGGTGGGGGTGTCTAGGTGGGTGGGTGGGTGTCCAAGGGGTGGGGGTTGTCCAGGGGTGGGAGGGTTTCTAGGGGGTAGGGGTGTCCAGGGGGATGGGGGAGGGGGTTTTCCAGTGGGGTGGGGTGGTGTCCAGTGGGTGGGGGTTGTACAGGGGTGGTGGGAGGGTGTTCAGGGGGTGGGGGTGTCCAATGGGATGGGGTGGTGTCCAGTGGGTGGGAGGGTGTCCAGGGGGTGGGGGCTGTCCAGGGGGTGGGGGCTGTCCAAGGGGGTAGGGGTGTCCAGGGGTTGGGGGTTGTCCAGTGGGTGGGAGGGTGTCCAGGGGGTTTCCAAGGGTGGGGGTGTCCAAGGGGTGGGGGTGTCCAGGGGGTGGGAGGGGCTGTTCAAGGGGGTGAGAGTGTCTGGGGGGGATGAGGGGGGGGGGGGTGTCCAATTGGTGGGAGGGGTATCCTGGGGGGTTTCCAGGGATGGGGGTGTCCAGGGGGGTGAGAGGGGTTGTTTAGGGGGGTGGGGGTGTCTAGGGGGTGGGGGCTGTCAGGGGGGTGGGGGTTCCAGGGTGTGGGGGGGTCTGGGGGTGGGAGGGTGTCTAGGGGTTGGGGAATTCTAGGGGTTGGGGGCTGTCCATGGGGGTAGGGGGTGTCCAGGGGGTTTTCAGGTTTTGGAGGGTGTCCATGGGTAGGGGTGTCCAGGGGGTGGGAGGCTTTCCAAGGGGGTAGGGGTGTCCAGGGGGTGGGGGATGTCTAGTGGTTTTGTTATGGTTTTGGTTTATTTTCTGCTTGTTTCTGGTCTTCTTTGGAAGCTCATTATAATGGTTGAGCTGTATTATTAAAAAAATGGTTTTTATGTCGGTTATTTTATAACCGTCATAATAAATGCATGGGAATGTTTTTTTAAGTCGGTTATTAAATAATTGATGTGAAAATATGATTTACAAACTGGTTTATCATGCCGGTTATGAAAATAAACGACATGATAACCTTGTTTTTCACATCGGTTTTCAAATAACCAAGGTTAAAAACACTTCAGAGGGGTTTTTTATTACATCAGTTATTTAATAACAGACAAAATAAACAACATATTACATTAGTTATTTAAAAACAGATGTAAGAAATCACGACTATGAACGTTTTTCCACGTTGGTTTTTTAAGACCCAACGTGAAAATGGCTTCATATTTCTGTTTTTTACGTTGGTTTTAAAATAAACTATGAAAAAAACAATCTTTATAACATCCCCTACAATAACGTCAGCCAAAAACTGACGTAAAAAATGAAAAATAACCGACGTAAAAAACATTTTTTTCACTAGTGGGGCCACGATTCCATTTGGGTGATTGTTGACCGACTCACCAAGTCAGCCCACTTCCTACCCATCCGAGAGCAGGGATTAGTAGAGGGCTTGGGACGCCTCTATGTACAGGAGATTTTACGGATTCATGGGGTACTATAGATGATCGTCTCAAATCGTGACACTCATTTTACATCCCGGTTGTGGAAGGGATTACAGGAGGCATTCGAGACTCAGCTACGCTTGAGCACCACCTTTCATCCTCAGACAGATGGTCAGACAGAGTGGTCCATACAGACACTTGAGTAAATGCTTCATGCTTGTGTCCTTGATTTTGACCGTATTTGGAAGGACCACCTTCCACTGGTGGAGTTTTCATACAACAATAGTTATAACTCCACCATCGGTATGGTTCCGTTTGAGTTCTTGTACGGGTGACCATGCAGATCACCTCTATGCTAGACAGACTCAGGGGAGTCAGCACTTATGGGTCTATATTTGGTATAGACTACCACTAAGAAGGTAAAGATCATATAGGAGTGGATGAAGACTACACAGTGTAGGAGAAATTCTTATGCTTACAGGAGATATAGACCCTTAGAGTTCGATGAGGGAGGCCATGTCTTCCTATGGGTCTCACCCCAGCGAGGATTGCAGAGATTTGGCCAAGGTGAAAAGCTATATCCAAGGTTCATCAGACCTTTCCAGATCCTCAGTAGAATAGGCAAGGTGGCGTACTTCCTATCTTTTCCCCTACAGATGCACCGAGTGCATAACGTTTTCCACGTGTCGCAGCTGAGGAGATACATACATGATCCATCACACTTCATCGACTGGGGTGAGATGGACATTGACGATGGGGTGACTTTCGTGGAGTTCCCAATGTAGATACAGGATTGACAGGTTAGAGTCTTCCATGTATATTTGAACCCTCTGATGCATGTTTGGTGGCAGCACATGAACCTCCAAGAGAGAACATGGGAGCGAGAGGCTCAGATATGTGCTCAGTACCCCCATTTGTTTTCTTAGCCTTTATTGTGGATTTCGGGGATGAAAATTACTAAGTTGGGGAGAATGTAAAGACTCCAAAATTTATTATTAATTTTTTTAAATTATTTTTTATTATTATGAGTCTAATAAAATTGATGGAATGTGATTCTGAGCCCTAGAGAACCCGAAACGGATTTTTGAACTTTTTTAAGGTATGCTCAGTAAGCATGTGAGCGGTGATTTCTATCTTTTGAACTGGTGCTCATATTAAAAATCCTAGTGCATTGTTGAATTTTTAGTGCCGATATTCTCTTAGGCAAAGCTTAAATTTGACCGGTAAGGGTTGGAAAAAAAAGTTAATTTTTTTTGACTTTACAAAAAAATAATAAAATAACTCCATGAGTTATTTTATTTCTTTTTGTGACCTTTGAGCAACGGTGGTGGGGCTATAGAGTTGGTAGTTTATTTTAATGATGTTCATTTAATGACCAGTTACACTTGGTTTTGTAACCGCACTGTCAGGAGATTAATGGGTTCATTAATTATTCATTAATGAACCACATAATTGTGCAGAGAGTTGAACTTATTTTCTTTTATTTAATCTATTTGTTAGCGTGGGTTTTGGGAGCCATGAGGGAACTCTTGACGAAGTGTTGGCGACATATTACTCCAATGAAGAATAGAGAATTTGGAAACGTCATTGAGGATTCAATCCGGAGATCGATGAACGCCAACGAACACCATTCGAATGCAGGTTCTCCTTCCCTTATCCGCAATGCCTTCCAACGAGTTCTAGGTGGGGGTTTTGTTTAAGAGTTTTCATGATTCATCTACGCTTGATGATGTTTAACTCTTCCCGTTCTATAACGCTAATTTGGAGGGTGCGAGTCAAACAAACAAGGCCCAGACCCACTGTCAATCAAGGAATTGTCTGCGTTCTTTGTGGATAACTGACCAATACTGAGGCAAGATGGAACCGGGGGCCACGTAGTGATGGAAGTGTCCCAGGAGGCCCATAGGCATAGCCGGAAAAGAAAACGGACTTCTGAAGCTTCACTGGAGGCCCGCAGAAGCTCCATCTATGCGGAAGAGCCAGAGACCAGAGGAGGTAGCGATCGACTCTCACCGGCCACAAGGAGGTGGTGGTGCCCGAAGGCGCCATAAAAAATAGGGGGTGGTCGGCCGACGCTGGCCACTTTGACGGCAGTGGAACGCCGCGGAAGTGCACCGCAGAGGAGGGTCTTGGCTCTGAACTGCAATGGAGGGCGGACCTGTGCCCATGGGTTCTACTATTGACTGGTCCATGAGGACCAATCAGGTGGAGCGACACCACCCTGGATCCACTAATAGGGGATCCCGAATGGACTTAGTTTATTCTAGGAGGTAGACCGTGCCCATCTGGCAGGCCGTGTCCAGCCAGCGGGTCGGGCTGGTTCTGCAGCCTGGTGGGCCATGCCCAGCCAGGTGGGCTAGGCTGATCCCACGTCCCAGTGGATCTAGCCCTTGGCCAGTGGGCCGAGCCCATTCGGTTTGAGTCAGGCCCAGTGGACTAGGTTGGACCAGACCCAGACCCTTTTTAGCCTAGTTTCTCTTAAAGGAGCTTATCTTCTAAATGAGAAGTTTGTTTGATGAACCATTTGTGGCACTGGAAACCTTAGGATGAGGAGTTCCTTTTGAGATACTCCACTTGAGTTTTGGAAAAAGTTTGAGTATGTCTAGGTTGGATCTAACCCGAATCTAATCGAGCCCTCGTTACTAAAATGCCTATAACTTACAGGCTGGGTGTCCGATTGACGCATCATCTATTTCATTGTAACCCTTATGACATGGCGGTTCTTCAGGTTACTTCTAAGTGGTACTTCATGGTGGTTGAAATATGGCTGATGTCTTGTGGAGAGGATCCTATGGAAATCAAGCATGCTTAGTGCGGAAATCTAGTGGCTGGCTGTGATGTGAAGAAAGAATAACGATTCTCTTTGGGTGAACACCTAGCAATCCTATGAGTGGGTCAGCACCCATTGATCCTCTATGGGCCAACACCGAGAAATCCTATGAGTGTTCCAGCATCCAACAATCCTCTAAGTGGGTCAGCACCTAGCGATCCTCTATGGTTCAACACCTAGCGATCCTCTGTGGGTCAGCACCTAGCGATCCTATATGGGTCATCAACTATCTATCCTCTATGGGTCAGCACCTATAAACCTTGTGCGTTCTGGAAGAAAAATCCTCTCAATAGAATAAGATGGTTTATCTTTATGGATAATCATCTTTATTCATGGTCCTTAAGTCGTATACCTGGTTTGATCTGAGTCTTTTACTTTGTGCTTTGTGATTTAGATCACGCTTTGTGGTTTTTCCTTTTTGGAATTCTAGGAGACCTTTGGGGGTATCGAGGTCCCTACTGGGTATTGTTATACTCACCCCTACATGGATTTTCCTGCACCTTGTTGTGTCTTGTGCAGACGATGGTCAGGTTTGACCGAGGTTAGGGAGCCAGGACTAGACAGTTTACAGAGGTGATCGGTTGACGTGGAGAGCCGTAGTGATGAGTTGTACTTACCCTTCAGGTAGGATCCTTGGAAGACAAACTTGGGAGATATTTTCCCTTTTTTGTGTTTTCTTTTAGTTGGGTTTGTATTCTGGACCATTCTGCTTCAGTTCACACATTTAATTTCAGTAGTTATACAATGTAGTTTATTCTTGTTGTGTACCTGGTCTGTGTGTTTGTAGGTTTAAAGGCAATGCCTTTCCTTTTTAGGGATATTCCTTTCCAGTACTATTCACCAACCCCTGTCCTATGGAAGGCAGGCTTGGGGTAGTCACGACACGGGCCCCAAGGGACGGGTCGTGAAAACAGGAAGCATGTGTTGTTTAACACTTATGTTAAGTTCTCTCTCCTTTTATTATTTCTATCAGTCACAATGGTCATTTTTAGTGATGCCTTGTGGTGTCATGTTCTAGCTCGACTGTAAGGGTAAAGGTTGTGAAATCTTCCAAGCACCTCTATTTTGACATATATGGGTTTTCCCTTAGGAATTTTTGAATTTATCCATTTTTTAGGAAGGTTTCTACTATGCGTCTTTCCTTCCAATGTTTTTTATTATAAGTAGAAAGGGGTGATGCGTAGGCATATTTTAAGCCCCTTTCTTGGTGAAGGTTCCATGTAAGGGTAAGTAGATTTCAAAATGTGCTATGTCGGTTGGTGTTGTGGAGGTTGTGGTGTGGTTATGCATGGTTCCAAAAGTAGAAGTTCTGTATGGGGGTTTTAGCATATGACTGTGATGTAGGAGAGGCTTCAATCATCAGATCTCCAGTTATAAGTTTCATAGTGAAGATAACATGTAGTCAGGAAACCCCAAAAGTGTAAAGGATTTTTGTTTAACTTCCGTATTTAGTGTGGGGGTGTATATAGTTTGAGGTTTCGATGTGGTAGCTCCATTTTAATGTCTTTGCATAGTGAAAATAGACAAGGAGACTTCATCTCCACATCATGACCTGCGTTGGTAGAATATTTCCTCTTGGGTTACAAGGAGGTGTGACTTCTTTGTTTACTTGAACCTCGATGTTGGTACCATAGTGGGTGTGAATCTCTATGTGGTTGTCCATATAATAAAAACCTTGTAAGTTCATTTCAATTTCGGTTTTTTTGGGATCATATGAAAATGGTAAGGCCTATGGAAGTGGTGAACTGTGTAGTGTCTTCTGGTTAGTTTAGAATTTTGTTAATCGAGTCCCTTTCTATGAGAGATTTGGTGTTTGGAAAGTTCTCAAGTAGAACCATGTTGAGTTCCCATTATGGCCTATGAAAGTTAGGCAGATAGGTCGGTTCTAATGGTTGGGAGACCCACCATGGGTCTCGCTAGAATTCCTCTAGATTGAATTGATGTTATCCCATTCCTTATAGTATGGAGTCCGTGCAGGCCTCCCCGTGTTGGTGATCCTATCGAGGTTCTGATTTTGACTAGGCAATGGGTGGCCTTATTTAGATATGCCTCATTTCAAGTCCCCTCCTTGAGTAAATGTTGGGATTAGATCACACCTAATGGTTTCAGAAAATTAAATTATGAGAGTATTCATTGGGATGTGGTTGGCCTTGTTTGTTGTTTCAGGCAAGTGGTGTGGGTTTCTTTTGGTGATGTCTAGGGTGTTTTGGCTTGAGAGGCTGGATTGCATGTTGTGAAAGTTATCTATTATTTTATTGATCAAATGGAGATGTTTAAACTCTTGGGGGGTAGGTGGATCATAGAGGGGAGTATATTTCGACCTCCTAAGATTGATTTATAAACCTCTTTTCTTGCTGGTAGTGTTCTTGTCATCTTTTCATTTGTTGTCATTCTGGAACTCCTTTTGTTGTAACAGAGTATCGTTTCTTTCTCTCTAATCAACCTTGGGATGGATTTTTGGGGCCATAAAGTGTTATGGTGGGGATAATTGTCACACCCGAACTTCTAAAATAATTTTATTTTATTATTTTATCTGGATTTAAAATATTTTTCAAATGTTCAGGCTGATCCCAATTGAAATTTTTCATTTTTGTTGATAGATTCTTGTTTTGGGCATGGTAGAATCCAACAAAAAATAAAATCATGGTTTGGAAATCGTGTGGCTCCGCTCGGGTCACTGTGCAACATGTCTGGTATTCAGAATAAATAAGAAATGAAATGAATAATAATATGAGAACAAAATACAATAAAAATAAAAATGATTTAAAAATAATAATAATGACAATATTATTATTATTATTAAGTTTATTATTATAAAGTTGATTATCATTAAGTTTATAAATTTTATTATGTTTATTATGTTTATTATCATGTTATTATCAAGTTTATTTTTATCACATTAAGTTTATTATTATCATATCATTATTATTATTAGTTTATTATTGTTATTTTGTATTATTTTTATTTTATTTTTGGGTAGGGTTGGTCTTTCCCCCCTCTCCCAAAATCACATCGTACCCTCCCCTTTCCCCCCAAATCTCATCATGCCTAACCCTTGTGCACAACCCTCACCCTTGGACAGCCTCCACCGAAGACTCCTCCGACTGACATTCTCCCTTCCAACTGGCACCCTCCGCTCATGACTCCCTCCTGCAGCACATACCCAAGCTACTCGACAGACCCACATGGTCGATCCTTCCCTCCTGGCACCTCACCTTTCTGGCCAAACCACTCCCTGATGCCCCCTTTCCTTCCAACAACCACCCTCTAGCACCCCACTCTCCTATGACGCAAGTGCCTCCCTCCAGGTAAGGTTTTGATACCTCTTATTTAGGGTTTTGGTTCCCACTGCGAGTAGGGTTGCATTTTCAAGATGGGGTCATGATCTGTTGAGTTAAATATTACCTTGTTAGGGTTCATTGTTGATCGCTTGAGGTGTTGTTGCAGTTCCACACTAATTTCCAGATGTTTCTTCATAAGTTGCTAATGAATCCATGTTTTATCATTATTAGATGATTTTAATATACTTGTTTGGTTTTATATATGTGTTTTATGGTTTAATTGTGTTAAGATAAACATATTTTCAAAATGTTTTGTCTTGCATATACGATGGAATGGGATTTTCAAAGGAAAATAGTGAACTTTTGTGGGTTCTTTGTTGTGGTTCTTCTTGAATGTGTTTTTATAGTTGTGTGAAAGCTGTGAAGTGGGGTTTTAAAGGTACTTGAGGTGTGAATGAGTTTGAAAGTTTTTTTTCAAGGAAAATGGATTACTTTGGAAAATTGGATTTTTTGGGCACTTTTAATGCAGTTTTTGAATTGTGTAAATTATGGGAAGCGTGGTTTAAAGTGAAATTAGTTTATGTGAGGATTTGAAAGGGGCTTGGCCATTGGAAAAGATTAAATTGATTATGTTCTGTTCTTTTAATACTGAAAAATTGGTTTTATGAGTTATGTAAGTGGTGTGAAATGTATTTTAAAATGGTTTCAGTGTGTGTTTGATTTTAAAGAGAATAATTTCAGTGTGTTTTAGGGTAAAGTATTAGTATGTATATTGGAAATGTTTTATTAAGTGTGATTGATTTATTAAATTATATGTGTAGAGTATGGTCCTTGCTTTGTGGTTTCGTGTAACCGGGTCTAAGGCGACTCGCTACGTTTGTATAGGTAAGTGTGTGTGGGGGGGTCCCCCGTTACATGTATAGTCATCCATGGAATTGAATATACATGTATTGGGATATTTTTTCCCATGTGTATATATGAAAATACATACTTGGGTGACTGGTGACTAGTATATGCATATAAGCATATATGTAGGGATCCCCTTGCACATTTACATGGTCATGCAGGTGTGTTCATAGGGGCTAAGTGTACTTATATGTATGTGAAAGTGCATATTCTTAGTGGGGGAGTAGAAAATTTCAGTTAGAAAGTGACAAGGACTGAATATTTGGTTTGGTTCCACCTTGAGGTAGGTTCCCTATGCCTTGATCTTTAATTAAAACTTCCATTTTTTCTTAATGTTATTTTAAAAGTATGTCCCCTTATTTTATATGAAATTCATATGCAATATATATATATATATACATATAAATGGTTGTGGTTCTTGAAAAGTAGTTTCCTAGATGTTGTGAATGTGAAACGAGTATTTCCAAATATGTGTGGCCTTTCAGTCGATTTTATTATACAAGTGTAATGACATGTTTGATTTTAAAAGAAATTCCAAAATGATTTCCAAAATGGGTTTTGGTGTGAACATGAGATTAAAGGGTGATTTGACCTCTTTAAAAGAATTACTTCATTGTAAGCATGGTTTTAATCTTGTTTTAAATATGTAGTTCCTTGGTTACTTAGTTAAACTTTCAAACGGTTTTGTAAACTTGACAGTGTTGGGTGATTATGTGTTCTAAAAAAAAATTACTCCTTGTAAGTAATTAAGCATGTTTGGCACTTTAAGAATGGTTTTTGAAAAAGTAAAACCCCTCTTGAGGTATACCCCCTTGTTTTAGAAAAAGATTTGTGCGTTGAATGTGGGAATTGTGAGATGTTCCTAGTAAAGAGTCATGTACATTATTGTGTGATGGAAAAAGTGGGGGATGTTCTCAAGGATAGAGATTGGTGGTGAGAGGGTGAATTTGTTTTTGAATAAATAAAATGATATGTTATTGTTCTTAGTTTAATGAAAACTGACCACCACTTGAAATATAGCACATGGGAAGCCCGAGGTACCTAGGTGGGTAGACTAGGACAAGTACACTAGATGACGCACCAGTGGTTTGTCCCAGTTTTGTCTAGTAGTATTGATGATACAACACTAAATAAATTATTATGGGTGGTTATGGGAGACCACTAGGTTTATGAGGGAATCCCCTACTAGTGGCTCGTGCATAAGAATACTGGTTATCGTGGTTTTTATACCACATTTGACTGAGGTATGAGGTTCCTAGGGTCCCATATGTGCTAGCTACCCATAGGTATTGACCATGGTGCTCGCTTGTGACTTGGTGTTTATTAAATGATTTCCATTTTTGTTGCTTCAAGATTGTTTCCTAATTTGTAAAATATATGTTTTTAATTTTAACTGTTAGCCTTTCATTTTGGAATGTTAATGTATCTTTGGAAACAATTTTAAAAATATAGTGGAATATAAGTGATTTCCTTAAATATGTAAACTCTTTAATTGAATTTTAAAAGAAGGAAAAGCATTATTTTATTATGTCTTATTTTAAAACTAGCATGAATGGATTTCTCATTAAAGGAAAGGGAATAGGGAGTTGTTGTATTTTGGCATTCCTATTGAGCATCTCGGTGCTCACACCTACTGTATATTTTCAGTTTCAGGTTCTAGTTTTGGATCTCTCTTGCAGAAAGTGTGTTTCTATATTTGGTGTTGACCCATGAGGTCACTTAGAGGCATGTTTAGCGGGTCATCTTTGTTTTATTTTCTACTGCAAGTATTTACTTGTTTTTATCAGTTTAATTTTATTTATTTATTTACTGGTATTTCGTTTATCGGGTAAATTTTTCCCAAATGTTCATTTGATACCCATGCACTTGTGCCATCTCGTGGGGATTGAGAATGCCCCTCGGGCCTTTCCACAGACTAGGTCAGGCGTTGAGTCGGATGGAGACCTGACTAGGTTCATAAAACCCCCTCAATGAATGCTTCCATTACTCACTTCCATATGTCTCCTATATACAATGATATATTCTTCTTTAGATGAAAAATATCACACACTCCCCTTTGGACCAAGAGTTGTGTCACTATTTCTACCCCGTTTTAACACAATCCAAGTACTATTGGAGAGGGGGGTTATACATACTCAAGTGAGAGGATATGGACAAACATGAAGTCCAGTCCTTAGATCAACAATCCTCTCTCTTTCATATCTTTGGTATAGATATCAGCATGTTTCTATTTTTTACTACTCAATCCTCACCTCACCATTATCTAATTTCTCTTTAATGAAATGATAGCTGGTGTCAATATGCATTGACGTTGAATGTTGCATAGGGATTTTTTTAAATATCAATAGCACTTTGATTTTCATAAAATATATTCAATGGACTCTCAATATTATCCCTTAAATCATTTAGATATACTTTCATCCATAAAATCTATTTAAAATCATGTTTAGATTCCACATACTCTAATTTGTGCTAAGTGTCATTGAGTTTTTTTTCTTACTGACCAACTTGCATGTCCTTCATTAGGAAAAAAACTCCTCCTGGTGAAGATATTCTATCAGTACAATCTCCTACCTAATTTGAATAAAAAAACCCCAATAAGGTTAGATTTTCACTACACATTTATAGTGATCCATAGTTCATTTTTCCTTCTACATAACTTTGTACTCATTTTTCTACAATCATGTGTGACTCCCTTTGTTCACTTTTAAATCAAGAACAAAGTTTCAATATATTGGTTATGTCATGTCTTAAAGCTTTCAAATATAATAAGATTCTAATGACTCTTATAAACTCCTTTTGATCAACCTTTCTATCATTCTTTTCCTTACTTATCTTTATTCTAACTAAAATTAAACATAAAAATTATCTAGATTCTTCAATGACAAAATTTTCCAAAAACTCTCTAGAATTTTTTTCTTCTAATAAAAATATGTAATTTGAATTATATTAAATTTAAAATCCCATAATGTTTGTTATAAAGATATCTTAAAATACTTTTTCATCTATATAGTAAACTCCTCACAAAGGAACATATTGTCATTATCAAATATTATATCATTAACGCACACTATAATAATCAGTGAACATTTAGAAAACTATTTAATATATATATATATATATATATATCTATATCTATATATATATTTATTTATATCTATATATATATATATATCAATATTCCATTTTATAAACTCCATTTTCGTCAAGTAGCCATCAATTTTTAAGTACCCGGATTTGGTGGACTATTTCAAGTTATAAAAATATTTTTTTAGTCTACATACCATGTCACCATTAATATCAATAAGGAAACCATCAAAATATTCTATGAAAACTTCTTCTTCAATATTTCTATTTAGAAATTATGATTTCACATCCATATTATATACTTTATAATGTTTTTGTACAACTATTGTGATAATTTTTTTTTGGTTTCCTATCTTGAAACTGGAGAAAATATTTCTTCACGTTAAATTTCCTCTATATTTGAATATCCCTTACAAACCAGTCTAGTATTATTTATTATTAACTTATCTATTTCATTCTTCTTATTTCTAAATACCCATTTAGTGCTAATTATATTCTTATCCTTTGGTCTTAGGATATGCTCCTAAGTTTAATTTTTCTCAAACTGATCTAATTCATTATTCATATATTGTACCCATTCATCATGATCAATATATTTATCTATTGTTATTGGTTTAACATATTATATGAGAGATTTATAATTTTACACTTTATAATTTATTCTTGTTTGAATAGTAAATCCCTGTTCCACTATGATGTTCTCAGTTTTAGTATGCCTCTTTAGCCTCTCAAACTGCTTCTTTTCACTAAAATCAACCTCTTCTTCATCACTTGTATATTCTAAATCAATAACATCAACAGTTGTGTAAATTCTAGCTTCTTTTTCATCATCCTAGTTAGAAACATTCATGTTTATTTCTTCTATAATATCAAAATTCTAATTGTATATATTTCCCTAATTTTTACTAGTTTTCAAAAATCTTGACATCAGAATAATCCAAAAGCTTATGAAATTTTTTTCTCTAGTAATTGTACCCACATTCATTAGATAAGTACCCTATAAATATCACTTCATTTAATTTATCTAGAAATATTACTATCTTGATCCCTTTGATCTTTATGAATAATGGACTTATAAACATTTTGAAGTACCTAATAGTTGGATTATTTTGTACCGAATTTCATAAGGAGTGTAATATTTATCAATTATTAAAAGAAATCTATTCTAAATGTGTCCAACACTACACATAATCACCTTCTAGAAATATTATTTTATTTTATTTTCAAAAATCATTATCCATCATATCACAACTATACTTATATTCTTCCATTCTGAAACCATATTCTATTGGGGAATATTTATTGTACTATATTGATGTTTGGTTCCTTTTTTATCGAGATATTTTTTTAATTCATCACATGTAATGTAATGACATGATATTTTATAAATAAAATCCCCTTTGTGATTGAATTAAATACCCTAATATGGTTATATAAAACACATGAACTTCTTTTGTTTTATTATATCCTATAGAATTTAAAAGTTCATTAAGAATCATAACCATTGATAAAATAGTTTTTTAATAGTGATCATATGTTTAGTATAAATATAGGGTTATGATAAATCTAATTGAAACAGAAAAAAGTAGAAATGTCCTCAACTGGTAGGATCATACCCTATGAATCCCATTTACTACAGATTCCAAGGGAGATATCATCACTAGTATTTTCCCTTGAAATCCCATGCCAATATCCAATAACTAAATCATGAGCAAAATTATCTACGAGAGCAGTTCAAGCTCATCAAGACCACATCCCAAACCATGTACATTGAACCACCCCATGAAAATGTCATAGTCACGCACCTTACCCTTAGGGAATTTTCAGGTGTAATAATGGGATATGTATAAAAACCCTAATAATATTAATATGTATATTTTATAAAATAATGACTATATTTACGGCTTATTGTCATTACTTTATAAATTATTTTGATTTTGATACAATAAAACACAAATTGTATTTTTATGTAATATGAAATTTAAACAAAGATATTCCTTTATGAATAATTCAATAATTTTAAAAATAAATTATATATTAATAAAATAATACAATTATATAATATTTATTAAATATAAATGATAATATAATTTTTATGGAGTCAAATATAATTGTTATAGGGGTTCAAAAACTGTTATTGTTGAAAAATCCAACATTTCTCAATAAATATCAATTCTTCTTTTAAAATTGAAAATTCATATATTTAAAAAATTATTTTGATAAAATAAATATTAATTTTGGAATCAACACATCTAAATTATCCAACAGTTATTTTTTCATAATTTTATGATACAGTCTAATTTTTGTGTAAAAATTAAATATGGTATAAATATACAGTGAGTATTATGACATCATAATGACCCAAAAGAAATGTAATAAATGATTTAAAGGGTATCCAAGACAAAATATATGTTTCACCTTTAATTTAATTTGTTTTTTGGTTATTTTTTAATTTTATAAATCCTTAACAAATCCTCCAAAACCTATGTAATATTTTAAGGTTTTAAAATCAATTATTTATAAGCATGACTCACTTCAATATCACCAAGGGTAATATTTTATTAATATATTTACCTTGAACTTATAAAATAAAGAAATCAAAACCTCTTGATAGAAAATATGGGCAAAAAACATGGTAAGGTTTTTGTTTTGGATTACTTTATTATATAGAGTTCAAAACCTATATTTTGGAAATAATAAAAAACTCCCCTATTTTCCTATGTAAACCCACTCATACTCCACTTAATCTTAACTAAAATACATTTAAGTACATCATTACTCTAACATAAACTATCTAGATACCTCCCAATGTTTCCCCAATATCTTAAGAATCTCCTCCCAGGATTTTGGAATCACACTTTCTAAGTACGAGACCTCTCTCTCTCTCCTTTTCAATTAAAGCACTTTATTTATATTTAGAATTTTGAATCTCAGTTGGTTATTTTTTGAAGACTTTATAAAGATACATATATTGTCCAATTTTTTTCCTAATAATGGGATATCATTTATCCCATATTCTTATATCATCTACCTATGTTAATATGCTGAAATTTAGTAAGGGGTTTCCCTATCTTCTTTTCCATTCAAGCATCGTCTTTGTAATTATCCTTTTTAATCCCAATAGGTTATTTTGTAATGAATTTATAAATATATCTATATTGAAAATTTATTTCCTAAAATGAGATTTTATTTATTCTCTCTCATTATAGCATTTACTTAAGTCATTATTATGCTAAAATTTAGTAAGGGAACCTCTCCTTCTCCTCTTTATTCAAGCACCTTACTTATGTAATGCATTTTATCTTCCAATTTCTATTCATGGGATATTATCTTCCACATACCTATTAATTACATTATGATTTAAAATTTATGAGTGACCTCTTTCACTGCCATTAATCCCTCCCATGATTCATTATGTACCCCCGTTATGCGGTTGAAATTATCCTACAATTTTTCCATTCCAAATTTATTTTCAAGAAACCTCCTTATCTTATGCCTATTAATTCCAAAAAAATAACGTTGTATTATGTTATTAAAAATCCATCATACCATTATTTTTACTTCTAAGTTTCTAGATAGCACTTTCTCTCTAATTGAACCATTTTATGAATCTTTATGTACTGTTGTTACACTTCTGAAATGTCATTGTGATTTTCCATGATAACATTTGTGAGGTGTATATCCATTTCCATTTCTACTCAGGGGTATTCACCTAATTGTACCTATAATTCATTGATTAGGGAATTACATTTATATAACCCACAATCCTTAATCATGGTATTAAATGTGACGAAATATGTTTTTATGTTATATGATCTATGTGACACACTTATGCATATACATGATTTGATTACGATGGATGCACCCAGAGAGTGATCAAATGAATTGGGTAATGTTTTAGGCTCACGAGATTACATGTATGTTGAATGGGAGGTGTTTCTTCTCGAAATGGGAATGATCTTGTTTGTTTAAGGTTCAAACTGTCCAATTGATCTCTAACGGGTTTATTCGTAGAATCGGAAACACCCAATGACTCTATATCCATTTGGACCTACTTTCCAAAGGTAGGTGCTCATTAGTTGTGGAACAATGAGTCTTGATAATTTGAATTGGTCAAGAGGATGGGAGGTCAGGCTCATCACACCTTTTTGGGGGGAATTATTGCCTACTCCAGGACTCTCTTATAGATTTAAGTTATGTTCACGAATCCTTATTAATTCACCAAGCATGAAAATGAGTTTTCCTTTAGATTTGGAAATCAATGATTGATTTGTATGGGATTTAGAGAATTTTTTTATATTTATTTGAGGTTATTCATCGATAGATAATCATCTGTATGTATTGAAGATCCTTAGTCAATGGTATCCTTCAATATATTATATAAAAATCTCCTGGTCATTATAATGACCATACTTGTTTTAATGCCACTCAGTGGGGCACTT
Source organism: Viscum album (assembly GCA_963277665.1). Taxonomy (NCBI): domain Eukaryota; kingdom Viridiplantae; phylum Streptophyta; class Magnoliopsida; order Santalales; family Viscaceae; genus Viscum; species Viscum album. The sequence goes on along the minus strand of OY728128.1, from coordinate 1,947,395,718 downwards.
GATGTTTATTGTCATTCAAAAAGACAAGGATTATTTCAGAGTTGGGATCATACCCATAGATGGGCTACCTATGTATCCTTGTTAAAAAGGAATCAGAACCCACATAGTTCGATAAAAAGGATATAGTTTAATGTTATATAGGATGGAAAAGGATTAATGAAAAATGGGATTGAACCTTATAAAGGATTCCTACGTACTCTACTTTTAAGGTAGAGATAAAAGTCCATGTAGTTTTGGGAAATAAATATAGGGTTTATCCATAGTTAAATATCACCAAAAAGAGATGTTATGATTACTTTTAAACTCTAAGCCCATGTGAGTCATGCTCGGTGTGAGAAACAAGAAGTATCAGTAAACTTGAAAATGGTTCCACGAAAGATGCAGTTATGAGGGAGGTTTTGGGGATTACGTATGTATGACAACCCAAGTAAATGAAGTCCAAGACTTAGGAAATAAGCCCAAGATAAGGGTCCATAAAGGTATTTGTACTTTATGGAGATTTGGACTTTTAACCTGGGACTTACTCTTGAGAAGGAGGTCTAGGTTAAAGGAAATTATGACTGGGGATTACTCTTGAGAAGGAGGACTAGGTTAAGGAGACTTGAAACTTGAGGCTTACTCCTGATAAGGAGGCCTAGGTTAAGGAGATTAAAATTAAAAGGGACTTATGAATGGGGATTACTCCTAAGAAGGAGGACCAATTGAAGGAAATTATGATTGGGGCTTACTCCTGAGAAGAAGGCCCAATGAAATTCCTCTCAGATAAGGAATCCAACAAAGGAACCATGCCATAAATGGCTTTGAAGAGGGTTTTGAAGGCCATTTCTTGAAGAAGATAGGTGGATTTGAGGAAAGGAGGTGACTAGGAAGGAGACGCGCAAGTATGGTTCTAGCGCGCAAGTCCTGGTCGTGCAAGTATACTTGTGCGACATGAGTAACCTTGGGCGACGAATAATCTATAGGGTAATACTTGGGAGACTTTGAACTCAAGACATTAGTATCATCCCTAGAGGTTTCCAAAAGGGTGGCACGCAAGTTCCCTTGAGAGGGCTAGGTGGAGCGCAAGTGTCTTCATTTCCCTTAAAGACTGGACACTTAGGTGTGCAAGTATTAATAAGTTCTAACACTTAGGCCTTATTCTTCCTCTTTAGAGCTTCCATTCTAGGTAAAAAATTACCTTATAAGTGTTTAGAAGATGTCAGACAAAGACTTGGGTGACCAGAGCTTGAATATGAGTTTTTTAAAATTTGTCCTGGAAATGGGGGGCCCATAGGGTCTATTTATAGGCCATTGGGAACCTTGGGAGAAAAAAAAGGAATAGGGCATGCAAGTGACTTGCGCGACCCATATGCGGCGCATTAGTGACTTGTGCGGCATGCATGATACTTGCGCGATGCCCACCAAATGAGTTCACGGTTCATCCCATTGTCAATTTTTGATGCTCTTCAAATGGGTGACCCCCATTGGGCTTAAGGTATTCCCCTTTTCCATTCGTTGGACTCTGTGACATAAAGGAGCGTCAACAAAAGTCCCCCCTTAGAGTTGGATCTCAATGAAGAAAGAGGATTTGGCTCTGAGGAAAACAAGAAACAAGGGATCAGCGGCGCGCAGGTGTTGGTGCGCAGGTTCCGGTGCACAAGTTCTGGCGCGCAGGGTTACAGGATCGCCTATATATATGGGTGTCACTTCGCGCAAACCATACTGCCTTCAAAGATTTTGAGCTCTCATCATGCAAGTGTCTTCATCTCCTTGGTTGATCACTCTTTTTCATGTCATGCTTCTCCAGTAGGGATTTTGACTTGCGCGACATTACTTGCGTGGCAATACTTGCACCTCCAAACTTGCACAAAAAAACATACGCTCCTTAATGCCTTATCCAATTTTTTGTTTTCTTCACAATAATTTCATAAAATAGACTTATTTAAAATTTAACTATTAGATCTTTGTGCAAATTCAATGGCTCCCAAAAGAATTGGATCAGCTGATGAGTTAGATAGCAAGAGAATAGATGATATGATAAACATCGTTGGCCATTACTATTATGATATCTGTGACAGAACTCTCCCAGATTTGGCTAAGTAGTTGAAGAAATATCATGTAAATTTCCCACAGAGCATTTACTTGCCTTTATATGTCCATGGTTATCTGTAAGGAGTCAACGTTCCAGAGGAAAAGAATTACATTACTCATTCCTGGTTTCAGACTTACACCAATTTTGCTTCAGCAAATGTCTCAGTTGCAAGATCATTTTTCAATGCTGGAATAGTGGAGAAGGCATACATAATGAATTATAGACCATGTGCTCCAGATCTGAAACCTCACGAGCCTGAGCTACAACCGCATTGCTATCCCTTTATTTTCCTAAATTCTCAAATGGATCAATCCAAGGGATGGAAAAAGAGTTGGGATTTCCATCCCGGAGGAGGTGTGAAGACGACTTGGATGTGGGATTATTGGGTGTCATAAACATGTGTAGAGTTTGTCAAGGATCTAAAGGGAGCTTCAATATAGGAAGCCGTCTGGGCTGGGCAGACATATGTCTACTGGAATGATAATTTTTTGTCGGATCTAATCAGCTGTTGGAGCCCAGAAACCAATTCTTTCCATATGACTCATGGAGAAGTAGGCATCAGCTTTTGGGATGTCTATAAGATCTCAGGGGCTCCAATTTTGGGAGATATGTATGATGAATTCATTCCCCCCAAGGTGACATGGAATGATTCGGAGAAGACTCCGGCTTTGGATCGAGAGTTATTGAAAATTTTCCACAAGCTCAAGAATTCAAAGTCCACCAAAACTCATTCTAGAAAGGATATTAATCCATATGAGTGGATGGATATGTTTCTCATCATGAAGAAAGAGAAGGGGCCCACCTGTACTCATCCTACCAGCTATCCCATAACAGAGAAGAGGGGTTCTCTTGGCACATTCTGGCCAACTCTGGAAGTGGGAGAGTTTGAAAAGTGGGGGTATGAAGTGGATCAAAGAATCCCAGAGAATACCCATATGGAGGCATTTTTAGCTTTGTGGCTTCGTGTTTATCTTCTTCCAATTAGGGATTCGAAGGGAGTCATCAGGCCAGGGACCTTCGTTGTTCTAGCCAAGTTGGCTGAGAGAAAAATGGTTGGGTTGGACACCTCGATTTTGGTGAAAATTCACAGGAGCTTACTCCATGTCTATATGGGTAAGTCTCCTTATAGAATAGTGGTACCATTACAAGTTTTGTGGGGATGTATTTCCACTCATTTCAGGACATACACTGTACAGAGTGGATTACAGGTTCCTGGAAGTTATTTTAGGCCATCAGTGCAGGCATTTTCTGGAATTTCTCCATTGTCCCTAAATTCCTATGATTTGAAGGTGAGACTGAGCATGTTCAAGGAATTTCATTTCTTTCCTTATGGAAACCCTCCAACCGGGCAGTTTGTTGATGATGGAACAACTAGCCTAGAATTGAGGTCATATATGCTGGCTTGCAGAGATGGTGTATTGGCCACCATAATTGACGGAGAGATTATATGTGAGGCCTATGCTCCATATATATTTTCACACTAATTAAAGTGTCTACAGTAGATTGTTTTATCCCCTCCCGTTCATGTCAGGTCAGAGCAACATCCAATAGTTTCCCGAAAACTATGGTTGCTGACAGCTATGGAGAAAACCGGGGTAGTTTTTGATCTACCAGTTGCTGGAGCGGTAAGTCAATTGACTACATGGTATGTCGAGAACTGGGTAGCATCATACCTTGAAGGGGTACTGAATCATCAGGTCCCTCGGTTGAAAAAAAAATAGAACCGTTAGGAAAGAAACCCTTCATCTGAAAGGTGATTCTTCCTCACCCGGAGCTAATTCACCGGGTTCCTCACCCGGGGCTGATTCACCGGATTCCCAGGATGGGGATGATGAGGCACGACATGCGTCAAAGTGGACTTGTGCTAGATATAATCATCCTGCCAAGTTCAAGAGACCTACTCCATCGATTCCTGGTGAGTTATATCATTAAGGCAATTTAGTCGCCATTATTTTATAGAGCAACAAGTTTCATTTTCTTATCCTTTATCTATGATTGCAGGAGCTGGTAAGAAGTTGAAGTCCCATATTATAGGACCCTCCTCGTGGCCTTCTGGTGCACATGTTGAATATTTACGACCATAGGTTTTCCAGACATGGAGGAGTTTATATTGTGATGTTGAAACTGCCTGGATGGATTTATGCGAAGGGCTACATATCCCTGGAGTGGGGAATCTCTGGGCTTATGCTAATATCCGCTTTGAGGATAACCCCGATGAAGTGCAGACTTGCATCAGAGAGATGGAAATACTCATATATTCTACTGATGATTCCATTCCTATTACCAAGAAGGTGAAGGAAATGATGAATTGTGGCACCACTGAGGGGATTGGTGCTTCAGTAGACGAGGAGTGGAATGATTACGTGGCTCCTGAAGATGTAAATTTCTTTCCTTATTTGATTTGAAACTTAATTTCAGTCAAATATTTGTTACTCTAGGAAATTACTTTCTTCATCCTACATCTTGTTAAGAAAGGAACTACTGAGGTCCCTTCACCGCAGTACATCCCTGATGGCACCGCTCTTGGAGCCGCTGAATCTCCTCGTGAGCCGGGTGAGGTATCTCCAGGCTGGAAATCCATGGATGAGGAATTAGAAATGTATTTTCACTCTCCAATACTTTTATTTAGAGGTGATGATGTCAATACACCCAAAAAGTCAAATAAGGAAAGGCATCGAAGGAAGAATTCCACATCTAGATGCTTCATCAGTAGTGGTAAGTCCTTCAGATAGTCATGAATCCTAACTCATGAAAATATTTCTCATACTTCTTAGGATTTCAGGGGCTTCTTCGATTTCCCATTTGAGGGAGAGGACTGACCCTCCTCTAAGGACGACGGAGGGTGATGGTGAACAGTCGCAAATTCATGTTGACCTGTCTACCCCTGAAGAAATGAGGAGAGAAGAAGAGCCAACTTCTGTTACCAGTACTGCTCATGTAGCTTCTACAAGGAGAGAAGAGGCTGATTCTGGTAAATTAACAATACTTCATAGAACGTTGAATGAAGACATCAAATGACTTCCATTATGTGATGATTTAGGTTCAACACCTACACCAGAACATTTGGCGGCCACTACAACTGAATTCGCAATTTTCTTTGAGGAAGCTGTTCGGGGTCGGAGGTCACAGGAGGAGGGTCGCCAAGAAGACATGTCAAATGCTCCCACTAGTGAGACTAAATAGGAATCTAAGATATCATTTTATTAAATGATGAAACTTGGTGCGTCTTTTGAGGAAATTTTAGATCATGTTAAATTACCATGTGATTTATAATATTTTGGACGTGAGTGTTATCCTTCGTCCTATTAATTTTTTTATTACATCTCTGACCATGATTCGTTGAAATGTGCAGTTTCATCTGAACAAGATGCTGATCTGCCGATGCCTAAAGGGGGTAGAGACAACCCTATCATTTTAGAGACTCTAGCTCAAGTGGAGCTTAACCCTAAATAGCTTCCTGAAACCCATCTTGAAAATCCAGTTGAAGCTAGGAAAGACGGATAGGATCCTTCTCATGTTGCTGATCTACCATTGGGTAAAAGTTGATAATATTTGTGGTTGTATTTATTTTGCAAGATATTTAATCAACATTTCTTATCCTTTGGAACTAACCAAAGCTTTCAATTGACTATGCAGGGATTTCAATTTCAGTGGCTAGATCTGGAGGTGAAGCCTTAGGCTCAGCCCCAACGGGAGTAGAAAGTGAAGTACCAAGGGTCAGGGGGGAAGGAGAAGAATAGGGAACTTCCTTAAGTGAATTAATATCAGACTATATCCCCCCCTATGATAGTGATGTTGAATCAGACCTAAAGGTGAAAAAGGCACTCCAATTATCACATCACAAGGAATGAAAGAATATATGGAAGATCATATCTGAAGTGCCTCTTGAAGAGCTATCTTCGAAGATCTCATGACTTTCATCCTTGTTCGTCATGCTGGGACTTAGTGGTTTTGGATATCAAGAGATCCATACCGCGGTGAAACAAGTCATATTAAGGAGGGAGTAGGATCAAAAGTGCTGTCAAGATCTGACCAGAGCGAGGTTGTTGACCAATATTGGAAAATTTGAGGCTGCGGTGTCCCAAGTTGAGGTTGATCATGCTGCAAAGCTGAAGTAACTAAAGCATAAGATCAAGGACAAAGTTGTCCAGCAGATGCATCTTCAGCAATAGTTAGATGCATTTAGTAGGTGACTTGACCAGCTTAACAATTTATTGGAAGGAGTCCAAACAAATGGTATGAAATCCATTGCAGATGCTAATAAGGCACTCCATCAAGCTGAAAAGAGTGAAGTTGGTCGAGTGAAAGAACTTCAAGTGGCTGCTAATGAAGTTCGGGATTCCGTAAATCAAATGAAAAGTTATGTTGACAGCCTCTTGTAATTCTTGAAAAAGAGAAGATACTCCAATCTGTGGATGTTCTTCTAATCTTGTGCATCAATGAAAAATACATTTCATCTTAAATCATTTTTACATGCATTCTCTTGCTAATTACTTATATAATTTTTTTACCTAAGACAATGGGCCTAGTAAGCATAGTTTGTTTTTTTCTAGGATTATACAAACAACACTACAAACTTTGCATCTTTTGTTGCTCAATATTTCCTAAATCATACAATATGTACGTTTAGCGAGCTAGGACTTGACTTTTGTTTAGAGTTCCTTTTAAAAGTTCTCAATTTAATGAGTACCCTGTCTTTTGTTGGCAGTTTAAAGTCATACATGTCAGACATAAAAAGGCTAATGTTTAAGGTCAAATAGCTTTGACCGAATGTATTAAAAATTAACTCAATTCCTTGATAATTTGTTTGAAAACACATTACCACATTCAAGTATGGGGGAAACCATGTAAACTATGACTTAAGAAATTTTTAATCTGAGGGATGATATGCAAAAAGAGGCTAAAAGTAATTATAGGGAGTATTTCCTAAGAGTGAATTTACCACTATTTTCAATCCCGTTAGGGGGTTGAATTATGTAGGGCCACTTAAGGGCATTGGCTATATAGTCAAATAATAGCATCTTTTGGCTGACAGATTCGTTAAGTAGACTACTTATGCAAGTCCACCTAGGGGAACGTGTTGCATAGTTAGAGAAAAGAACTCTCGGAAATTTTACTTTTATATTGCTAAAAAGCCAGTGGAAGTTTACGGAGATTCAAATTTTCCAAAGCATAGAGTCTGCTATATGGAGAGAGGTACTTGAATATGAAGAGGATATTCTGAATCAAGATTGTAAAATAATTGGATGAATGTCACTCCTGTGAAGTTCTAACCCAAATACAGGGAAGGAAAATATAAACCATAGATTTGAATACTTTCAGATCATGAAAAAGAGTATGGGACAAATATGTTAAGGATGGATGTTTTTGAGGATCCCTATATATTGTCGTTAAGACCAATAAGGAAAAAAATGTTTTCTCCCCAAGAATGAAGTTACCACTATTTGTAAAACCCGTTAGAGGGTTTGAATTATGTAGGGCCACTTAAGGGCATTAGATGCATAGTCAAATAATAGCATCTTTTGGATGACAGGTCTGTTATGTAGACTACTTATGCAAGGCCGCCTAAGGGCATGTGTTGCATGGTCAGGAAAAATAATTCTCGATTATCAGACATTTTGTGACCAGAAGTCAAGAAAAGGGTTATGGAGATCTGGAATTATTTAATGTTAGGAGTATGGAATATAAAAAATGGGTATTTTCTAATGCATGAAGGAGATAAAAAGACCAATGATGACCATAATCATGTTGTGGATGGGTCCTGAATTGAGATGTTGTACTTCACTACATATCTAATTAGGATGAGAATCAAGTCATATGTAGTTCTTGAAATACAGTTTAACATCATGTGGGAAGAGAGCGTAGGAGATCTTAGTTTAGGGTAGTATATTTCGGACCATAATGAGAGAGACACATTTTGTGTTTGTTATAAACCTGATGTGAATAAAGATCGGGGTTTTCATACCACATTCATGTGATCACAGGGGGACTTTTCAACCAAGGGACTGACAATGGAGTTTGGGGTTAGGCCCAAAGACTTGGGGATGGGTTCGAGGGATGCTCAAATGTTCCTAAGTATCGCATAAGGATGGTAATCAAGCCATACATAGTTCTTAAAATACCCTCTGTACAGATTTGGTTCGTACATGTGAAGGGTGAAAAGGGAATTTAGTGCAATTATGGTTGGATCCAAGATTAAAGGTTCGGGCATTTCCATGTTTGCACATAGTTTTTGGAATATAACATTATTGGGGATCAATTTCAATAATGATTCCCTCTCAGGTGAGGGTGTCAGATACTGTTGTAGTTTATTGTCATACAGGAAAAAAGTGATAATAGTTTAAGGTCATATTCATGGACCGGTGCTGCATAGTTTAGCATCGTGTAGCTAGGAAATATTGCTATGAAGTTTAATGTCTTGTAGTGAGGACAATGGGGGAATGTATAGTTTAACGTCATATAGAAAGAACAATTATGAACCAATGTAAATATATTGGTTTGGGAGGGGGGGGGTCACGACTCAACATCATGTGAGATGGAGGTGAACTGATGTGAAGATATTGGTTTTGGGCTTGAACCTCGGGAGGTTGACTACGTACCCAACCTAGAAGGCAAGGATAAAAGTTCACGTAGTTTTATTGAGAATGAATTGGTGATAAATTTTTACTTGAGGACAACCCAAAGATGGTGTTGGGACTTACGCGTGGTTAGCGGCCCTAAGAGGGTGTTATGGTTGAGGCTTACTCTAAGCTCATGTGAGTCATGCTCGGTGTGAGAAACAAGAGGTAACAAAAACTCTAACGATGCACAGTTTAATGTCATGTTGGACGATAGAGGGGACATAGTTTAACATCATGTTGGATGATATAGGGGCTATATAGTTTAATGTCCTGCAACAAGGACAAAAGGGACCGTGCAGTTTAAAGTCTTGCAGTGAGGACTAAAGGGACTATGCAGTTTAAAGTCTTGCAGTGAGGAATAAAGGGACCATGTAGTTTAAATTCTTACTGTGAGGACTAAAGGGACCATGCCGTTTAAAGTATTGCAGTGAGGAATAAAGGTACCATGCGGTTTAAAGTCTTGCAGTGAGGACTAAAGGGACGATGCGGTTTAAAGTCTTGCAGTGAGGACTAAAGGGACCATGCAGTATAAAGTCTTGCAGTGAGGAATAAAGGGACCATGGAGTTTAAAGTCTTGTAGTGAGGTCTAAAGGGACCATGCAGTTTAAAGTCTTGCAGTGAGGAATAAAGGGTGTATTTTTGTTACACAAAATACTTCTTCAAGAATCTTGCATTGGTTGGAGTTGTAATGAGTTCTCTATTCATTGAGATTAAATAATAAGCTCCATTATAGTAGACCTTATGTATCGAATAAGGTCCTTCCCACTTTGGCTCAAACTTTGGAGGTTTCTTTCCTGGTATCATTGGAGTTCTGAGGAACAATACCAATTCTACTTGAATGAATGAACTAAGGAGAACTTTTTTATTGAAATCTCACGCTATTTGATTCTGATAGACTTCCAAGTGGTGCAGGGTGCACAATCTTTTTTCATCTAATTGTTCCAATTCATCAAATCACTTCTGAGATTTTTAATCTATGGATGACTGATCACAAATGGATACTCTGAGTGAAGGTAATTGAACCTCAATGGGAAATACTGCTTCTATTCCATATACCAATGAATATGGATTTGACCACATAGTAGTGTGGGTGATGGTCCGATAAGCCCATACAGCATGAAAAAGTTTATCAGGCCATGATTTCTTATCTTTATACACCATATTTTGCAGTATGTTTGAAAGAGTCTTATTGAAAGCTTCTATTTGGCTATTGTCCATTGTATGATACTAAGATGAATGGTTGGATTTGATTTTGTATTCTTGATACAACGTTCTCACCTCAGATGAACAAAAGTTGGCACCATTGTCCATCAATATGGTATGAGGGACACAAAATATGGTAATGATGTTAGAGTTGATGAAGATAACAATGCCTTTAGAACTAACTTTTTTGAGAGGTATTGCCTCTGCCCATTTGGAAAAGAAATCAGTAGCAGTAAGAATATACTTAAACTACTTGGATGTAGCCGGAGGATAAGGTCCTACTACATCCATTCCCCATGTGGAAAATATCCATGAGTATTTAGACGTATGAAGCAAATATGGGGGTTGATGAATGAAGTTGGCACATACTTGGCAAGAATGACACTTCTTAGTGAAATCAACACAGTCTTGCATCATTGAAGGCCAGAAGTATCCAAGCCTTCAGATTTGACCAGAAAGTCTATGTCTAGACCGGTGGGCACCACAAACTCCTGCATGTACTTCATTCACGACATCCATTGTCTCTTCACCATCAATACATCTGAAGATAATTCCATCAAAACCTCGCTTGTAGAGAATTTTTTGGTGATCTGGGCTATCATAAAGAGTAAAATTGACCATACATTGTCGGACTTGTTCTTTCCTAGCTCTATCAGGTGGAAGTGTTCCATTTTGAAGGTATTCTCTGATAGGTTTCATCGATCCTATAGTATGAAAATATGGTTTAGAAATGGGACTGATTTCATTGATTTCCTCTGTTTTGATTTGAACAAAAGGTGAAACTACATGACGATGGGAAATACTGATGATTGTTTTGTCCCGATTTGGATCTATCAGGGTTGTGGCTACATTATCCAGTGCATCAGCTTGGGAATTTTGTGATCACGGGACATAAGAAAATGTCGGTTCCGAGGGAAATTCTTCCATTAACTCTCTGACATAATCACACAAAGGGATTAACTCTTCTTTTCTGATGGCATAATCCCCATTGATTTGTTTGATTACCAAATCTGAATCACGTTTTACCCTCAAGTGATTCACTTGTACCTGAAGCGCTAATTCTAAGCCTACGATGAGAGATTGATATTCTACTTCATTATTTGTACTTCCTTCCAACAATAAGAAAGAATAGGGTAGAGCTGCCTTTTCTGGGGAAATAAGCACGATTCATAACCCGACTTTGTTGAATTTAGGATCTTCCATTTTCTTTTCTGTTGGACTTATGGAGGCACCATCAAAGTACATTTCCCATGTTTGAGGATTATCTTGAATAGAGAATACTTCCTCATCAAGAATTTCAATATTTAAAGATGTATCTTATACATATGGGTGTTCAGTAAGGAAATTGGCCAAAGATTGTCCCTTTATTTCCTTTTGAGAAACATATTGGATATCAAACTGCTGTAAAATAACTGCCCACCTTTCCAGACATCTTGTAAGCATTGGACGACTAAGGATAAATTTGAGCGGGTTATTATGAGATACCAATTGGACCTCATGATGTTGCAGGTAGTGTCTCAATTTCTGAACTGCAAAGATTAATGCTAGGTAGAACTTTTCAATACTTGAATATCAAGTTTCTTCCTCAAGCATAGTCCAACTGAGATAATAAAGGCTGTTTTCATTCCCATCATCATTCTGTTGGGCAAGGAAGTCACCCAATGATCGCTCTAATTCTTTCACATAGAGGATAAGTGGTTTTACTTTAACAGGTGGCATTAATATTGGTGGACTCAAGAGATATTTCTTGAGGATATCAAATGCCTCTAGGCAATCTTTGGTCCATTGGTAGGTGACTCCCTTCTTCATTAATTTGGTGAAGGGTAAACACTTTCCTACCAAATTGGAAATGAAACGTCGAATATAGGCCAAGTGTCCTTGAATTCCCCTTAATTCTTTCAAATTTGGAGGAGGTGACATACCAAGGATTGATTTTGTCTTTTCAGGATCAACTTAGATACCACGATGGCATAAAACAAAGCTGAGAAATTTTCCTGAGGTTACCCCGAAAGAAAATTTCAAGGGGTTCATCTTCAAATTGTGTTGTCGAAGTTTGTTGAATATGATTTCCATATCATCCAAGTGATTATAACATTTTCAAGATTTAACCACCAAATCATCCACATAACATCCAACAAATTTCCCTAAAAAGTGTTTGAAGATATGGTGCATGGAACGTTGATACGTTGCACCTGCATTCTTCAGGCCAAAGGGAATTACCTGATAGAAAAACACACCTTGAGGGGCTTTGAAGGCTGTATATTCTTCATCTTCTAGAGCCATTCAGATTTGATTATACACAGAATATCCATCCATGAAGGAAAGTGCTTCATAACCAGCTATTGCATCAATTAAGAGTTTTGTGGTCGGAACTGGAAAATCATCCTTGGGACAATGCCAATTAAGATCTCTAAAGTCAATGAAAACTCTAATTTTTCCATTATTCTTTTTCATAGGGACAATATTAGCCAACCATTTGGGATAATAAACTTCTATAATGAAGTTATATTTGATAATATTATCAACTTCGGCTTCAATTTTGGAGGCAACAGTAGGGTGTGTTCTTCTTACAGCTTGCTTGAATCCTCGATGTTCTTTTGGAAAACCCAAATAATGAGTGGAAACATCAGGATCAAGACCTTGAATATCTATATAATTCCAAGAAAATACATCTCTATTTTTCTTTAAAAAATAATTATACATTTCTTGCTCTTCAAGAGTCATGGACACACTAATTAAAGTGGGGTGTAGATCTTATTTTGTACCCAGATTTATTTCTCTGAGTTCATCCACAGTGGTAGAGATACCCTCTTCAAATTTTGTAGGAGCATCTCTGAGATCTTTCTATTCTCTTTCAATATGTGTTACTTTCTCTATTTATACTTGCATAGTAGATGACGAAGCATAACTTCTATTGTCAAGGGAGAAGTTAAAACTTGAACATATTGAAAAAGAGGCTTCCATTTCTGACCCTATTGATGATGAAGGGTCTTTATGACGTGATAAAGAGGAGATGATGGATTGAGAATCGACATCATTATTTTCCTCTGGCATTGCTATAACTTCTTTTGGCCTGGTTGATGAAGTATAGAATTTATAGATTTCAGTGGATGAAATGAAGACATCTCCATGTAAGTTTTCATCATTTCTTGTCCAATCAAAAATTTCTCCCATGCTGTCTGGCTTGATTTCCGTAATTGAAATTATGGAAGTTTCCATAAGAGTGTTTGGATTTGGGTCTATCCTGTCAATTTGACTGATGGGAAACACATAATCTATACTCACATGTATGAATGGGTTTACTGGAATCTTTTCCAAACCATATGGAGCATTAATTTTGGTGACCTTCTTCGCTGTGGATTTTTTCTTTCCCTCCATGTGATAAAATTATTCCTAAATGTATTGAGATTCACATGTTTTGAATGGAGATTTTTCACCATACCATGTCCCAATTTGAACATTGAAACAATATTTGAGACATTGATGGTATGATGAAGGTTCGTACACATGTTGATGTAACCAAGGTCTTCCAAACAAAATGTTGAAAGTTGTGTCCTGACCAACAACCTTGAAATCTGAATTAGAAACGTGGTCTCCAAACTGAATTCTGAGTGAAATTTCACCCAGAGGTTCTTGTTCATTCTTATCGTATCCTTGAAACATCAAAGTAGAAGTAGATAAATCAGATTCGGTAAGGCCCAATCTACGGAGTGTACGAATAGGAATGAGATTGACTCCTGAGCCATTATCAATGAAAGCTCGTCGAATGTCTATATCATTAACTTTTCCTTATAGATACAAAGGTCTGATGTGTCCATGTACAACATCATCTTCATCTTCATCTATAAAAGATATAACTGCATGGAATTCTACAGGATCATTCTCTATATGGTAAACCTCAGCCGCAACAATTTCAGTTTCAAATTTTTGAGGACTTGACAAAGCCTCAATAAGCTCCTCCCGAAGATCTTTTGATAGATTCAAGGAATCCAGAATTGATAACTTGGCCGGTACTTGGGCCAAATGTTTCAAGACATCACACTTTTGGTCCAAAGGTATGTGTTTCCCATCAGGAAAATGTGATTTTGCAGGTGCCTTGGACGTTGATTCTTTGGCAGTAGATGCATCACGTATCGGGGTAGGAGTTGGAAATACTCCTGGATTCTGTAGATTATATCGAATAGGTCTATCTATTTTCTCATAGAAAGAAGGTGTGACCTCTAACCGGTCTTCCAAAATAACTGCATCAGGACCAAATCTACCATGTGTGGAAGAACTTTATTGTTCTTGTTGAGATCACTTAAGGTCTTTTCCATGAGTTTCTTCCGCATATACACTTCTAGCAGGGGTAGGATTGAAATAGTGACTTCTGGAATATTCATGTCTTCCCCTGTATCCTAAACCTAGGTCTCTTCCTCTAATTCCTCTGTTAGATACAGGGAAATTAGGCTCATCGTAATCAAAACTTTCATTGGAATAAGGATCTGTTAAATGAATCATGTTAACAGAACCAAAGATTAATTCTTCATATGATGAAGATTCTGCCTGATTATTCAGTTCAGGCTGTGCCGTTTGGTGGGGCAGTGCCCATGCTTTTTAAGTAGATGACATAAAATCTGCCAGAGTCAAATACAATTTAGGCTCTGACATGAACTCTCCTTCTTCTGACTGCTCTTCTTTCTTCAAATTACGCTACTTTTTTGAAGATTTTCCTTCTGATGAAGGGGGTTTTGTTGTGGCATTCATAGCATAAGACTTAATTGGTTGATTCAATTGTGTTTGTAAAATGGCATGAGTTCGGTTTATCATTTTCCTGACCATCCAATCATCATATTTATGCACATTTTTACTTTTGAATTCATGCCACTCACCTTCTTCCTCTGGATCAGTAGCAGTAACACATGCTACCTGGGCTGAAGAAACTTTCAGTTTTATCTATCCAGAGTACAATATCTTTTGTAGGAGGTCTTTGAAGACAAAAATCTCCTGAATGGGATGCCCCAACATCTGATGAAATGGGAAATAGTTTTTAAGGTCTTCATCTCCTTCCTTGTTCAGCCTTTTGGTCCTTGGAAACTGAACTAGATTGTTCTCCAGAGCCGAGATGAAGTAGCTAAGAACTTTTTCATTCTGGAAAGAATAAACTTTGTTCTTTAAATCTTCAAACTATTTCTTCCTTTGATATCTTTGATCGTATTGACAAGGAAACTGTTGTTGATGACGCTCGGGGGGTGGAGCCCTTCGATAAGATGAAGGTTTCGAAGTGGAAGTAGGTACATGTGCTTGTTTAAGTGTAACTATAGTAGTCTCTGCTTTCCCTATTCTCCTTCCTGGAACTGATGTAATTACATGAGTTTTAGCCTTATTATTCATAAGAGAGTCCTCTATCTGCTGAGTGATTCAAGTAAGGTCTCAAAACCCTCCTGTGTATTTCACAGGGATCAACGGTGTGCGTAATTCATCACGCAAATTTTCCACACATATTGGTAACAATTCTTCTTGAGGGAGTGCTAAGATTAAGGAATATGTTAATCCCTTCCAGCGGGAAATGAAATCTGAAACTCTTTCTTTTTCCATTTTATTACAATTGGTAAGATAAAAAACTGTCAGCTTTGGCAATGTTGAGATAAACTGAAGAAGGAACCTTTGACGGAGATCTTCCCACACAGTAATTGACCGGGATTACAAACTTGTATACCAGACAAAAGAAGGCCCTTGTAATTACTATACAAAACACCTGAACTTAACTTCTTCTTGTTGTTGAGAAGTTCCCATAATAGGATCACAATGAGAAGAAAATGTGTTAAGTGTTGTTATGGATCTCCCGAACCATTAAAAATTGGGAATGTGGTACTCACAAAATTTGATGGGGGAGGAATTGCATCCACCCATTTAGGGTAAGCACTATTTTATGGTTGAATTTGTGCACTCTTTCCTTCCATAGATTCCAACTAAGCTATTAATAACTCAATGGTAGTCATTAATTTTTGAGAAACATATGGTTGAGCTTGGACCTGAGCAGGTGCAATAACTGGAGTTTGGACAGGTGTAGTGATTGTGACTGCCACTAATGGTAGTATTGCCGGTTTTTGTTGCGTATGACCCATAGGATTGAACCTATGATGGTGTACTTTTAAAGGGGGATATTCTTGATCCATCCCAGTAGCTGCAATAAATTCCCCTGATTGATTAACTCCAGCATGCTTGGGAGGAAGACTACCTTGAAGTAGTTATGCATTTAACCTCCTTAATTCCTTCATTTCTTCTTCTTATCGTGCGAACCTTTCCTCTAATGAGAGTGATTAGCCTTCACTGGAGGTAGGGTGGGGTGTAACCTGACTTTTACCCTTTTCCTTGGCATGTTACTTTCTAGAGTATGGAAGGGCATTACCCGAAGGAATATCTTGCCCTTGGGAAACCCTCTGTCTTCTGGTACGCACACCTCCTTCATTTATTTTTGTGTACATAGCCTCTTGAACAAGAACTTCTTCATCTGATCCCTCTGAGTGAGCCTCAGGTTCTAGGGGATTAGTGACAACGACATTGATGAAATTTATCGATGAATAACGCATTGCAACCCTTATGTCAGCACTTCTATGATACTTTCTTCTTCCATGTCCCTTATGAGACATTGCCTTTTGTTTGGTTGATCCCTCAGGAACTTCTTGATGAACCGTAATTTGGAGGAAATCTTCTGATAATTCAGCTATGCGTTCCTCTTGTGGCTTCTTTCCTAATCGAGAGAAGACTAACTTTCACTGAGGAAGATATTGAGAATTTGAAAAGGTCCCTAGTTCGATGGATTGGAGTTTTTCCTATTTTTCCTGCTCAACTCCTCGAATCCTATCTATTGATTCCAAGGGTTGGATTAAAAGAGTCCCTAGTCTGGAAAGATGAGGTGTCTCTTGAGCTGCTACATCTGAAACTTTCTTAAAAGACCTCCTGATTTTGCAGATTTTAGTCCAGAAATTGGCCGGATGCATCATCCGACATCCACTCAAGTCACCTAGCTCAAATGACCATTGGATTATTTCTAACAGTTTTGTCACCTGATGATGTGCATGATCTAAATGAGAAGCATGTTCGATATTCTCATTTTCTTGATGCAAGAGTAATTCGACAACTTGTTCTTTATATGCCTGACTTTGGGAAGAACTAGTTGAGGCTTGTTCTTGGGCAAGCCTTTGATTATGCACAAAACTAGTTAGATGTGGCCAGTCATGGGAAATAACATTGCATGAGACCACTTTTGGTGGGATTTGTTGACTGGAGAGTACAGTGAAATTCAATGCTCCATGAACACCCCATCCCCTGATATGAATACCAGATGGGCCATTGGTAATTAACTGGTGCAACCTTTTTAACATGCCAAGTCATGAACACTAAAGGTCTATCTGCTGCTTTTCAACTTTTGGATGTCGAGAAACTGAGAGAGATGCCAAATAAATTTGGAATTGAAACACTTCTATTATCTTGACACGATTTTGATATTCATCATAAGATAATATTTTTTCTCTTAAGTGACAAAGTTTTCCATATGTTGAGATGAATATAGTGAATACAATCTTCTGTTAATGTTTCTATAATATCATTCTAAGAGTCATCCAAAGGACAAAACATGAATGGTATTTCACCTTTCACCAGTTGTTTTCTCATATTCATCACTTCCTCTTTGTCACTTGATGAATATTTTTCTACCTTATTGAACCAAAGATGGTGCTTCTTTGTTGCTTCATCAGATTCAATAAGATTGGTAGAGAATTCATTTGTCAAATTAGAAGATGAATGACCCAAGGGTGGTTCAGAGAATGAACTACAACCCGGGATATCTTCTGATTGAGAAAGTATTTCACCTGCTAGCGGTAAGGCATCAGACATGACTGGATTCGCATTTTCAAGTGCCTCAAGATAAGAGGGCTTTCTCATTACTGCATTATCCATTGAAGAATTTTCCAAGAAATGCGAATTACTACTACAGAGAGGACTTGAGCAGCTAAATTCATCATCATCATGGGAAGGACCACCATGGTGGGTTACAGCAAAAGAGGAAACCTCTTTTTCTTTGGTTTTCTGGCCACATAGAGGGTTATCATGGATTTCATCTAAAGATAATACATCGAGATTGACCGAATTGTCCTGAAGCAAGCCTTCATGAGGAAGTGTCTGATAAAGACCTTCAGAATTATTATTTTTTACTTATAGAATCTGGAAATGAGAGAGTAGAATCTTGAGTTGCAACAGATTATTGTCTAAGGGCTTCAAGAACTCCAGCATTGAGCAAGGATTTATTGCAAATTGGATCTTAATCTTTCAACTGTGTTGGATGGGTCTTTTTATTGGATGCCTTCTTTCTCAATTTGGAAACCACTTGTTGATGAAAGTAGTTATTATGGGTAGGTGTATGTGCCTGCTCAAGAGAAATTTTCAGGTTAGGCTGATTATCCCCATTTAAATCGGGTGTATGTACCTAACTTGATTGTCCGTATGACATGCGGGAGTATGACCCACGACCCTCCTGGACTAGAACATAGGTGTGTATTTGCTCCGGAGTGACATGTTGATAAGTCACTCCACTAATAGGGATAGATTTATGATTCTTTCCCTGTGATTCTTCTGAAGCTATTATAATATTCTGACAGGTATCCAGAATATGGACAGGGATTTGCTTCTGCTCTTTCACCATTGTCAGAATGTGGTTGGTGACTTCAGCTGCCGAAATGGGTATATACGTCCATTCTATGTTTGGAGTAGGTGTATGTTCCTTCTCCTATCCTCCTTTTCCTATCAACGGATATTGACAGTACTTATGCATAGGGGCATAGAATTGACTCTTCTCCAGATTTGTCGTCAGAGCTTTCCAACTGACTTCTCCGGGTGCTACCAAATGAGATTGTTGGTAGGATTGATGAATCACAGGTGTATGTGCCTGCTGATTTTTCTCCACCAAATATGATTGATTAACTTCTTTCAAGACTAGAAGATGAGCCTGCTGGTAGAATTGATGAGTGTAAGCAGGTGTATGTGCCTGTTTATAGGTGATCACCACATTTGATTGGCGAGCTTCTTTGGTTGTAGTCAGACGAGTCTACTGACTGGATGATGAATTGTAAACAGGTGTATGTGCCTGCCTATAATACTCCGCTGGAATTTCTTGGCGGTATTGATGTGTTACTGCCAGATGAGTCTGCTGGGTAGTGAAATCAGGACGGACGGGTGTTAATTCCCGCTCGTTTCTTGCCATCAAGTTAGGTTGATGGACTTCTCCGGAGGGGTTAGAGGTAAGAACCTGCTCCCTTTTGGCCTAATTTTGCCTCTGACGATTCATCTTGTGTGCTCGAGTCTGAGGGACCTGAGCCGAACATCTAGAGGTGATACCCTCATCATGTTGAGGGTACTCTACCACACGAGTCTGGCGGCGATTGTTGGTGGGAGTCCTTAGGAAGGGCTCCTGTCTTCTTGACTTGAGGCCTTGAGTGACCTCTTCATTCACCTCCCTATAATATGGGAGGGACTTTTTGTTGCGTTCCGAGGATAACGACCCAAAATGGTTGGAAATGGTGGTTGGAACCGCCTGCTTCTTGACCACTGGTCATTACTATCTGAAAAACCAGGGTGAGTTGTTAACTTGGAGGGCCTGTCGAGCAGCCTCCAGAGTCGGGATGGTACCATGTTGACGGTATTACCTCA
The DNA here is from genome assembly GCA_963277665.1 of Viscum album. Taxonomy (NCBI): domain Eukaryota; kingdom Viridiplantae; phylum Streptophyta; class Magnoliopsida; order Santalales; family Viscaceae; genus Viscum; species Viscum album. The sequence continues at coordinate 1,947,376,137 of OY728128.1, read as the reverse complement.
CCAATGCATTCTATACCTAGCATTGCAGACACTGAGTAGGTGATATCTTCATTAGAGCGGACGAGGATCTAGCAGGAGTAGCAGCCGAGGCATTCACATGTGTGAATTTTAAAGAAGTCATTTCTGTATTGCATAGAGATCTTGGAAAAGAGTGCATGTTTGATATAACAGACATAATCAAGATAATATTGGCTAGACTATATCTTTTGGATAAACACATATTTGTTTGATTTCTTTTTTGTCCCTCATATTGAGTTTAATATGGGCCTAACAAATAAGTAAAACATCATTTAACTTGGTTAAGGATTCACGTCGGGTTCACCATTTTTTGTTTCTTCTAGAATGGGGATGATCTTGTTTGTTTAAGGTTTAAACTTTCCAATCGATTTCTAACAGGTTTATTCGTAGAATCGGAAACACCCAATGATTTAATATCCATTTGTACCTATTTTCCAAAGGTAGGTGCTCATTAATTGTGGACCAATGAGGTTAGAGAATTTGCATTGGTCGAGAGGATTGGAGGTCAGGCTCATCGCACATTTTTGGGGGGAATTATTGCCTTCTCCGGGACTCCCTTATATATTTAAGTTATGTTCATGAATCCTTATTAATTCACCAAGCATGAAAATGAGTTTTCCTTTAGATTTGAAAATCAATGATTGATGTGTGTGGGATTTAGAGAATTTTTTTATATGTATTTGAGGTTCTTCATTGATAGAGAATCATCCGTATGTATTGGAGATTCGTAGTCAATGGTATCCTTCAATATATTATATAAAAATCTCCTGGTCATTAGGATGACCATACTGGTTTTAAAGCCACTCATTGGGGCACTTGAAGTTTATTGTCATTCAGAAAGACAGGGATTATTTCAGAGTTGGGATCGTACCCACAGATGGGCTACCTATGTATCCTTGTTAAAAATGAATCATAACCCACTTAGTTCGATAAAAATGATATATTTTAATGCATATGGGACGGAAAAGGATTAATGAAAAATGGTCTTGAAACTTATAAAGGATCCCTACGTACTCTAATTTTAAGGTAGAGATCAAAGTCCACGTAGTTCGGGGAAAGAAATATGGGGTTTATGCATAGTTATATGGCCCCAAAAAGAAATTTCATGATTACTTTTACACTCTAAGCCCACATGAGTCAAGATCGGTGTGAGAAACAAGAACTATTAGTAAACTTGAAAATAGTTCCATGAAAGATACAGTTATGATAGATGATGTGGGGCTTACGTATGTATGACGACCCAAGTAAATGAAGACCAGGACTTAGGAAAGAATCCCAAGAGCAGGGTCCATAAAGGTATTTGTACTTTATGGATATTTGGAATTTTAACCTGTTATTTACTCTTAAGAAGGAGGTTTAGGTTAAAGGAAATTATGACTGGGGATTACTCCTAAGAAGGAGGCCCAGGTTAAGGATACTTGAAACTTGGGGAATACTCCTGAGAAGGAGGCCTAGGTTAAGAAGACTCAAATTAAAAGGGACTTATGATTTGGGCTTACTCCTGAGAAGGAGGCCCAATTAAAGGAAATTATGATTGGAGATTACTCCTGAGAAGGAGGCCCAATGAAATTCCTCTCAGATAAGGAAGCCAACAAAGGAACCATACCATAAATGTATTTTAAGAGGTTTTTGAAGGCCATGTCTTAAAGAAGAGAGGTGAATTTGAGGAAAGGAGGTTACTAGGAAGGAGGAACGCAAGTATGGTTCTAGCGCGCAAGTCATGGTCACGCAAGTATACTTGCGCGACATGAGTAACCTTGGGTGACGAATAATATGTAGGGTAATACTTGGGAAACTTTGAACTCAAGCCCTTATTATCATCCCTAGAGGCTTCCAAAAGGGTGGCGCACAAGTTCCCTTGAGAGGGAAAGGCGGCATGCAAGTGTCTTCATTTCCCTTAAAGAATGGACACTTAGGCGTGCAAGTATTAATGAGTTCTAACACTTAGGCCTTATTCTTCCTCTTTAGAGCTTCCATTCTAGGTAAAGAATTACTTTAGAAGTGTTCAGAAGATGTCAGAAAAAGACTTGGGTGACCAGAGCTTGAATATGAGTTTTTGAAAATTCGTCCTAGAAATGGGGGGCCCACAGGGGCTATTTATAGGCCACTGGGCACCTTGGTTGAAAAAAAGGAATAGGGCGCGCAAGTGACTTGCACGACCCATATGCAGCGTGCAAGTGACTTGCGTGGCATGCAGGATACTTGCGCGACACCCTCCAAATTAGTTCATAGTTTACCCCTTTGTCAATTTTTGATGCTCTTCAAAGGGTGACCCCCATTGGGCTTAAGGTATTCCCCCTTGGCATTCGTTGGACTCTATGACGGAAAGGGTCATCAATAAGAGGTTACCCTAAGCATATTATGTTATGATTTCTTGGTGTTATACCTTGAACTATGATTATAATGTCATGCTTAATTTTTTTTATCACATTCCCATATTTACTTTATGTTACCATACTACATCATTTCTCATTATTCATGTTTATGATTCTCACTACTTTTATGTCCCATTGAAATTCATATTTTCTAACTTGTAATACTTTCTTCATGTTATTTTTTTATTCCCTTACTGATCTTTATAGCTCACCACTTTCTTATGTATGTCCCTAGGTTATCCCAAGAAATTTTAATAATGATGGAATATTTTGAGCATGTTAAGGAAGTTTTCAATAATGATGATGTACCACCTAATTTTAGTTGTTATATAATGTATATAATTACTCAAAGATACTATGATTATTGTTTTTATGTATTTTATTATGTGTATTACTATGTAATAAATCATCAATTGATGTGTAATAAAGACAAGGGTTGTCATAGCTAGTATTAGAAGAAAATATAGTTATTTTTTGGATTAGGATTAGAAAACTATAGAGAAAGAATTAGGGATAATACTAAGTATATGAAAACATCCATATGTTTTGGTAAATTATAGAGTATGTAGTTTTCAGGAAAATAAATCTATGTCTGGATACTATAAGTGGATGTGGCTCTGGTACAGAGGTACCTATGGGTAATAATCCTGAAAAGGGAACATTGAAATGGACTCGATTTTCACTTGTTTCCTGATAATAGAACCTGTTTCATACCTAGTTTAACACTCCAAGGAAATATGATTTTTTGAATTCAAAATCTCATTACAAACCATTATTAAGGGGAAAAAATTCCCATAAGAGTATATGTTAGTAAATAGATCATGGATAACATATATTGAAGCCTATAAATTCATAAGTTAAAAAAATATAGGTCATTTATAGATTGTACCTTTATTGTTATTGGATTTACTTTTTAGTTTTTAATAGTTTAAATTTACTCATCCCTAATTTTACCTTTATTATAGACAATGGAAAAAAATAGGAGGAACCGAGTAAACAAAAAATTTGAAGGTCAATGTGATGACTACCCAAATAAGTTGCCCAACCTAATGGGAGCAGGAATCAAAAAAATTAGGATTATACTCTCTCAGTTGAATAAAGTTTGGAATAAAAACCAGAATCAATAGTAATTAAAAAATCCACCTAATAAAGAAAAAGCTACAATTGAGATCTTTATGTGATTGAGGCCTTTGAATTTGAATGGATCATCTAATCCCTTAATCTTAGAACAATGGATCAACTCCATTGGGAATATCTTCTGCATCCTTCAATTTTTTGAGAAAGAGAATATCATTCTGGTTGTTTATATTATAGAGAGATAATATGATCAATGGTGTATATTGATCAATAATATGAATCATGGGGAATAGATCTAAGTGATGGTGTGGAAGGAATTCAAAAAATATTTTTCAAAAAATATTTTCCTCTCACTCTCTAAATTACTATGGAAAGGTATTTCCTTAACCTCAAGAAAAAAATATGATGAATCTATTGGTTAGTATGAGTAAAATTTCAAAATACTTTCATGATACTCCTTTGAATTTATCATTACCTCTAACTGAAAATTTGACCACTTCTTTGGTTGGGTAAAATTGAGTTTATACAAAGCCCTGGAGATTTGAGACTTTGATATCTATGAGTAAATTTTCTGATGTTACCTTAAATTAAAAATGAATATCATAAAATATCAAGGGTATCATGAGGATAAGAAGTGGAAAGTAGAGTTTAATTTTGGATTTATAATAGATAAATCTAAAAATGGTAATAAATTTCAACATCCAACTTGGAAAAAGTGTGGAAGGAAGCACCCTAGAAATTATCTAAAGGGGGTGAGGAAATGATTTAGGTAAGGGAAGGAAGGGAACATGTATAGAGATTATCGATGGGAGAAACCCACTAATGTGATGGAGTAATGGAATTGTCCATTCAATCCTCAAAATATCATTCATTATTTCTACTAAAAGGAATAATGGAACTTTCCAAACCAATGTACTAAGCTAAGGATGGTTAGAGACAACCAAGCCAACAACATCCAAGGTAGAAAGGGAAAGCTTATTCCATCACAGCCACTGACATGGATCCTGAAAATGAAGTGGTGATAGATACAATAGTTATTCATTCAATAATAGAAAACATAATTTTTTATTTTGGTTCTATGCATTCTTTCATATCTCACAAGTTTCATAGAATTGTTCAAACACCACCATATAGAATGTAAGTAGAGCTTTCGGTGAAAATAAAAAATGCATAAATTTTTGTATCCCAATTTTATAACTCCTCCCCTATCGAAATTTATGGGATAAACTTCCCAAAAAAACCTTATGATACTACCTTTAGTGGAATTTGATGTAATGTTGGGTATGTATTGGCTTTCCTTACATAGATCCAACATAAATTTCCATGAGAAGGAAATCACTCTATGTATCATGAATCGTCCTCTCATTTTGTATAGGTTTGGTTAGAAGGCTGAATATTATTTAGAACCAACATATCAAGCATGGATATTATTTCACTATCATAAAGAGTATCTATCTCAAATTATTAGGTCTAATAAAAACTACCTCCTTGAAGACATTCCCATTGTGAGGGAATACTGCAAATCATTTTTTTCATTTTCTAAAATCCGGTTTAAGGGTTGTCGGTACCCAATACATGACTTCACCAATTCCACTTAACCACTTCACAACATCATTATTTCACCATTACAAAACCACAAAATAGTATTAACACCCAAAAACCACATAGAAATTTCAACTGCATCATCAAACTCAAACCAGTTCAAATTCAACAAGAGCAACCGATCGCACCTATGCAGCACCTCCTTGATCCCAGATCAATGCCATCGTGCTTCATCGCCAAATCAGGCCGCCAGTGAGACCCATCACCGGAAACAGAACCGTAATCTCTTCAACAACGTGCGACCTTCAACCATTCTCCACTGCTGATTGCATCACTTGACAAGGCACAAAATGCCATAATCATCACCATAAGCCAAAAACCAACGTCAACCAGTGAAAGAAAATCTAAAGCCAGTAGGTCCGGACTCCGTAGCTGACCAGAGGGACCCCACCTCTGCACAACCATCCTCCATCAATCACAGAGACAAAGAAGAGGAAAACAAACCCAGGAACACGGAGTTGAACCACCGTCATCTGAGACTGGGGGCCCAACACCGCACTGGAGGAAGCATCGTCGCCGAAGAGATCCAAGCCGATCTTCCCCAGAAACGCCTCCCTGAGCTGGATCTGGAAAGATCTAAACCACGAAATCCCTCGTCTAAGTCCAAATCGCGCCATCCATGAGAACCAGAAGAGACCATCAAGGAGGGGCCGAGACCACCAGTGGAGGCTGCGCCGAACCACAAACTTCAAACCTCAAAGACACCTCTTGATCCACCGGAGTCGCAAAGTCTACGAGAGATAGAGCACTGCAGCTGCACACCACCACCAAAAAGATAGAAGAAAAAAGCCCCCCTCCCCCCGAGCTACTCCGGATCAGACAACGGAACCCTGGAAACCACGGAGCCACCGTAGAACCACCGAAACCTAGAAGCCGCCTGGACCCAGATTCGACGAAGCACAGCTCCAAGATCCCAAGGAAAAATCCGCTGAGCCAGAGCGAGCCGGGGGAGGGAAGAAGGAGGATAATGGTTTGAAACACTAGCTTCTATGAGAAATGAAGGCCCTGCCGCTCAGAGGCTACCCCTTCCAAGGGATGCAACCCTTTATCGTGAGGGAATACATTTATGTGTTTCCCAAAGAATTGTATGGTCTTACCCCTTGCCAAGAGGTTGAATTTTCAATCAAGATTATCCCTAGGTATTTTCCAATATCCAATACTCCATATAGAATGGATATTGTGAAATTTGAGGAGCTTGAGAAGAAACTATAAGAGAATATATATAATGGGTTCATATGCCCATGTGATTCACCTTGGGGTGAACCAGTCCTCTCCATCAAGAAGAAGTATGGGTCAATGCATCTTTATATTGATTATCATAAGATCAACAAGATCATGATAAAGAACAAGTATCCCTTTTTATAGATTTATGACATGTTCGATTAGCTATGTGGATCCCAATACTTCTCCAAGGTGGATCTTCATTCTGGATATTATCATGTAAGGGTGAAGAAGGAGGATATTCCCAAGACTACTTTCCATACAAGATACGAGAACTATAAGTTCATAGTAATTCCATTCAGACTCACTAATTCTCTAGTAATCTCCATAGTATTGATGAATAGAGTCTTTATAGATTACCTCAAAAAAATGTTAGTATTTTTAGATGATATTATAATATACTCCAACATAAATGAGGAGAATGAGGAGCATCCAAGTACTATTCTAAAGACCTTAAGAAAGAATAATATTTATGAAAAGTATAGAAAATGTGAATTCTGATTGAAGGAAATCTCATTATTGGGGAATTTGATCACCATATAAGGTATATATGTGGACCCTTAAAAAAATAAAGGTAATTAAAGGATATCTAAGACAAACCACTGTGATGTAAATAAGTAGTTTCCTTAGATTAGCTGGGTAATATCGTCAATTTGGTAGAAATTTCTCATGATTTTCAAACCCTCTAGCCAAGATAAATCAGAAGGGAGTTAATTTTTTTTTGAATAATTAATGTTAAGAGATCATGAAGGAGTTTAAAAATAGGCTTATCACTACACATATACTTAAACTACCCACAAGTGGGGAACTTTTAATGTCATACAATGATGCTTTGAAGAGGGGCTTGGGCTATGTAATAATGCAGAATGAAAAAGTGATATCATATGCCTCATGGAAATTGAAATTTCACGAATAGAACTACCCAACACATAATGTGGAGTTAGATTCATTAATATTTACATTGAGAATTAGCGACATTATCTCTTTGGGAAGAAGTGTGAAATATATATAGATCATAAGAGCCTCAAGTATATATTCACATAAAAAGAGATGAATATGCACCAACTAAGATGGTTAGAGATGATTAAGGACTATGACTTCTCAATCCACTACCATCTTGGGAAATAAAATAAAGTGGAAGATGATCTAAGAAGATAGGATCTGGGAATTTTTTCATTGATGTGAATTGAGAAGGATATTATCTTCTTAGATTTTAAATGTATGGACATGGGAATCATAAAAGAAGGAACATCATCAATCCTTTCAAAAATTATTGCTCATCCATCCCTTCTGGAGAAGGTAAAGGATTCCAAAAGTGATGATGTGTAAATTCCGAAGAAGGTGGAATCCATAAGAAAATGGAAATCCTTATAATTAAAAATTAATGAAAAAGTATTTTTAAGATTTAGGTTATAGATTTGTGTACCATCAAGTCCTATGTTAAAGAATGAGTTGTTAAAGATACACATAGATCAATCTTCTTCGTACATCTAGGAAGCACAAAGATGTATCAAGATCTCTAAGAGAACTATTGGTAGGAAAATATAAAGAAAGAGATCATGGAATAAACATCATGGTGTCTTGTATGTAAGAAAGTGAAGGTTGAAAGGAAAAAAACAAGGGAATTATAAAACCATTACCCATATCTACATGGAAATTGGAAAACTTAACCATGAAAATTTTCACTGGTATTATAAAGAAATATGGTAGAGATAATGTTATATGGGTTGTAGTGGATATTCTAACAAATACTTATCACTTAATTACAATTAGATAGGTCTTATCACTTGATCAACTTTTAAGAATATACATTAGAGAAGTGGTGACGCTCTATGGAACACCACTATCGATTGCATCTGATGAAATCCAAGATTTAACATCAATTTATAGAAGAGTATCCAACATGATATAAATACTAAGATGAACTTCATCTTGTCTTATCACCCTAAAAAACTAATGTCCAATCTGAGTAGGCTATCCAGACACTAGAGGACATGTTGAGTGAATGCTCAATGGACTTAAAAGGAGGATGAGATCAATATCTTACTCTGGTCGAGTTCTTATATAATAATAGTTTTCAATCAAACATAAAAATGGATCCCTATAAATCCATTTATGGGAAGAGGTGAAGAACACCTATATGATAGTATGAAGTTGGTGAATGCATACGGATGGGTCCTGAAATGGTTGAGTAAATGGTGTAAAAGGTTAAGACTATTCAATAGCACAACATGGATTCTCAGAGTTGATAGAAGATCTATGATAAAAATCATCAATGAGACCTAGAATTTTAGGTTGGAGATAATTTATTCCTCCACATATATCTATGTTAGAGAGTTACGATATTTGGGAAGGAGGGAAATTTTATTCCAAAATACATCAATCCCTTTGAGATCCTTGGTCCCATCAGAGCAGTGGCCTATCGACTAGCACTCCCTCCTAACCTATCTAAAATATATGATGTGTTTCATGTATTCATATTTATTAAGTACATAATAAACCCCTCACATTTTATAAATCCATAGGTGGTATTTTTGTATAATAATATTTCATATGAGGAGAAACCGATGAAGATATTCGATTATAAAGACAACATTCTACAAAATAAGACAATGCACTTAGTCAAATTTCTATTGAGAAACTACAAGTTTGAAGAAGTGAAATGGTAACTAGAGGAGGTGATGAAACATAATTACCATCATATTTTTTATTATGTGAAATGAAAATTTCAAGGGTGTAATTTCTTAATGGTAAGATTGTAATGACCTAAAATTTTATAAACAAAATTCCCATTGTAATTGAATTAAATGCCCAATTATGGTTATAGAATAAAAAAAATTATTTAGTTTTATTATATCCTATCAGATTTAAAAGGACTTTAAGCATCATAACTATTGATAAAATAATAACTAAATAGTGATCACTTTATTATAATAAATATAGGGTTATGATAAATCCAATTAACATAAACAAAAGAAGCAATGTCCTCAACCATCATGATCATACCCTAAGAATCCCATTTATTGGAGATTCTTATAGAGGTATAATCATTGGTATTTTCCCTTTACTAATACCAATATGAGATCTAATAACTAAATCATGATAAAAACCGTTTATAGTAGTAGTTCAAGCTCATTGATATCACAGTGTAAACCATATACACCGAACCACCCATGAAAATCTCACTATCACTCACCTTACCCTCAGGGTGTTTTTTGGTGTAATATAGGGTTATTTATCATTACCCTAATAATTTTAATTTTTATATTTTATAGAACAATTAATATATTTACTTCTTATATTCGTTACTTTGAAAATGATTTTGATTTTCATATAATAAAACAAAAATTTTATTTTTTTGTATTATAAAATTTTAATTAAGATACTCATTTTTTATGAATTCATGAATTTAATATATATATATATATTAATAAAATAATACAATTAAATAATATTTATTAAATATAAATGATAATAAAATTTTTATAAAGTCAAATGTAATTGTTATAAGGGTTCGAAAATTGTTATTGTTAAAAAAACCAGTATTTATCAATAAATGTAAATTCTTATTTTAAAAGTTACAATTCACATATTTATAAAAAAAATTATAAAAGAAATATTATTTTTGGAATCATCACATTGAAATTAACTAATAGTGATTTTTTTATAATTTTTTGAGAGAGCTGAATTTTTAGGTAAAAATTAAATACAGTATAAATATACAGTGTGTATAATGACATCATAATGACCCAAAAGTGTTATAATAAATTCTATAAATGATATAAAAGACCAAATATATCTTTACAATTTAAAATAATATATTTTTGAGGTTTTTTTTAATTTTATAAAGCCTTTATGAATCCTCCAAAACCTATATTATATTTTGAGGTTTTAAAATCAATTCTTTTTAAACATAAATAACTTCCACATCACTAAGGGTAATATTATATTGATTTATTACCTTGAACATATAAAATAAAAAAACCACTCCTCTAGTAGAAACCATGGTTAAAATTCATGGGAAGGTTTTTTTTTATTACATTATTATATAGAGTCCAAAACCTAAGTTTGGGAAATAATAAAGAAATCCCCTCTATTTTATTATATAAAACCACTCAATATCCCCTTAATCTTCACTCTAAAACCTTATAAAAAATCATTACTCTACCATACACTCTCTAGATTCTTCTGAAGGTTCCTCCAAGCTCTCAAGAAGCTCCTCCCAATATTTTGGAATCACCCTCTCGAGTTAAGTGGCCTCTCTCTCTTCTTTTCAATTCAAGCACCTTATTTGTATTTAGCCTTTTGAATCTAAATTGGTTATGTTGTAATGAATTTATAAATACCCCTATAATATCTAATTTATTTACTAAAAAATGGAGATCATTTATTATAAGTCCCCAGCCTTAAATATTACTTAATCTTGAGTTACTTCAAGAATACACGTTGAGGATCTTTTCAGGTTTAGAGTTTTAGAGAATTAGATCATAAAACATGAATTACATTCCATATTTAAACAAAGTGGTTACATAAAAGATATTACTCATTTTTCCCATCAACAGAAACATATTTAAAATAAAACATGGATTATTTCTTGACACTTCCTTGACACTATCATCACATCATGTACCTTTTCCTTGACCTGTGAAAAACATTTCAAAAACATGGGATGAGCATAAAAATCTCAGTAAGGGATATAAAAGTACGAAATGAAAACATTAGTCCATGTATTAAATCATACTTTACTCATAAAACATAATCACTTTAACATACCTCATCAAATCATGAATAAATCATAGAAATCATAAGACATAAAGGTAACTTGAGTCATTCATAACATTCTTATATAGAGAGTAACCCTCATGGTTACGTTTGGAATACCCATCACAGTATATTCCCTAAATCTATTTGGAGAAACCTTAATGTTTAACCCCTTCGCATTACCCAATTAATTAGAGAGCTATATCGGGCTCACCCTCCCTTAGTTTATCACGGAACCACCCGTCTTCATAACAATTCCCAAGAACCATAACATAATCGTATCACATAAAACATGCATAAAGGAAACATAACATTTCCACATTTCAATCACAAGATATCAATACAACACATTGATATAATAAAAACATTATGAAAACCATTTTCAATACCAAAATATAAGAAAATTAATACATGGTATTTATTTTTCATTTTAAAAAAAAGTTAGGTTATGACTTGTAGAGGAAGCCGAAACTATAATAATGGTCACGACGGCGGAGAAGTCGTTGTCGCCGCATACGTACGACAAAAAAACATTCCCTTTTTTTGTTTAGTAAACGCTTCGTATAAAAAGATTCATTTTGAATAAATGTAAAAGTAAAAGGGGTTTATACACCGTATAAAAGAAAGTTGTGTATAAAACATAATATGCCTCAATGAAAGGATATTGAGATGAAGTCCCTTATCTCGGGTCCGACTTGACTCGATCGTTCTTTAACCTCATGAATAATAAACTTGATTTAATTTCTACTTGCTTAAGAACCTTTTTCAAGTTCATTATTCCTTTTATATCACTTATTACCATGTTATGAACACTATCTAATTATTTAACTTAATAATGGTCATTTTTTCGATCATTGCTACTTGAGTCAAAAATAAAATCTTTATAATTACAAATTTGTTCATGGGGTAAAATATCCATTATATACAGAATTATATTCACTATGTAGATATCATATATATCATATATATCCATTATATACATGAATTTATAATATTACATAAAATTTAGAGGTAAGAAATGAAATGCACCGTTCATGGAGACGGTAAGCCGTACGTACGCATGAACGCTACTTCCATTTCGTACTTACGCATGAACGCTACTTCCATTTCTATTTCATATTTAATGGAATTAAAACATAATGATACATAATAGTATTATAATTCCAGTATGGTATCATATATAATATCATTAAATCTATCATTTATACATACCACATATGGTATTAACGAATCAAATCACTTTGAGGGGGCGGTAGTACGCACTTCCTAAAATGAAGATATCGCGTTTACCCATAATGGAAACCATAAAGGTATTCCATAAATGAAAAATACATAAGATTAAGGAAAACATAAACATATTATATATCATATATAAATATAGTGACATCTTAATGTCCACCTTTGAATGTGTTAAAAGAATATTGAACAATCATCGTTTTTTGAGGCATAAATTCTCCAACCACAGAAACAGTATGTTCTTTAACCATTAGACGAAGGTGTGTGTAGGTGTAGCTCTAATCCTTCTAATAACTACATCCTAATATATTGAAGATACTTTTTTTTACAAAAGAAAGTAATAAAAGGATTTTATGGGGTTGGAGAAGAAAAATAAAACATAAGAACACAAGAGAAGACACTACCTTTAAATCGGGTAACTCTTTTTGATTTGAGCTCAAAGGCTTCCTTGGAAAGACTTCTGCCCAAAGTGAGGATTCTATGAGTAAGAGAGGGATGTGGAGAGACAAAATGGGTAGGGTTTGGCTGAGATAAAGTCTTGAGAGGTGCGGGTAAGGTGCTAGAGGTGGGGGCCTTTTATAAGAGGAGAGGATGGGCACTCTTGGAAAGTTATAAAAGGTTACTTTATTATAAAATGATTTTCGGATTTTAAAGGTCCCAAAATTATATATTTCTAGGATAAGGTGATAAGGTTTCGAAATCCACCCATACAATAGGTTTTTGACATGTTTAGGTCTTATATTTTACATTTTATTTTCATTTTATTTAAATCATTAAATAACGAGGTAATCGTTGCATCATCATGATGTCATAAATAATTTAATTTATTTAATGTCTAAAAATTATAAAAAAAATACTATTATGTAGGAAATCTTTTTATATTTCTAATGAATATTTATATTCAAAAATATTACTTGTATAACCCTATGTAAAAAATTGTTTTAGTAAAATAATACATGTTTGTGTTATTTTTACTTTTACTTTAAATAAAAGGCATTAATGTCATTATCTAACCCAAGTGGCTCCATGGGGTCCCACAAATAGACCCATGGGTTTTCTTGGTCTCCCATGACTTATCCAATAGGGTTAGGACAAGTTTCAAGATCATTTCATATTATTAAAACATTATTTTTACCTTAAACTACACTAATTACCTCTAACCACGATTAAAAACTTAAAAGTTACTATTCACAAAAAAAATTATTTTAATCCTATTGAACCACATTTTACTTCCTAATGACAACCATGAATTTCGGATTTTTGAAATTCAAAACACAGAGGTGGTAAAATTTCATTTAAACAAAAAATCAGTTTTTTAAAGTACCACTTAGTGGTTTCACTATTCATCAGAAACTGAAGTTTTTCAGAAAAATACTAAAACTTCACCCTAAGATATATTTGATATTCCGAATTCAAAAATTATGTAAATTTTACAAAATTAAAAACATATAAGTTACATTAATTAATTTAATAATTAATTCCCGCTGTCAGAACAAATAGTGTGTTTTTATGAAACAATATATATCAAAAGATTGACACTAGTTTAAGTCCAATTTCAAAATGAAATTAATTATAACGACCAATATTGGATTAAATGGTAAAAATATATTATAATTTCACTTTAAAACCAATTAAAAATATAATCTAATCATATAAATAAATTATATTAAAAATTGGTTTTTAATTAAAATACAAAATTTTTCACTATTCATTAAAAAAATAAACTTTATCGAAAAAATACCAAAAATTTACACAAAGTAAATTTTGATGTCCCGATTCTAAAGAAGAATTTTATTTGGTCCAAAGGAATGTATAAGAGTGACCAAAACTATATTTAAATAGGGTTCACCATCAAAAGGCAATAAGTGGACCTTTAGTGAAAATTAGAGTATATATGCCTAAAATTAAATTCTTTTCGTATTTTAAGAATTTATCCTTTATTGTATAAATGTAAAAACATTTAACAAACATATATAATCATATTTTAGTTATTTATATTCATTCCCGCCAATACAATGGCTACGTGTTAACTACCATTTAAAATAATATTATTTTATTACTAGTGTACAACGTAAGATTTCAAAGAAACTCTTTGTTGCATATCGGGTACGCTATCGAACATAGCAACCCCTTTAAAGTAAAATTAATATTTAATTTTTAAATATTAATAAGTATGAAAATGTATTATTCTTTATTTACTTGGGATGTTACATCCTTCCCCCCTTTTGGGAATTGCATCCTTCCAATTTTATTCACTTATCAAAATAAGTGGGGGTATTTATCCCTCATAGAATTTGTAGATTCCCACGTTGCCTCTTCAACCATATGGTTTTTCCACAAAACCTTTACCTGATGAATTACCTTATTCCGCAACACTTGCTCTCTATGGTCAAGAATTTGGACTGGTTGTTCTTCATAAGAGAGATTCTCTTCCAACTGAACTACCTCTCTGCTAAAAACATGAGATAGATCTGGAATATACTTTTTCAACATCGAAACATGAAAAACATTGTATACCTGAGATAAACTCAGAGGTAAAGACACTAGGTAACCAACCGATCCAACTTTTTACAGAATTTCATATGGTCCAATGAACCTTGGACTCAGATTTCCTTTCTTAACAAATTGTATCACACTTTTCCACGGTGAAATTTTGAGAAAAAAATGATCACCTACCTCGAAAGATAGATCCTTCCTCCGGTTATCCGCATAACTCTTCTGCCTGCTCTGAGCTGTTCTCATGTGTTTCTTAATCAACTGAACATTTTCTACCATCTCTTCTACCAATTCTGGTCCCATCATCTTCCTTTCACACACTTCATCCTAAAAAGCTGGAGTTCGACACTGCTTCCCATATAATGTCTCAAATAGAGCCATCTGTATACTGGAATGAAAACGGTTATTATAAGAAAACACAACCAATGAAATATGTTGGTCCCAAATTCCCTGATAATCCATAGAACAAGAACGTAGCATATCCTCTAAAGTCTGAATTTTTCATTCTGACTGCCCATCTGATTGAGGATGAAAAGATGTACTAAAATTTAATTCAGTACCCAACGACTTCTGAAGGCCTTCCCAAAAGTTAGAAGTAAACCTAGGATCAAGATAATATACAATGGAGAGAGTAACTCCATGTAACCTGACTATATCTTTAAGATACAAACGGGAAAGTTGATCTAGGGAAAAAGTATCTCGTATATCAAGGAAATGAGCAGATTTAGTCAAGCGATCAACAATAACCCAGATTGCATTATTACCTCGAGGTGTCTTCGACAATCCCACAACAAATCCCATGGATATATTTTCCCATTTCCACTCTGGCACTGGTAAAGGCTGAAGCATCCCTTTTGGTAACAGCCGCTCTACTTTAACCTATTGACAAGTCAAACACTTTACAGTAAAATCAGTAATATCTCTTTTCATTCCGTCCCACCAGTAAAACTATCGAAGATATCTATACATCTTAGTACGACCTGGATGAACTGAAAACAGAGAACTATGAGCTTCACATAACAACTCTCTCTTCAACTGTGAATCACAAGGAACACAAAATCTCTTCCCAAATCTAAAAACACAATCATTATCAATGTTGAATTTATGAAACTTACCCTTTTGAACCATATCTACCTTTTTATGCAACTCATTGTCCTTCTTATGTGCTTGCTTAATTCTGTCTGATAGAGAAGATTTCACTGATACCTGAAACAAAACAGAAGAAAATCCTGCACCAACAACTTCCATGCCAAAGTTCATCAAATACTTAACCAAAGGATCACGTTCCAAACGCAACATTATTAATGAAGCATTACTTTTTCAACTCAAAGCATCAGCCACTTTATTTTCTTTTACCGGATGGTAATGAATTGTACAATCATAATCCTTGATTAATTCTAGCCATATCCTCTTTCTCATGTTCAATTCTTTCTGAGTGAATATATACTTTAAACTTTTGTGATCGGTATATATTTCACACTTTACTCCATAAAAATGATGCCTCCAAATTTTTAAAGTGAAAACAACAGCAGCTAATTCCAAATCATGTGTAGGGTAATTTACCTCATGAGTTTTCAACTGACGTGAAGCATAATCAATTACCTGATCATTCTGTATTAGGACGCAACCAAGTCCTTTCAATGAATCATCACTGTAGATAACAAACTCCCCATTCCAGGAAGGTAGTGCCAAAACTGGAGCATTCACCAATCTTCTTTTAAGTTCCTGAAAAAAATGATCACATTCTTTTTTCCAGATAAACTTAACACCCTTCCGAGTTTTCTTAGTCATTGGACTAGATAACCATCAAAAATTTATAACAAACCTTCGGTAGTATCCTTCCAAACCAAGGAAGCTACGAATCTCAATTACATTTGTGGGTCTTGTCCATTCTTCAAAAACTTTTGTTTTTGCAGGATCCATAGTTATTCCATCTTTAGAAACAATGTGACCAAGGAAAGAAATTTGTTGCAACCAAAACTCACACTTACTGAATTTACCATACAATTTATTTTCTTTAAAGGTTTGCAAAATAACCCTTAAATGTATTTCATGCTCCTCTTTACTTTTAGAAAACACAAAAATATCATCAATGAAAAGAACCACAAACTTATCCAAGAGATCATGGAAAATTATATTCATAAGGTCCATGAATACAGCAGGTGCATTGGTTATCCCAAAAGGCATTACTAAAAATTCATAATGGCCATATCTTGTTCGAAATGGGGTCTTCAGAATATCTGCTTCCTTTACCTTCAACTAATGGTACCCCAATCTTAGGTCAATCTTTGAAAAAAACTAAGCTACCTGGAGCTGATCAAACAAATCATCGATATGAGGAAAATGATATTTGTTCTTTAACAGTGATGTTATTCATGGCTCTATAGTCAATGAAAAGTCTCATTGAACCATCTTTCTTTTTAAAAAATAAAATAGGACCACCCCATGGTGATGTTCTAGGTCGAATGAAACCTTTCTCTAATAAATCTTGTAATTTCTCCTTCAACTCTAAAAGTTCAGTTTGAGCCATTAGATAAGGGGGTTTTGAAATTGGCTTAGCATCAGGAACTAAGTCAACAGTAAACTCAAATTCTCGATCTGGTATTATTCCAGGAAACTCATCAGGAAAAACATCAGGTTACTCATTTACCACTGGCACATCATTAATCTGAACAGTTCCCTTGTTTTCAACAATATGTGCAAGGTAACATTCATTTCCATCTTTTACAAGTTTCTCGGCCTCTTGATATGTTATCAACATTAAGGGTTAATTCTTGTACACAAACTGAAAGTCTTTCTAAAAAGAAACTTCTTTAGCTCTACAGTCAATCTTAGCATGGTAAATAGAGATCCAATCCATACCCAAGATAACATCAAACTCTACTAGAGGTAAAACAATAAGGTTTTCAAGTAGGTTCTTTCCACAGATAAGGATAGGAAGATTCTTATAAATTCTTTTTGCCTCAACATTTCCCCCCAGGTGTTTTTACCACAAGTTCAGGAGTCATTTCTTGAGATGGTATTCCCATTTTACTCGAAAAGTTTTCAGAGATGAAAGAATGTGTAGACCCTGAATCAAACAACACACTGGCATAATCTGAAAAATCAAACAAAGTACCTGATACCACTTCATTTGATGGCCCGACATCTGCTGAAGTAGTTGCAAAGGATTTCACCACCCCTTTATTCTTGTAGTCTAACTACTTCCCATCACTCGATATCTTTTCCGTACACTCGTTTTCATAGTGACCCATCTCATTGCACTTAAAACATTTCACTAACTGTAAATCAAATTTGGTCTTACCAACACCCTGATCTTTTTCAGTGTAATCACGAGCCTTATGTCCCATCTTACCGCATCGGTAGCACTTTCCAGAATTCAGAAGACATTCCTGAGCATGCCTTTTACCACATTTATCACAAACTGGAAACTTAGTTTTCTTACCATCAGACCTTTTTGAAGAATTCTTTCCTTTCTCCTGCCACTTCGGTCTCTTCTTCTGCTGGTTGATATAGAACACTTGATCATCGGAAAACTCCATTTCCACCTTCTCAGCACATCGAACAAGCTTTTCATAACTCTTGTACTTGCGAGAAGCTAATGCCCTTTGATATTTTGGCTTTAATCCTGAGTAAAAACAATTGATTTTACTATCAAGGTCTCGAATGAAATTTGGAGCAAACCTTGCCAATCGAGTGAACCTTTCTTCATAGGCAGCCACTGAGTCTTCCTATTGCCTCAATTCCAGGAATTGTTTTTCCATCCTAAGTCTAACAGCCTTAGGAAAATACTTCTCAAGAAACATACCTTTGAATTCATCCCAGTCGAGAGCATCAATCTCATCAGCGTCCCTGATATTTTTAACCATAGACCACCACTGATATGCTTCACCCTCCAAATGGTAAATAGAAAGACTAACCTTTTGATTGTCTGAACACCCCATGACATCGAAAATCTTCTCCAATTATTTAATCCACCCTTAAGCTAGCACAAGGTCATATGATCCTCTTAATGATGGGGGATGTTGCCTCATGAAATGTTCCACCACTGATATGTTCCTCTGCGGTTGATCTGGCTGATCTCATGCATGGATACCACCACCTTTTATCGCTTAAGTCAACTACGCCATTACTACAACAAACTGTTCAGTTCCAATTCCGGCCATCTCAGGATGCTGATTCGGAAGGTCATTTCCTTCTGTATGCCTTCCTAGCACTGCTTCCCTGTTTCCTCTTCGGAAAACCATTCTGAACAAACATGTCTTAGATGAAGCAACATGGTAATCTTCAAATTCTATATCATTTCAATTTGACCATAAAAAATATTTTTTGATAATCATTTAATAGAATTATAACTCCTAAAGTTATCTAAACTGACCTTTGATACCAACTATAAGGCCCCAGACTTAAACATTACTTAATCTTGAGTTACTTCAAGAATACACGTTGAGTATCTTTTCAGGTTTAGATTTTTAGAGAATTAGATCATAAAACATGCATTACATTCCACATTTAAACAAAGTGGTTACATAAAAGATAGTACTCATTTTTCCCATCAATAGAAACATATTTAAAATAAAACATGGATTCTTTCTTGACACTATCATCACATCATGTACCTTTCCCTTGACCTATGAAAAACATTTCAAAAACTTGGTATGAGCATAAAAAGCTCAATAAGGGATATAAAAGTACGAAATGAAAACATTAGTCCATGTATGAAATCATACTTTACTCATAAAACATAATCAATTTAACATACCACATCAAATCATGAATAAATCATATAAATCATAAGACATAAAGGTAACTTGAGGCATTCATAACATTCTTACGTAGGGAGTAACCCTCATGGTTACGTTTGGAATACCCATCACAGTATATTCCCTAAATCTATTTGGAGAAACCTTAACGTTTAACCCCTTCGCGTTACCCAATGAATTAGAGAGCTATATCGGGCTCACCCACCCTTAGTTTATCACGGAACCACCCGTCTTCATAACAATTCCCAAGAACCATAACATAATCATATCGCATAAAACATGCATAAAGGAAACATAACATTTCCACATTTCAATCATAAGATATCAATAAAACACATTGATATAATAAAAACATTATGAAAACCATTTTCAATACCAAAATAAAAGAAAATTAATACATGGTATTTATTTTTCATTTTTAAGAAAATTAGGTTTTGTCTTGTAGAGGAAGCCGAAACTCAAATAATGGTCACGGCGGCGGAGAAGTCATTTTCGCCGCATACGTACAACAAAAAAAACATTCCCTTTTGTTGTTTAGTAAACGCTTCGTATAAAAAGATTAATTTTGAATAAACATAAAATTCAAAGGGTTTTATACACCGTATAAAATAAAGTTGTGTATAAAACATAATATGCATCAATGAAAGGAGATTGAGACGAAGTCCCTTACCTCGGGTCCGACTTGACTCGATCGTTCTTTAACCTTCTGAATAATAAACTTGAGTTAATTTCTACTTTAATAAGAACCTTTTCCAAGTTCATTATTCCTTTTATATCACTTATTACCATGTTATGAACACTATGTAATTATTTAAGTTAATAATGGTCGTTTTGTCGATCATTGCTACTTGAGTCAAAAATAAACTCTTTATAATTACAAGTTTGTTCATGGGGTAAAATATCCATTATATCCAGAATTATATTCATTATGTAGATATCATATATATCATATATATCCATTATATACATGAATTTATAATATTACATAACATTTAGAGGTAAGAAATGAAATGCACCGTTCATGGAGACAGTAAGCCGTACGTACGCATGAACGCTACTTCCATTTCGTACGTACGCATGAACACTACTTCCATTTCTATTGCATATTTAATGGAATTAAAACATAATGATACAAAATAGTATTATAATTCCAGTATGGTATCATATATAATATCATTAAATCTATCCTTTATACGTACCACATATGGTATTAATGAATCAAATCACTTTGAGGGGGCGGTAGTCCGCACTTCCTAAAATGAAGATATCGCGTTTACCCATAATGGAAACCATAAAGGTATGCCATAAATGAAAAATACAGAATCTTAAGGAAAAAATAAACATATTATATATAATATATAAATATAGTGACATCTTAATGGCCACCTTTGAAGGTGTTAAAAGAATATTGAACAATCATCATTTCGTGAGGCAGAAATTCACCAACCATAGAAACAGTATGTTCTTTAACCATTAGACGAAGGTGTGTGTAGGTGTAGCTCTAATACTTCTCATAACAGCATCCTAGTATATTTATGATACTTTTTTTGTTACAAAATAAAGGAATAAAAAGAGTTTAGGGGGCTAGAGAAGCAAAATAAAACATAAGAACCCAAGAGAAGACACTACCTTTAAATCGGGTAACTCTTTTTGATTTGAGCTCAAAGGCTTCCTTGGAAAGACTTCTGGCCAAAGTGAGGCTTCTAGGAGTAAGAGAGGGATGTGGAGAGACAAAATGGGCAGGGTTTGGCCGAGCCAAAGGATTTAGAGGTGTGGGTAAGGTGGTATAGGTGGGGGCCTTTTATAATAGGAGAGGAGGGGCACTCTTGGAAATATATAAAAGGTTACTTTATTATAAAATTATTTTCGGATTTTAAAGGTCCCAAAATTATATATTTCGAGGATAAGGTGATAAGGGTTCGAAATCCACCCATCCAATTGGTTTTTGACATTTTTAGGTCTTAGATTTTACATTATCTTTTCATTTTATTTAAATCGTTAAATAATGAGGTAATCGTTGCATCATCATGATATCATAAATAATTTAATTTATTTAATGTCTAAAAATTATAAAAAAAATACTATGATGTAGGTAATATTTTTATATTTCCAATGACTATTTATAGTCAAAAATATGACTTCTATAACCCCATGTAATTTTTTTTAGTAAAATAATACATGTTTGTGTCATTTTTACTTTTACTTTAAATAAAAGGAATTAATGTCATTATATTACCCATGTGGCTCCATGGGGTCCCAAAAATCGACCCATGGGTTTTCTTGGTCGGAGATGACTCATCCAATAGGGTTAGTACAAGTTTCAAGATCATTTCATACTATTAAAACATTATTTTTACCTTAAACTACACTAATTACCTCTAATCGCGATTAAAAACTTAAAAGTTACTATTCACAAAAAAATTATTTTAGTCCCATTGAACCATATTTTACTTCATAATGACAACCATGAATGTCGGATTTTTGAAATTCAAAACACAGAGGTGGTAAAATTTCATTTAAATGAAAAATCAGTTTTTTTAAGTACCACTTAGTGGTTTCACTAGTCATCAGAAATTGAAGTTTTTCAGAAAAATACCAAAACTTCACCCTAAGCTATATTTGATATTCCAAATTCAAAAATGATATCTATTTTAAAAAATTGAAAACATATAAGTTAAATTAATTAATTTAATAATTAATTCCCGCTGTCAGAACAAATAGCGTGTTTTTATGAAACAATATATATCAAAAGATTGACACTAGTTTAAGTCCAATTTCAAAGTGAAATTAATTTCAATGACCACAATTGGATTAAATGGTAAAAATATATTCTAATTTCACTTTAAAACCAATTAAAAAGATAATATAATCATATAAATTAATTATATTAAAAAGAGGTTTTGAATTAAAATACAAAAAAATTCACTATTCATTAAAAAAATAAACTTTATCGGAAAAATACCAAAAATTTACACAAAGTAAATTTTGATGTCCCGATTATAAAGAAGAATTTTATTTGGTCCAAAAGAATGTATAAGAGTGACCAAAACTATATTTAAAGAGGGTTCGCCATCAAAAGGCGACAATTGGACCTTTAGTGAAAATTAGAGTATATATGCCTAAAATTGAATTCTTTTCATATTTTAAGCCTTTATCCTTTATTGGATAAATGTAAAAACATTTAACAAACATATATAATCATATTTTAGTTATTTATATTCATTACCACCAATACAACAGCTACGTGTTAACTACCATTTAAAATAATATTATTTTATTACTAGTGTGCAACGTAAGATTTCAAAGAAACTATTTGTTGCATATCTGGTATGCTATAGAACATAGAAACCAGTTTTAAGTAAAATTAATATTTAATTTGTAAATATTAATAAGTATGAAAATGCATTATTCTTTATTTACTTGGGATGTTACATCCTTCCCCCCTTTTGGGAATTGTGTCCTTGCAATTTTATTCACTTATCAAAATAAGTGGGGGTATTTATCCCTCATAGCATTTTTAGATTCTCACATTGCCTATTCAACCATATGGTTTTTCCACAAAACCTTTACCTGATGAATTACCTTATTCCACAACACTTGCTCTCTATGGTCAATAATCTGGACTGGTTGTTCTTCATAAGAGTGATTCTCTTCCAACTGAACTACCTTTGTGCTCAAAACATGAGATGGATCTGGCATATACTTTCTCAACATCAAAACATGAAAAACATTGTATACCTGAGATAAACTCGAAGGTAAAGCCACTCGGTAAACAACTGATCCAACTTCTTCCAGAATTTCATATGGTCCAATGAACCTTGGACTTAGATTTCCTTTCTTACCAAATCGCATCACACTTTTCCACGGTGAAACTTGTTGAAAAAAATGATCACCTACCTCGAAAGATAGATCCTTCCTCCGGTTATCCGCATAACTCTTCTGCCTACTCTGAGCTATTCTCACGTGTTTCTGAATCAACTGAACTTTTTCTCCCCTCTCTTCTACCAATTCTGGTCCCATCAGCTTCCTTTCACCCACTTCATCCTAAAAAGCTGGAGTTCGACACCGCTTCCCATATAATACCTCAAATGGATCCATCTGTATACTGGAATGAAAACTTTTATTACAAGAAAACTCAACCAATGAAATATGTTGGTCCCAACTTCCCTGATAATACATCGAACAAGAACGTATCATATCCTCTAAAGTCTGAATTGTTCGTTCGGACTGCCCATCTGATTGAGGATGAAAAGCTGTACTAAAATTTAATTTAGTACCCAACGACTTCTGAAGGCCTTTCCAAAAGTTAGAAGTAAACCTGGGATCACGATCAGATACAATATAGAGAGGAACTCCATGTAACCTGACTATCTCTTTAAGATACAAACGGGAAAGTTGATCTAGGGAAAAAGTATCTCGTATAGTAAGGAAATGATCAGATTTAGTCAAGTGATCAACAATAACCCAAATTGCATTATTACCTCTAGGTGTCTTCGACAATCCCACAATGAAGTCCATGGATATATTTTCCCATTTCCACTCTGGCATTGGTAAAGGATGAAGCATCCCTTTCGGTAACAGCCTCTCTACTTTAACCTGTTGAAAAGTCAAACACTTTACAGTAAAATCCGCAATATCTCTTTTCATTACATCCCACCAGTAATACTCCCGAAGATATCTATAAATCTTAGTACTGCCTGGATGAACTGAAAACGGAGAACTATGAGCTTCACATAACAACTCTCTCTTCAACTATGAATCACAAGGCACACAAAATCTCTTCCCAAATCTCAAAACACAATCATTATCAATGTTTAATTTAGGAAACTTACCCTTCTGAACCATCTCTACCTTTTTCTGCAAGTCGGTGTCCTACTTATGTGCTTGCTTAATTATGTCTGATAGAGAAGATTTCACTGATACCTGAAACAAAACAGAAGAACATCCTGCACCAACAAATTCCATGCAAAAGTTCATCAAATCCTTAACCAAAGGATCACGTTCCAAACTCAACATTTTTAATGAAGCATTATTTTTTCGACTCAAAGCATCAGCCACTTTATTTTGTTTTCCCGGATGGTAATGAATTGTACAATCATAATCCTTGATTAATTCTATCCATATCCTCTGTATCATGTTCAATTCTTTCTGAGTGAATATATACTTTAAAATTTTGTGATCGGTATATATTTCACACTTTACCCCATACAAATGATGCCTCCAAATTTTTAAAGTGAAAACAACAGCAACTAATTCCAAATCATGTGTAGGGTAATTTACCTCATGAGTTTTCAACTGACGTGAAGCATAAGAAATTACCTGATCATTCTGTATTAGGACGCAACCAAGTCCTTTCAATGAAGCATCACTGTAGATAACAAACTCCCCATTCCTGGAAGGTAGTGCCAAAACTGGAGCATTCACCAATCTTCATTTCAGTTCCTGAAAACAATAATCACATTCCTTTGTCCAGATAAACTTAACACCCTTCTGAGTTTTCTTAGTCATTAGACTAGATAACCGTGAAAAATTTATAACAAACCTTCGGTAATAGCCTGCCAAACTAAGGAAGCTACGAATCTCAATTACATTTGTAGGTCTTGGCCATTTTTCAACAACTTTTGTTTTTGCAGGATCCATAGTTATTTTATCTTTAGAAACAATGTGACCAAGGAAAGAAATTTTTTGCAACCAAAACTCACACTTGCTGAATTTCCCATACAATTTCTTTTCTTTTAAGGTTTTCAAAATAACCCTTAAATGTCTTTCATGCTCCTCTTTACTTTTAGAAAACACCAAAATATCATCAATGAAAACAACCACAAACTTATCTAAGAACTCATGGAAAATTCTATTCATAAGGACCATGAATACATCAGGTGCATTGGTTAGCCCAAAAGGCATTACTACAAATTCATAATGGCCATATCTTGTTCGAAACGTGGTATTCGGAATATCTGCTTCCTTTACCTTCAACTGATGGTACCCCGATCTCAGGTCAATCTTTGAAAAAAACTAATCTCCCTAGAGCTAATCAAACAAATCATCGATATGAGGAAAAGGATATTTGTTCTTAACAGTGATGTTATTCAAGGATCTATAATCAATGCAAAGTATCATTGAACCATCTTTCTTTTTAACAAATAAAACAGGAGCACCCCGTGGTGATGTGCTTGGTCGAATGAAACCTTTCTCTAATAAATCTTGTAATTGCTCCTTCAACTCTAAAAGTTCAGTTTGAGCCATTCGATAAGGGGGTTTTGAAATTGGCTTAGTATCAGGAACTAAGTCAACAGTAAAATCAACTTCTTGATCTGGTATTATTCCAGGAAACTCATCAAGAAAAACATCAGGTTACTCATTTACCACTGGCACATTATTAATCTGAACAGTTCCCTTGTTTTCAACAATATGTGCAAGGTAACATTCATTTTCATCTTTTACAAGTTTCTCGACCTCTTGATATGTTATCAACATTAAGGGTTCATTCTTATACATAAACTAAAAGTCTTTCTTAAAAGAAAATTCTTTAGCTCTACAGTCAATCTTAGCATGGTAAATAGAGATCCAATCCATACCCAGGATAACATCAAACTCTACTAGAGGTAAAACAATAAGGTTTTCAAGTAGGTTCTTTCCACAGATAAGGATAGGAAGATTCTTATAAATTCTTTTTCCCTCAACATTTCCCCCAGTTTTTTATACCACAAGTTCAGGAGTCATTTCTTGAGATGGTATTCCCATTTTACTCGAAAAGTTTTCAGAGATGAAAGAATGTGTAGACCCCGAATCAAACAACACACTGGCATAATCTGAAAAAACAAACAAAGTACCTGATACCACTTCATTTGATGGCCCTACATCTACTGAAGTAGTTGCAAAGGATTTCACCACCCCTTTCTGCTTGTAGTCTAACTACTTCCCATCACTTGAGCTCTTTGTCGAACACTCGTTTGCATAGTGACCCATCTCATTTCACTTAAAACATTTCACTAACTATAAATCAAATTTGGTCTTACCATCACCCTGATCTTTTTTAGTGCAATCACGATCCTTATGTCCCATCTTACCGCATCGGTAGCACTTTCCAGAATTCATAAGACATTCCTGAGAATGCCTTTTACCAGATTTATCACAAACTATAAACTTAGTTTTCTTACCATCAGACCTTTTTGAAGAATTATTTCCTTTCTCCTGCCACCTCGGTCTCTTCTTTTGCTGGTTGTTATAGAACACTTGATCATCGAAAAACTCCATTTCCACCTTCTCAGCACATAGAACAAGCTTTTCATAACTCTTGAACTCATGAGAAGATAATGCCCTTCAATATTTTGGCTTTAATCCTGAGTAAAAACGATTGATTTTACTATCAATGTCTCGGATAAATTTTGGAGCATACCTTGCCAATCGAGTGAACATTTCTTCATAGGAAGCCACTGAGTCTTCCTCTTGACTCAATTCCAGGAATTGTTTTTCCATACAAAGTCGAACATCCTTAGGAAAATACTTCTCAAGAAACATACATTTGAATTCATCCCAGTAGAGAGCATCAATCTCATCAGCGTCCCTGATATTTTTAACCATCGACCACCACTGATCTGATTCACCCTTCAAATGGTAAATAGAAAGACTAACCTTTTGATTTTCTGAACACCCCATGACATCAAAAATCTTCTCCAATGCTTTAATCCACCCTTCATCTAGCACAAGTTCATATGATCCTATGAATGATGGGGGATGTTGCCTCATGAAATGTTCTACCACTGATATGTTCCTCTGCGGTTGATCTGGCTGATCTCGTGCATGGATACCACCACCATTTATCACTTGAGTCAAATACGCCATTACTACAATAAACTGTTCAGTTCCAATTCAAACTATCTCAGGATGCTGATTCAGAAGGTCATTTCCTTCTGTATGCCTTCCTAGCACTGCTTCCCTGTTTCCTCTGCGGAAAACCATTCTGAACAAACATGTCTTAGATGAAGCAACATGGTAATCTTCAAATGCTATATCATTTCAATTTGACCATAAAAAATATTTTTGGATAATCATTTAATGGAATTCTAACTCCTAAAGTAATCTAAACCGACCTTTTATACCAACTATAAGGCCCCAACCTTAAACATTACTTAATCTTGAGTTACTTCAAGAATACACGTTGAGGATCTTTTCAGGTTTAGAGTTTTAGAGAATTAGATCATAAAACATGCATTACATTCCACATTTAAACAAAGTGGTTACATAAAATATAGTACTCATTTTTCCCATCAATGGAAACATATTTAAAATAAAACATGGATTCTTTCTTGACATTATCATCACATCATGTACCTTTCCCTTGAACTATGAAAAACATTTCAAAAACATGGGATGAGCATAAAAAGCTCAGTAAGGGATATAAAAGTATGAAATGAAAACATTATTCCATGTATGAAATCATACTTTACTCATAAAACATAATCACTTTAACACACCTCATCAAATCATGAATAAATCATAGAAATCATAAGACATAAAGGTAACTTGAGGCATTCATAACATTCTTACGTGGGGATTAACCCTCATGGTTACATTTGGAATACCCATCACAGTATATTCCCTAAATCTCTTCGGAAAAACCTTAAAGTTTAATCCCTTCACGTTACCCAATGCATTAGAGAGCTATATCGGGCTCACCTGCCCTTAGTTTATCACGGAACCACCCGTCTTCATAACAATTCCCAAGAACAATAACATAATCGTATCACATAAAACATGCATAAAGAAAACATAACATTTCCACATTTCAATCACAAGATATCAATACAACACATTGATATAATAAAAACATTATGAAAACCATTTTCAATACCAAAATAAAAGAAAATTAATACATGGTATTTATTTTTCATTTTTAAAAAAAGTTAGGTTATGGCTTGTACAGCAAGTTGAAACTCAAATAATGGTCACGGCGGCGTAGAAGTCATTGTTGCCACATACGTACGACAAAAAAAACATTCCCTTTTGTTGTTTAGTAAACGCTTCGTATAAAAAGATTCCTTTTGAATAAACGTAAAATTCAAAGGGTTTTATACACCGTATAAAATAAAGTTGTGTATAAAACATAATATGCCTCAATGAAAGGAGATTGAGACGAAGTCCCTTACCTCGGGTCTGACTTGACTCGATCGTTCTTTAACCTTCTGAATAATAAACTTGAGTTAATTTCTACTTGATTAAGAACCTTTGTCAAGTTAATTATTCCTTTTATATCACTTATTACCATGTTATGAACACTATGTAATTATTTAACTTAATAATGGTCGTTTTGTCGATCATTGCTACTTGAGTCAAAAATAAACTCTTTATAATTACAATTTTGTTCATGGGGTAAAATATCCATTATATCCAGAGTTATATTCATTATATAGATATAATATATATAATATATATCTATTATATACATTCATTTATAATATTACATAACATTTAGAGGTAAGAAATGAAATACACCGTTCATGGAGACAGTAATCCGTACGTACGCATGAATGCTACTTCCATTTCGTACGTACGCATGAACGCTACTTCCATTTCGTAAGTACGTATGAACGCTACTTCCATTTCTATTTCATATTTAATGGAATTAAAACATAATGATATATAATAGTATTATAATTCTAGTATGGTATCATATATAATATCATTAAATATATCCTTTATACGTACCACATATGGTATTAACGAATCAAATCACTTTGAGGGGGCGGTAGTCCGCACTTCCTAAAATGAAGATATCACGTTTACCCATAATGGAAACCATAAAGGTATGCCATAAATGAAAAATACAGAAGTTTAAGGAAAACATAAACATATTATATATCATATATAATTATAGTGACATCTTAATGGCCACCTTTGAAGGTGTTAAAAGAATATTGAACAATCATCCTTTCGTGAGGCAGAAATTCGCCAACCACAGAAACAGTATGTTCTTTAACCATTAGATGAAGGTGTGTGTAGGTGTAGCTCTAATACTTCTCATAAAAACATCTTAGTATATTTAAGATACTTTTTTTGTTACAAAATAAAGGAATAAAAAGAGTTTAGGGGGTTGGAGAATCAAAATAAAACATAAGAACACAAGAGAAGACACTACCTTTAAATCCGGTAACTCTTTTTGATTTGAGCTCAAAGGATTCCTTGGAAAGACTTCTACCCAAAGTGAGGCTTCTAGGAGTAATAGAGGGATGTGTAGAGACACAATGGGCAGGGGTTGGCCGAGCCAAAGTCTTGACAGGTGTGGGTAAGGTGGTATAGGTGGGGGCCTTTTATAAGAGGAGAGGAGGGGAACTCTTGGAAAGTTATAAAAGGTTACTTTATTATAAAATGATTTTCGGATTTTAAAGGTCCCAAAATTATATATTTATAGGATAAGGTGATAAGGGTTATAAATCCACCCATACAATAGGTTTTTTACATGTTTAGGTCTTAGATTTCACATTATCTTTTCATTTTATTTAAGTCGTTAAATAATGAGGTAATCGTTGCATCATCATGATGTCATAAATAATTTAATTTATTTAATGTATAAAAATTATAAAAAATATACTATGATGTAGGAAATATTTTTATATTTCCAATGACTATTTATAGTCAAAATATTACTTCTATAACCCCATGTAAAAATTGTTTTATTAAAACAATACATGTTTGTGTCATTTTTACTTTTACTTTAAATAAAAGGAATTAATGTCATTATCTTACCCAAGTGGCTCCATGGGGTCCCATAAATAGACCCATGGGTTTTCTTGGTCGGCCATGACTCATAAAATAGGGTTAGGACAAGTTTCAAGATCATTTCATATTATTAAAACATTATTTTTACCTTAAACTACACTAATTACCTCTAATCGTGATTAAAAACTTAAAAGTTACTATTCACAAAAAAATTATTTTAATACCATTGAAGAAAATTTTACTTTCTAATGAAAACCATGAATGTTGGATTTTTGAAATTAAAAACACAGAGGTGGTAAAATTTCATTTAAACGAAAAATCAGTTTTTTTAAGTACCACTTAGTGGTTTCACTATTCATCAGAAATTGAAGTTTTTCAAAAAAATACCAAAATTTCACCCTAAGATATATTTGATATTACAAATTAAAAAATTATCTCTATTTTACAAAATTAAAAACATATAAGTTACATTAATTAATTTAATAATTAATTCCCACTGTCAGAACAAATAGCGTGTTTTTATGAAATAATATATATCAAAAGATTGACACTAGTTTAAGTCCAATTTCAAAGTGAAATTAATTCCAACGACCACTATTGGATTAAATGGTAAAAATATATTCTAATTTCACTTTAAAACCAATTCAAAATATAATATAATCATATAAATAAATTAGATTAAAAAGAGGTTTTGAATTAAAATACAACATTTTCACTATTCATTAAAAAAATAAACTTTATCAGAAAAATACCAAAAATTTACACAAAGTAAATTTTGATGTCCCAATTATAAAGAAGAATTTTATTTGGTCCAAAATAATATATAATAGTGACCGAAAATATATTTAAAGAGGGTTCTCCATCAAAAGGCGATAAGTGGACCTTTAGTGAAAATTAGAGTATATATGCCTAAAATTGAATTCTTTTCGTATTTTAAGCCTTTATCCTTTATTGGATAAATGTAAAAACATTTAACAAACATATATAATCATATTTTAGTTATTTATATTCATTCCCTCCAATACAACGGCTACGTGTTAACTACCATTTAAAATAATATTATATTATTACTAGTATGCAACGTAAGATTTCAAAGAAACTCTTTGTTGCGTATCGGGTACGCTATCGATCATAGAAACCCCTTTAAAGTAAAATTAATATTTAATTTTTAAATATTAATAAGTATGAAAATGTATTATTCTTTATTTACCTGGGATGTTACATCGATACCCTCTCATTATTTCATTTACCTAAGTCATTACTATGCCGAAATTTAGTAAGGGGTTTCCCTATCTTCTTTTCCATTCAAGAACCTTCATTGTAATTATCCTTTTGAATATCAATCGGTTATTTATTCATTTATTTAAATAGATAAATATACTATGTAATTTATTTCCTAAAAATTATATATCATTTATCCCATATCATTATATAATTTACCTAAGCCGTTACTATTCCAAAATTTATTAATGAATCCTTTATTTCTCCACTTTATTAAAACACCTTATTTATGTGATGCATGTTTTATTACAATTAATATTGATAGTATATCCTATTAAAAATCCCTCATGATGAAATTATTATTTCTAAGTGATTAGTGACGGATTTCACTCTCATTAATCCCTCCCATGATTCATTATGTACCCCCATTACGCTACCAAAATTACCATGTGATTTTTATTTGAAAAGTTTTTATTCAATAAACCTCCCTGTATTATGACTATTAGTTCCCAAATTTTCATGTTTTATTGTGTTATTACATACCCTCATACTATCCTTTTTAATTACAAGTTATGAGAGTCCACATTCTATCTCATTGAAACATTTTATGAATCTTGATGTGTTGTCGTTACGTTGCCAAAATGTCACTACGATTTTCCATGCAGAACATTTGTGAGGTGTATTCCCATAACCATTTCCACACAAGGGTATTAAAATAGTTGTGCCTACAATTAATTTAATTGGTAATTCCATGTATGTAACCTATAATTCTTAATCATGGTATTAAATGTGATGGAATATGTTCTTATGTTATATGATCTATGTGGAACACTTATGCATGTAAATGATTTGATTATGATGGGTGCACCCAGATAATGCTCTAATGTATTGGGTAATGTTTTAGTCTCATTATATGTCATGTATGGTGAATGGGAGGTTTTCCTAATCACATTATGTTATAATTTCTTGGTGGTTAACATTAACTTATGCTTATGATGTCATGTTTAAATTTTTTTTTTCACATTCCCATGTTGCCTCAATGTTTTCATGCTACATCATGCCTCATTGTTCATGTTTATGATTCACACCCCTTTTATGTCCCATTGAGATTCCTATTGTCTAATATGTATTACTTTTTTCATGTTATGTTTTGTTTATTCTCTTACTGAGATTTATAGATCACCCATTTCTTATGTATTTCCTTAGGTTTTCCTATTCAGTTTTAAGAACGGTGGAATATTATGAGAATATTAAGGAAGTTTTCAATAATGCTGATGTAATGCCTATTTTATGTTATTATTTAATGTACCTAATTACCCAAATACACAAGTATTATCGATATTTTGGATTCTATTATGTGTATTCCTATGTAATAAACCATGAATTGATGTGTAATAAAGACAAGGGTTGTCATATGTAAATTCCTTTCCATGAATAGGTTATAGTTTTTAATGTGAATCCCCAAATATTTTTCAACATTCCTTATAAAATTTTTAAATATCTCACCCACATATAACTTATTCTTTAGAAACATCACATTGGATATTCAGGTGAAATCAAAAATGAATGTGATGAAATATAAATCATCTATAGTTGAATTTTTTCACATTGGACCACATAAATCAGCTTGAATGAGTTCTAGTAGTCTGATAGAGAGAATATATACCTTTTATGGGATTTTGGATACATATTCCAATTTTTTCATGTATCACACACATCATTTTCATCTCTCTTTATCATAGAGAGATCTCTCACAACTCCATACTTCACAATTTTACTTATACTCTTTTGGTCGATATGGACATGAATTATATTCCATAGAATACCTTCATCCTTAGAACTCATGTAGAAATAATTGGTAAGGTCTTCTATAAAAAATAAATTTTTATTGGTCCATTTTCCTTGATAAATGACCCATCTATATTTTAATTTCTTTAATGACACAAGTTTCCTTCCTGAAAATAATATCATTACCATCATCATTGAGTTGACTAACACTCAGAAGTTTATGGTTTAGACCTTCTATGTATAAAACATTCTTTTATTCCAGACATTAAAGTTCAATTTATACCAATCCAATACAATTTATTTTTTAAAGAGTAGTCATTTCCAAAGGTAGATTCTCCACCTTTATACTTTTATATAATCTTTAGAAACTTTCTATCACCTTCCATGTGGGAAGAGTACCCACTATCAAGAATCCATGGTTTTTCTCTTCAATTTTCCTTCAATGAAACCTCAACTAAATATGAAATTTTTTAATTATATTTTCTAACTTTATTTCCATTCTCAATATTGAAAATTTTTCCTGGTAATATTGACATTCACTTTGATGCATCATGACCCTATAGATCATACCTACCACAAACTTCTTTAAGGCCCTAAAATTTATTTTAAGCTGGTAAATTAGAATTATTTCCTATCACATTATTCCTTTTCTAAGAATCCAATTTTAATTATTCTTAATTAATCCCCCTAAATTCATGCCACTTTCTAGGTAGTTACATGTTCTACCATCATGTATAGCCTTGGTTCCCAAACATTTCATAGCATCAACAATAGCCAAGTAATCTGAATCCTCTAGGATCATAAAAATTCTTCTTGAAATTATTTCCATTTTTTTCTTGTTTGACTATTTTGAATTTATTTTATTCAATTTGAGAAATTTTTACCTTATCAAGTTCCTCATTTCATCTACTAATGTGGAAAAATATTTATCCCCATATTTTCTGGTCAAAATTTAACCATATGTGGTTTCAAAACCCGTATTATTAGTGTAAAAATATTTAAAAATATATTTATTATGTAAATATTTAACTTTAACTTTTATACATTTTATCTTAGGTGACATAGAGTATAAATATTTGGATTAAATGGGTTTTTTAAGTTTCCTTTAAACTTGTTCATCTCATTCTCATCAAAAAAAAATATTTATACTATATCGTATATTATTATTCTTCTTTCAAATCAAATATGTCTTAAATATATTTTATCATCTTATCATGTTTAGTAGCCTTAAATTTGAATTTTTTGATCTCATAAATAAGAGCATATTATTTATTAACACACTCATTTTTTCCTTAGTTATCCTCTTGTTTTATTTCACAAACTATCTCTTTTATTTCTTGAGGTTGGTATTTTTATAACTATAGGTTTATAATTCATCTTTCAACATGTATTATATATTAGTTGGTTTTTAATCATCTTTATCATGGATTTCATTATTTAACACTTTTTCAATATGATCCATGAAATTGGAAAATTTATCACTAAAGTCACTTTCAGAATTTCTACTAGAGGATTGATCAACTTATCTTAATTTTCTTATCATACTTATTCAGTTAATTCTAAAATATATATTCTTACTTCTTCCAAATTTGGATGATTTTTCTTACCTTTTTCCCCAACTTTTTTATTTAAGGTTTCTCATATTATTCATATGCAAAATATGCTTTATTATTCATTATATTGTTTCATCAAAAGTGTCCAATACCATTGCATTTATAGGATCTGAGTGAAAACTTTCCTTAGAAATTACTCTTTCCCATATTTAAATTTTTTTAAAATAAGGTAAATCACTCTTTGAAAATCTCCATAATCCTCTTCATTTTGAAATTCACTTGAATCTGAATCATCAACATTGTCCTTGGTTTTTATCTTTCTTATGACCTAAAATTCCATTTTATCACTAACCTTCTTCTTGAAGGATGGTAGGTTCCTCATCTCTCAAGATATGATAATGTTATGAAATTCATCAAGTGAGAGGTAATTTTTATCCATAAGGTATCAGACCTTTTGTTAAAAAATATCTAGAAAGTTTCTCATGATTTTTTTGATAATGGTATAATCTTTATGTTTTTCACCAGCCTCTTGAATATTTCTTACTATCTCATTGACCCTATAAAATAATCATCAATGTTTTCTTCTTCTATCATCTTCATGTATTAAAATTCGCTTCTCCATGTTTGTAATTTTTCCTCATCAACTTTCATATTTCCATTATAGATATTTTCAATCTTGACCCATATTTCTTTGGCTAATTGTAGTCTCATCACTTTTTTATAGACCTTTTCTAAGAAAGACACTAG
Source organism: Viscum album (assembly GCA_963277665.1). NCBI lineage: Eukaryota > Viridiplantae > Streptophyta > Magnoliopsida > Santalales > Viscaceae > Viscum > Viscum album. The sequence continues at coordinate 1,947,340,560 of OY728128.1, read as the reverse complement.
AATAGAATTTTTTCCTTACCATCAACCACAAAATTCTCTTTTTCAATTAATTTAATTGATGTATCCTTTAAAATTGTTATAAAACCAATATCCACAACATCACTAACTTCTAATATATTTTTTACTTAAAACTATGGTAATTTTTCCCATAAAATGCAGGTATACCCCTAAAATTAATAGAATTCATATTTTTCATCATATACCCTTTTTGGATTAAACAGATGGAACCATTCACTCTGACGCCACTTGAAGTTCCTAGGATTAGGATTATCTACTAAAAAAAGGGGTGAATAAGTGGAGACTAAATTTTATGATTTATTTCAGTTTAAAAGCCATCCTTTGGGACCAATTAGAGTCTGATCCACAAAAATATAATTTCTTATCCTCACTAGTATATGCATAAAAATTAAATCACAGGGGACGTAATAATTTTTCAAAGGTTTAGCTCCTCAAAATTATAGCTCCTTAATGTGGCTGATTAGTCTCCCCAAAAATGTATTATTTAAATATAATCAAATGTGAATCCAAAAATTACATTATATTCACAACTTCACACCATGAAATCCTAGAGTCACGCTGGACTTCATAGCTTGACATTTCATTATAAGGATATAACACTATAATGATAGATATCTCTTTATAGATTTGGTTTCTTCAATAATAATGATGTTATATTTATCTTTTATTTATAAATATATCATCTTGAAAATCACATATCACATTCTCAAAGAATGGCCACTTCAGAATCTACCTGATGAATATACTCTGAAAAGCTCAGACTACTCAACTTACTATATATAACACCATTTAAGGAACTACTTATTCTTCTTATCCAAGAACTTAGCACAATGAACTCAAAAAAACTATATCATTAGATGGATACAACCTATTTTCTAGATCTTACTTATTCACATCTATTCTCACTAGTTGAGTATCCTGAAATATTATAATAGCTCACTCATTTATTTCTTCCCACTATCTTAATCACTAAAGCTTTGATATTTTCAAAAAACTTCATTAATGAGCATTAAATTGCTCCCATCATAATAAATATCATCAAATGGAAAACTAATAATACTTTTCATTATTCTAGACAAAGGGCTATCATGAAATAACTCCTTTGAGAAATGTAAATTTTTTATACCTTTATCTCAAAATATCTTCATCATTGAAAATATTTCCATTATGATTTACCAAAATTACCTTATTTAATTAATAATATCAAACCCACTACTATGATAAATAATAATAATAATTCAAAAATTTATGAATTCCATGAATACCCATTTTCATATTCTCATTAAAGCAACTCTAAACTCATTATCTTCCTTCTAATTACTCAACACGACTACTTTTGAAATTAACTCAACATATCAAATATTCATCCATTTGAAACTCTTATATAAACACTAAATAATTAGATACAAGTTTTTATTTGAACTTAAAATAAATATAGAAATGTGAAATTAAAATACCAAAAAGATTTTTTGGTGTCACTTATCTATAAGTATAAGCATCAATACATAGCCCAATTTTCAAACACACAACACTTAAAATGGTAGACAAATATGAACCATGAATATCCATTTTGATTTCTATAATAAATCATCTTGATTATCATTTTAAATATAATTTTTTAATCCTTTAATATTATCTTCAACATCATCGAGTTTTATTCTTTAGAATAATAAATTTAGAAAAAAATTATTTTTCACTCAATGGGTAACTGAAATTGTTTTGACGACATGACACATGTGTTGGTCTAAATGACACCAACACTAGTCTATTTGACACATACACTAGGTTAGTTGACACCTATGAAGACTATTTATAACACCTAAATTGGTCCAAATGATACTTATGTTTATCTAGAGCACACCTCTGCTGATAAAAATTTACACCTACACTAGGATATAATTACACAAATGCTCTAAGGACTTTGTAAATAATTGGATTCATAGAGAATTTTATATTTATAAAATAAAAATAGAAATTATTTAAAACAATTTTAAGACACATATAATATATTAAAAACATTTCAAACATCCCAACCAATATCTTATTAACATTTATAAAATTTTATCCAAGTTTGATAACAAATTCAAACCATCAACAACACTAATCCAAGGGTACTTCACAAATTTATGCATGTATGAGTTGAGAAAGTTTTATTAAAATCATTAAATCGGATGTATCCATTATTCCTGTAATAATGAAACAACTAATGGATATATAAATACCTTTAACTATACCATGTTAAACATCTTAAATAATATGGTTGATAAGGAAAAAAATCATGTACCTAAAAGCTCCTCAATACATTACGGTGTTATTGCACCACCATACATGCCCCTACCTAGGTGACACCATACTCCATAGTTTATAGAAAAAAATCTATATTGACCATTTACATCCCACTCCCTTCAATTTTAATGGTCATTTATGATAATGCAAATAAATAGAAATTGTATTAGGTTTGGATGAAAAAATTGGAAAATATCAATGAAATGAGGTTTTAAGAAATACACTGTCTATATTCCCATAAAAATCACGTGGCTTGATCATTCAATAAGAAGGTTCAACATCGAACATTTATTAGTTATAATTAGTATTATCCTTGAAGACACTGATGATACCTAAGAAAAAGACTCTAAAATTAAACCTAAAATGAGAAGGGCCTTGCATTATGCATAAGGTCTGCTCCCAAAAACAGTATTCCTTGATCAAAATGGATGGAAAAAATATCATGCATCCCACAAATACAAGGTTTTTGAATAAATAATTTCTATGTATTCATATTGAATTCATATTTCCTCATCACATGACATAAAATTATACAACACCCATTTCCTTATCACATAACCTTAAAATATAAATCATAGAGTTCTTATCACATGACCTTAAACTATAAATTATAGAGTTCTTACCATGTGACCTTAAACCAATGGTATAAGATTCATTTAACTTGACCCTAACTCCATGAAATACATTTTTTACCACATGGACTTAAATTATATAGTGAAAAATCCTTGTCTCATGTATTTAAACTATATGATGCATCTTTACTCATGTATAAAGTTAAATGATGCAAAGTGGTCTTTTTCATAAGGCCTTAAGTAGTGTGACACCCCTCCTTTATTATATGATATTAAATTACTAAAACATGATTCTATAATTTTGTATGATCTAGATAAGTACAAATGACTCTCACAATCCTTTTTCCATCTATCAGTCATGAATATTATTTCTAAAGTGTTGATATACCAATTCACTTTAGGCTTTCTTTATTGACCCCATACCGTGGTTTGAAATTCCAAAACTATGTACAACATGGTTCCTATTACAACATGATACATAGTGATATCCAAATTCACCTACCCACATCATACCACCTCATTTTATTTATCCTATTACCCAATATGACCTGGTGCTCAACTATATCAATTCACATCAGGTATGGGGTCCTCATAACATGACCTTGAACTACATAGCATAATTTTTTTATTATATGAACTTAAATTATATCATACCAAGCCATGTCACATGAAATTAAATTTCATAATAAATGGTCCTTATTGTGTGACCTTAAACTACAACATCTTTCATGTGCAAGAGATTGATATATGTTAGATCCTCATTTCATAAGAGGACAAATGGTGATAGTGATAGTTTTCCATTTAAGGATATCAAGGTTCAAATAACCTTTGAAAATATACCCCATCTTCTAGAACTAGAAATATGTTTATTTTTATTACCATAGGATAAGAAGTTATGTGAATATATCTTACCCTGTCCCCATTCAAAAATCTATAATTTTTCATTCAAACTATCAAAAATTATGGGACCTATAGTTCACAATGGTTTTTCCAAATAACCTTTCATGGGATTGAACAAACTCCGTAAATCATACTAACCTTTCAAAAAATTACCTGACACTTCAATTTATATTAATTAACATCTATATTCTTCTAGTATTAATTATCCTATAATTAATATCAATTATGTAATCCTATATTTGTTCTGGTATCCTCCCCTATAAAAAACTACATGTGCCTTGATTCTTATTTCTACAGGATATGTAGTGATGCAAAAATCGCTTATTATAGTCCTAGATACAATTCTAAATTCATTTTATCATCATTAAAAACATTCTATTGTGTAGTTCCATCATTTATATCAGTTTTTTTATCCCCAAACTAGGATGAAACATTATTTATAACTACATTTAGATTGATCCATGTTTACAAATTATATATAGAGATTCCCATAACTAATACCCTCTAAGATTATACACTTTATTCAACCCCATTTTATTTCCCCAATCATTGAAGACTCTATATTACTTGATTTTATCCATTCACATTGGGATTTATATCACCTATACCAGAGTATCCCTTTATGACTGTAAACTATATGATAATGAACCAATATTTATGACCTTAAACTAAGATCCATACTTTTTTCTAGTAATATGACCTAAACCTATGTATATTTATCCCCATATAAGTTAGTTTCATTATATTTTGATCCTCCATTCACATCAGGTTGATCAAGATCATGTTAAGTGAGCATCCTCACTTTGGTTCGAGCATCATTACTTTAAAATACAATCCAACCTTGGTCAAAGTTGTACAACCTTAAAATTAAAATGTACATGGTTTAGGATCAATGACCATTAAACTAAGAGATATCAAATAGTCTAAGTAGTTTGAACTTAAACTATATAAACTCAAGCCACTCCCTCTATAACATGAATAAAGGTTTTTTGAACTGATGGTTATTTCATCATTAATGTCGAGTAAGCTATGAGTATACATGTGAATTGACCTAATTATATTAAAGATATATAAACCTAAACTAGGATACACCTAAATGGTTAAAGTTTTATGACCATAGCATCCAGTAGCATCACTATACAAGCTCAATGATCCTAAACTAAGAGCTTCATTTTTATCAAATTGTTATGAACTTAAACTCTATCCATGTTATGTTTTAATCTATAAGATCCTAAAATAATTAATAAAAAATAGTCCAAGGTATGAAACATTAATTTATATGTACATTTATGGTCTTCTTAATCTTAGGTTTACTACACTAGTTTTGACTTGTCATTCACATTGGATTTTTTATGATTACACTAGAGGAGAAACCTCAAATCAAATTATGATTTCTATGAAACTAAATTATAAGCTACCAAAATGGTAGAATATGTGTGGCATTAGGTAATATTCATATAAAGGCCCAAGATCTAAAGACCTGTATTAGTAGATACCAAAATTATCAAAGTTTCATGACATTAATCTTAAACACATTATAGTTAGATCTCTAAGACCCTAAACTACAAGACACCCAAAACAATCGATGTTGTGTGACCTTAAACCCCATTAATTACCTAGTATAAATTATAATAACCTAAATTTAATAGGAAATATAAATAATCTAACACCATGAGATTTTATTAAAAAGAAATTTAGATAAATTTAATTTCTTAAATAGATTGTATTACACAAACATTGAGTTATAATGATCCACAAAAAAAACTATTAATATTTTATCTAAACACGACTGTTATTACCTATATATTAAACTTGGAAGCCTCAATAGTAATAAAAAAATTAAATATTAATTATTATGGAATTAAATAAATAAAACATATTGATAAAAAATCATTTAATTTTTGATAATGTCTTTATATGTTTCGAAAACACTATTTCTCAAAAAAAATGTTTTTATTTGTTTTTGTGAACAATAATTAAATTAAATTTTGAAACTTTTAGAAAATTAATTTTATAAAATAAAATTAATTTTTCAAATCATCAGGTCAAAATTATCTTAGGGTTATTTTTTTGAATTTTTTTTGATGAATGATGAAAATACTAGTTTTTATTGAAAACAACCATTTCATTTAAAATTTTATATGGTTAATTTTTGTTTTAAAATGGGTTTAAAAGTATAATTATTTAAATTATATATCAATTAATATAATTTATTTCATTTTAATATTTTCCATATTTATCATTGATATAAAAACTTTTTAAAGATTTGGACATTTTCTCTTTGGAAAACTGTTTTCTCATTACGTCTACGGGTTTAATTTTAAATTAAATTTTACAAATTATGTGAATGGAATTTTAAAAAATAGATTAAAAATTTTTAATCGTAATAATTTATATTATATAATAGTTTTAACTTATTGTTTGATCAAAATTAATAGTGAATTGTCATGATTAAGGTTAAAACGGGTTTCCAGGGGTTAAACTAAAATGATAAAAGGTAAAATACCCTAGAAAATTTTCCAAATCCAAATTTATGGACATATTTTAACCTTATTACCTATAAGTTTTGATAATGTTCCATTTTGGATCCTTTTCTCATGTGAAAAAATATGGTTACACTTTTTTATTTTCAAAAATACTAAGTGTGTCCTCTCCACCACTTATAAAAGGCCACTACTTCTCTCCAATTAACACTTTAAAAACCATTTGGTTAATCTAAAACCTTACCAAATATATTACATAAATATGTCCAAAAATAATATATTACTTTTTTAGATCATAAATCTAATCTAGTAAGGCTTTAGGTTAAAGCTAATGAGGTTTTCCAAAGAAGAGGTAAATTTTTTAACTATACATTTTGGTTTAAATTTTCCTTATAACTCATTAAAATATTATTAAATTATAATAATATAATAATATAAGTATCTAAAAAATACTTATATTTTATTATTTTAATGTAATTAATTATATTCATCTCCACCTCCATCAAACGGAAAATGAAACCATCGATTGTGTGTACAGTGGACTATCGCCTCGTAAACCGATGTCGTCTTTTTTCATAACCACATATAATAGCTAGATATAATGATGGATTAAATATTTATATATGATATTTATGATATTATTATACTTATATAATAATTATATTACATATACAATCTTAATTTCTATTTAGTGGGAATATTATAACGTTGTGCGTGTGTACGGAAGAATACCGCCTTATGAAGCGATGTGATTTATTCATGCTTTAAATGGAATATAATAATGATGTTTTTAATAAAAATATGTGATATATATGAAAAAAAAATATTTTTTAATGTTAATATATTATTTACCTTTATTTATTTCAATCCATCAAGAAAATGGAAATAGTGTTCATGCGTATTTAAGGCCTACCATCTCTATGAATGATGTATTTTATTTTTTATCTATACCTTTTATGGTTTACCATAAATACATATAAAATGAATATATTATATATATATATATATATATTTTAAAATTATGGATATGATGGAATCATGATCAAAGTAATATTACCAAAAAAAATAAAAAATCAAAACATACATGAAAAAAATAAGTTATTACCCAAAACATGACTTTAACATGAAATTATTAAAAAATGGGTAATAAAAGGTCATAAGTAAATAATATATTGTATTATATATATAATTATGGTTCTTTAATATATTTATAATAATATTATATTTATTATACAATAGTTTTTAGTTTTTATAAAGAAATTTGAGACTTAAGGCAAGGGGTTTTTGTCTTGATTTTATTTTTTGTGGGACATATGTCATATTCACCATGTTTTTATTTTATGTGGTTTGTATATTCTAGGTTCCGGGCACAGTAGAAGCACATGGATGGGTGTATCCAACTTTGATTTTTCCTTTAACAATGATCAATATAAAATCTATCACTATGATAAAATGTCGAATCATCATAATAGAATGAAGAATGAAAAAGGAAAGAAGGAAGTCCCAAAACAATAGAGAGTATCTTTATATGTTGTTTATAATTAATTTAGTTAAAATAAAATAATTACCTTGATGGAATTCTTTCCCCATTGATGATTCCGATCACAATCCAATGTGATCCGTCATTGCGTTGCAGAATACAAGTGTAGGATTCCTCTATCGGTGATCCAAACATACTCCACATACCTATAGATATCACTGAAGGGATCTCCAGGTGATAATACAGAAGAGACTTCTCTTTAGATGTCTGCCTTTGATCACCTTGAGATATGCTTCCAAGGTGATATCCTTGATCCATTGGAGGGTGATATGTCTCATAACTTGAGAGCATTCTTAGAGGAAAGTAATTCTCTCTTGGATTGAGTTCTTTCTCCAGATCTGTTGTGCACAACTATAAAGAATGGCTAACTTAATGAGAATAATGTAATTGGGATTTATATTACTTAGAATAATAAAATAATGAAATAATTACCAAAATACATTTATTAATTTAATTTAATTCTTAGTAATACTCCATGTATAATAATAAAATTTGACTATTATTATTACTTGACATGCTCCCAGAAAATTGCACCTAATATTATTTAATTAAATAAATAATATTATTTCTCAAAAATTATGAGAAAACTACAGGGCGTGTATATTAATATACATGATGTGTACTTTTGTTTTTTCATTTTCCTTTATTTCCTCCACCACATTTATTAGACCTTAAATAATGATTATTAATTTCTTAAATAAATATCACTGCATTATTCACTAATAAATATATTATTTTACCCACAATATATTCTCTCGAATAACTAGTGTCGAAATAAATGTGACCAGGAATCCTTGAATAATTATTAAACCGTAATTGGGAATAATCTTTATTGAACTTGTTAAATGAATATTTAACTGAGATACTTGGATAGACTTAGTGTGTGGCCCTCTAGGCCTTTTTCTCGGTGGCATTAGGCAGAGCCTACCTAAATTCCAAGGTTAGCATCTAGAAACATGCCAAGTCACACATAGAGAAAGAATTTAACGTCGTAATGATGTTTCACCTTGTATGAATGCTTACCCTGTAATGTAATCACTTTATCTCAATATCTTGAATCAAGCGGGTTACATGCTAGTTCCATTAACCCATGTGCTCGATTATTCTTTATTTGACTTCTTGGAATTTAACTTTACCATTCCCCTCCATGGACATGGATTTATTTAGGATATATAAATTCCATCAAAGGGAATGAGATATAAACTTCCATTATGGAACATAAGGGAAAAATCCTTTATCTCATTATCTATTAATGCAGTATTACTCATGACACACCTAGAATACCCTACCTCACTGAGAATAGTGTGTCATCATAGTTTTTGTCAATACATCTAAGTGTACGAGTTATAATACCCATTAATAATAATATTAAAGTCTAAGGACCAATACACACATCCATAGATAGGAACATCCAATGACACTATGAAATGTAAATTTCCTACTGGCGGGTCTCGTTATCATAATATCCTCCTAGATATTATTACCAAGGATGCACACCATGAGAAGGTGCCTCAAATTTTTATGAGACCTCACCCCTAATGGCCTGTATTATTTGTGTCCCTCAAATAACATCATCCGACCATATAACATATATTCAAGAATAGTGTTATAGAACTTCCGGGTTCTCATCATAACAGGGATCCACTATGACCCTTTAGTATAATAGTTATCCTTAGGACATTATCACATGCATTTTCATGCATAAGAACAATCAATATTTGATAAGGTATTTATTAATATTTAAATCCATGAATACAAGTTTATCATAAAGTAAAAAAGTAGTTGGTTCTAGGACACCAAATCCAACAGACTCACACTTGGAATAGAGCCAACTACTAACAACCTTTAACCTTCTAGCTCTCACATGATATTCATGCTTCTTCTGAGATAGGCATTTAGTCCCGGGGTCTACCATGTTCTCTTCCATGTACACTCTGTTCACAACAAATTCACCCCTTTGATGGAAATCCCTCAAGAGGTGATACTTTTGGAGAATGTGATTTATCTATTGATGTGACCTTGGTTCTTTTTCAAGATCCACCTCTGTAGTATTCTCACAATACAATGTGATATGGTCTCTACTGCTAGGCACCACATCAAGCTCTTGGAAAAATTTATGAATCAAGATGGATATCTTGGTTTCATCAGAAGATTCTATATATTCTGAATCTGCTATGGAATCGGTGAAAACTAGCTGCTTTGAACTCTTTTAGCTCACAACTACTTCATTGAGATAGAAAATATATCCTGATTGTGACTTCAAATCATTATGATTTTTTTGAAAACCAGCATCAGCATACCCTCTGATGACAAGCTCCTCATTTCCTCCATATACCAGGAAAATATCCTTAGTTCTTCTCAAATACTTAAAGATAGTCTTAACAGCAATCCAATGTTATTCCCCTATATCTTCTGGATATCTACCTACCATGCTCAGTTCATAAGAAACATCAATCCTAGTATATAAGATGTCATACATGATAGGTCCTATAGCTGAAGCGTATGGGATCTTGCTTATCTTATCTTTCTCCTATTGTGTCTGAGGACACATTCTCTTAGAAATATGTAGGCCATGTGATACTGGAACCAATCCCCTCTTGGATTGTTACATACTAAACCTCTTTAGTATTTGGTAAATGTATGTACCATGACATAGTCCAAGCATCCTCTTGGATCTATCACTAATTATCTTGATCCCTAGAATGTAGGATGATTCACCTAAGTCCTTCATAGAGAAACACTTGTTCAACCACTCCTTAAATGAATATAAGACTAGTACATCATTTTCAATATGTAATATATCCTCAAAATATTCAACTATAATAACAACCACATTCCCATTAAACCGTTTATAAACACATGGCTCACATTTGTTCTTAATGAAACCAAAATCCTTTATGGATTCATCAAATCTAATGTTGCATGACTTGGATTCTTTCTTTAATCCATAAATGGATTTATACAACTTGAAAATCCATTTGGATTCACCTGGTGTCACAAACCCTTCTGTTTGAGTCATATAGACATCTTCCTGAAGGTTCCTGTTAAGAAATTCTATTTTGACATCCATCTTCCAAATCTTGAAGTCATGGTAAGATGCTATGGAAAGTATGATTCTTATGGATTTAAACATGAAAATTAGAAATAAGGTTTCATCATAGTTAATTCCTTGATGTTTTCTAAATCCTTTATCCATTAATCTTTCTTTATAGGTTCCAACTTGACCGTTCATGTATAGCTTTCTCTTGAATACCCATTTTCATCCAACAAGTTTTACATCTACTGGATCATCGACCAGATCCTAGACTTGGTTTTGATACATGGAATTCATCTTAGAATTCATATCTTCTAGACCTCTTGCATCTATTGAGCTCTCTATTTCTTCCTTGTATGAGATAGGTTTATCATTGTCCAGAAAAAAATGATTCACCATCCTCAGTGACTAGGAAACCAAATCTCTCTGGTTCCCTTACCTATCTTGAGCTCCTACACAGTACTTGTGTTTCTGGAACCTCTTCCATACAGACCTGTGGAATTTGTTCCTATACCAAATCCTATATATCTTGAGCATCAAATTTTTTGAAGTCAATATTTCTCCCACTATCCTTTTTGATGATGTTCTCCCTCTCAAGAAAGATGGATTGTCTGGTGACAATCAGTTTCTTGTCTGAAGGGTTATATAGGTAATTTCCTTTTGTTTCCTTAGGATATCCAATAATTATACACCACATTCCTCAGGGTGCTAGTTTGTTGTCTAAGATGGCCTTAACAAACGCCTCACATCCCCATACATGTGTGTGCGAAAAAAAGGTTTCTTTTCATTCCATAACTTGGAAGGAATTCCATTTTAAACCTTAGTTGGTACTCGATTTAATGTGTATATTTCAATTTGTAATGCATATAACCAAAATGATAATGGAAGATCTATATGACTCATCATCAACCTCCCCATTTCCAACAGGGTGTGGTTTCTCCTTTCACTAACACCATTCCACTATGGTGTATAAGGAGGAGTGAGTTGAGATAGAATATCAAACTCACGTAAAAGGTCAATGAACTCTTGGTTCAGATATTCTCCACCTCGATCCAATTGAAGATTCTTTATATTATTACCAAAACAATTATCTACTTCATTATTAAATTCCTTAAATTTCTCCAAGGACTCTGACTTATACCTCATTATGTAGATATACCCATATCCTATCAAATCATTAATAAAAGTAATGAATTAAAAATATCCACCTCTAGATTCTATTATAAAAGGTCCACACACATCCGTGTGTAACAATCCTAGAATCTCTGTGGCCCTTTCACCCTGTCCACCAAAAGGCAGCTTGGTCATTTTCCCTTATAAACAAGCCTGGCATCTATCAAGTGGTTTTAACTCAGTTTAGTCTAAATAACCATCTTGGAAGAGCTTTTTCAAGCACTTCTCATTTGCATGACCTAGATGGTGATGCCACAACTTGGTGTTGTATGAGTCATGTGAGTTTGTTTCATTATCTATTTCCAACACTTGGTTTTTTTAATTTAATACATACAGACCATTATTCAAATGTTCCATACCATAATATATGTTATTCTTATAAAATAAAAAACCCTTATTTCCAAACCTGAAAATAAATCCATCCATATCCAAACATGATACAGAAATCACGTTCTTGGTAACACTAGGTATATAATAATAGTTATGTAAAACCAAAATCATTCTAGTTGGTAATGAGAGATGGTAATCCCCAATGGACAATGCATCTAGCCTCACATCATTGGCATCTCAAAGATCCACCTCTCCTCTAGAAATTTTTCTAAATCTACTTGGTTTTTTCATTTTAATACAAATTGTATCCCCACATGTTGTATCTAATACCCAATGTGTAGAAATGGAAAGATTTCACTCGATAAAAAATGCACCTTTAGTATCCCCATGCTTCTAGGTGCATTTTATTTTCCAGTGGCATGACTTTCCACATGCAAAACATACTTCCTCCCATTACTTGCACGACCTTTGGATCTTCCTCTTCTTGGAGGGATAGTGCTCAGGGGCATTATAACATTTATAAATCCTTGGCCCCTTTTTCTTGTCCTTCTACTTCTTATTCACTGTAAGTACTGTAGGCTTTTCACACCCCATGTCCTTATTTACCTAGAGAATCGAGGTTAGAATTTCTGATAGACTCTTCTCATTATTTCTTAGGTTTTAGTTGACAATAAAGATAGATAAGGTCTTGGGTAGTGATGATAGGATGAGATCTGTATGCAACTCATCTGGGAACTTAATCCCTAAGATGTCCAGGAGTTAAATGTAGCCAATAAGCTTGACTACATGAGGCCGAGCTGGTGCATATGCTCCAAGATTAGTTGTGAACAAATATTTGTAGATCTCATATCTCTATTTTCTCATATTCTCTTGATAGAGATCCTTAAGGTGAGACATCATTCTATACGTGTCCATGTTTTCATGTTTCTTCAAGAGCTCATTAGACATGGCCGATAGCATAAAACATTAGACATATGTGGAATCATAAAAATGTTTCATATAGAGATATATTTCCTCATCATTGGACTCATTTCTAGGAACAATTGTAATTGGCTCCTCCATCACATACAATTTCCTCTTGTGGAGAAGGATGACATGTAAATTCCTTTTCCACTCCTAGAAATTGGTGCTGGTGAGAAGGGTTTCCTTCTCAAGTATGGTTCACAATGATATGTTTGAAGTCATTTTTCTTTATATTTCTAAAAATTAATATTATAAAATATTTAGTACTTTATCATGATAAAACTGAGATAGATAAATAAATTAATACTTATTAGTCTTCCAATATTTTATTAAAATCCAATAGCCCTCACTGTTGGCTTTAGAATATTTTGTTTCCTGGATATTCTAATGGAAAGGATCCATATTGGCCTTCTCATGACCCCAACTAGGGTTGGTCAATAATATTGCAGGGTTTTAGTTAGTCATTACAAATTCCATCTACATTAACTCGCATCTCCTTGATCCGATAAGTGGGCTCCCCAATCGTGATACCTTTATTTTGGATTTCCTCAACCTTAGCCTCTTGGTCACACCAAGTACTACTATTCTAGTAAACCCTTGATGTGAACCAAGTAAAGTCAACCCAAAACCTTAAATTATAATTCCCTGATAATTGAAAGAACCCCAACTAGGGTTGGTCAAGAACTTTGAACTATGGTTCGATTCTAACCAAGATTATGTAAGGTTATACCGACTTAATATTTCCTTGAGGGATTTTATACTTATAAGTAAATTTCCATTTTATTATCTTTTTTAAATTATTTTTAATATTAAGTGGGATATAATTAATTGATTAACCATGTATAAGATAATATTTATGCATAAGCTGATCTTATTTTAGTTCCATATTGTATGCTCGTTTAATTTATTAATTGCGTGATCATGACATCACACCCACAATAAATAAACCATGAAACTGACATAAATAAAATAAATTGAATGATCATGATATTATTCTATTGGTTATTTTATCTATAAGTTGATAAACTAACCCAATACCTTGGGTAGAAAACACCTTGAACCTTTTGGGTTCATGTTTACAGATTTCCACTTGTCCACCTTTGTATCTACATGGATTGGTTTAGCCTTGGCTCTTAACCTGGTCTACCTCCACTAGATTGGGAGCTCTGTCCATTAAATATGCTTTTATCTTGCATGTAGGTGAGTGGTAAAATGGGGTTTTACATAAAATAAACCTTGGGAACATAGGACCTACATATTAATAAGGAGAAGGATTGCAAGCCAACAATTTTAATTTAAATAAATTAATTAAAAGAAACCATCCACATACAAATGTCCTGGTCTATCTCATGATCACCCATACATGCAATAATATTTACATTTAAATAAAACTATCATTCGATTCTTCAATCATTATTGTATAAGATAAATCATGCTCAAATCAATTAATGATCATCTTTAATTAATTAATCCTTTTATCTTAAACTCTTTTCTGAATTTCCTTGAGATTTTCATCCATCATAATTTTAAACAAATAAATTCATTTAAAATTATCTTTGTTGGTAACTTGTACCTTAGATTCAACCTATTGAATTCCCATTCATAACAACCTGATGAGTAAAAATTAACATTACGCAGATGTTAAATTAAAGACATATATATAAAAAACCTATCACGTGTTGTGCCCCATCTTTATGCATGCACCATGGTAAACGTCTCAAGGATTTGTATAATATAATAATAAATTTTAATAAATATGTGTAATTTGGATGAGTACACGGTGTATAGTTCCTAATACATGGTGTGTACTATCATTCACTGTCCATCCGAAGTACACGCCTGGGGATATGGAAAATATTCTGATTACACGGCATGTCTAGTGGGACACACATCATGTAGTATCCGCAATACATGGTCTCCAGCCAGGAAATCCATGTATGGGGTACACGGTCCAACCCTAACCTAAAGGGACTACACGTCGTGTCCAGTGGGCCACATGGTTTGTGTTGGGAAAAAATCCTTCAAGGTATCATTGAAGTATTTTTGAGGTGATTGATTTTGTTAACAAAGTGGACATCTGTGTTGTGATTGTTGACAAAGAAAACCAAGATGTACAAATTTGTTGACAAAGGGGATTTCATGGTGTCATGTCAAGTTCAAGGGCTTTGGTTAACGATCCATGTTTGATTCAAGAACGTCGACAAAGGAATGGATGATCTGGAGGCGGTACAAAAAGAGCAGATACAAGGTGGTGCCGTTTTCCAGTGTTTGCCAGATTTTTGGGCCTGAAAATCGACAAATGGAGAAAAGTGGTTTTGGAAAAGGGACTTGTACACCATTGATTTGAAGAAGAGGAAACTTGTGTTCCATATGTTTTTCAACATCAGAAGATCAAAATATGGAAAAGGTAAAAGGGGCGCCCAAGTTTTAGGGTTGGTCGCGCAAGTGATTTGTGCGGTAGAGACTAGGGCGGCGAGACTTGGGTGCCAAGAGGAGACTTGCGCACCATCGTGCAGGGTGTCCAAGTGCCTATAAATAGAGGTCGAACCCTCCTAATTCTATATGATTTCAACACTTAGAGAAAATCAGATCTCCCGTCACGTAGGTGTGGTGGTCATGCAAGTGGTGTGTGGCCGCACAAGTAGAAGTTGTGCGCCAGCTGTTTGTTGTTCTCCCAAGGAGGTTTGGGTGAGGAAGGAAGGGAGTTGCCCAATTTTTGAGTTGAATAAAGAGGTGTCACTCAATTGTTTTGGTGACAATTGTGCCCCAAGTTATGAAGAAGCGCGACAGTTGATGGTTGCGCGCCAAAATTGGTTTGGGCGTAAAAGGGTGTGAGTCGCGCAAGTTTGGAGTTACAGAAGCTTGTGTCACGCAAGTGGTTGAGGTGGAATTGTGTGCCAGTTGTAACTTGCATGTCGATACTTGTGCACTGTCTTGTATAAGGGCTCCAGGTGTGGTTGAATCACGACATTGATTCAGGGTTGCGTGGAAGTTGGAAGATTGTCCGATACCTTCGGTGCAAAGTGAAATTCATCTACAGGTGAAATCTAGACTTCAACAGAGCATCAACATACAACATAGGATGTATTCATTAGTGATAATGAAGAGACCTATAGGTTTATAAACTGTGAGTGGATCCTTTTCGGAGCAGTGAGAAAAGGAAGAGGAAGAAGGTGATCCTCTCCACTGACAGTGATCCAGAGAGAGAGAAACAGGGAGTGACCCTTGGGAAAGCAGTGAGCTGACCCTAAACATTGCAAAGGCAGTGAGCCTGGGCATAGAAGTGATATAGCCCGAACATTGTAAATTGGCAGTGAGCCTTAGGGGATTTGGTACAATGGCACATCATTGTTGTATGCTCCTTGTATATATCCCAGTGAGGGTGAACCAAGTAAAAATCTTTGTGTCTGCCTTCTTGCTTCCCTACATTGCATTCAAAGCATCATCATCAGATAAAGAAGAAAATAAGTGATCATAATAAACACACAAGTGAAAAAAAAAGTGACCCTTATAATAAAAAGGTCAAGATCCAGTGGGGAAAGAAGAATTTTAAAAAGAATATTCATACCCTGATTCACCCCCACCTCTCAGGGTATATAAGCTCCTATTAGTCCTAATAGTGTGTAATCTAGAAACCATGTGACACATGTTCCTAATCAACACATGGAGTCATTAAGACTTATAAAAAATCAAATCACATGGCTTGGTTTGGCGGACCAGTCCCAATGCATTGAACCTTGACTACACAACACATACTGATTAATACACACCGTGTGTTATGGTGTTGTATGTCCAGGAACCTTTGGAACCTCCAGATGAGATCCTCTATTTTATTTTAATCAAAATTGAAATAAAATATCGTTTCTGTAAGGTGAATGAGAAATAAAAGAGTAGTAACAGATCTCGAGATTCAGATTTACATAACTATTAATTTGAATTAAACTAACTAAATTATTAAATGTGTAAATCATAAATGAAAAACTAAATAATTATAATAAAAAATATGACTGCTCTGATACCACTTTTAGGTTCTGGGTGCAGTGGAAGCACATGGATGGGTGTACCCAACTTTGATTTCACCGTTAACAATGATCAATCTAAGATCTGTCATGATGATAAAATGTTGGATCTTTATAATGGAAAAAAGAATGAAAAAGGAAAGAGGGAAGTCCCAGAACCATATAAAGGATCATTATATATTGTTTATAGTTAATTTAATTAAAAGACAAGAATTACCTTTATGGAATTCATTCTCCATTGATTCTCCCAGTCACGATCCAATATGATCCATAATTGTGTCGTAGAAGCCAAGTATAGTCTTCCTCTAGTGGTGATCCGCACATGCTACACATACCTTTGGACGTCATTGAAGTTATATCTGGGTGCTAGAATAGAAGAGACTTTTCTTGCAATGTCGACCTTCGATCACCTTGAGAGCCACTTCCAAAGTGCTCTCCTTGATCTGGTGAAGAAGGATATCTCTCATAACTTGAGAGTATTCTTGGATGAAAGGAATTATCTCTTGGAATGAGAGCTTTCTCCAAATATGTTGTGCACAACCACAAATAATTGCTATCTTAATGAGAATAATTTAATTGGTATTTATATTACTTATAATAATAAAAGAATGAAATAATTACCCAAATGCATTTATTCATTTCATTTAATTCTTATTAAGACCCCATGTCTAATAATAACATTTTGACTATTATTATTACTTGACATGCACCCATAAAATTACACCTAATATTATTTAATTAATTAAACAGTATTATTTATCACAAATTTCCATAAAAACTACACGGTGTGTATATTAATATACATGACATGTACTTTTGTTTTTTTATTTTCCTTTATTTCCTCCACAACATTTATTAGACCTTGAATAATGACTATTTATTTCTTAAATAAATATCACTTCATTATTCGCTAATAAATATATTATTTCACCCACAATATATTCTCTTGAATAGATTGTGTTGAAATAAATGCAATCATAAATCCTTGAATAATTATTAAACCATAATCGGGGATAATATTTATTCAACTTTTCAAATGAATATTTAATTGTGATACTTGGATACACTTAGTGTGTAAACCTCTAGGCCTCTTTCTCAGTGACATTAGGTAAAGCCTACCTAAATTCCAAGTTTAGCATCTAGAAACACACCAAGGCACCCATATAGAAAGATGTTAATGCCACAATGACATGTCACCTCATATGAACGTTTACCGTGCAATGTAATCTCTTTGTCTCGATATATTGAATCAAGAGGGTTTCATGCTAGTGCCATCAACCCATGTGCTTGATTATTATTTCTTTGAATTCTTAGAATTGAACTTTCCCATTCCTCACCATGGCCATGGATTTATTTAGGCTATATCAATTACATCAAAGGGCCTGAGATATCAACTTCCTTTATGGAACATAAGGAACAAATCCTTTCTCACATTATCTATTAATGTAGTATTACGCGTGATGCACCCAACAAATCCTACCTCATTGAGAATACTGTTTCATAAAAATTTTCTTCAATACATCTAAGTGCGCGAATTGTAATACCCATTAATAATAATATTAAACTCTAAGGACTAATACACATGTCCCCAGATAAGAACATCCAATGACACTATGAAATATGGATTTCCTACTGGCGTGTTTTGTTCTCATAATATCCTCCTGGATATTACAAAGGGTCCATACCATGAGAAGGTTCCTCAAAGTTTTATGAGTCCTCACCCCTAATGGCCTATATTATTTTTGTCCCTCAAATAACATCATCCGACTATAGAACATATATTCAAGAATAGTGTTATGGAACTTCTGGGTTCTCATCATAGCATGGATCCGATATGACCATTTAGTGTAACATCTATCCTTAGGACATTATCACATGAATTTTCATAAAAAATTACAATCAAGATGTGATAAGGTATTTATTAATATTCAAATCCATGAATACAAATTTATCATAAAGTACAAAGTAGTTGGTTCTAGGCCACCAACTCCAACATATACTACACATAAATTTTTTTAAATATGTTTATCCTTAAAATTATGAGGATTTATATATCCATTTTATTATATCTCTTTCATTGTTTTTATGGTTCAAAAGTTACCAAAGCAGTGAGGGATTTTTGTCTCAATTTGTCTTCTTTGGGACATACATTTTATTATGCACCAATCTTATTTTATGATGTGTATATACATCCTATTTGACATGTAATATAATTATTTTATTTATTATCATGAAATAATAAGTTTTATTTAATTTTATTCTTTCATGGTTCTTTGAATTCAAAGTTACCAAAGTGGTAAGTCTTTTATTTTACAATCTCATAATTTATCAAGATTATTCATGATTTTATTCTAATGATGAAATATTACGATATATATATAAATAAATTAATTTATCTTATTATCCTATAGTTATTTATAGAGAATACATATTTTACTTTTATTTTCCTTTCTTAAAGTATTAATGAGACCAAAATAATTTTTTAGGAAAAATCATTTTATTTCTCTCTCTGATCGAAAACCTTTTTTCTTCTATATATGTGTTTTCTAAAAATTATTTTAAAAATGTTTTTAAATTACCAAAAGTATTTATTAGATAAATATTTACCCATTTATGAAGTTTTTACAAGGTTTTTTAAAATGTATCTTCATATAATTTTTCAAACAAGTTTTATCGTCTTTTACCGAAAATGTGAAGGAAAACTTTGTTTTAACATGTAAAGCATGAACATAATTTCAAGTCATCATGAACATTATTTTATTTGAAAATTAATTTATAAGTTTTCAAGTTTATTTTCAAAGAAAATGATTTTCATAATATTTTATTAATTTATAGTTTTAAAAAATATGATTTTCAAGGAAATATTATTTTCCTCAATAAAAGTTTTAAATAACCATTAAAGTGTCCATTATTAGTTTTCAAGGTTATTTTCATAGAGAATGATTTACACAATATTTTATGAATTTTTAATTTAAAAAATATATTTTCAAAGAATGGATATTTTCCACAAGAAACGTTCCTAGTGATTTTTATTTCAAAATAATTTTCCATCTAAGATGACATCCTCTAATGTTACTTATTCTTTACTAGGTATATAATACAAGGGTATCATTCTTATTATTTCTATGAATGGTTTATGATTATTATTACATTGTTTTTATGAAATCCATTTCTATTCCGTGGGTTATACCATGATAGAATTCATATGAAACTTTCTTTTTTTCCATGAGTTATACTATGATGAAATGATGAAATGTTTATGAAACCTTTTTATTTTATACATGCTATGATATGATGAAATTTTTATGAAACCCATTTATTTTTATTGGTTCTAGTGTGATGAATGCTTTATGATCTTATGGAAATTTTTTGTATAATTTTAATTATGTTATGGGTGGTACCTATATCTCCCTCCAATGCATTGGGTAAATATTGATATCTCATGATATAAACAGAACTAGAATGGGGAGTAAACCCAGTTCATTAAGGGAATCCTTCCATTATGATAGTTTTGGTATTTAACCATGTATACTAAGATGGTTTGGGGAGTGAACCTATTCCACTATCGTAGTCTTGGAAATGATCCATTATCTACTAAGGAAATGATTTTCTATCCTTATGTGTATGCCACAGATCTATGCCATATGCCAATTTTATGTTATCAAGATTCATGTTCTTTGATTTCATTTTGATTTATTTATTATGAACTACCAATATTTATTCCATGAATAAATTTTATGATATATAATATGCAGGATATGTTTTTCAAATGTTATTATCATGTTCTCATACCCTTATGCTCATGATATGTTGATATCTAACTTTTTTACCCTTAATGAGAATCTGATCTAACCCTTTATTTTTTTTATTTATCCAGGTTATGATGAATGTTATTATGTATTATATGTCTAAGAAGGGTTCTAATTATGAAGAATATAGTGGGAGATGACATAGCTCGCTTATGGAACATTTTTTATGTGTCCAAATTTCTAAATGCACTAGAACTAAACGATTCTAGAGTGGATCATTATTTTATGTAATTAATATTCATCTATTAAGATATAATATTTATGTATGAGAATTTTGGGTATTTATATTTGATATCAGAGTAAGGAGTAGTTAACCTTTAGAAATTATGATAAGAAAACATTAGTGAGATCTCTAAAGATAAGTCTAAGGATGACTCAAAGTTTAGGAAAATGTCATGGAATTTTTGTAAAGGATAGAGAGAGTGGTTTCCATGAAATTAGATCTCTTTATAGATACTACAAGTTTATTTGGGTAATAAATATGAAAATTTTGCATTAATATAGACTCGAACATCACCTGGTGCATGAAAACAATCTTTACTACAGACCTATTTTGACACTCCTAAGGGATATGATTTGGAAATTCACAAACTATTTATGAACCATTATGAAGGATTTAAATAGAGGATAACTATGAATGATTTGGGATAAACCTAAGGAGTCATAGATTAAAAATAAGGTGACATGATTTAGATATCCTATAAGTTATTTTTCATGATTATGTGGTTCCCTGCTAGGATTATCATTTCTTACGCTATGATTTTTGGTTTTAGTCAATGGAAATATCCCAAAGGAATCATGTTAATGTTGAGTTTGATGGATAATAAAATGATTTCTCTCCTGATATAGAAAATTTTATGGGATATGGAACAAAAAATATCATTTTTATGATCACACAACTTCTCAATACATGAATCGTGATAAAATTAAAAATAAGAAAAGGAGGGAACAATATTCTATTGAGTCCTTCATAAGTAAAAATTTTCCTTGTTTCAGGGGTTCAAATGATCTATTAGTTACTGAGAAATGGATCAGTGCCACTAAAAATATATTTTCTATTCTCTAGTTTTTGGAACATGAAAAAGTCATTTTGGTTGTCTATCGTTTGGAAGTATAAGTGGATCAATGGTGGAATCTGATCAAGAATACAATGGAACATGATGAAATTAACTCCATGGAGTGGGATGAGTATAAGATATTATTTTTAAATAAGTACTCCCCTTGTATTACTCATAAAAATATAGAGAATCAATTACTTGAGCTAAAGAAAAAGTATGATGCATCTTTTGATATCTATGAGTCAAATCTTATAAGACTTTCAAGGTACAATTCTATCATTATCATACAACATAAATGTAAGGTTGATTGATCCTTTAGTGGATTAAAACCAATTCTTTGTAGGGATTTACCCATAAGGGACTTTATTATATGTGAAGAAATTGTTTGATGTGCTCTAAATGTGGAAATGGATATTGGAGTTACCGATCAATCTCAGGGTTTTGATAAGAAAAGGAAGATGGAGTTCAAAGGTAACTCTAAAAACCATGGTGAGAAGAATATGATATTTCCTTCATACTTGAAGTGTGGAAGGAAACATGGAGTAAATTTCTGTAAGGGTATTGGTAAATTTTTTAATTTTGGTAAGGAGGGTCATCGGGAAATAAAATGCTGAGGTGATGGGAAGAAGTTATTTAAATATATAAATAGAGTGAAATCTCCACAAAATGCACCACCCACACTCCAATTTTTTAAATGTAAGTAGTATAGAAATTATGCTAACTAGTTACCAAATCTAAAGTTTAATGATAATGATTTATGTCAGTGACCTCTTAGGATGATAGACAAAGGGAAATATTATGTGATCACTATTTCTAACACGGGGTGAAATAATTACATGGTGAGAGGTACACTTACCATCCACTCTAGAACTACTAATATATTATTTGATTCTGGATCTACCCAATCCTTCATATCTGAATAATTTTATAAGGGTATCAATATTCTATCCAAAGGATTATATGTATAATTAATAGTGAAACCCCTTAATGGTATGATGATTAAATCTCAAGTGTATGATTCCTCTCCAATTGAAGTTTGTGATAATGTGATTCCTTTAAATAATTTCATTCTTCCTCGTATTTAATTTGATGTTATCTTGGGAATGGATTAGATTTACCTATATAAATAAAACATTAATTTCCCAGGAAGGGAATTCATGTTTGATTTTCCAAACCAACTTATGATCATATATCATTGCGATGATTAATATGAACTTATTATGGAAATCACGTCCATTGTATAGGTTTTGATTCCTATTATAGAGGGTAGTTTATCTCTGAAGGTTGGGGAGAAACTCAAAATTGATGATATACCTATTGTGTGGGATTTTTTTTTATGTATTTATAGAATAATTTCCTAACCTTCCACCAAAAATTGAAATTGAGTTATCAATAGAACTCATACCAAGTTCCATAACTATTTTAAAGACTCCATATATAATGGCCTTGATTGAGTTGCAAAAATTGAATAATTAAATCTGGGATAACCTTGACAAAGTATTCATTCATCCAATCATGTTACCTTGGGGTAAACATTTTCTTTTTGTAAAAATTAAATATATATCGATGTTACTATGCATTGATTATTGGGAGAAGAATAAGATCATGATCAAGAAAAAGTATCATCTACCATGTGTTGATGACCTATTTGATCAATTGTACAGAGCTCAATACTTTTCCAAGATTGAAATTCATTTGAAATATCATCAATTAAGGTTCAAGAAGTAGGATATACCCAAGACAACATTCCATACAAGGTATGGACTCTATAAATTTTTAGTGATTCCATTTGGTCTTACTAATTACCCCACTATCTTCATGAATTTAATGAATAGAGTCATTAGAGATTACCTTGATTAGTTTGGGGTATACTTTATATATGACAACCTTATCTATTCAAATGGAAAGTACGAGAATAAATATAACTTTATAATTGTACTAAATAACCTAAGGAAGGATAAACTAAATGAAAATTTTACAAAGTGTGAATTTTAGATGCAAAAGGATTCAGTTTTGGGTCATATATTCCCAAGAGATGGTATATCGGTATATCCATCAATGATGGAGTCTACTGAATGTTGGCCTAGACTAACCATGGTGACTGAGATCCTTAGTTTTCTTGGTTTAGTTTGATATTATCAATAGTTTATTAAGAATTTATCTCGACTATCTAATCCACTCACTAAGTTAACTCAGAAGGGAGCCATGTTCCTCTGGATAGATGAATGTGAGAAAAATTTCAAGGAATTAAAGAGAAGATTAGTCAGTTCACCTATGCTTATAATACCCTAAAATGGGAGAGGTTTTGTAATATATAGTGATTTTTTCAAGAGGTATTTAGATTATTTCTTATGTACAATGACATGGTTATAGATTATGCCTCATGAAAATTTAAGGTTCATGATAAAAATTACCCAACACATGATTTTGATTAAACTGTGGTAATTTTTTAAATAAAGATATGGAGGCATTATCTTTATAGATAAAATTGTGATATATAAGTCAATAAAAAAAGTTTAAAGTATATATTCAATATAGAAGGATTTGAATATGTTCTAGATAAGATTATTAGAGCTGATTAAATATTATGACTACTCAATACATTACCACCCTAGGAAAGAGAATAAGGTCGTCAATGCTTTGAGTCAAAAGGATTATTCTGACTTATCTATAATGAGAATAAAAAAAGATACAATATTTTTATATTTTTAAAGGATGGATCTATAAATACTGAAGTAAGGGGATAAATATTATCTTTCTTAACTGAATATTCAACCATCTATCCAATTGAATATTAAATATATGCAGAAGGATGATGTGAAGCCACAAAATAAGGTTAGAAATGTTCCTGAGTTTAGCCTTGATTGGGATGGAATGATAAGGTTTAGGAATCATGGATGTGTTTCATCCTTACTATATTTTAAGAATGATTTTTTAGATTAATCCCATAGTTATTCATTCTCTATTCATCCTAGAAGTATGAAGATGTATTGATATTTGAAAGAGTATTTATGGTGGGATTCCATGAAGAGAGACATCGCAGGGGTTGTATTTTATTGATTAGTATGTCATAAAGTTAAGTGTGAGAGATAAAATTATAATGGTATGTTACATAAATTACCCATACCATAATAGAAATTTGAAAACATCACCTTGTATTTTTTTCATCCAGCTCTTCAAAACGACTAAAGGGAATAATGGTATGTGGGTAATAGTTGATCACCTTACAAATTCAGCACACTACATCACTATTAGAGAATATTTATCTCTGGATCAAATTTCTAGGATATAAATTGATGAAGTGGTTGTAAAGACCCGTAAATTTCAAGGAAATTTTTTTCTTAATTTTCTTTGGAATTTTACAAGAGCGCAGTTTCTGACGGCACCTGATTCCGAGGCCCGGTGTGCCCGGAATCATTTTCCGAAGTTTGGCTCGGGTACGTTCAGTGAACGGACGAGTGGGTTTTTCTAACTTTTGAACCGGTGCCCGGAATCGAATTCTGAGGGCACCGATGAAATCGCAACGCCGGTATTCGCTTAGAAACGCCTCTTCCGGAGTTGCGTTTTCTCGGGTGTGGTTTTTAATTTTCGGGCTTAAAGTTAAGAAATAAAATAATTTTGCGACAACTTTATTTTATTTCACTTAAGCCACTTGAAGCCACTTAAAGGCGGCTTGAACTGAGTTGAACTGGATAGGATGCTATCCGGAAATATCCTACCCCCTTGGTAGGATATTTGTGAGGTGGGGCCCGCACGAGCTCCGCCGTTTCTTTCCGCTAAGAAACGCACCCGTGAAAACTCGTCTTAATGAAAGTCAACCGACGCGTTTTCTAAATTCTTAACAGACCATTTAATTGGGTTGTTTCTCTCGTGAATTGAATGGGCTGTTTCTTTCGTGAATTAAATGGCCTGTTTCTTTCATTGAATTAATTCAACGAATTAATTCAATCGTTTCTTAACCTGTTTTGTGTGTTGGCATATTAATAAAATAAGACCAACCCAAATCTTTGGAGAAGGTTTGAGAGGATTCTTGTTCTTCTTCTCCCTCACAAAGAACACGAAGAACGCGAAGAACGCCGAACCCGGAAATCGACGACGCTTTCGTCCGTGACGTTCTTCCACACTCCGATCTCCGATCACCGACCGTTTGAGGTGAGTGATTTCGGATTTCCTCTCAAAAGTTCCTTTCTTTTGGTTTTTAACGAAACACAGATTTAAATATTAATAATTTAAATCTGTTGTTCTTGGTTCGTTGAGCTCGCCGACTCAACGCCGGATTCCGCGATGACGCGACGCCTCCCCGCGACGACGCGACGATCCCTCTCTTCCGCGACGATCCTTTCCACGAAGGACGCCCGCGCGCGACGATCGACGAGGTAGGGATTTTATAATTTTGGAATACCCCTCTTTATATTCCCGTGAACGTTCTTCAAAAACTTAAGAGCCGGTTTCAAATGAACAATTTTATTTTATTAAAATTGTCAGTTCATGTGTTGAACAATTTCTCCCGTTGTTTTTATCTAACGCGGAGGGTGCGGGTCAAACGAACACAGCCCGACAACCCTCTGCCGTTCTTCGTGTTTTGCGGATTTGGCGGGCGACGACGGAACGTGCCTCAACGGGTTTTTGATGATCCCGCAGTAAAGAACGGAACCCGGGAGGAACAACGGCGCAGACGGGAAGGAAAACGGGTCACCGGAGCGACTCCGGCGGCCCGCGGAAGCCGGTGGTGGCGCGGGTCGCCGGCGCGGCGGCACCCCGCGGGTTTCCATCGCGACACCCCGCGGGTGCCGCAGGTGTCCAGCGCGACACCCCGCGGGTGCCGCGGGTGTCCAGCGCGACACCCCGCAGGTGCCGCGGGGTTGTCCCGCGGCACCCCGCGGGTGCCGCGGGGTTGTCACGCGGCACCCCGCGGGTGTCCAGCGCGACACCCCGCGGGTGCCGCGGGGTTGTCACGCGGCACCCCGCGGGTGTCTGGCCGACACCCCGCGGGTGCCGCGGGGGTGTCACGCGGGGCGGGGGCTTTCCCCCGCGTCGGCCGCTCGGCCGCTCGGCCGAGCCGAGCCGGACCGGGCCAACCGAGTCGGACCCGACCCGGTTCGGGCCAACAAGGGGGGGTCGGGCCGGGTCGGCCCGGGCCCGGACCCCCCCCGTCTTCGGACGGACTTCGTTCAAATAGTCATATCTTGAGCTACGGGCCTCCAAACGACCCGCCGTCAGCGGCAACGCGATCCTTGGATCGAGACGGTCGTTTTGGTTTATCGCACTCAAAGTTTCGGAATACTTGGGGTTCGTCCGGGTTGGTTCGTACACGAAACCAACCGGGCCCTCGGAGCGGAAACGCTCATATCTTGAGCTACGGACGTCCGATTGACGTGCCGTCAGCTTTGTTGAATTCCTCTAAGTGAGACGGATCTTTTGGCATACTCCGCCCGAGGTTCGGACGCAGGTGGAGTGCGGTCGGGTTGGTTTTTCCTTAAAAATCAACCGGGCCCCTGGGACGAAAATGCCAATATCTCTCAGACCGGGCGTCCGATTGACGCGCCGTCTGCGACGTTGAGTTCCTGTTGACGATACGGAACTTTTGGATACATCAACTTCGGACTTCGTGACAGTTGATGTATCAGTCTCTCGGCTCGTGGAGCGGACCCTCCCGAACGAGCTCGCTGTGTGCGGGAACCCTAGTGCTGGCTGCGACTGCTACTTCGGCGGCGACGACCGTGCAGAGATCCTCAGTGGACTGCGGCGATGACTGTGCAGAGATCCTCAGCGGACTGCGACGACTACTGCACTCAGCGATCCTACGTGGATCAGGGCTTCAGGTCCTGCGTGGGCCCGATCGTGTGTGGGTCCGATCCTGTGTGGGTCACTGCAGAGATTAGTTACCTATCGATCCTTCGTGGGTCCGACGACTTATATGGATCATGGATCATCTTTATCGTCATCCGAAGAAGTATACCTGTGTGAGCTGAATCTTCTGTTTTACTCGATAGAGGTGGTGCGCTTGGTTGTAGCGGCAGATCCGCGATACTGGAGACGAGCGTACGGAGTACGGAGACCGTGTAGCCGGCTGAGACCTGAAGACTGCTCGACCGACTCGACTTGGAGTGAGTCGACTAGCCCAGTGGACGGAGCGCTCGGTATTTGGCGGCAGACCCACGGCGGACGGAGCGCCTGGTAGTTGGCAGCAGACCCGCAGTACTCGATTGGAGGAGTACCTCTGTAGGCTATTTGGGTGAGCGCCCGGTATTTGGCAGCAGACCCTCAGTGGACGGAGCGCCCGGTAGTTGGCAGCAGACCCGCGGTACTCGACAGGAGGAGTACCTCAGCAGTCTTAGGTTAGTGAGAAGTACCTCGGAGTCGTGACAGGACCACTGTACACTTCAGAGATGGGGCTCTTCAGCAGTTATGTTTTTGATAATGAAAATCCTGGTTTGAGCTGAGTCAATGATCCTTGTGTTTCCTCTTGATTGAGATGGGTTATCTGATAATTTCGATATATGTATGGGCATATACCTATGAGAGTTATCTGTTGAGTTATCCTATGTGGATTTACTGTTTACTCTCCTTTGTGGATTGTGTTGTTCTATCCTGCGTGGGTATGCGTTTTGCTTTCCTGTGTGGACTGGGTTGTGCTAGGGCTCGGACGTTGGAGCCGATCGGGGAATTGATGACTTAGGTATATGTATGGGCATATACCTAAGCCGTGTCAGATGTTACTTCGTGATTGTATCTCTCCTTCGTGGCTTATCCTTTGTGGATTTCGGGAGACCTTCGGGGGTCTCGGGGTCCCTACTGAGTAGCTTATACTCACCCCTGCACGGGCTATGCCCGCACTTCGTGGTGTTGGTTGCAGACGACAGGCAGTGCTGATGGAGACCGAGTGTTCGAGGACTGGACGGTACCCAGAGGTGGACTACACGACGAGTCACTACCTGGAGGTGGACCACTGGGCGAGACGTGCTCGGAGCGGACGGCGGGACCCGAGGAGCATTGGAGCTATCTGTACCCACCCTTCAGGTGGGACTTCCAGAGGACGGATCGACGCTGCAGTTTTTCCTTTCAGTTGCTGTTTTTCCTTTCAGTTGTACTTTACAGTTGGGCTTGTATTTCCGGCCCCTTTTACTTTCAGCACAGCTTGTACAGTTTTTACTTAGTGTTTACTTTTCCGCTTGCTTACTCTGTGGTGCTTGTTTACTTTTCAAAGGCAATACCTTCCCTTTTTGTTGGGATTTACGCCTTGGTGCTAGTCGCCAGCCCCTGGCCTATGGAAGGCGGGCTTGGGGTAGTCACGGCACGGGCCCCGAGGACGGGTCGTGACAAATTGGTATCAGAGGTGGTTGGTTCTACCGCAGACTCTGATATTTCTTCTATGTGAAGCAATAGTGTTTAGCGTATTGAGTGTGGTTATCAGTCCAGGGAGTCCAGTGTTGGTGCGGCGGCCGACGTATCCATACACCAGGACCCTGACTTCTGATTCCCGACTTAATGCACGAAAACATTGATTTCTTGTGTGTTCCAAGTTTTCTTTGTGATTACTTGTGTCAGCTCACCAGGTATACTGTTCTGACCGTGGCATACTTGTTTCCTTTTCAGGATGGCACGACGACAGCAGCCAGCTAGGGTTCCTAGAGTAGAGCGCGACGACAGCCCGCCGAGCGACGAGGCCTCGGTACAGGGCCCGTTGACAGCAGAGGCACTGGCGGTACCTTTACCCACCGAGCCCCCGATGCTTCCAGCACTGGCAGCTGACGACGCACGACGCCTCGGAGCTCTGCACGAGTTCCAGCACCAGCGACCACCCAGGTTCCGTGGGGAGTCGGACCCCCAGGCAGCCGAGGACTGGCTGGAGGCGGTCGTCCGAGTTTTCAGGCTAGTGAGGACACCCGCAGACCTCATGGTGATCCTCGCGGCGAGCCTACTGCATGCAGCAGCCGGACGATGGTGGAGCCTGATGCTCCAGGTACACGATGAGGCCACCCTCATCTGGACGGACTTCGAGAGCCTCTTCCGCTCAGAGTTCGTCCCGGCCACCCTCTGTGCGGTGCGCATCCAGGAGCTTCTTCAGTTGCGGCAGGGCAGCTTGACGGTCGCTCAGTACGCGGCGAGGTTCACCGACCTTTCTCGGTACTCGACAGACATGGTACGGGACCCCTTCTTTCGGGCCCGGACCTTCGAGCAGGGATTGAGACATGAGATCAGGGCATCGCTGATCTCTCTTAACATCCCGACCCAGGCAGGAGTGCTAGAGAGAGCCCTTCTGATCGAGAGCTTCCTGGCTGAGTCCACAGCGAGACCTGCCGCAGGGCGGTAGATAGCGGAGTCATCGGCAGCAGGTAGCCGACGGATGACTCAGGGTTCCAGGCAGACCAGACCTACCAGTGGCCGACTGCACGACTCAGGCTCAGTTGTGCGGGGGAGCCGGGGTGGAGTCAGAGCCAGGCGTGCCGATAGTGGGTAGTGTTACTCCTATGGCGGGATTGGTCACATGGATCGTGACTGTCCGACCCGCCATGCTGATGATCAGCAGTTAAGTGAAGAACCTCCCAGGCAGAGGCAGAGGTTCGACCGTGGCGGTCCGTAGGGAGGAGGCAGACGAGGCAGAGGAGCTGGCCGCGCAGCAGGAGGTGGGCGACGCTTTGAGGCTCTGCCACCACCACCACCAGGAGGTCCGCCCCGACCATAGGGAGTAGGTGAACATGCGAGAGCTCAGCTTCAGGCAGCCGAGGCCTTCGATCATGGAGCTCTGGGAGCAGATGGACATGAGCAGAACTAGTGGATACATCCTTTGTACTTCTGGTTCCTTGCTGCTTTTGTGTAGCATCTTGTATTATGAGCTGCAATAATAAAAGACGCATAGATTTGTGATATTTTCGTTCCTGTCCTCTTTCGTGATGTTACTAAGAGGTTCCAGTTTTGGCTGTTGACTTGACCCTCACTTGTGATACATCTACTGGAGGAGACCAGTTACCACACACTAAAGCCGACAGTGTGACTCAACCCTTGGAGGCGAGAGTAACGGTTGGATCTCTTGGTAGTAGCGTCGAGGCCTTACGTTGTCATCCTTGGTATGGATTAGTATCATCCATGTCGGGATTGACCGTATTAGGCGAAGAACGTGGTTTATCCAGGGGATGAGACCAGATTTCTCTTTTCGGCAAGGAAGAAATCGTGGCAGCTCTAGTGGGACTAGAGGTGGTCCGAGCCATGACAGAGAAGGTCCAGGTGAGCACATGGGAGCGGAAGGCTCAGATGCGTACTCAGTACCTCCTTGTATCCCTAGTTTGTGTTGAAGCTTTACGGGGACGTAAAGCCCTGTGGTGGGAGTAATGTAAAGACCCGTAAATTTCAAGGAAAATTTTTTCTTAATTTTCTTTGGAATTTTACAAGAGCGCAGTTTCTGACGGCACCTGATTCCGAGGCCCGGTGTGCCCGGAATCATTTTCCGAAGTTTGGCTCGGGTACGTTCAGTGAACGGACGAGCGGGTTTTTATAACTTTTGAACCGGTACCCGGAATCGAATTCTGAGGGCACCGATGAAATCGCAGCGCCGGTATTCGCTTAGAAACGCCTCTTCCGGAGTTGCGTTTGCTCGGGTGTGGTTTTTAATTTTTGGGCTTAAAGTTAAGAAATAAAATAATTTTGCGACAACTTTATTTTATTTCACTTAAGCCACTTAGAAGCCACTTGAATCCACTTAAAGGCGGCTTGAACTGAGTTGAACTGGATAGGATGCTATCCGGAAATATCCTACCCCCTTGGTAGGATATTTGTGAGGTGGGGCCCGCACGAGCTCCACCGTTTCTTTCCGCTAAGAAACGCACCCGTGAAAACCCATCTTAATGAAAGTCAACCGACGCGTTTTCTAAATTCTTAACAGACCATTTAATTGGGCTGTTTCTCTCGTGAATTGAATGGGATGTTTCTTTCGTGAATTAAATGGCCTGTTTCTTTCATTGAATTAATTCAACGAATTAATTCAATCGTTTCTTAACCTGTTTCGTGTGTTGGCATATTAATAAAATAAGACCAACCCAAATCTTTGGAGAAGGTTTGAGAGGATTCTTGTTCTTCTTCTCCCTCGCGAAGAACACGAAGAACGCGAAGAACGCGAAGAACGCCGAACCCGGAAATCGACGACGCTTTCGTCCGTGACGTTCTTCCACGCTCCGATCTCCGATAACCAACCGTTTGAGGTGAGTGATTTCGGATTTCCTCTCAAAAGTTCCTTTCTTTTGGTTTTTAACGAAACACAGATTTAAATATTAATAATTTAAATCTGTTGTTCTTGGTTCGTTGAGCTCGCCGACTCAACGCCGGATTCCGCGACGACGCGACGCCTCCCCGCGACGACGCGACGATCCCTCTCTTCCGCGACGATCCTTTCCGCGAAGGACGCCCGCGCGCGATGATCGACGAGGTAGGGATTTTATAATTTTGGAATACCCCTCTTTATATTCCCGTGAACGTTCTTCAAAAACTTAAGATCCGGTTTCAAATGAACAATTTTATTTTATTAAAATTGTCAGTTCATGTGTTGAACAATTTCTCCCGTTGTTTTTATCTAACGCGGAGGGTGCGGGTCAAACGAACACAGCCCGGAAACCCTCCGCCGTTCTTCGTGTTTTGCGGATTTGGCAGGCGACGACGGAATGTGCCGCAACGGGTGTTTGATGATCCCGCAGTAAAGAACGGAACCCGAGAGGAACAACGGCGCAGACGGGAATGAAAACGGGTCACCGGAGCGACTCCGGCGGCCCGCGGAAGCCGGTGGTGGCGCGGGTCGCCGGCGCGGCGGCACCGGCGGCCGGAGGCGGGGGCACCGGCGGCCGGAGGCGGGGGCACCCCGCGGGTGTCCAGCGCGACACCCCGCGGGTGTCCAGGGCGACAGCCCGCGGGTGCCGCGGGGTTGTCACGCGGCACCCCGCGGGTGTCTGGCCGACACCCCGTGGGTGCCGCGGGGGTGTCACGCGGGGCGGCGGCTTTCCCCCGCGTCGGCCGCTCGGCCGCTCGGCCGAGCCGAGCCGGACCGGCCCTGGCCGGGCCGGGCCGGGCCAACCGAGTCGGACCCGACCCGGTTCGGGCCAACCAGGGGGGGTCGGGCCGGGTCGGCCCGGGCCCGGACCCCCCCCCCCCCCCGTCTTCGGACGGACTTCGTTCAAATGGTCATATCTTGAGCTAAGGGCCTCCAAACGACCCGCCGTCAACGGAAACGCGATCCTTGGATCGAGACGGTCGTTTTGGTTTATCGCACTCAAAGTTTCGGAATACTTGGGGTTCGGCCGGGTTGGTTCGTACACGAAACCAACCGGGCCCTCGGACCGGAAACGCTCATATCTTGAGCTACGGACGTCCGATTGACGTGCCGTCAGCTTTGTTGAATTCCTCTAAGTGAGACGGATCTTTTGGCATACTCCGCCCGAGGTTCGGACGCAGGTGGAGTGCGGTCGGGTTGGTTTTTCCTTAAAAACCAACCGGGCCCCTGGGACGAAAATGCCAATATCTCTCAGACCGGGCGTCCGATTGACGCGCCGTCTGCGACGTTGAGTTCCTGTTGACGATACGGAACTTTTGGATACATCAACTTCGGACTTCGTGACAGTTGATGTATCAGCCTCTCGGCTCGTGGAGCGGACCCTCCCGAACGAGTTCGCTGTGTGCAGGAACCCTAGTGCTGGCTGCGACTGCTACTTCGGCGGCGACGACCGTGCAGAGATCCTCCGTGGACTGCGGCGACGACTGTGCAGAGATCCTCAGCGGACTGCGACGACTACTGCACTCAGTGATCCAACGTGGATCAGGGCTTCAGGTCCTGTGTGGGCCCGATCCTGTGTGGGTCCGATCCTGTGTGGGTCACTACAGAGATTAGTTACCTATCGATCCTTCGTGGGTCCGACGACTTATATGGATCATGGATCATCTTTATCGCCATCCGAAGAAGTATACCTGTGTGAGCTGAATCTTCTGTTTTCCTCGATAGAGGTGGTGTGCTTGGTTGTAGCGGCAGATCCACGATACTGGAGACGAGCGTACGGAGTACGGAGACCGTGTAGCCGGCTGAGACCTGAAGACTGCTCGACCGAATCGACTTGGAGTGAGTCGACTAGCCCAGTGGACGGAGCGCCCGGTATTTGGCGGCAGACCCACGGCGGACGGAGCGCCTGGTAGTTGGCAGCAGACCCGCGGTACTCGACTGGAGGAGTACCTCTATAGGCTATTTGGGTGAGCGCCCGGTATTTGGCAGCAGACCCTCAGCGGACGGAGCGCCCGGTAGTTGGCAGCAGACCCGCGGTACTCGACAGGAGGAGTACCTCAACAGTCTTAGGTTAGTGAGAAGTACCTCGGAGTCGTGACAGGACCACTGTACACTTCAGAGATGGGGCTCTTCAGCAGTTATGTTTTTGATAATGAAAATCCCGGTTTGAGCTGAGTCAATGATCCTTGTGTTTCCTCTTGATTGAGATGGGTTATCTGATAATTTCGATATATGTATGGGCATATACCTATGAGAGTTATCTGTTGAGTTATCCTATGTGGATTTACTGTTTACTCTCCTTTGTGGATTGTGTTGTTCTATCCTGCGTGGGTATGCGTTTTGCTTTCCTGTGTGGACTGGGTTGTGCTAGGGCTCGGACGTTGGAGCCGATCGGGGAATTGATGACTTAGGTATATGTATGGGTATATACCTAAGCCGTTTCAGATGTTACTTCGTGATTGTATCTCTCCTTCGTGGCTTATCCTTTTTGGATTTCGGGAGACCTTCGGGGGTCTCGGGGTCCCTACTGAGTAGCTTATACTCACCCCTGCACGGGCTATGCCCGCACTTCGTGGTGTTGGTTGCAGACGACAGGCAGTGCTGATGGAGACCGAGTGTTCGAGGACTGGACGGTACCCGGAGGTGGACTACACGACGAGTCAGTACCCGGAGGTGGACTACACGACGAGTCAGTACCTGGAGGTGGACCACTGGGCGAGACGTGCTCGGAGCGGACGGCGGGACCCGAGGAGCATTGGAGCTATCTGTACCCACCCTTCAGGTGGGACTTCCAGAGGACGGCTCGACGCTGCAGTTTTTCCTTTCAGTTGCTGTTTTTCCTTTCAGTTGTACTTTACAGTTGGGCTTGTATTTCCGGCCCCTTTTACTTTCAGTACAGCTTGTACAGTTTTTACTTAGTGTTTACTTTTCCGCTTGCTTACTCTGTGGTGCTTGTTTACTTTTCAAAGGCAATGCCTTCCCTTTTTGTTGGGATTTACGCCTTGGTGCTAGTCTCCAGCCCCTGGCCTATGGAAGGCGGGCTTGGGGTAGTCACGGAACGGGCCCCGAGGATGGGTCGTGACAGTGGTAAGGTTTTAGGGAGTTCTACATTCAATTTTATCTGATCAAGATCTAAGGTTTACCTCAAATTTTTGGTGAAGTCTCCAAAAAGCTCTTGATACGGAGTTAAGTTTCATAATTACGTATCATCCATAGATAGATCGTCAATATAATAGAATAATTAAAAATATAGAGGATATTTTTAGATATTTTCTCTATATTTTAAAAGTTTTTTGGGAACAACACCTTCCTCTAGTTGATTTTTCATACAATAATAGCATTCACTTGAGAATTCAGATGGCTCCTTATGAATCCCTCTATAGAAAAAAGTGTATAAATACAGTATACTAGAATGAAGTTGTATAAATAAATCTATTGGGATCTGATATAGCTGAATAAATTATATAAAATGTTAGATTCATTAAGTGGGACATAAGGGAAGCACAAAGTCGGCAGAAAAGTTATGTTTACAATTGCCTACGTGATTTAGAATTTGAAGTTAGTGAAAAGGTGTTTTTAAGAATTTATCCATTAATGAAGGTAATGTTATATGGAAATAAAGGAAAACTCACCCCTAATTATATCATTCCCTTGGAAATTATTGATCATATCTGGATGTTATCCTATTGGTTGGTGCTTCCACCAAGCCTCTCTCAAGTTTACGATGTGTTCCATCTATCTCTCATGAGGACGTACATACCCGACTCTTCACATGTACTAAACTTAGAGGTCATAATTTTGGAGAAATATCTTTATTATGAGGAACAACTGGTGGATATTCTAGACCTAATAAATAAAGTTCTACGAAATAAGACCACTTACCTAGTCAAAGTTTTTTGGCGAAACCACCAATTTGAGGAAGCTGATGGGAACTTGAGTACATGATGAGGCAGAAGTATAGTCATATGTTTGTATAAAATTGATGTAATTTCAAGGGATAAATTAATTTCATGGAGGTTATAATTAAACATGATTTTTTTTTGAATAAAATTAATTTCGATGACATCTTGTATTACACGCAACACTGATTTTTAACGAACCATGACAAACTATTAACATTATTATTTAAACATGACCATTATTACCTAACCGTTAAACTTAGAGGAATGAATGTGAATAAAAACATTTAAAATATTAATTATTATGGTTTTATATAAAGAAAACATATTGATAAAAAATTACTTAATTTTTAGTAAAGTCTTTATATGTTTTAAAAATATTATTTTCTCAAAAAAAGTTTTTTATTTAATTTTGTGAATAATAATAAAATAATTTTTTATATTTTTATAAAATTAATTTTATAAAATAAAATTTATTTTTTAAATAATCATGATAAAATTATGTTAGGGTGAATTCTTGGGATTTGTCTAAAAATATTATTTTTTGGATGAATAGTGAAAAATACTAGTTTTTATTGAAAACTGCCTTTTGTTTAAAAAAATTGTAAGGTTAATTTTTTATAAGTGTTTTAAAAGTATAATTAGTTCAATTATATATATTAATCCAATTTATTTCATTTTAATATTTTTTATATTTAAATTTTATATAAAATCTTTTTAAACTTTTAAACATTTTCTCTTGGGAAAACTACTTTCTCATCACGTCTACAGGTTTAATTTTATATTAAATTTTGTCACTTCCATGAATTTAATTTATGAAAATATATTCCATATTTCGAACCATAATAATTTATATTATATAATAATTTCAACTTAATTATTTTCCAACATAAATAGTAAAAATAGTAAAAATAATTATCATGTTAAGTTTAAAACGGGTTTACCGAGGGTTAAAATAAAAAGATAAGGGGTAAAGTCACATAGAAACTTTTCTAATTCCCATAATTTGTACATATTTAGACCTTATGACCTAAAATTTTCAATAATTATTCATTTTGTATCATTTTATCATGTGAAAAACATGGTTACACTTTATTCGTTTCAAAAATACCAAGTGTGTCATCTCCCCCAATTATAAAAGGCTACTCATTATCCTCTCATATTCACATATTAAAAAACCTTTGGTTCAGAAAAAATCTACCCAAATATCTTAATTAAATCCCTTCCCATATCCTATAGGCCTTGGTGAGATTATAACTCCAATCTAGGAATTCTTTAGGTTAAACCTAAAGAGGTTGTTCGAAGAAGAGGTAAATTTTTTAACTATATGTTTCTTTTTTACTTATTATTATAACTCCTTAAATTATTATTAATTTATGATTATATAATAACACCATTATATGAAATATACTAATATTTTATTGTGTTAGTTTCATAAAAAATATCTATCTCCACCTCTATCAAATGGAAAATGAATCTGTCGATTGTGTGTATGACGGACTACCGCCTCACAAATCGATGTTATTTTTTCCATCACAACCTCTCAAGGATTGATATAATGATCTATTACATGTTTATATATGATATTTATGATATTATTATACTTATTAAATTATTATATCACATATAACTTCTTACTTTCCATACTGTGGTATTATGATAATGTTACCCATTTGAACGGAAGTCTACCACCTCAAGAAGTGATGTGATTCATTCATGATTTACATGAAAGGTAATAAGGATGATTTTAATTAAAATATTTTTTATATATATAATAAAAAATATTCTTTAATTTTAATATATTATTTAACTTTATTTATTTCAATCCTTTTAGAAAATGGAAACAACATTCATGCGTATGTACGACCTACCATGTCCATGAATAGTGTATATAATTTTCTATATATAGCTATTATGGATTAATATAAATAAATATATACTGAATATATATAATTTTTATATAATTTTTAACATTATATATATTATTTAACCATTAATAAATTAATATTACTAAAAAATAACAAATCAAAAACAAAGCAGTTATTGCCCAAAATGTGACTTTAACATGAAGTTGTTGACAAACAGGTCATAAATGGTCATAAGTAAATAATATATGGTATGATATATAAAATTATGGTTATTTAATATATTTATAATAATCTTATATTTATTATACATGATGTTTGAACATGTATGATGGAATTCAATACTTAAGGTAAGGGATTTTTGCCTCGCTTTTATTTTATGTGAGACACATGTCATATTCACCATGTGTTTATTTTATGTGGTGTATATACTTACCATGAATAAATTTTATGATAATTATACTTAAATTATTTTTATTTAAATATATATTTTAGGATCTCTCTTTCATGTGGTTTACAGTTCAAGAGTTACCAAAATTGTAAGGTATTTTTGTCTCAATTTTTTCTTCTCTATGACATACATATGTTGTGCACCTATCTTCCTTTATGTGGTGTATATGCATCCCATTTGACATGTAATGTATTGAATTTATTTATTATCATGATATTATAAGTTTCATTTAATTTTATTCTTTAATGGTTATTATTATTCAAAGTTACCAGAGTGGTAAGGGTCTTATGTTACAATCTCATTGTTTATCAGGATTATTCATGATTGTGCTTCCAATATAAAAATATTATGGTATATATATCAAGAAAATCATGTATTTTATTTTTATTTATTTATTTGTGTATAATAAATTTGTTCATTTTATTTTCCTTTCTTAAAGGATTAAATTTAAAAATAATAATGTATTTATGAAAAATCATCACTATGTATATATTCGGTCAAAAACCCTTTTTCTTCCATATCCATGTTTTCAAAAAATGTTTTCAAAAATATTTTTAAATTCCTTAAATTATTTATTAAAGAAATTTTTACCCATGTTTTAATTTTTTTACAACTTTTTTTAAAAGGAATCTTCATATCATTTTCCAAACAAGTCCGATTTGGATTTT
The DNA here is from genome assembly GCA_963277665.1 of Viscum album. Taxonomy (NCBI): domain Eukaryota; kingdom Viridiplantae; phylum Streptophyta; class Magnoliopsida; order Santalales; family Viscaceae; genus Viscum; species Viscum album. The sequence goes on along the minus strand of OY728128.1, from coordinate 1,947,301,237 downwards.
ACCAAAAATTTAAAAGGAATATTTGTTTTAACCTATATGGCATGAATGGAATTTCACATCTTCATGACCATTATTTTATTTAAAGATTAATTTTTATGTTTTGAAGGTTATTTTCAAATAAAATGATTTCCATAATATTTTATGAATTTCTATTTTTAAAAAATTATTTTCAAAAAAATGTTATTTTCTTCAATAAAAGTTTTAAATGATATTTAAATATTGATTTATAAGTTTTAAAAGTTATTTTTAACAAAAAAAGATTTAAACAATATTTTATGAATTTTTAATTTAAAAAAATGATTTTTAAGGAATGGATATATTCCTCAAAAAACATTTCAATTGATTTTTATTTCAAAATTTTTTTGCATATAAGATGACATCATTTGATTTTAATTATTCTTTACTGGGGATATAATCCATGGATACCACTAATATTCTTTATCTGAATGGTTTATAATTATTATGAAAAGATTTTTATGAATCCCATTTATCTTCTATGGGTTATACCATGATATAATTTTTATGAAACCTGCTTCTTCTTCCATGGTTTAGGATATGATGAAATGATTAAATGATTATGAAACCTCTTACATTTCCACAGGTTATGTTATGATGAAATTTTTATGAAACCCATTTATTTTCATGGGTTATAATATGATGAATATTTTATGATATTATGGAACACATATGAATGAATTTAATTATGTGATAAGTGTGACTTATATCTCCTTCCAATGCATTGGGTAAAGATTGATATCTCATGAGATAATTAGGAAAATAATGGGGATTAAACTCAGTTCATTAAGGGAATCTATCTACTATGATAGTCCTAGTATTGAACCTTGAATACTATGATGGTTTGGGGAGTGAACTCATTCCATTATGATAGTATTAAAAATAATCCTTGAACTACTATGGAAATGATTTTATATACTTATGTGTATGGCATGAATCTATTCCTTTTACCAATGTTATGTTATCATGGTTCATATTATTTGATTCTATTATGAATCATGTCTTATGAACTACAAAGATTTATTCCATGAATCAATTTTATGATCTATGATGTGCAGGGTATAGTTTTCAAATTTTATTCTCATGTTAGCATACCATTATACTCATGATATGTTGATATCTCCCTTATTTACCCGTACTGAGCATCTAATATCACCCTTTATTATGTTTCTTTTCGCCATGTTATGATGAAAGGTGTTGTGTATGATATGTATAAAAAGGGTTTTAGTTATGAAGAACATAGTGGGAGATGATGTATATCACTTATGGACCAATTCGTTATGTGTCCAAGTATACAAAGGCACTAGACCTAGATGATTATGGCATGGATCATTATGTTATGTATTGAATTTTCATATATTAATATGTAATATTTTTGTACAAGAATTTTGGGTCTTTGCACATAAATATTTTCATGTTGAAAACCCATAAAGTGTTACCTGATAAAAAGTTGAGTTATTTCCTACTAGTCCAAAAAATTATAATATTTAGGAAAAAATCTCATGATATCAATATCCGGCCATAAAAATAGTCAATCCATGCTCTTTAAGTTCTTGCATATAGTAAAATATTAAATCATTTTGATATATTCCACATATTGTATCCTAATTATCTGAATAAATCACATTGATACTATCTCAAGGTATCTAAACCCCTCTTAAATAAACCTTTATTTATATAAAACACCCTTCATGAATTTATATTCCTTAATCATCCAAATATTTCCATATCCAATGGTTTTATCTTGACTTATATTATGGAACATGCATCCCATATATGTCCTACCAATAATCATATAAGTTCGCATGTCCTAGAGGAAATTGTATCATTTGATATCCTACATATCAACATTTACATACAGTAACATAGAATATACCCCATATACGAACCACCTATACCCACCCAAGTGCACACATCTGGGATGAAATCGAACCTTCTTCCTTTATCTGATAAACCAAAGTCGGCTTACAATGATTGGATATATTCCCCATATATGTCCTATCTATATTCATCCAAGTGCACACCTCTGGAAGATAATTTAACTCTAAAAAATCTATGATTTTATAAAATGTATTAAATAATGATTTACAATCCTCATGTTTTCTTACATTCAATTGGGTTTCATTTTATTTTTGAGTTTTCTCTTTTGTAACCACTTGTGAGCCACCAAAATTGATTTATGTGTTGAATAAATAATCCTTGATTCATCAAAATACATGGTGGATTTTTAATTCTATCCCATACCATATAATATCCCGTGTTTTTTTGATTAAAAATAAATGAGTGTTTCAAATGGTATTATGGGAAAAAATGATTCAAAAAGGAATTAATTTTCATTGATCTAGGGATAAAATAAAAGACACTCTCAAATCAAGGTCTCTTCAGAAAATGGGAAAGAAGAAAAAAAGAAATAAAAAATTGGATCATTTATCAAGAATTCTTTAGTTGACTTTTTTTAGATAGGTTAGTAGTCAATGGGAAGCGTCGACCTATGGATGAATTATTTTTAGCTCGATACTCTATGGGGACCTCCATTCATGAAATTATAAAATCTATAAGATTAAAACCTATCAAACCCACCTGAAAGATTGAATCTTGGTCATAATTTTTGTAAAATCTACCTTGATGGATATCATTTAGAGTTCAAGACACTATATATTATTCTTTTTATCATTATCCTAAAGGTATGGTTGATATTTGGTATCCTCTTATCAGATTAATGTTTATTCAAAGCATGATAAAAGTTTAGCATATCCACTTCTACCCATGGTCCTAACAAGATCGACTAAATAAATTATGAGGTACACTTTAATTTTTTTCATTTATTGTTTGATGGTATGGAGTGCTTAGTTTTTAAAACCACCATCACCCAAACCCTAAAAAATATAGTATGGGTGAACCACTTTATTTCTAATTTCCACTAATAATATATTAATTATTAGTGTATAAATACTATGTCAAACCCATCTTCTCATAGATTAGTTTTTAATAATAGATTTGAGACTTAAACCTAGACCAGCCATCACCATAGGAATATAATTAGGCATGTGTTCTTCTATAGAAAGTCTCATCTCATCCACCAGACCTAATGGGAATGAATCTTCTACAACCACAACCTATCTAGCTTTAGGGAACAATTATGTGGTAATATATTTCTCTAATGTACCACCATATTCATACATCCCAGTGCCAACACTGAAAGTGAGGATGATAGACTAATTTTCCCTATATTAACTTCCTTAGGCCCCATATACTCATCAACATAAAAGGGAATCACTACATCTGAGGACTCCCCGTATTATATTGAGTGTTTAGAAGGGTGGTCCTCCTCTTTAAAATTTTAGTCCAGGTGTACTCTTAACCATAAACCCTTTGAATTAGGTAGTCTAAACACTATCTATAAAATATCCCCTCATACTATAATTGGATAACACCTTATTAAATCTTCAATATACTCCTAGGATATGTTGTTTATGGATTTCCTAGTTAGTAAAATGATTTTATAATTTGAATCCTTATATTGCATCGTCATCCAAAACTAACACACAACCATGGGAATTCACTCATCATGGACCCTAAATAGAGTTACAGTGAAACTATATATAATAATATACTTTTAAAAATGAAAATGTATGGTTTTTAGGGTTCATAGGTAAAGTAATTTCTTAATATAGCTTATTTAATCCTATCTTAAAGAGATGGGATATAAGAGTGTTCCTAGTGAGTGTCATTGTCATCATCAACAATCATATCAAAGGGTGTATTATAGGGAATGTATGTGAAATAGAAATGATTCATCAATATGTCATAAATCTCACCAGCATCTAGAGACACTAATTGTATGATAATAATATTTGGTAGCTTTGGGATAATTATAGAATTAGAAATCACTATTGTTTCTTGAAACTCATAGCCACCAAAGTTATTATCCATCCAACCATATAAATATTTGATTAGTCCATATATCTAGTATGGTGTATTCTCCCATTAAACATGGCCCAATATACAGTAAATTTGGGATAATTTTTGTTTATAAAGGTTGATCATATTCCCATGTACTAACATTGTGACCATCATAAAGGTATACACTTTTGAATCTGGAACAAACATCTCCCATAAAAAAATGTGTTCATAAAGAAACATGACTAGAATTCCCACTAGTTAGATATTCTAGACCACTTCAGTTATAATTTAATATCCCCCTATGTTGTATTGGAAATTATCTATTATAATTTAATATAAACCCTAGAAATTATACGTATAATCTTAAGGATAGATTTTTGGATTCCTCACCTTCAGCCTTTATCCATTTTATTATAAGAATATGTTGAACCATTCACCAAATGGGATGGTTGAATGTGGCCAGATTTCTTCTATTAACTTATACTTAGTTTTCATAAGAAATTTCTTTACTAAATGAGGATTATACTAATAATTATCAATGATTTTATACACTAATATGAATCTTCATACTTGTCCCTAAGGACCGAGAAGCCAATAATTTTGTATATTTTCCACAAAATAATTTTTATCTACCTATGTGGTAAGTTAAAGTTACTTTTTTATGAGAAAAAATGGATAACTAGATCAGGAAAGGGGTCGTTCTATTAATAAATCATAAATTGTGAGGCTTGGGATTCCTGATATAGGTCAAATACTTGTAATTTCACCATAAACTCCTCACGGTTTTGGAACACTCGGTAATCCTATATCAATTTATAGGAGAAGTTTTACCCATGGTTAATATCCTACTATAAGATCTATCCTCCACATAGATTGTTCAGTAAAGTGGAAAGGATTGTTGAGTGCTCTAGGGAGGTATTTTGGGGTCCTTAGTTCTGATCATCAATGCTTAGTGAAGAATGATTCATTATATATACTTCCTATTTTTCACCCTCTTGAATAATTTTCACATTAATAGAAAAGTTTTCTTTGACATTTCCATGTGATTTCATAAACTATGACAATTGTAGAGTGAAATGACCTAACCCTTTGAGGCCCCGCCCGATCCAAAAATAGTTTTGGTGTGATTAAAAATACCCTACTCTAAAAGACCAAGGGATGAAGACTAGCACCAAGAAAGAATATCTCTATGGGATTCCTTATCCTAGTGAAAACCTACAAGAATATACATATCTCCACATGCTAATAAGGTTTTAAAATAGTTAGTATTTCACAATATATAATAACTAAGAAAATGGATATGCATATATATAGAAGTATCACCAAACATCTATGGTAACACATGATCAATCCCCCAAGTCAAGGAAGAAGGGAACATAAAGAATATAATTATATGAAAACCATCAATAAATAAGGAAGATGCCTCTTTATCCTTAGAACTCTTGAAAGTTTCATCGTGATGTCACAATAACTACATCTACACATCAATCCCACATACTTATCAGTCTGCAATATCACCACCATATTGTAAATTGTCTATATAGACACATACATGAGAGGGAACATATACCCATATGGGGGTGAGTATAAATATATCTATTAGGATACCTCAAAATAAAATAAAACTAAACAACCACCCAATAAAATCCCTATAAGGGAAAGGATATGATAGAAAAAGATGAAGTGAGGTTACAATTTAACATCCCAATTACACTATGACCAAATATTATAAAGAGGAGAGAGAGAACTCAATAATCTACTCACCTAAACATAAATAGAATCCTATAACTAATAATCATGCCTCAAAATAATGACTACACCTCCCTACTCACTCCAAATAATGTAAATAAATAAGACAACTCAACTACATAATAAATCCATAACATTGAATCTCAACACCACTCTTAGATTAATCAATAATAAAGATCCAAATAGCATAAGATCACCAATATATGATATATTCCATCCTCACTTGGGTCATAACTCACCCAGTAAGGGGGTTAAAGTACCAAAAATACCATAATTCCATTTTTCCTAGAACAACTTACTCTATCATCATAATCAAATGAGAAATTTATCCCAAATAATCTTGCATCAAATATCTGATTTTAGTGAAGGAACCAAACCCTATTGAGGGGTTGTATATATATTAGTGGAGTATAAAATCCATATATGGGGGACCCACACACTATCCTATGAGGGAGTTCCCTACCCAATTACCTAAAAAGTAAAATCATACCTTTTTTATAATGAAATGATCAAGGGAGCCTCTAAAACCCATTCTTAAGGTAGAGGAACTATATCCCAATATTTTGTGGAGATCCAACTCTTTAAATGTATTGGGAACCTATGAATTTTTAATGATAAATTGATAAATAAAGAATCTAACCCTAATATAACACTACTCACTTACTCATTTTCACCAAAATTATAGCAATAAATGAATGAATAGTTCTATGAATACTCCTAGGTAGAGTTTCACTCTCTTTATTTCATAATATTTCCATGAGCATGAAATATGAGGGAAGCTACTTAAACCTTATATATCCTAATCCATTCACTAATATCATCGAATATAAGGATTCAGTTATTAATCTCTCATCATCCTTCTCAAAGATATATACACAAATTATATTCAAGGTATATGTGGGAAGAAACAAATTCACATAATCTCTAGGTCATTTTATATGTCTCATACAACTTCATATCCCTAATGAGGACACACTAGAAGACCTTATCAAGAGATTACACTTCCATGAAAATTTTCCCAACAACTAATGGATCTATATATTCTATTTAACCATAAAGTTTTATCACCCAACTCTTCTAAATAAACATATTAATTTAGTGACTCTAAGGACACCCTAGTAAATTCAATTGGATATGATATTAGACAAGGAATTAGTATTCCAAAAAGATGATGTAAATGGTCCTAAACATGAATATGGACCTTAATATTTCAATTTATATGGAAAATACACTGAAATGGACTATTTATTTGTCTAATTTTTACACCAAGGGAAAACAATTGTGTGAAAAAACTAAAAGGAGGTTTATCAAACCACACAAAGACCCTCAAGTGTGATATACGACTCAATAAATGGGGAAATGGACAACACCTAAGCCATGAATGGTCATTAATTCATGAAGAAAGTGTGTCTCAAGGCACCATACACATGCCACTACCTAAGTCAAGCCAGCCTTGGGTCACTGCCTCCCAAATATGGGTCAAATTATAGAACTAAACTTTCCAAGTAACCTAAATAAAACCTTGAGACCAAGCCTTGGGTTATATCATGGCTTGTAGTGTTTTTTAGCCCTATTTGTTTGCGTCATTCTGGTGTTTGGACCCCAGTTGGGTCCAACACACTAGTTCCCCCATCTACACACCATGTGGGGAATATATAGTTTATCATCCATTGTTAACCTAGTAGATGAGGTTTCTATATCCATAATACTACCAAAAACCTAGATAAAACACTTTTTTTGCCTAGACTTAGGTCACTACCGCCCTTAACATCGATGTTTATTCCACCTGAGGTTGGTCTTCCACCACATGAGCTAATTTTTTCAAGATATACCATTATTTCATATACTTCCCAAGACAATACCTATGTAACCTTGGCTTTTTTCCATGTCACTATCCTATTTTTATCATTGGCCATTGAAAAGGATTATAGAAGTATCATATAATCCAAACCATGTCATGAGGGTAAGGTGAGAGAGGGAGGGAGAGGGGGGAGAGGGGGAGAGTTAAGAGAGAGAGAGGGATGGGGGAGGGGGAGTCTGAGTGGTGATCATGATGGCTAACCACCCCTCAAAAACCCAACTTGGATATGAGGGTTGATGTTATAATTCATGAATTAAAATGTCACATAAAACTAGTATAGGTTTCAGTGGTTAGTGGTTTTACATCCAACTAAACCCTATCTCTCAAATTTCACTCTAATGAATAGTAGGTGAGAACCAAAATTCAATAAAAATAATTTCACAAATAATTGATCATAAGAATTAAGATATTAAAACTCAAAAAAAATTAATATACATGGTGAAATGAATGAAAAATTATAAAAAAAATCTACCTTAGTGTGGTCCATTATTCCTCTAAGAATTATTCAGCTAGTCCTATAATAAAATGTATTAAACCCTAATCTCCTCCATGGACATGAAAACTGGATAATCCCGTGATTATAGGTAATATTTAAATATTTAAAGACTAAAAATAGTTCTAGACTAAGTCCCAAAACCCAAACTTAAAATATGTCATCCATAGTTAAAACACATCATCCTAAAAAATACTATGGTGGTGTATTTTCCATCCAAGGTCCCATTTAGAATATTTATATGATTTGTATAATGCTCATGCACATAATTAATTTAATTAATGAGATAGATAATTAAATATATCATTAAAACTAAATCACTTCATAATTATGCCAAAAAAAATTCCCAAGTGTAAACATCATACAAAAAAATCAAAGAAACTCTAAAAACTTTTGAAGTTGTTTATTAGGTTGAATTTACTATTTTACCCTCTAGGGTCTCAAGACTTCAAAACATATGGATTTCAATAAAACATTCCCTAGATATAAATCAACCTAAATGAATAAATGGTATAACCTAAGAAGACCCCCAATGAGTATAATAGAACCAAAATATATCCTAAAAAATGGGGGTGATATTTTATACCATAAAGAATAACTCTTTTTCACTGTATAGGGTGTGAACTAGAGTCAAAATTGGAAAATTGCCTTGGAGACCAATTTTATACAATGGTAGTCTATTATATAGTGGATTGTTCTAAAACTCTAATTTGAGGATTACCATGAGATATTTATGTCAAAATTCATAGAACTCTAAAAAATTGATAATGTCATGTAATCCCTACATGGTGTTCTATTCACATGATCCTTATGAAACAATGTAATAACTTGTGTTTGGAATAAAGGAAAGAAAATTAACTTAAGTAAGAAGGGGTATGTGAATTTTGTAATCCATAGGTTATATTAATAAGATATAATTTCATTGTTCAATGTGAAACTCTAAGTAATCATCTGAAGGATTGATCCCCCTATATTTATTGGTGTAGAAAATCCATCCCACATACTTACTTCATAAAAGTAGAATAAAAAGACTTGAATTCCTTATTTTTTCCTCAGAATTCAATCCATTTCATTTTGAGTGGATTCCATTCTAAGGGGGTTTATAGACACCAAAAACATGGTTTATCCATTATTAAGAACATCAATTTTAATTTTAGATAATTTTTGATAGAGGAGTCATTTTTTAAAAACCTTAACATACACAGTCATAGATACCCCTTCTTTAGTTTACACAACTGCAAACCCCCACCCCCAAAGTACCTTACATGATCATGTAATGTTATTTTTTGAATATTAAAGGATTTATTTTCCTAAAAATACTCAAATTCATCCCTTATTTATTAGACCAAAAAAATTATTGAAGAATTTGAAGCATCACACTACTTACATGATTCATATAGCTCCTTGGAGTTTTTTTCCAATCTTCTAAAGATAAACCCAAGGAAATGAATGTATTGGAATGTTCATGATATTCTTATGACCCCATCCCCATTTTATATTTTGGATCTATGAACCCTAGTGTATCCCTTGTGTTGAGGCCACATAATACCTATAAATTAAAGATCAATCCATTATATTTAATCACCATATAACTCCCTTATGAGGTAGGATGAAATTTTTTCCCAAGTAATTTATTTCATATTGAATTATCAAGTTATCATGTATCCTATACTAGATGTATACATGATCATGTATTCAATAGTGGGGTCATCCATGACTGCATATCCAATATAAAGTTTATACACAATCATATATCCAATGGTGTGGTCATCTATGACCATGTATCTAACTATAGGGTTATTCATGACTACGTATCCTACATTAGAGGTATACACAGTAATTGACCCAAACACAATGTATACCCCTAATGACCATTGTTAGTTCCACACGGCTGAATACCCTGAGAGGGGGGGTGAATCAGGGTATGACTAATTTAAAATTAAATCTCATTCTAATCTTGTTTCCCTGTTAAGAAAAACAATATTCTCTCTCTTTCCTGTTGAACAATATAAAAATAAAGTAAAGAATGCATAGGACACAAAAAATTTTACTTGGTTCACCCTCACTAGGCTACGTCCAAGGGGAATACATCGGCAATGTGCCGATGTACCAAATCTACTATAATCACACTGATGTTTACAAGGTTCGGGGTAGATCACTTCTATTCCCAGGATCACTACCTTTATAATGTTTAGGGTCAGCTCACTGCTTTCCCATGGGTCACTCCATGTTTCTCTCTCTGGCTCACTACCGGTGGAGAGGATCACCTTCTTCCTCTTCCTTTTCTCACTGCTCTGGAAAGGATCCAATCATAGTTTATAGACTTGTAGGTCTCTTCATTATCACTAATGAATGCATCCTATGTTGTATGTGGATGCTCTGTTGAAGTTCAACTTTCACCCGTAGATGAATCTCTCTTTGCACCGAAGGTATCAGGCTATCTTCCAGCTTCCACGCAGCCCTGAATCACTACCGGGGAATCAACCTTACTTGGCACCCTTCCCTAAGCCGACATGCAAGTCTCGGCGTGCAAGTCAAAACTGGCACACAAGTCCACCTCAACCACTTGCGTGACACAAGCTTCTTCAACTCCAAACATGTTCACCACTCTTCCTTCCTCGCCCAGACCACCTTGGGTGCGCAACTATCACCTGGCACGCAACCTCTACTTGCGCGACCACACACCACTTGCACGACCACCACACCTGCGCAACGGGATCTCTGATTTTCTCTAAGTCTTGAACTTGTCATCGAATGAGGAGGGGTATACCTCTATTTATAGGAATTTGGACACCCTACGCGATGGCACTCAAGTCTCCCCTCAGTGCGCAAGTTTCGGCACGCAAGTCTCCTACCGTGAAAATCACTTGTGCGACCAAACCCAAAACTTGAGCAACCCTTATCCCTTTTCCATATTTTGATGTTCTGATCTTGGAAAACATATGGTGTGAAAGTTTCCAAGCCTTCAAGTACACGGCTCACAATTCCCTTTACCAAAAACCACTTTTCTTCATTTGTCGATTTTCAGGCTCAAAAATTTGGGAAACACTGGAAAATGGCGTCACCTTGTATCTGTTCTTTTTTTACTTCCTCCAGATCATCCATTACTTTGTCGACGTTCTTGAATCAATCATGGATCATTAACCACAACCCTTGAACTTGAAAAGCCACTATAAAATCCCCTTTGTCAACAAATTTGTATGTCGTGGTTTGCTTTGTCAACAATCACAACACAGACGTCCACTTTGTCAACAAACACAATCACCTCAAAAATGCTTCAATGATGCCTTGAGGGATTTTTTCCCAAAAACCATGTTCCCCTATTACTATGTCTTTATAAACTCATGTATTCTAATTCTATGACATCCTTTCATGTGTGCTATTCAAAACTAATGAAATCTTAACATGATTCCATACACCATTGATAAATTAGAATCCACATACTATAAATTATCTCCCCCATATAATCCCTCTTCAACTATTTTTATATCAAGATTTGGAAAATTATATACCCTATTGATAATGAAGAACATTCACCTTAAGTATACATGACATGTCTCACTACCATAGAACACCTCATTCCCTTCGAGGAGGAATTTTTTCTTTAAAAGACTTTTGATCTAGCATAAACACCACACATTTTTTCACAAACCAAGAAAGGTCACCATCCAAATTGGTTCCCAACCTAGTCTATGGCAAGGCCTGATGGGCGTTCTCGATCCCCACGGGCTTATCAGGTATCCATACAAGAAAGTGGGAATGATTTCACCCAAAGATAAAAGCACAACACTACCAAATATATATAAATATATATATATATATAAACAAAGCTGGAAAACATAACCAAACAAGCCATTACATGGTTTAAAATTTAAGTTTACATGTTTTATACAAAATCCAAAATAAGGGCTACTAAAAAAAGGGACCAGAACCCAACAGCCAAAAACCACCACAAGTAGGGGGAGAATCTCCCTTAAGTTATCTCCACAACATCGCCCAATAATATCACTAGCATCTCTATAACAACCCAAACTTTACATAAATTGTTATTGCTTCAAAATTGAAGCACACTTATTACAACATATAACAAAACCATGAAAGGACAGTATAGGTATAGTGTCTTTAGAAACTGGAAAACATAAACAACTGGTTCATAAATCATCTATGTTGTCTCCTATTTATTTCATCATACCTAGAGTCCCTTTTGGCATATCCTACTTAATAACCTTCTTCCTGACCTGGGGAAAGAAAACATAAAAAAGGGTGAGCTCAAATGATCAGTAGGGGTAACCAAATAAATATCAATCACATCATATTCATAATAACATAACATTTTGGAAATCTTAACCTGCAAAAGAGATCATAATTTCATAACATGGGATAAATCATAGTAGTGAAATGTAATCCCAATAATCATAACTTAAAACATTAAACTTTGTGGCATACACACATAATCATATAGAATCATTTCTTAGTAGTCAAGACTCATTGCCAAGACTATCTTAGCGGACAAAGTCCATTTCTGAACCGAGTTCACACCTCATTTCAGTCCTGTTTCACTGAACCGGATTAACCTGTCGTTCTAGCCATGTCTATCTCATGAGATATAAATCTTTAACCAATGAATTGGAGGGAGATATAGGTCCCACCCATCTCATAATGAAACCATTCTTATGTGTGCCACAAAATCATAAATCATACATCATAGCATAACTCATGTAATAAAAATGGGAATCTTAAACATCATACCATCATAACATAATCCATATAAGATAAAAGGACATCATAAAAATAATTCCATCATAACATAATCAAAACAATGTAAAAATAGGGATATAAATATAACCCTATATTATCTTAGATGGAAAATAATTTTGAAAAAATGCTTGAACTCCATTCCTGAGGAAAATATCCTTTCTACTTCAAAAACATTTTTCATTTCTTAACATGTCATAAAATTTTAAACTAAAAGAATTTGATTAAAAATAAACTTGAAAACTTGTAAAGTAATATTCATGGAAATAATGTTCTAAAAATCCATTCATGCCGTATAAGTTAAAAAAACATTCTTCTCATACTTTGGCTGAAAAAGTCAAAAAGTACCTCGTATGAAAAACGACAAAAGATTCCTTTCATATCTTTTACTAAAAACTCACCACAGGGTAAAATTGGATTTAAAAAATTATAGGAGGATATAAATAATATTAAATATTGACTAAACATGTATGTGGATGATAAATATTCCTAGTAAATTCTGAAGTAAAAACAATCTCAGATAAAAATTGAGATTGCGAGATTTTCCCTTACCTTAGGTCTGATTTGCTTCGCAAGTGTTCGAACCTCCTGTATAATGATTTAAATGATGTCATTGACTTATTCTATAATCATACTGATTGTTATGATATCATATATGGTCATATTTTTAGATTCTTATCTTTTTTTAGTAATATTTCATTGCTACTTGTTATTCTGGTGTTTATTGTTTTTTGTTCTTATTCGTGTTTTGTAGAATAAATTCTTATTCTTCTTTTTAGGTTATAGATACCTCATTTACAGAATTTTTTTAGTGTAACATATATCATATTTATTCATTAAATTCATTTATATAATCATTATGCAATGAATATCATGTAGAACGAGTCACATCACATCGTGGAGACGGTATTTCGTACGTACGCACGAGCGATGATATCGTTCCCATGATCGTGGAATTGAATTTAAGTGTATGTATACTATTTAAGAATCAATATAAATTTAAAATAATCATATATAGTTATTATTTACACCATTATACCCATCCAAGTAAGGTGGTGGTGGAAAATAGATTACACCACAACGTGGAGACGATATTCCGTACGTACGCACGCGCGGTGATTTCGTTTTCCGTAGGATGGATAGATGGTGAAATAGGGTTGTTTCATACTTATAATAACATATTCGTATATGAGTGATACTGATTTTATTACTTCATAATGAAACAACTAAATAAGAATAAGTAGAATAAGAAATAAAGTTGAAAGAATCGGTAACGGACATTACCTCTTCTTTGAAGCGCCTCTTCTTAACCTCCTATTAGGGCACTAAAGATGGTATTTGAAGAAGACCAGGACCTCTAGGGTGTTTCTAGGGAATTTTATAAGAGAAATTTTCAGGGTTTGGATGAACTTGAAGGCTCAAAGTGGTGTGAGGAAGAGAGGGAGGTGGTGCCCTTTTATAAGGGAGGAGAGGGGCACCTTTGGAAAAACGAAAAATATTATTTTATTATAAAGTCATATTCGGTTTTTAATAGCTCCAAATTAATTTATTTCTAAGATAAGGTGGATATGGGTCGAAATCCTCTCAAAAAATATATTTTAGACAAGTTTAGGTTACTATTTTAACCTTATCATTTAGATTTAACTTTAAGTTAAATAATTTCACTTTTACCGTGTCTTCTTTTTTTCTTACACTATAAGGTTAATAAACTTTCTATAAAAAGCCAAAAGAAACCCAAGTTGTTAATTATTAAAATATATAACCTTATCTAAGTAATTTGGCCGAACCATAGATTTTTAGGAATAAAATAACAATTAATAATATAATATTTGTTTTAAAAAACTATTTTATGTAAATTTTGACACTATTTGCTATTTGATTTTTGTGAAAATCATAACAGCGTTATTAGATCTAAAAAAGTTAATTAAATCAATAATAACATATCATATTAAACTATAAAATTAGTTTAATTCATAAAAAGTCTCAAATTACATTTATTTGGGTATTTATAATATCAATTATGTTAATATTTCATTAATAAGATAATTACTACATCATAATTGTGTCATAAATAAATTAAATTATTTAAAGTTTAAAATTATAAATAAAATACCATTATGTAGGAAATATTTTTATCTTTCTAATTAATATTTATAGTCTAAATTATCTTATGTATAACCCTATATTAAAAATGTTTTAGTTATTAAACTTTGATTTTAACTATTTTAACTCTTCTTTAAATAAAATAATAATAAATGTCCTAATCTAATCCAAGTGGCCCTAAATGGTCATATTTTATTCCTAAGGTTGTTTTTGGTCGAATTACACTTATACAATAGAATTGGGACATGTGTTAGGGTAATAATAATATCATTTTTACCCTTAATTACCCTATTTACTTTTAACCGTGGTAAAAAAAAGTAAAAGTTACTATTCACCAAAAATATTTTTATCTTATTGAACCACATTTTATTCCTTGATATTAACCGTGTCTCTCAGATTTTCTAAATTCCACTCACATAAGCGGTAAAATTAAGTTTTATGTGAATTTCCAAATTCTCCTAGGAGGTGGGTAAAAGACGGTGAAAAGTTCAATAAAATTTTTATATGTATAAAATTATTATAAAATGACTCCAATGAATTGAATTGAAATTATATAGGTATTATGTATCAATTTTGACCTAAAATAAATTTAAATAAAATAAATAATTATTTAAATAAAAAGTCGGTTTT
This sequence comes from Viscum album, assembly GCA_963277665.1. NCBI lineage: Eukaryota > Viridiplantae > Streptophyta > Magnoliopsida > Santalales > Viscaceae > Viscum > Viscum album. Next base: position 1,947,285,728 of record OY728128.1, on the reverse strand, counting down.
TAAATAGTAACCAAGTGTTTTTACTATTCCTCAAAATTGAAAGTGTTCAGAAAAATACCAAAATTTCACCCTAGGCTAATTTCGATATTCCGAATCCAAAAATGAAGTCCATTTTGAAAAATAAAATTTACAAAATTTCAAAAGTGGGTATTACTATTCATAACGGCTAGTGTTAATAATATTTTAATAGCATATCATTGTTTAGTGAAACTTGGTATTGCGTATGATAGAAGCTATCAAGAAAGGTCATGATTGCGTGTAAAGAAATCCAAGATAGTGTTGTGTGTAGTGAAAGATTACTTTGATGATGTATATAACATAAAAACAAAACATTTCTCATAAAAATATCGGGTGTTACATTCTACCCCCCTTAAAATGAATTTCGCCCTCGAAATTCGTCACTTTGTAATAAACAGATGAGGATACCTCTCCCCCATCATATCATCAAGCTCCCACATAGCTTCTTCTAATTGGTGGTTCCTCCATAAAAATTTCACCAAGCGTGTGCTCTTGTTCCGTATGAATTTTTCGCTATGATCCAGAATCTCTATCGGCTGTTCTTCGTAAGAAAGATCTTGCTCCAGCGGTACAACTTCTGAGCTGAGTACATGTGAAGGATCGGGTATGTACTTTCTCAGGAGCGATACATGGAACACATCATGAACTTGAGAGATATTCGGTGGAAGTGCCAATCGGTAAGCTACCTTCCCAATACGATCCAATATTTCGAAAGGACCGATATACCTAAGGCTTAGCTTTCTCTTCTTTCCAAATATCATTACTCTCTTCCAAGGAGATATTCGTAAGAACACTTTATCACCCACTTCAAACTCTAGGTCTTTTCTTCGGTTGTCGACATAACTTTTTTGTCAACTCTGAGCTGCTCTAATGTGTTTTTGAATAGATCTGACCTTTTCTGCCATCTCATCAACAAGATCAGGTCCTAATAGCTTTCTTTACCCAACTTCATCCCATCAAGTTGGAGTTCGGAATTTCTTTCTATAGAGAGCTTCATAAGGAGCCATCTGAATACTGGAGTGAAAGCTATTATTATAAGAAAATTCCACCAAAGGTAGGTGTTGATACCAACCACCTTTGAAATCCATAGAGAAAGATCTCAACATATCTTCTAGAGTTTGAATTGTTCTCTCAGACTGACCGTCTGTCTGAGGATGATAAGCAGTGCTGAAACTCAACTCTGTATCTAGAGTATGCTGAAGACTTCACCAGAACTATGAGGTAAACCTCGGATCCCAATCAGATATAATGGAAAGTGGTACTCCATGAAATCTTACCACTTCCTTTACATATATCCTGGAAAGTTAATCCAGAGAGAAATCCTCTCTAATAGCAATGAAGTGTGCAAACTTTGTAAGACGATCAACTATGACCCAGATAGCATTATTGTCTTTGGATGTTTTAGGAAGTCCAGTGACAAAGTCCATAGTGATGTTTTCCCATTTCTATTCAGGTATGGGTAATGGTTGTAACATCCCCTTAGACTTCTATCTCTCAGCTTTAACTTGCTGACAAACCAAGCATCGAGAGACATATTCAACAACATCTTTTTTCATGTAATCCCACCAGAAGTAATATTTCAGGTCCCTATACATCTTCGTGCTTCCAGGATGAATAGAGAATGAAGAACTATGAGCCTCATCCAGCAGTTCCTTCTTTAATTATGGGATAGGAGGAACACAAACCTGATTCCTGAACTTTATTATCCCATCACAATCAAGGTTGAATTCAGGAACATTTCTCACCTTCTTTTGTAACTCTACATCTTCTTTTTGTGCCTCTTTAATCTTTACATGTATATATGGTTGAACATTAATTTGGGAAAGATAATATTTTTCCCCTTCTATTATAATTACAAGATCCATCCTTTGTAAATCCATAAATATTGGATCTTTTGTGATCCTCCTCATGGATAAGCTAGCATGGTTTGTCGACTTAATGTGTATGCCACCTTGTTTTCTTTCCCTGGGTGGTAATGAATTGAGAATTTGTAATCCTTAATCAACTCCAACCATCTTCTTTTGCGCATATTTATCTCCTTTTTGAGAAAATATACTTTAAACTTTTATGATCAGTATAAATATCACACCTTTCTCCATAAAGATAATGCCTCCAAATCTTTAATGCAAAGATTATCGCAGCTAACTCCAAATCATGAGTTGGGTAATTTTTCTCATGGTTTTTCAACTGTCGTGATGCATAAGCTATCACCATATCATTTTTCATGATAACACACCCCAATCTCTTCTTGGATGCATCATTGTAGATCACAAACCTTTCTCCACTACAAGGCAGTGTGAGCACAGGTGCACTGGATAGCCTTCTTTTTAACTCCTTGAAATTCTCTTCACACTCCTCCATCCAAACGAACTTAACTCCTTTTTGAGTCAACCTGGTGAGTGGATTAGATAATCATGAAAAATCTTTCACAAAATGTCGATAATATCCAGCCAAACCAAGAAAATTTCGGATCTCAGTTACTGTTGTTGGTCTCGACCATATTTTGATAACCTCTATTTTTTCTGGATCCACAGATATCCCCTCTTTTGAGATTATGTGACCCAAAAATGCAACTTTTTGAAGCCAAAATTCACACTTGGTAAATTTGGAATAAAGCTTCTCCTTTCTCAGGGTCTTCAATATAATTATCAAGTGATCTTCATGTTCTTCCTTTCTCTTTTAATAGACAAGAATGTCGTCTATAAAGACTACCACAAACTGATCAAGATAGTCTATAAAGACTCTATTCATTAGATCCATGAAGATAGCAGGGGCATTAGTAAGACCAGATGGCATCACTATAAATTCATAGTGTCCATACCTTATACGGAAATCCGTCTTTGGTATATCCTCCCTTTTGACCCTTAATTTATGATACCCTGAACGAAGATCAATCTTGGAAAAGTATTGAGCTCCGTATAGTTGGTCAAATAAGTCATCAATGCGTGGGAGAGGATATTTGTTCTTGATAGTGATCTTGTTAAGTTCTCGATAATCAATGCAGAGTCTCATTGATCCATCTTTCTTCTTAACAAATAGAACAAGTGCTCCCTAAGGTGATGAACTAGGGCGTATGAATCCCTTATCAAGATTCTCTTGGAGTTGCTTCTTCAATTCCTGCAACTCAATTGGGGCCATTCTATAAGGTGTATTTGAAATAGGCAAAGAACCCGGTACGAGTTCTATTGAAAACTCAACTTCGCGATTTGGTGGAAGACCTGACAATTCCTCGGGAAAGACATCATCAAAATCCTATACAATGGGTGTATTATTAATCATGAGTTTCTCTCCAACCATTTGAGATAAATAACCTTTATTTAGTGGAATCAAGACCCATAAGATGGAATAAATTTCCACTAGAAGGTTATGCTCATCCTTGCATCGATAGACGATCATAGATTGATCTGGAATATGAAATGTGACTTCCCTTATTTGGAAATTGATATGAGATCCATATAAAGAAAGCCAATCCATGCCAAGAATAACATCAAATTCCACTATAGGAAGGATCACAAGATTTACAGGAAGCACTTTCCCACAAACTTCAATTGGAGAAGAATTGTAAACTTTTGATGCGACTATTGTGCCATTAGGGGTTGTCACAGCTAACTCAACATCTAATTGTTGAGGTAATACTGCGATACCCTTAGACAATTCTTCAGAAATAAAAGAGTGGGTGGATCCAGAATCAAATAAAACATTTTCTACTTTAGAGTGGATGGTAAGTGTACCTTTCACCACTTCATTCTCATACTCCACATCGCTGATAGAAATTGCATGTGACTTTCCTTTGTCTTTAGTCTTAAGAGTTTGTTGACGTCGATCATCATCAACAAACCTTAGATTAGGGCATTGATTGGCATAATTCCCCATTTTTTTGAACTTGTAAAATTGAAGTGTAGGAGGTGCACTCTGTGTAGCCTTTTCTTTGTTCACATAACTAGACATCTTCTTCCCATCATTGCGGAATTAAAATGCCTGATGACCTTCTTTTCCACATTTGAAACATTTACTTGTCCCTTTAAGACATGTTTCTTTCCACACTTTGAGCATAAGGGAAAACTCATCTTCTTTTCACTGTGTTCTTTATATTTTCCTTTGAATTCCATTTTCTTCTTCTTATCAAACCCATATGACTGATGGGTTACTCCAATATCCATATCAACCTTGAGAGCACATCGAACGATTTCCTCATAGCTGTTGAAGTCCCTTATGGCTAACGCCCTTTGAAGACTTTGTTTTAAGCCACTAAAGAATCGATCGATCTTACTCTCAGGTTGGATAATAATCCCAGAAGCATACCTTGCAAGTCTTGTAAAATTTTCTTCATAGGTACCAACAGATTCATCATCCTTTTTCTTTAGTTCAAGAAACTCCTTCTCCATCTTTGTTCGAAGAATACGAGGGAAGTAATTATTGAAAAATAAGTTCTTGAACTCGTCCCATTCCATGGACTCAATTTCATCTCTTGGACTCATATTCTTGATAAGATTCCATCATTGATCAGCTTCACCTTCCAAACGATATACTACTAAGATGACTTTATCATGTTCAGAACATTGAAGAACTAAAATATCTTTTCAGTGGTACTGATCTATTGTTCGGACACTAATGGATCAGTAGACCTATTGAATGAGGGGGGACGCTGCCTCATGAAGGATTCAACAGAATTTTGCTCCTTTTTTTGCTCGTTTGGAAGTACCGCTTGATTCATAGCTTGAGAAAGTTTTGTGAGCATGGAGAAAAGATTTTTCATTCCAGCTCCCATAACGTTTGGTTTCTTAGGGGGACAATCATTTCATTACCCGTCGCATTCCGCATTAACACGGTTCCTTCGGGTTCCAACCATTGACTAAAACCAAGAAGAATCGTGTGAGCAACACTAATTATAATATTAAAACCACATAATAAAGAATAAATTTCACACTTAAGGTCTTATCATAGGTTTTTCATGGCCATTTCTAAAACACTAAGATTGTGTTCTATGCTTAGACTTATCCTTAGGGTTCTTACTAAGGCTTTCACATCCTAGTTTCCAAAGTTTGACTATACCTTTCCTCTAATACCAACTATAACGACCCAAACTTTTCATACATTGTTATTTCTTCAAAATTGAAGCACACTTATTACAACATATAACAAAACCATGAAAGGACCGTATAGGTATAGTGTCTTTAGAAACTGGGAAACATAAACAACTGGTTCATAAATCATCTATGTTGTCTCCCATTTATTTCATCATATCTAGAGTCCCTTTTGGCATATCCTACTTAATAACCTTCTTCCTGACCTAGGGAAATAAAACATACAAAAGGGTGAGCTCAAATTCTCAGTAAGGGTAAACAAAATAAATATCAATCACATCATATTCATAAGAACATAACATTTTGGAAATCTTAACCTGTAAAAGAGATCATAATTTCATAACATGTGACAAATCATAGTAGTGAAATGTAATCCCAATAATCATAAATTAAAATATTAAACTTTGTGTCATACACACATAATCAGAGAGAATCATTTCTTAGTAGTCAAGACTCATTTCCAAGACTATCTTAGCAGACAAATCTCATTTCTAAACCGAGTTCACTCCTCGTTTCAGTCCTGTTTCACTGAACCGGATTAACCTGCCGTTCCAGCCATGTCTATCTCATGAGATATAAATCTTTACCCAATTCATTGGAGGGAGATATAGGTCCCACCCATCTCATAATTAAACCATTATTATGTTTGCCACAAAATCATAAATCATACATCATATCATAACCCATGTAATAAAAATGGGAATCTTAAACGTCATGCCATCATAACATAATCCATATAAGATAAAAGGACATCCTAAAAATAATTCCATCATAACATAATCAAAACAATGTAAAAATAGGGATAGAAACATAACCCTATATTATCTTAGATGGAAAATAATTTTGATAAAATGCTTGAACTCCATTCTTGAGGAAAATATCCTTTCTACTTCAAAAACATTTTTCCTTTCTTAACATGTCATAAAATTTTAAACTAAAAGAATTTGATTAAAAATAAACCTGAAAACTTTTAAATGAAGCTTCATGGAAATAATATTCTAAAAATCCATTCATTCCGTATAAGTTAAAAAAACATTCTTCTCGTACTTTGGCCAGAAAAGTCAAAAAGTACCTCATACGAAAAATGACAAAAGATTCCTTTCATATCTTTTACTAAAAACTCAAAAAAGGGTAAAATTGGATTTAAAAAATTTTAGGAGGATATAAATAATATTAAATATTGACGAAACATGGATGTGTATGATAAATATTCCCCAGTAAATTCTGAAGTAAAAATAATCTCGGATAAAAATTGAGATTGTGAGATTTTCCCTTACCTTAGGTCTGATTTGCTTCGTAAGTTTCCGAACCTTCTGTATAATGATTTAAATGATGTCATTGAATTATTACAGAATCATACCCATTGTTATGATATCATATAGGGTCATATTCTTAGATTCATAGCTTTTTTTAGTAATATCTCATTGCTACTTGTTATTCGGGTGTTTATTTTTTTTGTTCTTATGCATGTTTTTTAGAATAAATTCTTATTCTTATTTTTAGGTTATAGATACCTCATTTACATAATGGTATTAGTGTAATATATATCATATTTATTCATTCAATACATTTATATAATCATTATGCAATGAAGATTATGTAGAACGAGTCGCATCACATTGTGGAGACGGTATTCCGTACGTACGCACGAGCGATGATATCATTCCCATGATCGTGGAATTGAATTGAAGTGTATGTATAATATTTTAGAATCAATATAAATTTACAATAATCATATATAGTTATTATTTACACCATTATACCCATCCAAGTAAGGTGGTGGTGGAAAATAGATTACACCACAGCGTGGAGACGGTATTCCGTACGTACGCACGCGCGGTGATTTCGTTTTCCGTAGGATGGATAGATGGTGAAATATGGTTGTTTAATACTTATAATAACATATCTGTATATGAGTGATACTGATGTTATTACTTCATAATGAAACAACTAAATAAGAAGAAGTAGAAGAAGAAATAAAGTTGAAAGAATCGGTAACAGACATTACCTCTTCTTTGAAGCGCCTCTTCTTAACCTTCTATTAGGGCACTAAAGATGGTCTTTGAAGAAGACCAGGACCTCTAGGATGTTTCTAGGGAAGTGGAGAAGATAAATTGTCATGGTTTGGCCGAGCCTGAAGGCTCAAAGTGGTGTGAGGAAGAGAGAGAGGAGGTTCCCTTTTATAAGGGAGGAGAGGGGCACCTTTGAAAAAACTAAAACTATTATTTTATTATAAAGTCATATTCGGTTTTTAATAGCTCCAAATGGATTTATTTCTAAGATAAGGTGGAGTTGGGTCGAAATACTCTCAACAAATATATTTTAGACATGTTTAGGTTACTATTTTAACCTTATCATTTAGATTTAACTTTAAGTTAAATAATTTCACTTTTACCGTGTCTTCTTGTTTTCTTACACTATATGGTTAATAAACTTACTATAACAAGCTAAACGAACCCCAAGTTATTAATTATTAAAATATATAACTTTATCTAATTAATTTGGCCGAACCTTAGATTTTTAAGAATAAAATAACAATTAATAATATAATATTTTAAAAAAAAACTATTTTATGTCAATTTTGACACTATTTGGTATTTGATTTTTGTGAAAATCATAACAGCATGATTAGTTCAAAAAAAGTTACTTAAATCAATAAAAACATGTCATATTAACCTATAAAATTAGTTTAATTCATAAAAAGTCTCAAATTACATTTATTTGGGTATTTATAATATCAATTATGTTAATATTTCACTAATAAGGTAATTACTGCATCATCATTGTGTCATAAATAAATTAAATTATTTAAAGTCTAAAAATTATAAATAAAATACCATTATGTATTAAATCGTTTTATCTTTATAATTAATATTTATAGTCGAAATTATCTTATGTATAACCCTATATTAAAAATGTTTTAGTTATTAAACTTTGATTTTAACTATTTTAACTCTTCTTTAAATAAAATAATAATAAATGTCCTAATCTAATCCAAGTGGACCTAAATGGTCATATTTTATTCATAAAGTTTTTTTTGGTCGAATTACACTTATCCAATAGAATTGGGACATGTTTTAGGGTAATAATAATATCATTTTTACCCTTAATTACCCTATTTACTTTTAACCGTGGTAAAAAAAGTAAAATGTTACTATTCACCAAAAATTATTTTTATCTTATTGAACCACATTTTACTCCTTGATATTAACTTTGTCTCTTGGATTTTCAAAATTCCACTCACAGAAGCGGTAAAATTAAGTTTTATGTGAATTTCGAAATTCTTCTTGGAGGTCGGTAAAAGACGGTGAAAAGTTCAATAAAATTTTTATATGTCTAAAATTATTATAAAATGACTCCAATTAATTGAATTGAAATTATATAGGTATTATGTATCAATTTTTACCTAAAATAAATTTAAATAAAATAAATAATTATTTAAATAAAAAGTCGGTTTTTAAATAGTAACCCAGTGTTTTTACTATTCATCAAAAATTGAAAGTTTTCAGAAAAATACCAAAATTTCACCCTAGGATAATTTCGATATTACGAATCCAAAAATGAAGTCCATTTTGAAAAATAAAATTTACAAAATTTCAAAAAATGGTTATTACTATTCATAACGGCTAGTTTTAATAATATTTTAATAGCATATCGTTGTTTAGTGAAACTCGGTATTGCGTACGACGCAAGCTATCGAGGAAGGTCGCGATTGCGTGTAAAGCAAGCCAAGATAGTGTTGTGTGTAGTGAAATATTTATTTGATTCTGTATATAACATAAAAACAAAACATTTCTCATAAAAATCTCGGGTGTTACAATCTCGATCCACCTTCACTAAATACTTTATCCTTACCTATATCAAACATAACCAAGTATGCTTACACCCAAAGGTGTAAGCAGGGTGTGAGAGATTTCTTAGTAGGATGCCACCCAAAATAGATTCCATGATCTAAACGTTATAATGAAAAATACATTTGCAGGATTAGATAAAAGAAAAGAAAGCACTTGAACAAGTTAAAGGAATACTTTTTTAAAGGAATAACTTTTAAAGAAATGTGATTTCAAATACAACACCTTTTTCATTTGAAGTATCTAAAGAGCCCCACCGTATATCGATGGTGAGTGCACAATGGTCAAAGAGCACCTAACATGGGAGAGTCCCTATGGTTGTTAGAAAACTATAGGGACCCTAGAACCTTGTGTCTCGGTGTTAGGTGGTATATGAACAACAACAATCCACATTCTCATGCACGAGCCACTAGAGAGGAGAAGCATCCAATATTCTAGTGGTCTCCATTCATTAATGTTCTTAGTTAGTATTATAAAATTCAACCCCTCTAATTTAATCTGGGTCACATCCACTTCTTAATCACTAGCCATCTAGTCCAAGTCCACCCTCCTAGCTACCCATGCTTCTTGTTGAGTTCTCATACAAGTTTCACTCAAAACACATGTTACCACATTTATATTTCACAATCCAAACAAGTCCCAACACACACTAAAGTCACCATTTCACAAAAAAAATCCTCTTTCAAAATTCAACTCACGCCAAATAATTTCAAAAATTTAGTTTTCACCTCATACACAATTTGTTAAAACATTTACTCAATCTATAAATCATTTCAAATACACACAACAAAGTCACACTTCAAGAATTTACAAAGTTAGCATATAAAAACCATGTGAAAATAAATTTCTCAACCAGAACCTTTAAAAACTAAATTCACACCACAATTATAACATATAAATATTTCTAAGAAACTCAAGCAATCCAAATACATTCATTAAGAAGCTTTTAAGCATGGAACCACCTGCCGTTTGTGGTGAAACCCCAAAATTGGGTGTGAAACTCTCATCGCACCTTATTCTCATGAAGAAGAAGTGAAATAAAACCCTAAATCAATAGATCAACCCATAAATGTCAAGTAAGAACCCTAAAATCACAAACCTAGGGATGTAGAAGAAGAAAACCCAAAATAAAAGTGAATAATCCCTAGATTAATGGAGGAAACAAGGGGAGAAGACACTTACCCAAAGATTTATGGAATAACTACACCAAATTCGGCACAAATATTGAGTACCAAGGGAGGTGGAAGGAGATGGAGGCGCACCTAGGGTAAGGGATCCCAAGTGGGTGCCAAAATGGGTGGAAAAGGTGTAAAACCTGAGAGGAGAGAGAGAAAGAGGGAAATTTTTAATGTGTTGGCATTTCCGCATGGTTAGTCATCGTGGTTTGGGAAACCATGCAGTAAATGTGCAGACCATTATATTTAAATAGAAGAACTTGCATGGTTATTTGGTCCATGGAGCACGATAGTGCAAAAACCATGTGGTAGGTACTGTCTCCTACCGAATGGTTTCTTGGGCTTGCACATAGTTACTACTAATAGTGTGAAAACCATGTACAGTGCTCTTTCCTCCCCAAAAATTCTATTTTATTCAAAAAAATTAAATGGAAACCCAAGGAAAAATATTGACCAAAATAAAATATAAAAAAATCTAAAAATTAAATCACATATGTGAAAATTCTCCCCACCATAGAAACTTTCCTCCCTCAGAAATTCAACTGGTAACTTGATCAGAAAATAGAAATGGGCACTCTTGCTCCACCCAAGACCTTCAATCCCATGTCTCATGAATATAATTTCCATTCTTCCAAAGGATATGGACCAATGGGATAGATTTCCCACAAATCACCTTCTCTTATAAATCCACTATCTACACTAGCCATTAAAATATTTACAAGTTGGGCTCCAACTCTAACTCTTCCCAATTCATCACATGAGTCAGGTATGGGTTATACTTATTCAATTAGGATACATGAAACACATTGTGAATCGACATCAACTAAGAGGTTAAATCCAACCGGTATGACACCTTTCCAATCCACTCAAATATTTCAAAAGGTCCAACATACCTTGACGTTAGTTTACCCTACTTCCCCAAGCGACGATGACCCAAATAGGGTGACACCTTCAAGAACACTCAGTAACCCATGGAAAACTCTAGATCCTAATGCCTCTGATCAAAATAAGACCTAGGGAGACTCTGAGCTATCAAAAATTGTTGCTTGATCATCTTGACCTTCTCATATGTCTCTTGCACAAGGCTCAGTCCCAAAAGTGAGGTCTCAACTACCTTATCCCAACATAACGGAGACCGAAAATTCTGACCATAAAGCACCTAAAAGGGAGACATTAAAATAGAGTATTGGTAATTGTTACTATAATTAAATTCAACCAATCCCAAATAGATATCCCGCAATCTTCTGAATTCCAACACACAAGCATAGAGAATGTCTTCCAAAACCTAATTTTCTCACTCCATTTGGACATCTATTTGAGGATGGTACATCGTGATCATTTTAATTTGCAACCCCAAAGGCCTATGAAGGCCTTCCAAAATCCCAGAGGTGAAGCAGGGTTCCCTATCCGAAATAATTGTATATGGAAAACCATGAATCTTGATCACTTCCTAAACATATAATCGTCCCAACTCATCCACCTTTTTAATACCTCTAATTGGAATGAAATGAGATGATTTATTCAAGTGGTCAATCACTACCCAAATAGTGTTCCCTCCTCAAGGTGTACGAGGTAGGATGATAATGAATTCTATGGAAACCTCATCCCACTTCCAGGTAGGAATGGGTAATGGGTAGAGAAAACTAGAGGTCCTTTTATGCTCAGATTTCACTTGCTGACAAGTATAACATCTTGATACAAAGTAAGCTATATCCCATATCATTCTTGGCCACTAGAACTACCAAAAAACATCATAAAACATCTTGTTAGTACCAGGATGAATAGCCCAATGAGACTAGTGGTGATCCTACATCGCCCCTTCCTCAGAGCTAACAACACCACATATCGGCCCTTGAAACACAAAATTCCCTCCAGAGACAATGACCAATCATAGGATATCTCCCCACCATGTATAAACTGAAAGGATCATTGGCACAACTCATCACCAAGTTTTTTCCTCTGAACTAGCTCTTGAAGAGATTGATTCAACGACACACTTTCAAGAAATGTACCTCCACTACTCTCCCTAGTCTCTAAGTGTATCTGGTTCAAGATCCTTATAAAAGTACAATCATCATTGTACTTACTCAAAGCTTGCACTGGAACTTTCCTTCTTTAGGCATCAGCTACCACATTACCCTTTTCTGGGGTATAGATAATATCAAGGTCAAACCCCTACGAATATTTGATCCAGTGACAATGCCTCATATTGAGATCCTTCTCAGAGAATATGCAGTCCAAGATCTTATGATTAGAATAAACCACAAACATCTCCCCAAATAGGTAGTGATGCCATGTCTTAAAGTCATGTGTCACCGCTGCTAGATCCAAGTCATGAGTCAGGTAATTCTTCTCATATGGTCAGAGTTAGTGTGATCTATATGCCACCACGTGATCATCCTACATAATAACACACCCGAGACTCATGCCTGAAGCATCACAGTAAACCATATACCCCTTTCTTGACTCTGTAAATATCAACAAGGATGCGGTAGTCAACCTTCACTTAAAATACTCAAAATACTTCTAACATTCTGGGCTCCATTCGAACTTCACCCCCTTCTGGGTGAGTGTGGTCATAGGAGAAGCAATATGTAAGAAATCCTGAGTGAACCGCTTGTAATACCATATCATGATAATAAAACTCCAGATCTAAAACCCATTATTTTGATGTTCCTATGAAATAACTGCACTAATATTCTTGGGATCCACTTAAACCCCTTTCTCTGAGATGACATGGCCCAGAAACCTCACTTCCTTGATCCAGAAAGTTCATTTTGAGATCTTAGCATAAAGATGATGGTCTCATAGGGTGCCCAGCACAATCTACAGATGATGATCATGTTCCTCCTTAGATATAGAATAGACCAAGATTTCTTCCACAAATACCATGATTAATTAGTCGAGATACTAATAAAACACATTGTTCATGTGTTTCATAAGACTACTAAATTGTTCATCAATCCGAAGGGCATGACCAAGTACTCAAAGTGGCCATAACTGCTTCAGAAAACTGTCTTTGGAGTGTCTACCTCTTTCACTCTAACTTGGTGGTACCCAAGAGCAAGTCAATCTTGGAAAAACACTTTTCCCTTTTCATATGGTCGAACAAATCATCAATCCTGGAAAAAGGGTATTTTTTATAGTCACCTTATTAAGCTTTCGGTAGTCGATGCACAACCGGAGTGATCCGTTTTTCTTCTTTGCAAACAAAATAGAAGTGTCCCAAGGAGAGACGCTCGGGTGAATGAATCCTTTGGATTCCAAATCTTCTATATGTATCTTCAATTCCATCAATTCGGTATGTGCCATGCAATATGAGAGAAGAGATTTCAGTTGTGTTCTCAGCGCCAAATCGATTGCGAACTCCACATATCTCTCCAAGGGAAAGCCTAAAAAGTAATATGGGAATACCTATAGAAACTCACCCACTATGAAAGGTAGTCCATCCTCAGGAGAACTGCCATTATCCTCCAACATGAGAGATGATAAATGAAAATCAATACTACCCAACTCCGGGAGTGGAGGTCCTACTCAAACCAATTGAAGGTCCCATTATCTAAATAAAACCTAAACACTTCCATCAAGTGCCATAAAACTAACCCGCCTACGTTAACAATAAATGTGCACTTAAAAATGAAACATCTAGTCCATTCCAAGGATCATTTCAAACAATTCCATATTTAGGACCAAGAAATCCCACTCCATTTTCACCCCTAACATGGAAAGAGCACACAATGGACACTTAAGGCCTTGCTTCTTCCTCTTGACCAAAAACATCACCAACTCCATTGAAAATGATAAAATATCAGTTGGTATATTTAAAAAGTTCCAAAGACAATAAAATATAAAAGAGACAGTCACACCAGTATCAAAAATAATAGAGGTGGTAGAGGTTGCAATCAGAATGTTACCTCAAATAGTTGAGGGCCCCGCATCCTACCCCACTAGTGCCTAATCCACTACATAATGGTGCCTCATATTAGTCTTATTATGAACACAACCACTAGCCTAAGGCTCTTCTCTAAACTGACTCTGAATAGAATAAGATCTATTCATGTTTCCCCAACCAGTAAACTGAGACCCCACTGTCCTGGATAGTTCTGAATGAGCTGTCATACCCCTGGAATCCATTGATCCTGCACTGTCCTGATAAGAATGTGTAGTCCTACAAAATTTCTTCAAGTTCCCCAACTCTCCACACCGATGACAGGCTTTGGGAGGAGCCACACTTGGTGGTTGATTGTGTCCCACCTTCCCACACTGGTGGCACACCACATACCCTGTATTACAAGCCATAAAGAGAGTCTTCCTTGATGGTTGGCATAATCTACTTCCACCATTATTCCCTTACTCCTCATGCTTCATATTCTTTTCTGATGAAATACAACTAGAAATTTCTTACATGGCCCCAAATGTACTTGACCTTCCCTTGTGATAAATCTCCACTATACATGCTCGGTCAACCACTTCAGCATAAGTATTTAGTTTAAATAAGAAGACCTCAGAGTAGATCTTTGGCATCAAGACCTTCTCATACCTATGATTTTTTATTTTTTCATTGGAGACTATATTAGAAGAATACCAAAACAGCTCAGCGAAATGGTTTTCATAATCCATCACTGTCAGGTCCTCCTAGACAAGTTCCATGAACTCTTAGTACCTAGCATATGTCAAGACCTCAAGGTAGTATTGATCATTGAAGATCTCCTTGAATACCTTTCTATTCATTTTCTCTCACTTCCCAACCTAAACCACTAAGTCCCACCACCTTCGATTGGGACCCTCCAGCAGAAAGGAAGTGCACTTCACCTTGAACTCTTCAGGGGTTTCTAGGAATTCAAACATGCACTAAATATTCTCAAGTCATTCCTCCACTTCTTGAGGTTCTGAGATACCTCAAAAATACAAGGATTATTATTCAAGAATTTCTAGGCCTTATCCTTTCATGATCCAGGATCATATTCTCTGACTATAGTAGGATCATGACCCACTCCCTATCCTAGATCCTGAATAGCTCAAACTACTACTTCTACCAACCTCTAATCAAGTGAAAGGGGAGAGCTCTCTCCAACTCCTTCCCTTGGTTATGAGTAACTTTTCAGGGAGGCATGTTGTTACAAGAAGCAATAGTCACATAAAAAATTCATCAATGTATAAAGTATGGGAAAATTACAGAAACATCATAGAGAAAATAACTCAAACATTCCAAGACAACACAAAGACCAAAGAACTTCACCCACATCCAATGTCCATGTACAGTCTGCATCCTGCACGTCCCACCTGGAGGAGAATCCAAAAAATAATCCCAAAATCCCATGGAGACTCGAGTTCTATCATGAGGTGTGATGGCCAGGCACCCTACTCACAACTAGAACTCTGAGCCCCGATAGTCCTAACTCCTGTCTATCCAGAATCATCCCAAATAACATGACCCAAATAGCTAAAACCTGACTTGATATAATTTTATCACAAACTAATTTGGGTCACCATCCAACCCAATGCCTGACTCAGTTTGTGGAAAGACCCGAGGGGTGTTCTTAATCCCCATGGGATGGAAAAAGTGCCTGGGTATCCATACAATAAAGTGGGAATTATTTCACCTGAAGATGCAATCACAATACATATAATAATATATATATAAACAAATCTAGAAAACATAACCAAACAATCCCTTACATGGTTTCAAATTTAAGTTTACAAGTTTTATACCAAATCCAAAACTAGGTCTACTACAAAAAGGAACCAAAACCCAAGATCCAAAAACTACCACAAGTAAGGGGAGAATCTCCCCCAAGCTGTCTCCACAAAACTACCCAAGAAGCTCACTAGAATCCTAATCCACCTTTACAAAATACTTTACCCTTACCTGTATCAAAGATAACCAGGTATTATTAAACCCAAAGGTGTAATCAGGGTGTGAGTTATTTCCCAGTAGAATTCCACCCAAAAGAGATTCCATGCTCTAAACATTGGAATGAAAAATACATTTGTAGAATTAGATAAAAGAAAATAAAGTTCTTGAAAAATTTTAAAGGAAAAAACTTTAAAAGAAATGTGATTTCAAATACAACACATTTTTCCTTTTAAGTATCTCAAGAACCCCACTGTATGTTGACAGTGGGTGAAAAACAGTCAAAGATCACCTAACACGGGAGAGGACCTATGGGTGTTAGCTAGTTATAGGGACCCTAGAACCTCGCGTCTTGGTGTAAGGTGGTATAGGGACCACAATAATCCATGTTCTCATGAAAGATCCACTAGATATGAGAATTATCCAATATTATAGTGGTCTCCATTAATCAATATGTTTAGTTAGTGTTTTCAACGTCAATCCTACTAAGTGAAATTGGACTGTATCCACTTTTGAATCACTAGCCCTCTAGTCTTAGTCTGCCCTCCTAGCTACCTAGGCTTCCCATTGAGTTCTCATACAAGTTTTACACAAAACACATGTTACCAAATTTATATTTGAAAATCCAAACAAGACCCAACACATACCAAATTCACCATTTTACACAAAAATAATATTTCAAAATTTAACGCACACCAAATCCTTTCAAAAATATATTTTTCACCTCATACACAATTTTTTTAAAACATATAATCCATTTATAAATAATTTCAAATTCAAATAACAATGCCACACTTAAATAATTTTACAATTTAGCATATAAAACCCATTTGAAAATCAATTACTCAACCAAAACCTTTAAAAACTATATTGACATCACAAATGTAACTTATAAAACATGCTAAGAAACGAAAGCAATCCAAATACATTCATCAAGAAATGTTTAAGCATGGAACCACCTACTATTTGTAGAGAAACCCCAAAATCTGGTGTGAAGCCCTCGCCGTACCTTAGTCACACCAATAAGGATCAAGATCAAACCCTAAATCAACAGATCGACCCATCAATTTTAAGGAAGAACCATAAAATTGCAACAATAGGGCTGGAGAAGAAGAAAACCCCAAATATAAGGGAAAAATCATATATTAATGGAGGAAACATGGGGAGAAGACACTTACCTAGAGATTCTTGGAATAACCACACCAAATCTGGTACAAAAAATGAGTCCCAAGGGAGGTGGAAGGAGGGAGAGGCACGCCTAGGGTGAGGGATCCTGAGTGGGGTGCTAAAATGGGGGAAAGGGGGTTAAACCCGATAAGAGAGAGAAAAGAGGGAAATTTTAAATGTGATGGCAGGTTCGCATGGTTACCTGAGCCATAGAAAATGGCCATGTGGAAGCTGTGTGGTAGGTATTATCTTCTACTTCATGGTTTCCTGGTCTTGCACACGATTGCTACTAATCATGTGAAAACCATGTGCAGTGATCTGCCCTCCCCAAAAATTCTATTTTATTCCAAAATTTCAAATGGAAACCCAAGAAAAAATATAGACCAAAATAAAATAGAAAAATACCTAAAAAATAAATCGCATATGTGACACATTTCCTCTCAAAACTTACTCTAGATCCATTTAATTCTTCTTGTATTCTATAACCATTTTAATATAATTATAAACAATTCTATCCCATTAGACTTTTAGATCTCTTAAATATGGCTACTGATATGACATATGACTAACTTTTATCCCACTATTTACCACCTATTGTAGGTCTATTTTTACTTCCCTATTTATTTTATATTGGGAATTTTTTTATAAATGGTCTACCATTCCAATTTTTACCTTTTACATTCATCCCATATATCGATATAAACTTCTAAGGCTGCCTATTCATAATCCATGCACTAAACTGTTTCATGGTACCTTTTTCTAATAGTCAACATTGTTTGAAATTAAACTAAAAGATATAATGTCCATGGTTTTATAAACATAAAAGTAAAAATATTAGTCTAGGTTTTAGGACATTAAAAGTTTCACCTTGGCACTAGTGCAGAAAACGTTTTTTACGTCAGTTATTTTTCATTTTTTACTTCGTTTTTTAGCCTACGTTAATACGAATGACGTTATAAATATTGTTTTTTTATTTCTATTATTTAAAAACTGACGTAAAAAACATAACATCACGGTGTTTATCATGTCGGTTATTAATTAACTGACGTGAAAAAACCAGGGGGGGTTTATCACGTCGGTTATTACATAACCGATGTGATAAACTAGGGGGGTTTATAACGTCAGTTATTATATAACCGACGTGATAAAACAGTAAGAGGGATGTTTTTCATGTCGGTTATTAAATAACTGATGTGATAAAAGTCCTGGTAAATGGTTTATCACGTCAGTTATTATATAACCGACGTGATAAACTAGTCCGGGGGGGTTTATCACGTCGGTTATTAAATAACTGACGTGATAAAAGGCCTGAGAAATGGTTTATCACGTCGGTTATATAATAACCGATGTTATAAACCAGTCTGGGGGGGGTTATCACGTCGGTTATTTAATAACTGACCTGATAAACCATTCCACAGGTGTTTATCACGTCGGTTATTCAAATAACCGACGTGATAAACCCTTCCCCATTCCTTTATCAAGTCGGTTATAAAATAACCGACGTGAAAGACCAATTTTTTTTAAATGGAATGCAGTCTTGTGCTCTCCCCAGAAACAACCAGAAACCAAATCAAAAATTCGTACCACAAAAATAGAAGTAGATCAAAACAAGAACCAAATAAAAATTTAAAACTTACCCCACAGGACAGCCCCCCACCACCCCTATAACAACCCCCCTCACCCCACTGGACAGCCACCACCACACCCCTGGACTTCTCCCCGACCCCCTGGATAGCCCCAAACACCCTGAGACAACCCCCCCCCCCACCCACACCCTGGACAGCACTCTCACACCCCTGGACAGCGCCGCCCCTCACCCCATTGGACAGCCCCCACCACACCCCTGGACTTCCCCCGACCCCCTGGACAGCCCCAAACACCCCTGGACAACCCCCCCCCCCCCCACCCTCAAGTATACCCCCACCCCTGGACAACACTCCCCCACCCCTGGACAGCCCTCCCATACCCCTGAACAACACCAAACACCCCTGGACAACCCCTCCACACCCTCCTGGACACCCCCTCAGAGGGCACGCCGATGTAAGGTACTCATCACTCCCACATGCCAAGCTTGAGCTCTCAAAATGTTTCACATGTGGGAGTGATGAATACCTTCTAGCGGTATTCATCCCCCCGAGGGATGGAGGTGCCTCCTCTCCCACCCGGACTGCCCCCCCCCCCCACCCCCATGGACACCCTGGACCCCCCCCCCCCCCACCCCACCCCACTGGACAACCCTCCCACACCCCTGGAAACCCCCCTCACCCCACAGGACACCCCCACACCCCAGTACAGCCTCCCACTCCCCTGGACAACCCCACACCCTTTGAACCCCTCCCCCCAGACCAGAATCCATACCAGAAAAACCATCATAAGTAGACCAAAACAATAAGTAGAGAAAAATTAAACATTCACATATATAACATTCAAAAATTACACTGTCAACTTCAAAAAAAACTAAATCCAACCTAAATGACTACCAAATAAACAATTATAAAGACAATATTCAAAATTACATTTTACACTACAAAAAACTAAAATTCAATCAAACCTGTAAAATAATTTGACCACTCCACTTATAAGTGTTTGATTCCATAAGAAGTATAGGGTTGAGGGTCATCAAATAGCTAAAAATTAAAAGGATAGTAGTTGACGTTTATAATGAATAAATGAAATTAAAATATTATGGCAAAGTTTAAAAGGAAATCTTACCAGGTCAAAGTTCACAATTTTCCCAGTTGTTATTATTTCATACATAAATCTTAACATATAATATCCGCATTCGATGATGCCTTGTTGTTCATGAAAATTATTTTTGAATGAGTGTAAATTCAATATATTATTTTTATGTAATAAATCAAAATGTACAAATTATAAATAGATATTTACCTTCGCATTTACATATTTGATCATTGCACTCCTTTTCTTTGTGTTTTTTCGAAAGTAGACCCATGCCCTGTTAGAAAATAATACGAATGGGGTAAATTTAAAATTCATTATAATATATAAAACTATTGAGAAATTGAAACTTACTTTTCCAATATATTCATAAAAATTCATCATCCAACATTATGTGACTATATTATGTTCAAGTATTTCAGCAATATAAATCATTCTTTGTTCCTCATCCAATGCACATGCTTCATGGGAAATCAATTGCGGGTCCATGAATCCATATACATTTGTCAGCTCATTCCTCTCACAAATTTAATAAAGATACCTAATACAAAACAGTCATAATTATACATTTTTAATAAATATAATGTAGGGAAAAGTTATTAAGACTTACATGGAAAAAAAATTCACCACGTTGATGCCCAACTTATCTCTAGTAAAAAGCTTCATGATATCAGTTTTCATAATCCCCACAGTTATTGCATGTCCACAAACAAGATATTCCATTGGAAACTCATAATGACCCACCAAAAAATTTGAATATCTTCACAATCTTTCAAGACTACTAGAATCTGTATCTGATGTCATAGCCATTTGTCTTTGTTGTTGTCTATATAGTATTTATTTACCTTTGAAGTATTCCTCTAAAAATAAATATAAAAATATATTAGTTTTCAAATGATAAAACAACTTTAATAAAAAAAATAAAATAAAAGATATAACATTCATACATCTATGGTAATGAGTCGAAGAAGTTTGGATGGCCAAATTAAAAAATGGTCGATACTATGTCCAACTATCGTCACCTCATCTGTAGGTAATGGTACTCGAGCTGATCTATCTATAATATCTTGTATAGTGACCCTCTAATTCTCTGCCTTTAATTGTTGATGATGAACTGTATCTTCTGTACAATATACCAACCCATATGAAACTATATGATTTTTAGGATCATCAACACACAACTCGCAATAAGTAGGAATTTGCGGCAGAGGAGTAGGATGAAAAATGGGGTCTGCAGGCTAAGGTGGGGGAGTGGGAGCTACTAGCGGAGGTCGAGGATAAATAATGGGGTCTGCAGGGGGAGATGGAGGAGTGGGAGCTGCAGTCTGAAATTGTCTTTGCATGTCTATAAACATAGACTTTACTGATGCTCTAATATTTTCCTCTATCTTCGCATTAATATTATGAACTTTAGCCTCCAAGGATTCTATTTTTTTTTATAAACACCCTCAATGTTAGAATTTGAAGAACGTGGAAACACTTTTCTTACCGATACACCTGACAGATATCCTCTTACACGACTAGGATGTTCGGGCTTTCCCAATGCTACTGATAAAATATCTTGCCTCCCAGTAGTTGTAAATGACCACTGTGAGCTTTTCTCCTCAAGAGAGTCCTTTATTAATTAATTGAACATTTCTGTAATGATTGAAATTATATGAAGAAAATAGTTAACTTAAATAAATAAAATAGATATCTTATAATCCTCTCAGCTATGATTCTCAATTCTTCCGAAAGATATTTCCCTTTTTTCCCATCCGAGCTCTCTTCCATTTTTCATGTCTAGATGGAGGGGATGAAGGGGCCACCTCTCTAGAGCTTGAAGTCTCAGCTCTTAGTTTTTGAAATTTTTTCGCCATCATCTGTTCTTCCAAAAATGCATACCCTCCTCGAGATAAACTATGATGGTATACATTTTAAGATTGGATCTCCTGATGAGCTTTCGTTGTTTGCTGTAAATTGAGAATAAGAAATAATTAACAAAACATTAATAAAATCATTTATATAAGAAAGCTTATAAAAGTTTACATTGCCCTTACCAAAAATGACTCTTTTCTTCTACTTTCAAAAAATTGACTCCATGTGTCTTCATCTATAATAGGATATATACAACATGGATTTTCATGAATCCTATGAAAAAAAATGAAATCAGATGAGATGGTTGATTTGAAATCCCTCCATCTCCTGGCATCCATTGATAATAATTTCTTCCTGACTCCTCCAATGTCAGTAATATCAAATTTCATCTGATGAAGAAGAGTTTAAACATATTATATATACTAGAAACATTTTAAGAATAGTCAAAAAATAGAAAAGGATCTTACCAAAATCGTCTCCCACAACTGAGAGATTACCTCTTTATCCACACTTCTCCAGTCATCATACAAAATGATTATTTTTCTCTTAGCCTGATTTGATACAAAACTCTTAAAATATTTTGCATTTGGACCTCTAGGAATATCATCATCATCAAAATCAACGAGTATCCTCTGATCCTGCATATGGGAAAGTGCTAATTTTGGTAAACGTGTGCACCCACGTTTACCAACTCTTGAACTCTTTGTCGTAATAGGAGCACATAAGGAAGATTCGGGAACATCAAGAGGAGCATGTGAATGTTCCTCCCCATAGGTATGACTAATATGATGATCTCCAGAATCAAGTGGTTGATCAAATGAATAATCTTTCATTATCCTTCAAATCAAAAAAACAGACATTAGTTCACAAATATAAAAATTCAAATATTTTAATACTACTGTAATCAGAAAATAGAAAATTGTACTAAGTTACGTAATAGTAAACATTGTTAATATGGTAATCATGTTAAACAATGGTAAATATGGTAAAGATGGTAAACATGGTAAACATGGTAAACCTGGTAAACCTAGTAAACATGGTAAAGTAATTGTTACTGAACAAAAATAATAGATATATAATTCATGTAATGGTAAACATGATAAAGTAAACTAAACAAACTTAAAATAAACAAAAACTTATACTTGTTTTGTTTTAATATATGTTTTAATAAAGAAAAAAATTACAATATCTAACATTTTATGAAAAAAATAAATGTAAACAAGAAATAAACATATGTTACCTGTAATTTTAGGAATGTAAAAATGGATTGTTTTCCCAAATTCCTTCGTTGTGATCGTTCCTTATGGCACAAACCATGTCTTCAACATGCTCATCATTATGTTTTGTTAATCTTTCAATGGAAGTAGGGATCTCACATAAATCAGCATCTTCATCAAGTTCATCCTCACCAACATATTGTTTTTTCCCTTGTAAAACAACAACCCATTGCATATCTGATTGAAATACTACATAGAATTTTTTTTCATTTGTTGCATTATAAAAGAATCAGCTATGTCTTTCAATCTATTCAGATTAACAAGTTTCGTTCCAAATTCATCGTGTTTGACACTATTATTACTGATAAACCATTTACAGTTAAAAATAGTAACTTTAATTTTAAAGTAATCAAACTATCATATGTCTTCAATCACTCCATAATATGAACTTGATGCAGAAATTGGGTTTTTGTCCTTAGCACTCAAAAAATGCATTGCTTCTGCAAACACCAATACACCACTATTCCGAACTGCACTTCTTTTATCCTGAGCTATCGTATGAAATGTATAGCCATTAATGTCATAACCGGACCATGTTATCACATATAAACATGGACCACCCATTATCCATTTTAATGTCTCTGATACATCTAATCTACCAAGAAAGATCTTTTTAAACCATGACAAAAATGTTTTTTTGTGATCATTCAAAATCCACATTTCTTTCTTCTTTGGATGACATTGTTTCAACTCATTAATATACAATGTGATATACGGTTGAGCATCAGCTATGTTATTCTAGATGTATGATTCTAACTTCTTCATCTGTTCAGCTGAAAATGATTTTACTTTCAAGCCACGAATCCCCTTTCTCTCATTATTAACTCGTTCATGGCAAGATGGAGGCAAACTTATGTGATGCTCCACAGCCAAGTAGCTCGTACAAATCTCTATAACCTCCTTAGAAATATAATTTTCAATAATGGAGGATTCAGGTCGATATGGATTCTTAACATACCTCTTCAATATTTTCATATACCTTTCAAAAGGATACATCAAATGAAGATATACAAGTCCACAAATCTTTATTTCTAAAACTATATGAATTATTAAATGCACCATTATATCACAAAAAGTTGGTGGAAAATACATTTCCAATTGACAAAGTATAAAAATTGCATCCTTTTCCAAAATGTTCAAAGCATTCACAGCAATCGCCTTATTACAAATTGAATTGAAAAAATAACACAACTTCATTATAGTCTTTCTAACAGGGATGAGCAATATTCCACGCAATGCAACTCGTAGAATTTGTTGCATCATGACGTGACAATCATGTGATTTCATACCTATCAAATTCAAGTCCTTCAAGGAGACAAAATTTTTTACATTTAAAGAATAACCTTGAGGCACTTTGATATCATGACGACACTGACAAAAGCTAATTTTCTCCCTCTTCGATAATGTATGAAAATCTGTGGGAAGAAATGTTCGTCTTCCTTTAGGAGTGGGAGCTAACTCTAAACGTATTCCCATTGATAGTAAGTCTAATCTTGCATTCAACTCATATTTTGTCTTCCCTTTAATGTCTAACAATATTCCAATAAAACAATCACAGATATTCTTCTCCATGTGCATGACATCAATATTATGTTTAACTTCATGATATCTCCAATATGGTAGCTCAAAAAATATTGACCTTTTCTTCCAAATATGTCTATCATTACTAGATTTCTGTGTCTTTCCCAATGTCACGTCAAGGTTTTTTACCCTCTCAAAATACAGATTAGGGGATAAAGGTTTTGAAGCAATATCAAATTCTTGTGATCCATTGAATGCCTTTTTTAATATTTTATAAGTTTGATCCATAGGAAAAAACTTTCGATGACCCATGTACATTGTTTTCCTCCCATGATGAAATTGAAAATATGACTTCTCTTGTTCGTAAATTGGATATGCTTTATGCCCTTTAACACTGTATCCCAAAAAATTTCCATATGTTGGGAAGTCATTTATAGTGAACAAAAGCACTGAATGTAGTTGAAAGTATTCCATTTTATAAGAATCATACACTCTAATACCATCAACCCATAAAAGTTTCAAATCATCAATCAACGGTGACAAGTAAACATCATTATCATTCCCGGGTTGCTTCGGACAAGAGATCATTATAATCAACATGAAATATTTGCGCTTCATACAAAATTCAGGAGAGAGGTTGTAAATTACCAATAAAACAGGACATGAACTATGTGTGCTACTGAGGGTTCGGTATGGATTCATTCCATCTGTGCACAACCCTAGTCTGAGATTTCTAATTTCATTTCCAAATGTAGAATACTGCTCAACAATTTTCTTCCATTGTGGACAATCAGATGGATGACATATTTTTCTATCACATAACCGCTCATCTTCATGCCATCTTAACCTTTTTGAATCATGTGAATTAGAAAATAAACTTTTGAAACGATTAATTATAGGAAGATACAAAAATACCTTTGAAGGTATCTTTGTAAATCTCTACATCAGCCTGTAATTTTTCTTTCACCTTAAACTGTGATGTCCCGCATTTACGAAACTCTAACAGAAATTCATATTCCTTCCTATATATAATACATTCATTTGGACAGGCATGTATTTTATTGTATCCCAATCCCATCGAGCATAATATTTTCTTGGCCTTATAATGTGAATTTGGAATATCATTATCTTTTTGAATAATGTCTTTCATCAATTGTAGAAACTCTATAAAACTTCTGTCACTCCATCCATGTTTCGCCTTCAAGTTAATCAATCATAACACCACTGACAAAACCGTAAAATCTGTACAACCAGGATATAATGGTTTTTCAGCATCACCATATAGACGCGCAATTGTCGGTTCTATCTCAATTTGTTCTGCTGAAATATCGCGAATCATTTCTCCAATTCCATCAGAGTTACCATCTTGCGAATCATTATCACCAGTGACATTCCATCCAGTTTCACCATGCCAAATCCAAGGGATGTAACTCGGATTAAAACCATGACAAATTAGATGATCTTTTATCTCTCTAATTTTCAACTTCTTCGTATTCAAACATTTCAGGCATGGATAGAAAAAAATGTCACTACTTGGAACATTTCATTTAGAAAATTCCAAAAAGGCATCAACACCTTCCTCATATTCATTTCTCATTCGATGTGTCGTAATATAATTTCGACTCATTATTACCTATAACAAATATCAAAATTATACATATTTTTATGATAAGACAAATATATGTTTATATGAAAAAAATCATAATTTGAATGTAAAACAATTTTGAAATATAAAATAAATCTATGCATATTTAAAAAAAATATGCTTGAATGTGATTTTAAAAATAAAATATAATTAGATATAACAGTTTTAAATTCCATTGAATCAAAGAAAACCATGGGGCCTCCAATGGTTGATAGAAAATTGGAGAAAATGGAGTAAACCTGAGAATCAAATCAAATTAAAAATAAAAACTCAAATGGAGAAAATCACAATGTAAATCCAATCATCATGGCACAATGGGGTCATCCCCCCTTGGATCCCCCCCACCTCCATGGACACCCTAGACACCCAACAACCCTCTGGACAGCCCCCCAAACCCTCTGAGCAACACCCCCACCCCCTTGGACACCCCCTGGATACCACCACCCCCTTGGACAGCCCCCCACCCCTCTGGACATCCCCCCACCCCCTGGAAAGCCCCCCACCCCTCTAGAAAGCACCCCCACCCCTCTAGACACCACCCCCCACCCCTCTTGGACACCACCCCGCATCCCCCTACCCTGTTGGACACCCCTGGACAACCCCCAACCCTCTAGACAGGCCCCCAACCCTCTGGACAGCCCCCCACCCCCTAGACAGCCCACACCCCTCTAAACAGCACCCCCCCCTCCTGGACACCACCCCCCACACCCTACCCCCTTGGACACCCCCCCCCCAACCCTCTGGACAGCCCCCTCCCCCCGGATAACCCCCCAAACCCTCTGGATAGGCCCCCACCCCCTTGGACACCCCCCCACCCACCCCCTCGGACAACCGCCACCCCCTTCGACACCCCCACCCCCTTGGACCCCCCCCCCCCACACACACACACACACCCCTAGATTCCCCCCCCCCCCACCTCCATGGACACCCTGGACACCCCCCAACCCTCTGGAAAGCCCCCCGAACCCTCTGAACATCACCCTCACCCCCTTGGACACCCCCTGGACACCACCACCCCCTTGGACAGCCCCCACCCCTCTGGACAGCCCCCCCCCCCCCCACCCCCTGGACAGCCCCCCACTCCTCTAGACAGCACCCCCCACCCCTCCTGGACACCACCCCCACCCCCTACCCCCTTGGACACCCCCCTGGACACCCCCCAACCCTCTGGATATCCCCCCCCCACCCCCTTGGATATCCCCCCCCCCCCCACCCCCTTGGACCCCCCCCCCCCCCACACACACACACACACCCCTAGACTTCCCCCCCCCCCCATCCTCCATGGACACCTTGGACACCCCCAACCCTCTGGACAACCCCCAACCCCCCGGACATCCACCAACACTCTTGATAGCTCCCTAGAACCATGGGATTTTAACATCAAGCTAGTTGTTTTGGCATATCTAGGGATTTTAACCTCAAGCTACTAGTTTTTGTATCACACCATTATTCAAAATGAGAACCATGAACTATATATCCTACTAGTCTAAAATGCTCTATTGTGCAATGAATCGGGTTTTAATAGCATACGAATACTTATAATAGTCCACGAAAATAAGCGACGTAAATAGATTATGGAACTACAAATAGTGATACCCAAAATACAAACAACCAAGATCCAAATGAACATTCCACCATGAAAAACCATATATACTTATAAAATAAATCACAATGGTACACGGAATGGGTGTATCACAATGATTTACATATAAATTTTAGTAATATTGGTGAATGAGATCATTAGTTTTAAATGAAAACAAAAATTACCATCAATGTCGGGCTTCCGCGAAAAAAAAACAAACGAAATAGAAGTAGGTGAGGCTTACATGAATATTGCGAGTTGATCTAATAGATCTAGTTATAATAAATAAGATGATGATGGAAAAACAAGGTAAGAGGGTTCGAAATCGAAGAATCTTACCTAGTTTAAACAAAAAAAAATTACAAAACGTAAATATGGACTATTCGAAAAAAAAACAAATGAAATAAAGTCGTGGGAGGCTTACCTGAGTGTTGCGAGTGGAGATGATAGATTCGAGGAGAGTAAAGATGATAAATGATGATGGAAAAACAAGTTTAACGAAACGAGACTAAAGAGTCGATTAGGGTTTTCCACACGAGAGAGACGAGTCGTCGGTCTGTCGATCAAAAAATCATCAATGACAATCCACGGGGCATGTTAATTTTTTAAATGTTTTATAATGTCGGTTATTTAATAACCGACATTATAAACTATTTTTATTACATTTATAACGTCGGTTATTATAATAACCGACGTTATAAATGTATCAGATTATGCAGTTTTTACGTCGATTATTTTATAACTGACATAAAAAAAGCCTCATGATGGTCTTTTACGTCGGTTATTCTATAACCGACGTAAAAAACAAATCAAAAACCACAGTTTTTACATCAGTTATTTTATAACCGATGTAAAAACTGCCAGGTGTTGATTTTTTACATCGGTTATACTATAACCGACCTGAAAAATTCAGCGGGTTCAGTTTTTACGTCGGTTATTTAATAACCGACGTCAAAAAGGCCTCAGATGCCGCCTTATTTACGTCGGTTATTAAATAACCGACGTAAAAAATTCGTAGATACCTCGTTTTTTATGTCAGTTATTAAATAACCGACGTAAAAAATTTACTATCTGTATTTTTTACGTCGGTTATAAAATAACCGATGTAAAAAACCACGTCTCACAGATTTTCACGTCGGTTATATATAACCGACGTAAAAAATGGTGACGTTAAAAATGATTTCTGCACTAGTGTGGGTTCTTATCACACAACATTAATTGGTACAATTTTCCATGTTACGTGGATCTAAACTATGACCTCAAAATATATGGGTTTTGATTCTTTCCATAGAGATATGTAGGATTCCTTTTATGGGATTGGTCCTAATACCAAAACATCTCCCTCCTCTACTAAAATATCTTTAATACTTCATGTATGGAAAAAA
Organism: Viscum album; assembly: GCA_963277665.1. Taxonomy (NCBI): domain Eukaryota; kingdom Viridiplantae; phylum Streptophyta; class Magnoliopsida; order Santalales; family Viscaceae; genus Viscum; species Viscum album. The sequence continues at coordinate 1,947,256,633 of OY728128.1, read as the reverse complement.
ATATGTGTGACCTTAAGCCTTTTTAAACAGTGTAAAATGTTTTAGTAATTATAATCCTTCTTGAAAATCATAAAACTTTAGCATAACCTTAATAATTTTTGAATGTAATGAAGCTACAGGAAAACCTTAATCATTCTTGTAAAGCACATAAATTTATTTTAACCTTAATACCTTATTATATGGAAATAAACTCCCACATAACCTTAATCCTTCATGGAATACATGAAACTCTAATAAAAACTCCAGCCTTCTTGGAAAACATAAAACTCTAACATAACCTTAAGCCTTCATAGCCAATATGAAACTCCACCATACACTAACTATTCAATATTATCCTGAATGGATACTATAATTCTAATTAAATATATTTTTGATGGTTCAACCTACTAGTGATGATCCAATAAATTCCTAAATATGTTAGAGATGATCCAAATTTCTAATAACAAGCCTATAAATTCCAAAATTTATTGGTGATGACACTAGGGCATAAAATGTTTTTTATGTCAGTTATTTTTCATTTTTTACGTTGGTTTTTAGCTGACATTAATACAGAAAACGTTATAAATATTGTTTTTTACGTCAGTTATTTAAAAACCGACGTAAAAAACATAACATCATGGTGTTTATCATGTCAATTATTAATTAACCGATGTGAAAAAACCAGGGGGGGAGGGTTTATCGCATCGGTTATTAGATAACCAACGTGATAAAACAGTGCGAGGGTGTTTATCACATCGGTTATATAATAACCGATGTGATAAACCATTTCCCCAGCCTTTATCACGTCGGTTATTACATAACCGACGTGATAAACTGAGGGGTTATAACGTCGGTTATTATATAATCGACGTGATAAAACAGAGTGGGGGATGTATATCACGTCAGTTATTAAATAACCGACCTGATAAAAGGCTTGGGAAATGGTTTATCACATCGGTTATATAATAACCAATGTGATAAACCAGTCTGGGGGGTTTTATCACGTCGGTTATTAAATAACCGACATTATAAAAGGCCTGGGAAATGGTTTATCATGTCGGTTATATAATAACCGACGTGATAAACTAATCTGGGGGGGTTTTATCACATCGGTTATTTAATAACCGACATGATAAACCATTCCAAAGGTGTTTATCATGTCCGTTATTCAAATAACTGACGTGATAAACCCTTCCCTATTCCTTTATCACGTCGGTTATAAAATAACCGACCTGAAAGACCAATTTTTTTTAAATGGAATGCAATCCTGTGATCTCCCCAGAAACAACCAGAAACCAAATCAAGAATTCGTACCAAAAAAACAGAAGTAGAACCAAACAAGAACCAAAGAAAAATTTAAAACTTACCCCACTAGACAGCCCCCCACCACCCCCTGAACATCCCCCCCTCACCCCACTGGGCAGCCCCCACCACACCCCTGGACTACCCCCCGACCCCCTGGATAGCCCCAAACACCCTGGGACAACCCCCCCACCCTCATGTATACCCCCCACACCCTGGACAACACTCCCACACCCCTGGATAGCCCTCCCACCCCCCCCCTCACCCCACTAGACAGCCCCCACCACACCCCTGGACTGCCCCCCGACCCCATGGACAGCCCCAAACACCCCTAGACAACGCCCCCACCACCACCACCACCCTCATGTATACGCCCCACCCCTGGATAGCACTCCCACACCCCTGGACAGACCTCCCACACCCCTAAACAGCCCCACACACCCATGGACAACCCCTCCACACCCTCTTAGACACCCCCTCGGGGGGGCACGTCGCTAGAAGGTACTCATCACTCCCACATGCCAAGTTTGAGCTCTCAAAATGTTTCACATGTGGGAGTTATGAATACCTTCCAGCGGCATTCAACCCCTAGAGGGATGGCGACGCCTTCTCTCCCACCCGAACTCCCCCCCCCCCACTGGATAGCCCTCCCACACCCCTGAAAACCCCCCTCACCCCAAAGGAAACCCCCACACCCCTGGACACCCCCTGGACAGCCTCCCACTCCCCTGGACAGCCCTTTCACCCTCCTGGAAATGCTCCCACCCCCTAGATTTCCCCCCCCCCACTCTCATGGACACCCAAGACCCCCCCACCCCCACCCCACCAGACAGCCCTCCCACACCCCTGGACACCCCCCCCCCCCACAGAACACCCCCCCACACCCTTGGAACCCCTCCCCCCCAGACCAGAATCCATACCAAAAAAACCATCATAACTAGACCAAAACAAGAAGTAGAGCAAAATTAAACATTCACATATATAACATTCAAAACTTACACTGTCAACTTCAAAAAAATCTAAATCCAACCTAAACGACTACCAAATACACAATTACAATGACAATATTTAAAATTACATTTTACACTACAAACAACTAAAATTCAATCAAACCTGTAAAATAATTTGAACACTCCACTTGTAATTGTTTAATTTCTTGAGCGGTATAGGGTTTAGGGTCATCAAATAGCTACAAATGAAAAGGATAGTATTTAACATTTATAATGAATAAATAAAATTGAAATATTATGCCAAAGTTTAAAAGGAAATCTTACCAGGTCAAAGTTCACAACTGTCCCAGTTGTTATTATTTCATACATAAATCTTAACATATAATATCAGCATTCGATGAAGCCTTGTTATTCATGAAAATTCTGTTTGAATGAGTGTAAATTAAATATATTATTTTTATTTAATAAATCAAAAAGTACAAATTATAAATGGATATTTACCTTCTCATTTACATATTTGATCTTTGCACTCCTTTTCTTTGTGTTTTTTCAAAAGTAGACCCATGACCTGTTAAAAAATAATATGAATGGGGTAAATTTAAAATTCATTATAATATATAAAACTACTGAGAAATTGAAACTTTCTTTTCTGATATATTCATAAAAATTTCCCACACATTATCATGGACAGATCATATCCAATAAAGTGTTTTCTCCCTTGGGTAAAAAACCCCTAACATCCAATGATCACTGATAAAAGAAAATTTAAGGTTAGTGGTTTTTCATGTTAAAAGATAATAAACTCTTTGAGAGATATGTGTTTCATACCTATCACAAAAAGGAATCATCCAACATTGTGTGACTATATTCTGTTCAATTATTTCAGCAATATAAAGCATTCTTTGTTCCTCATCCAATGCACATGCTTAAGGGGAAATCAATTGCAGGTCCATGAATCCATATACATATATCATCTCATTCCTCTTAGAAATTTTATAAAGATACCTAATACAAAATAGACATAAGTATAAATTTTTAATAAATATAACACAGGGAAAAGGTGTTAAGACTTATACGGAAAAAATTTGCACCACGTTGATGCCCAACTTATCTCCAGTAACAAGCTCCATGATATCAGTTTTCATAATTCCCACAGTTATTGCACATCCACAAACATGAGCTTCCATTGGAAACTCATAATGACCCACTAACAAATTTGAATATCTTGAAAATCTGTCAAGACTACTAGAATCTATATCTGATGTCATATCCATTTGTCTTTGTTGTTGTCTATATAGTATTTCTTTACCTTTGAAGTATTCCTGTAAAAATAAATAGAAAAATATTTTAGTTTTCAAATGATAAAACAACTTTAATAAAAAAAAGATATAACATTTATATGTCTATGCTAATGAGTCGAAGAAGTTTGGATGGCCAAATTAAAAAATGGTCGATACTATGTCCAACTATCATCACCTCATCTGTAGGTAATGGTAATCGAGCTAATCTATCTATAATATCCTGTACAGTGACCCTCTGATTCTCTACCTCAAATTGTTGGTGATGAACAGTATATTTTATACAACATACCAACCCATATGCAACTATATGATTTTTAGGATCATCAACATACTACTCCCAATAATTAGGAAGTTGCGGAAGAGGATTAGGATAAAAAATGGGGTCTGCAGGCTGAGGTGGGGGAGTGGGAGCTACTAGCGAAGGTGGAGGATAAATAATGGGGTCTGCAGGGGGAGGTGGAGGAGTGGGAGCTGCAGTCTGAAATTGTCTTTGCATGTCTATAAACATAGACTGTACCGACGCTCTAATATTTTCCTCTATCGTCGCATTAATATTATGAAATTCATCCTCCAAGGATTCTATTTTTTTATAAACACCCTCAATGTTAGAAGTTGAAGAATGTGGCAACACTTCTCTTACCAATACACCTGACGGATATCCTCTTACACGACCAGGATGTTCGGGCTTTCCCAATGCTACTGATAAAATATCTTTCCTCCCAGTAGTTGTAAATGCCCCCTGTGAGCTTTTCTCCTCAAGAGAGTCCTGTATTAATTAATTGAACATTTCTGTAATGATTGAAATTATATGAAGAAAATAGTTAACTTAAATAAATAAAATAGATATCTTACAATCCTCTTAACTACGATTCTCGATTCTTCCGAAAGATATTGCCCTTTTTTGACCATCTGAGCTCTCTTCCATTTTTCATGTCTAGATGGAGGGGATGGAGGGGCCACCTCTCTAGAGCTTGAAGTCTCAGCTCTTAGTTTTTGAAATTTTTCCACCATCATTTGTTCTTCCAAAAATGCATACCCTCCTCGAGATAAACTATGAGGGTATACATTTTTAGATTGGATCTCCTGATGAGCTTTCCTTGTTTACTCTAAATTAAGAATAAGAAATCATTAAAAAAATTAATAAAATCATTTATATAAGAAAGCTTATAAAAGTTTACATTGCCCTTACCAAAAATGACTCTTTTCTTATACTTTCAAAAAATTGTCTCCATGTGACTTCATCTATAAAAGGATATATACGACATGGATTGTCATGACTCCTATGACCAGAAATGAAATCAGATGAGATGGTTGATTTGAATTCCCTCCATCTCCTGGCATCCATTGATAAGCATTTCTTCCTGACTCCTCCAATGTCAGTAATATCAAATTTCATCTGATGAAGAAGAGTTTAAACATATTATATATACTAGAAACATTTTAATAATAGTAAAACAATAGAAAATGATCTTACCAAAATTGTCTCCCACAACTGAGAGATTACCTCTTTATCCACACTTCTCCATCCATCATACAAAATGCTTATTTTTCTCTTAGCCTGAGTTGATGCAAAACTCTTTAAATCTTTTTCATTTGGACCTCTAGGAATATCATCATCATCAAACTCAATGAGTATCCTCTGATCATGCGTATGGGCAAGTGCTAATTTTGGTAAACGTGTGCACTCACATTTACCAACTCTTGAACTATTTGTCATAATAGGAGCACATGAGGAATATTGGGGAACATCAAGAGAAGCATGTGAATGTTCCTCCCCAGAGGTATGACCAATATTCTCATCTCCAGAATCATGTGGTTGATCAACTGAATGATCTTTCATTATCCTTCAAATCAAAAAAACAAACATTAGTTCAAAAATATACAAATTAAAATATTTTAATACTATTGTAATCATAAAATAGAAAATTGTACTAAGTTATGTAATAGTAAACATTGTTAATATGGTAAGAATTTTAAACAATGGTAAATATGGTCAAGATGGTAAACATGGTAAACCTGGTAAAAATGGTAATGTAATTTTCACTAAACAAAAATAATAGATATATAATTCATGTAATAGTAAACAAGATAAAGTAAACTAAAAAAACTTAAAACAAATAAAAACTTATACTTATTTTGTTTTAATACATGTTTTAATAAAGAAAAAACTTACAATATCTAACATTTTATGAAAAAAATAAATGTAAACAAGAAATAAACATATGTTACCTATAATTTTAGGAATGTACAAATGGATTGTTTTCCCAAATTCCTTCGTCGTGATCGTTCCTTATGGCACAAAGCGTGTCTTCAACATGCTCATCATTATGTTCTATTAATCTTTCCATGGAAGTAGGGATCTCATATAAATCAGCATCTTCATCAAGTTCATACTCACCAACATATTGTTTTTTTCCTTGTAAAACAATAGACCACTGCATATCTAATTGATCTAATATATAGAAATTTTTTTTTGCATGTGTTTCCATTATAAAAGAATCAGTTGTGTCTTCCAATCTATTCAGATTAACAAGTATCATTCCAAATTCATCATGTTTGACACTGTTGTTACCGATAAACCATTTACAGTTAAAAAAAAGAACTTTAATTTTAAAGTAGTAAACCTCCCATATGTCTTCAATCACTCCATAATATGAACTTGATGCAGAAATTGGGTTTTTGTCCTTAGCACTTGAAAAATGCATTGATTCTGCAAACACCAATACACCACTATTCTGAACTGCACTTCTGTTGTCCTGATCTTTAGTATGAAATGTATAGAAATTAATTTCATAACCAGACCATGTTATCACATTTAAACATAGACCACCCACTATCCATTTTAATGTCTCTGATACATCGAATCTACCAAGCAAGCTGTTTTTAAACCATGAAAAAAAAATTTGTGATCATTCAAAATCCACATTTATTTCTTCTTTGGATGACATTGTTTCAACTCATTAATATGCAATGTGATATACGGTTGAGCATAATCTATGTTATTCAAGATGTATGATTCTAACTTCTTCATCTGTTCAGCTGACAATGAATTTAATTTCAATCCAGGAATCCCCTTTCCCTCATTATTAACTCATTCATGGCGAGATGGAGGCAAACCTATGTGTTGCGCCGCATCCAAGTAGCTCGTACAAAACTCTGCAACCTCCTCAGAAATATACTTTTCAATAATAGAGGCTTCAGGTTGATATAGATTCTTAACATACCCCTTCAATATTTTCATATACCTTTCAAAAGGATACATCCAACAAAGATATACAGGTCTAAAAATATTTATTTCTCGAACCAGATGAATCATTAAATGCACCATTATATCAAAAAAAATTGGTGGAAAATACATTTCCAATTGAAAAAGTATAAAAATTGCATCCTTTTCCAAAAATTTTAAAGAATTCACATCAATCTCCTTATTACAAATTGAATTGAAAAAATAACACAACTTCATTATAGTCTTTCTGACACAGATTGGAAATATTACACGCAATTCAATTGGTAGAATTTTTTTCATCATGATGTGACAATCATGTGATTTCATACCTATCAACTTCAAGTCCTTCAAGGAGATAAAATTTTTTACATTTGAAGAATAACCTTGAGGCACTTTGATATCATGAAGACAATGAAAAAAGCTAATTTTCTCCCTCTTCGATAATTTATGACAAGCTAGGGGAAGAAATGTCCGTCTTCCTTTAGAAGTGGGAGCTAACTCCAAACGTATTCCCATTGATAGTAAGTCTAATCTTGCATTCAACCCATATTTTATCTTCCCTTTAATTTCTAACAATGTTCCAATCAAACAATCATAGATATTCTTCTCCATATGAATGACATCAATATTATGTTTAACTTCATGATATCTCCAATATGGCAGCTCAAAAAATATTGACCTTTTCTTCCAAATATGTCTATCATTGCCAGATTTCTGTGTCTTTTCCAATGACATGTCAAGGTTTTTCACCCTCTCAAAATACAAATTAGGGGATAAAGGTTTTGGAGCAATATCAAATTCTTTTGAGCCATTGAATGCCTTTTTTAATCTTCTATAAGGTGATCCATAGGAAAAAACTTTCGATGACCCATGTACATTGTTTTCCTCCCATGATGAAATTGACAATATGAAGTCTGTTGTTCGCAAATTGGACATGCCTTATTCCCTTTAACATTGTATCCATAAAAATTTCCATATGGTAGGAAGTCATTTATAGTGAACAAAATCATTGCATGCAGTTGAAAATATTCCATTTTATAAGAATCATACAGCCCAATACCATCAGCCCATAAAAGTTTCAAATCATCAATAAACGGTGACAAGTAAACATCAATATCATTTCCAGGTTTCTTTATACCAGAGATAATTATACTCAACATGAAATATTTTCACTTCATACAAACTTCAGGAGAGATTTTGTAAATTACCAATAAAACAGGTCATGAACTGTGTGTGCTACTGAGGGTTCGGTATGGATTCATTCCATCTGTGCACAACCCTAGCCTGATATTTCTAATTTCATTTCCAAATGTAGAATACTACTCATCAATTTTCTTCCATTGTGGAAAATTAGCTGGATGACGTATTTTTCCATCACATAACCACTCATCTACATTCCATCTTATCCTTTTTGAATCATGTGAATTAGGAAATAAAAGTTTGAAACGATTAATTATAGGAAGATGCCAAAATACCTTTGAAGGGATCTTTATAATCTCTACATCAGCCTGTGATTTTTCTTTCACCTTATACCGCGATGTCCCACATTTAGGACACTCTGACAGAAATTTATATTCTTTCCTATATATAATACAGTCATTCAGACAGGCATGTATTTTCTTGTATCCCAATCCCATCAGGCATAATATTTTCTTGGCCTTATAATGTGAATCTGGAATATTGTTATCTTTTGGAAGAATGTCTTTCATCAATTGTAGCAGCTCTGTAAAACTTATATCACTCCATCCATGTTTCTCCTTCAGGTTAATCAATCTTAACACTGCTGAAAAAACTGTAAAATCTGTAGAACCAGGATATAATGGTTTTTCAGCATCACCATATAGATGCGCAACTATCGGTTCTATCTCAATTTGTTCTACTGTAACATCACGAATCATTTCTCCAATTACATCGGAGTTACCATATTGTGAATCATCATCATCAGTGACATTCTGTCCAGTTTCACCATGCCAAATCCAAGGGATGTAACTCAGATTAAAACCATGACAAATCAGATGATCTTTTATCTCTCTACTTTTCAACTTCTTCATATTCAAATATTTCAGGCATGGACAGAAAAAATGCCACTACTTGGAACATTTCGTTTAGCAAATTCCAAAAATTCATCAACACCTTCCTCGTATTCACTTCTCATTCGATGTGCCGTAATCCAATTTTGACTCATTATAACATATAAAAAATATCAAAATTATACAAATTTTTAAGATAAGAAAAATATATTTTTATATGAAAAAAATCATAATTTGAAAGTAAAAAAATTTTGAAATATAAAACAAATCTATGTGTATTTAAAAAAATATGATTGAATATGATTTAAAAAAGGAAATATAGTTAGATATAAAAGTTTTAAATTCCATTGAATCAAGGAAACCCATGGGGCCTCCAATGGTTGATAGAAAATTGGAGAAAATGGAGTAAACCTGAGAATCAAATCAAATTTAAAATAAAAACTCAAATGGATAAAATCACGATGTAAATCCAATCATCACAGCACAATGGAGTCATCCCCCATTGGACCCCCCCCCCCACCTCCATGGACACCCCAGACACCCCCAACCCTCTGGACAGCCCCCTGAACCCTCTGAACACCACCCCCACCCCCTTGGACACCCCTTGGACACCACCAACCCCTTGGACATCCCCCCACCCCTCTGGACATCCCCCCACCCCCTGGATATCCCCCCACCCCTCTAGAAAGCACCCCCACCCCTCTAGACAGCACCCCCCACCCCTCCTGGACACCACCCCCACCCCTACCCCCTTGGACACCCCCATGGACAACCCCTAAACCTCTGTACAGCCCCCCAACCCTCTGGACAGCCCCCCAACCCTCTAGATATCCCCCCACCCCTCTAGAAGGCACTCCCCACCCCTCCTGACCTCCACCCCCACCCCATACCCCCTTGGACACCCCCAACCCTCTGGACAGCCCCACACCCCCCCCAGACAACCCCCCAAACCCTCTGGACAGGCCCCCACCCCCTTGAACATCCCCCCACCACCCACCCACCCCCTTGGATAGCCCCCACCACACCCTTAGACACCCCCTATGTAACACCCCAAGCTTCCTTGGTACTCTTCTCTTTGAATAATACAGTAGTGTGTGTTGTACGCAACTTCGAGTTCTAACACACACCACAACCAATAAAAGTAGCCGTTATGAATAGTAATACCCACTTTTTGAAACTATATATATTTTATATTTCAAAATGGACTTCATTTTTGGATTTTGAATATTGAAATTAGCCTATGTTGAATTTTTGGTATTTTTCTGAGAACTTCTAAATTTTTATGAATAGTGAAAAATACTTAAAAACAACTTTTTTAATCAAAATATTTTATAGTGATAAATTATACTATTTAGTGGTTTTAAAGTATAATTAGAATATATTTTTACCATTTTATCCAATGGTGGTCATTAGAATTAATTTAACATTGAAATTGGACATAAACAATTGTCAATCTTTTGATATAAATTGTTTCTTAAAAACACGCTATTTGTTGTAACAGCGGGAATTAATTATAAAATTAACTAATGCAACTTATATGTTTGGAATTTTGTAAAATATAAATCATTTTTGAATTCGGAATATCAATTATAGCTTAGGGTAAAATTTTGGCATTATTCTGAAAAACTTTAATTTTTTGATGAATAGTGAAACCACTAAGTGGTTGTTAAAAAACCGATTTTTCGTTAAAATGAAAATTACCACCTCTGTGATTTGAATTTCAAAAATCTGACATACATGGTTGTCATTAGGAAGTAAAATGTGGTTCAATGGGATTAAAATAATTTTTTGTTGAATAGTAACTTTTAATTTCTTAATCGCGGTTAGAGGTAATTAGTGTAGTTTAAGGTAAAAATAATGTTTTAATAATATGAGATGAGCTTGAAACATGTCCTACCCTCATTGGATGTGTCATGGCCGACCAAGAAAATCCATGGATCAACTTGGGAACCCCATGGAGCCACTTTAGTTGGAAAATGACATAAATACCTTTTATTTAATGTTAAAGTAAAAAATGACACAAACATGAAATGTTTTACTAAAACAATTTTTACATGGGGTTATACAAGTCATATTTTTTACTATAAATATTCATTAGAAATATAAAAAGATTTCCTACATCATGATATTTTTTTTATAATTTTTAGACATTAAATAAATTAAATTATTTATGACACCATGATGATGCATCGATTACCTCATTAATTAACGATTTAAATAAAATGAAACGATAATGTAAAATACAAGGCTTACACTTGTCAAAAACCTATTGGATGAGTAGATTTCGAACCCTTATCACCTTAGCCTAAAATTATATAAGTGTGGGACCTCTAAAATCCGAAACTCATTTTATAATAAAGTGACTTTTCTTTACTTTCCAAGAGTGTCCCTCCTCTCCACTTATAAAAGGCCCCCACCTCTACCACCTCATTCACAAATTCAAGCCATTTGGATCAGACAACCTCTGCCCAAATACTCTCCCAACTTCCCTCTCTTACTCCTAGAAGCCTCACTTTGGGCATAACTCTTCCCAAGGAACCATTTGGCTCAAATCAAAAAGAGTTACCCGATTTTAAGGTAATGTTTTCTCTTATGTTATTTTGTTTTATTTTGCTTCTCCAACCCCATAAACTCTTTTTATTCATTTATTTTGTAACAAAACCAGTATCCTCAATATATTATAATGTTTTTATAATAATTATTTGAGCTACACTTACACACACCTACATCTAATGGTTAAAGAACATACTGTTTCTATAGATGGCGAATTTTTGCCTCACGAAACGATGATTGTTCAACACTCATATAACACCTATAATGGTGGCCATTATGATGACACTATTTTTATATATGATATATATTATGTTTTTTTCCTTATTATTTTGTATTTTTCATTTATGGAATACCTTTATGGTTTCCATTATGGGTAAACGCGATATTTTCATTTTAGGAAGTGCGGACTACCGCCCCCTCAAAGTGATTTGAATCGTTAATACCATATGTGAGATGTATAAAGGATGGAGTAAATGGTATTATATGATATATTATACTAGAATTATATTATACATTTATATCATTATGATTTCATTCCATTAAATACAAAATATAAATGAAAGTAATGTTCATGCGTACGTACGGCTTACCGTCTCCATGAACGGTGCATTTCATTTATTACGTCTAAATGTTATGTAATATTATGAATGAATATATATACTGGATATATATGATATATATGATATCTACATAATGAATATAATTCTGGATATAATGGATATTTCACCACATGAACAACTTTTAATTATAGGAAGTTTATTGTTGACTCAAGTACCAAATATTGACAAAACGACCGTTATTAACTTAAATAATTACATAATGTTCATAACAATGTAATAAGTGATATAAAAAGGATAATGAAATTGAAAATGGTTCTTAATAAGGTAGATATTAACTCTATTTTATTATTCAGGAGGTTAAAGAACGGTTGAGTCAAGTCGGACACGAGGTAAGGGAACTTCTTAACCCAGTTTCCATTCTTTGGGTTAATCTCCTACTTTCAAATTATGTCATGATATTATTATGTCCTATTTTGTATTTTTACTTTATTTATGTGTACCTATAGTTAATACACATAATAGATCTATTTTATTTTAAAAATGATCTTTTTAAGGACTTCGTCTCAATCTTCTTTCATTGAGGCATACTTGGTTTTATACACAACTTTCTTTTATACGGTGTATAAACCCCTTTGACTTTTACATTTATTCAAAAGGAATCTTTTTATACGAAGCGTTTACTAAACGAAAAAAGGGGATGTTTTTGTCGTACGTATTCGGCGACAACGACTTATCTGCCGCCGTGACCATTATTTGAGTTTTGGCTTCCTCTACAAGCCATACTTTTTTTTAAAGAAAAATAAATACCATGTTTTACTTTTCTTTTATTTTGGTATTGAAAATGGTTTTGAAAGTGTTTTTATTATATCAATGTGTTTTATTGATATCTTGTGATTAAAATGTGGAAATGTTATGTTTCCTTTATTCATGTTTTATATGATACGATTATGTTATGGTTTATGATATGTTTAAACCTATTCATATGAGGAATGCATTGGACTTAATAAGTGATGAGTGGAGCCCGCTATAGCTCCTCGATGCATCAGCAGGTCTCATGAGACAAAGTAGTATCTTAGCACGAGGCCTTGACAAAATCTTATTTGTGGTCTTGGCATGAGGCCTTGGCTACGTGGTTATGATAGTCTGGAATTATGCATTCCATCATTATGAAAGTGGTTATTGATATTGCATGTGATTATTCGACCAGTAGAATATCCATGTGAATAAGTAAATGGAATTATCTCATTTTAATTTTGCCATATTATGTTGAAGTTCATGTTTAAAAGGCTTTTGTTTTAGTTATACATTGACTTAAATGTTAATGTTTATTTATGAAATCTTCCGCAATATTTTTATCCTTACTGAGCATATGAGCTCACCCCTTTCAATGTTTTAATATTTTCCAGGATGTGAAGAAGTATTTTATGAATGACCTGTAGGGATAGTCAGAAGAGGATATGAGTGTGGACTATGAAGACTTTGTTATTAGTTTTTCTCTTTATGATGTAATGTAACATTTATGAATGTATCTAGTGTTTACAAGGCTACTAAACTAATCGGTCTTTCAAGACTTGATCTTTTGTGATCATGCCAATGCTATGAAGTAATGCACCGACTCTGGGTAGCTGGGGTCGGGGCGTTACAGTTGGTATCAGAGGCAGTTTAGTACTAACCTTGGAAGCTGGATTTAGATAAACTCTGATTAGAGCACATAGCCCAAAGATAGCCTTTGAGGATTAGTATAGAAGAACTTCCTTGAATTTTGGTATTATGGAGATTTTGTGAGTTTTCCGAGCAATACATCCCTGTCTGGATACGAGCAGGTAGAGGCGGCTCTGACACAGATGTACCTAGGGGTAAAACCTGAAAACACTGCTTTGAGCTAGACTCAAACGGGAACTGGTGCACGACAACGGGTCTTGCTGCACTCTTGGTTACGACACTCCCGGGGGATATGCTTAGGATAATTCTCGTTTTCTTTACAAACCACTATGAAGGGTTATGAGTATATAATTTCTCAAAGAAAACATTTTTATGATTATGGATTATATCCATAAATAGTTCAATTAGTTTTAAGTGTTTTACAAGTATGGAATTATGTATTTTAATTCATAAACTAATCTAGTTTATTCCATTGTTTAGAAATGGTGCCTAGTGGAAGGAATGGAAACCGTATCAATACACGCACTCCGTGTAGGGATTTCCCTCCTGCTCAAGATAATTATTGTGGATCTGGAGATACAACTGGTGCTGATCAACTTATTACCATATTGGGACAACTCACTCAGGTTATGAATAATAACCTTACTCGTATCGATCACCCTGATCCACAACGTGGAGGATCAATGTTAGACTGCTTCATGAGGCAACAACCACCAACATTTAATTGGGGTACAAATCCACTAGTAGCTGAGCAATGGATAAACTCCTTAGAGAAAATATTCCATGCCTTGGGGAGTAGCGAAAGGGAGAAGGTTGTCATGGAAGTTTACCACCTCACTGGAGATGCCGATCAGTGGTGGTCGCTGATTCAAAACACCAAGGAAGATGATGATGTATCGAATATGGAATGGAGGGAGTTTAAAGAGCTTTTCTTAGAAAAATACTTTCCTCGTGACCATCGAGCAGATATGGAAAGGCAATTTCTGAGTCTGAGGCAGAAGGAGGATGAGAATGTCGCAAGGTATGAGGCTAACTTTATAAGGTTAGCGAGGCATGCTGTAGATTATATACGTAACCCAAGAATTAAGATTGATCGTTTCTTTGATGGGTTAAAACCATTTCTCCGTCGAGCTTTAGTATCACAATCTTTCTCAACATACGAAGATATTGTCTCGTGTGCTATCAAGACGGAAAAGGAATTCTTTAAATCTTATGACAATAAAGTAAAGAAATAGAAGAATAGAACGGTGGAACAAGAGACAGATAAAGGGAAAAAGGGAAAGAAGGATTTTCCATTATGCGATAATTGTGGGAAGAATCACCCCGGTACTTGCCTGAAAGGAATGGGAGTTTGTTACAAATGTGGAGAAAAAGGTCACCAGGATCGTGATTGTAAGGGAAAGAAAGAGGCTATCAATGTTGAATGCTACAATTGTAGAGAGATGGGGAATTATGCAAATGAATTTCCTAAGCGTCAGGGAAACTTACCTCAGAAAAGGCCAAGGGATCAAGGCCAATCTTATGTTGTGACTACAGTTGAAGCGGAATAATTAATGTATTGGTGCTTTTGGACTCATGGATTATATTCTGGTTATTAGAATAATGTGATATATATATAAGGATTGTACTGTAGTACATGTTGATTTCATTAAGGTTTTAATATGATAAAGGTAATCATATTTTTGTATGTGACAAAAAGAGAAACTTTACCTTGTTTGAGGAATCTGATGATACAATTGATTTTGGAATTTAGAGACCTTTAAGAGAAAGTCTGGACAGAGGTATTTTTGATAACTATTAAGATTGGAATGGATTAAGTTGAACCATGGATAGTATTGTTTAAGGTTAAAACATATCTGGAGATTATTTTTGGAATATTATGATACTATAGTTTTAGGAAAAGGGCAACTTGCAGGGTGGGGCATAACCCGTCGCATCGGACAAAGCTGCAGGAATCGAACCCACAACCATAGTGCGACAGGCCTTTATTACCTACCACTAGCCTAGAGGAAGTCCCTGGTTATTACAAAATAGTTTTACTAATCTAAATGGTATGTGTTAATATTTGGAATCTTATACAATTAGGATAAATAGAATATTTTTGAGTTCTATTACCTTTTAGAGTGAAAGATGGGTTTGTGGTAAAAATTTACTAAAGAATGAAAGTCTACATAACAAGTATGTATATTCCCTTACGTTCTTAGTAAATCTCCTAAATAAATTCCTCAACTTTATAAAAGGTAACTTAAAACAAAAACGTTGCCGGTTAACTTTTCCAACTGGGGATTCAATGATCGTTTAACCAATCACAAGTTTGTGATTTTCTTAAGGTTAACTTTCTCTTAATCCTGTTTTCTACAACTCTTCGTCAGACCTTGATGTTTTTTTCTCCTCCATATCCATATTTTCATATAATCCTAGTATGGGATATCTTGGGTGACCTTTGTACTTATCTTTCTATCTTTTAAAGTTATATTTTTATTGACCTTATTTCCGATGTGGGTTTCCACAAAGGTATTTTCTATTTTCAACCTTTTATTTTCAAAGAAAAATTTCAAATTGTGAGGACGCAATTTATTGAAGGAGGGGAGAATGTAACACCCCAAGCTTCCTCGGTACTCTTCTCTTTGAATAATATAGTAGCGTGTGTTGTACGCAACTTCGAGTTCTAACACACACCACAACCAATAAAAGTAGCCGTTATGAATAGTTATACCCACTTTTTGAAACTATATATATTTTATATTTCAAAATAGACTTCATTTTTTGGATTCGGAATATCGAAATTATCCTATGTTGAATTTTTGGTATTTTTCTGAGAACTTCTAAATTTTTATGAATAGTGAAAAATACTTAAAAAAAACTTTCTTAATCAAAATATTTTATAGTGATAAATTATACTATTTAGTGGTTTTAAAGTATAATTAGAATATATTTTTACCATTTTATCCAATGGTGGTCATTAGAATTAATTTAACATTGAAATTGGACATAAACAATTGCCAATCTTTTGATATAAATTGTTTCTTAAAAACACGCTATTTGTTGTAACAGCGGGAATTAATTATAAAATTAATTAATGCAACTTATATGTTTGGAATTTTTTAAAATAGACATCATTTTTTAATTTGGAATATCAATTATAGCTTAGGGTGAAATTTTGGCATTATTCTGAAAAACTTCAATTTTTTGATGAATAGTGAAACCACTAAGTGGTTGTTAAAAAACTGATTTTTCATTAAAATGAAACATTACCACCTCTGTGATTTGAATTTCAAAAATCCTACATACATGGTTGTCATTAGGAAGTAAAATGTGGTTCAATGGGATTAAAATAATTTTTTGGTGAATAGTAACTTTTAAGTTCTTAATCGCGATTAGAGGTAATTAGTGTAGTTTAAGGTAAAAATAATGTTTTAATAATATGAGATGAGCTTGACACATGTCCTACCCTCATTGGATGTGACATGGACGACCAACAAAATCCATGGGTCAACTTGGGGACCCCATGAAGCCACTTTAGTTGGAAAATGACATAAATACCTTTTATTTAATGTTAAAGTAAAAAATGACACAAACATGAAATGTTTTACTAAAACAATTTTTTCATGGGGTTATACAAGTAATATTTTTGACTATAAATATTAATTAGAAATATAAAAATATTTCCCACATTATGATATTTTTTTTATAATTTTTAGACATTAAATAAATTAAATTATTTATGACACCATGATGATGCATCGATTACCTCATTAATTAACGATTTAAATAAAATGAAACGATAATGTAAAATACAAGGCTTACACTTGTCAAAAACCTATTTTATGAGTATATTTAGAACTCTTATCACCTTAGACTAGAATTATATAAGTGTTGGACCTCTAAAATCCGAAACTCATTTTATAATAAAGTGACTTTTCTTTACTTTCCAAGAGTGCCCCTCCTCTCCACTTATAAAAGGCCCCCAGCTCTACCACCTCATTCACACTTTCAAGCCATTTGGCTCGGCCAACCTCTGCACAAATACTCTCCCAACTTCCCTCTCTTACTCTTAGAAGCCTCAATTTGGTCATAACTCTTCCCAAGGAAGCCTTTGGCTCAAATCAAAAAGAGTTACCCGATTTTAAGGTAATGTTTTCTCTTATGTTATTTTGTTTTATTTTGCTTCTCCAACCCCATAAACTCTTTTTATTTGTTTCTTTTGTAACAACACCAGTATCCTAAATATATTAGGATGTTTTTATAATAATTATTAGAGCTACACTTAAACACACCTACATCTAATGGTTAAAGAACATACGGTTTCTGTGGATGGCGAATTTTTGCCTCACGAAACGATAATTGTTCAACACTCATATAACACCTCTAATGGTGGCCATTATGATGACAATATTTTTATATATGATATATATTATGTTTTTGTTTTACTTATGATTTTGTATTTTTCATTTATGGCATACCTTTATGGTTTCCATTATGGTTAAACGTGATATTTTCATTTTAGGAAGTGCGGACTACCGCCCCCTCAAAGTGATTTGAATCGTTAATACCATATGTGGGATGTATAAAGGATGGAGTAAATAGTATTATATGCTATATTATACTGGAATTATATTATACATTTATATCATTATTATTTCATTCCATTAAATATGAAATATAAATGAAAGTAGCGTTCATGCGTACGTACGGCTTACCGTCTCCATGAACGGTGCATTTCATTTCTTACCTCTAAATGTTACGTAATATTATGAATGAATGTATATATTGGATATATATGATATATATGATATATACATAATGAATATAATTCTGGATATAATGTATATTTCACCACATGAACAACTTGTAATTATAAGAAGTTTATTGTTGACTCAAGTACCAAATATCGACAAAACGACCGTTATTAACTTAAATAATTACATAATGTTCATAACATTGTAATAAGTGATATAAAAAGGATAATGAAATTGAAAATGGTTATTAATAAGTTAGATATTAACTCTAGTTTATTATTCAGGAGGTTAAAGAATGGTTGAGTCAAGTCGGACACGAGGTAGGGGAACTTCTTAACCCAGTTTCCATTCTTTGGGTTAATCTCCTACTTTCAAATTATGTCATGATATTATTATGTCCTATTTTGTATTTTTACTTTCTTTATGTGTACCTATAGTGAATACACATAATAGATCTATTTTATTTTAAAAATGATCTTTTTAAGGACTTCGTCTCAATCTCCTTTCATTGAGGCATACTTGGTTTTATACACAACTTTCTTTTATATGGTGTATAAACCCCTTTGACTTTTACGTTTATTCAAAAGGAATCTTTTTATAAGAAGTGTTTACTAAATGACAAAAGGGGATGTTTTTGTCGTACGTATGCGGCGACAACAACTTCTCCACCGCCGTGACCATTATTTGAGTTTCGGCTTCCTCTACAAGCCATACTTTTTTTAAAGAAAAATAAATACCATGTTTTACTTTTATTTTATTTTGGTATTGAAAATGGTTTTGAAAGTGTTTTTATTATATCAATGTGTTTTATTGATATCTTGTGATTGAAATGTGGAAATGTTATGTTTCCTTTATGCATGTTTTATGTGATACGATTATGTTATGGTTTATGATATGTTTAAACCTACTCATATGAGGAATGCATTGGACTTAATAAGTGACGGGTGGAGCCCGCTATAGCTCCTCGATGCATCAGAAGGTCTCATGAGACAAACTAGTGTCTTGGCACGAGGCCTTGACAAAATCTTATTTGTGGTCTTGGCACGAGGCCTTGGCTACGTGGTTATGATAGTCTGGCATTATGCATTCCATCATTATGAAAGTGGTTATTGATATTGCATGTGATTATTTGACCAGTAGAATATCCATGTGAATAAGTAAATGGAATTATCTCATTTTACTTTTTCCATATTATGTTGAAGTTCATGTTTAAAAGGATTTTGTTTTAGTTATACATTTCCTTAAATGTTAATGTTTATTTATGAAAGCTTCCGCAATATTGTTATCCTTACTGAGCATCTGAGCTCACCCCTTTCAATGTTTTAATATTTTCCAGGATGTGAAGAAGTATTTTATGAATGACCTGCAGGGATAGTCAGAAGAGGATATGAGTGTGGACTATGAAGACTTTGTTATTAGTTTTTCTCTTTATGATTTAATGTAACATTTATGAATGTATCTAGTGTTTCCAAGGCTACTAAACTAATCGGTCTTTTGAGACTTGGTCTTTTGTGATCATGCCAATGATACGAAGTAATGTACCGACTTTGGGTAGCTGGGGTCGGGGCGTTACACCCTACCCCTTGGACCCCCCCCCCCCACACACACCCCTAGATTCCCCCCCCCCCCCACCTCCATGGACACCCTGGACACCCCCCCCCCCAACCCTCAAGACAGCCCCCTGAACCCTCTGAACACCACCCCCACCCCCTCGAACACCCCCTAGACACCACCACCCCCTTGGACATCCCCCCACCCCTCTAGACAGCCCCCCCCCACCCCCCGGACAACCCCCCAAACCCTCTGGATAGTCCCCCACCCCTTGGACACCCCCACCCCCTTGGACCCCCCCCCCCCCCCCCCGACACACACACACACACCCCTGGACTCCCCCCCCCACCTACATAGACACCCTGGACACCCCCCAACCCTCTGGATAGCCCCCAACCCCCTGGACAGCCACCAACCCTCTTGACAGCTCCCCAGAACCATGGGATTTTAACCTCAAGCTACTAGTTTTGGCATATCTAGGGATTTTAACCTCAAGCTACTAGTTTTGGTATCATTCCATTATTCAAAATGAGAACCATTAACTGTATCTCCTACTAGTATAAAATTCTCTATTATGAAATGAATCGGGTTTTAATAGAATATGAAGACTTATAATAGTCCACGAAAATAAGCGACGTAAATAGATTATGGAACTACAAATAGTGATACCCAAAATAGAAACAACCAAGATCCAAAAAAAACATTCCACCATGAAAAACTATATATACTTACAAAATAAATCACACAGGTACACAGAATGGGTGTATCACAATTATTTACATATAAATTTCCGTAATATAGGTGAATGATATCATTAGTTGTCAATGACAACAAAAATTACCATCAATATCGGGCATCCGCGAAACAAAAACAAACGAAATAGAAGTAGGTGAGGATTACGTGAATATTGCGAGTCGATCTAATAGATCTGGTTATAATAAATAATATGATGATGGAAAAACGAGGTAAGAGGGTTCAAAAATGAATAATCTTACCTAGTTTAAACAAAAAAATTGCAAAACGTAAATATAGACTATCCAGGAAAAAAACGAAAGAAATAAAGTCGTGGGAGTCTTACCTGAGTGTTGCGAGTGGAGATGATAGATCTAAGGAGAGTAAAGATGATAAATGATGATAGAAAAATGAGTTTAACGAAATGAGACTGAAGAGTCGATTAGGGTTTTCCGCGTGAGAGAGACGAGTCGTCGGTCTGTCGATCGAAAAATCAGCAATGACAATCCACGGGGCGTGTTAATTTTTTAAATGTTTTATAACGTCAGTTATTTAATAACTAACATTATAAACTATTTTTATTACGTTTATAACATCGGTTTTTATAATAACCAACGTTATAAATGTATCATATTCCGTAGTTTTTACGTCGGTTATTTTATAACCGACGTAAAAAAAGTCGCGTGTTGGTTTTTTATGACGGTTATTCTATAACCGACGTAAAAAACAAATCAAAAAACACATTTTTTACGTCAGTTATTTTATAACCGACGTAAAAACTGTCGGGTGTTGGTTATTTAGGTCGGTTATACTATAACCGACGTGAAACATTTGGCGGGTTGGGTTTTTACATCGGTTTTTTAATAACCGACGTCAAAAAGGCCTCAAATGCTGCCTTATTTACGTCGGTTTTTTATAACCGACGTAAAAAATTTGTAGATACCTTGTTTTTTATGTTGGTTACTAAATAACTGATGTAAAAAACCACATATCACAGATTTTCACATCGGTTATATATAACCGATGTAAAAAATGGTGACGTTAAAAATGTTTTCTGCACTAGTGTGATCTAACCTACTGGTTACACGCTAGTAAGTTCCAAGATATATTAGTTATGAGATATAAATTTCCCAAATATATTGGTGATGAGGTAACAATATAGTTAAAGTCTAGTAAATTCCTAAACCTATTGGTGATTAAATAGTCTACTTGTGATGAGAAATTAAATTTTCAAATCTTTTATTGGTGATCCAACCTACTAGTGATGAGTGAGTATATTCCCAAAACTATTGGCTATGATCCAAATTACAAGTGATGAGTTGTTAAATCCATAAATTCAAAAGTGAAGATCCAATGAACTTATGTAATAGTGATGATCCAATAAATCAAATTATTTATGTACATTATGAACACACACCTATAAACCATCACACCTTCCCATATAGATTTTAACTATGGTGTTTTATTTAACACTTTCCTTAATGAAATTAAACTATATAGTTAATTTATATAAAACTTTGAACTATATAGAAACCATATACGCTCTCATGTGATGAACATGAGATGCCTTATGCTTTGAACACGGGATGATTTAAGTTTATATAGTACTCTTTCCAATGTATAAATTCACACAATCCCTTTTTAATTAGTATTATCCATGTTAAGGTAGCTAGTGATGTGAAATATGTTGAAATAGTGGGTTCCCTACACCTGATTATTCAGTGCTTTTGATTACCATATCATGTTTATAGTTATCTATACATGATGTCATATTACCATTATAGTGTATAATTTTTTTCATCCACTATTGAAATGGTAATTTCCAAAGATTAATTGTCATGGTGAAAGGTTATAGTAGATCCCGGGCTATAATGAGAACCTCTAGATACTATGAAATTAATCTTAAATATATGTTATATGGTCTAGATACATCTTACTGATTGGACACAGTAGATGATTGACTATTAGGTGTTGGGGGATCATAAGCATTGAGACTTCTTCTCATGAAGTTCTCACTTGGTGATCTCTAGTAGTGAGATCATGAGAACTGACCCACCAATAATAACACCACATGTTTTAGGTGTCATTGGATGTTTCTATATGCGATCATGTGTAATGATCTCATGACTTGAGATCATTACCAATGTATGTCATTTGATTGTGTACTTTGATGCAAGATGAAAACCATGGCAATGAAGTCTTGGCAAGGTAGTTTGTGTTGGGTGCATCATTGGTGGCAAGACATTGGTTGAATGGTCAAGAAAGGATTCATCGCTTACGAGTTATGGAAGTAATATATCTCAGGCCATGTTGATATGGATGGTAGTACCTTTATAAGACCGTGTCCATGGTAGTTGAGGGTAAATCCATCTAGTTAGATGAAAAAATAATAAAGTAAGAAAAGGACGATGACATGTGAGGGTGTCCTGCTTCATGAGATATTACTGACAAAGAGATTATATTACACAGTGCATGTTTGTAGGTTGTTTATCACTACTGTGACAATCCTTATCTCTCTAGGGGCCATGATGGGTTTACTAGATCCCACTCTTGGTCTGTGACTACTATTCACTACTGTTGAGATAAGGGCCTAGAGGGTCACACAAAATAGCATATTCAAGAATCTTTACTATTCAGTAGAATAAGAGTTTTGGACATGGTGGGCCCCACCACTTGGGTCCAGGTTTTGTCCAAGGAAAAACGATCACCAATGTAATAAATAAATTCATATTATTTGAGTTTAGAATAATGAGTATTGAATTTATTTATTAAATTTATTTATGAGTTTTTAGTAAATACATGAAAAATATTAATTGACTAATATTAAATTATTCAAGGTTCAATTAATATTTATGGGAGTGACGATTTGAGATTAATGACTCAATTATTTTCATGTAATATATTTTAATATATTACAAGTAAATGTTAATAATATTTATGACTCAGTTTTTTAGTCATAAAATGTCGTTGATAGTGCATTAAGTATTTGGGGTCGGCGAGGCTATACTGGGTATTTTAATTAGGAACTATAAATAGAAGAGGATGGGCTTTTGCCAAGTACTATTCATGGCACTTCTCTCTCTTCTTCTCTCTCCCATGATCTAGAGAGAGAGGCTCTAGATCCAAGGAGAATGGATCAAGAACTCTCTCAGGCATCGCTTGAGAAGTGATGCGATGACCGTTGGAGCATCGAAGGCGTCATCGAAATTCCATGCTAGCACCCAGATTATGACGAACGGTGCTCCCACGGATTCCTTGAAGCACGTGTGGAAAATATAGAGGAATTAGGATTTGGATTCATCGAGCAGTGATCACCAACGATGAGCAGAAATCATGCATGACTTTTTATTTAACCATGTATTTTTAAGGTTTATTTTTTGCTCGAAACCCTTCACGCAAGATCCTCAGTTTTGACTGGGATGCTATTCACCAATGCCAAAAACTTCATGTTGATCATCGGTGGGAAAAATTTAAAAACCCACCTGTTTGGGGCTTCTGCTACACACTCAGTTCCAACAAGTGGTATTAGAGGTCGTGCGTGTCAATTTTAAGCCAAATAAATTAAATTTTCATTAATTTTAAGAGGTCATCGTCACGGTTCCTACGCTGCATACGGATTGTGAATATGATATCAGATGGTCAATCTGCGACCATCCAAATTTTTAAAATCGGATGAACTCCTACCCATTAGACATTCGATTACCAAGATAGTATTTTCCAATGAAGCTTAATTATAATAATAATAATAGTTTGTTTATAATAATAATTTTATTATTATAATATTCTATTATAATAATATTTTATTATTATAAGTTTATATAATTTATGGTCTAAGTATAGACTTAAGGAATAAAAAAAATTAAAGGGAGGGGAGACCTACTTTGGAGGTATCCATCTTTACAAAAAAAGGGGGATGAATACTTACAAAAAAAGGGAGGAATACCTCCTTTTAGGTCTTAAAATTAATACAAAAAATAAAAAAAGGGTAAGGTGGGGGTGAATTGCATGTGCAGGTCAAGAAAAAAAATAGTTTGTTTGGGGGGTCGAGCGCCCCTGTCTCCCAAGCGCGGTGGCCCCAAGGGCCACCTATCTTCTTCTCTAGGCGGTGTGGCGATAGACCACACCATGGTCACCCCTGATCTCCCAAATTAGGCACAACGATGGCCCCGATCAGTCCTCTCTTGGCAAGCACTAAGTCCCCTCCTCGCTGGTGGTCTTCCATGCGGAACTGCCATACACAGGAAGGCGATGCGGTGCTGGCAGCCCACCTCGACCCTGACCATCCCCTCTCCCAGGTGGTTCCCCGCACCTCCAGGCCATCTCCTTTATCCTGTAGCCTTCTCCTCTCCTGAACTAGGTCGTCTCCCTCACACCCAGTAGTGCCTGGCAGCTTTATCCATCCCCGCGTCGCTTAGAGAACAACAAAGCACCAGGGGTGATGATGGTCACCCCTCCCTCTGCCTCCTACCTTTCCACTCCAGGAAAAGAACGTGGTGGCCCTGGAGGTCCGCCTCCACCCCTGTCCGGCTAACTCCCATGCTCGGTCTCCCTGCCAGCCGCCTTCGGCCTCACCCGAGGCGGCGCTCTGCACCCTCCTGGAGAACTCCCATTAGATCGGGCTCCTCCTCACCTTCCCGATGAGCCTCCTCCTGCTTTCCAGTGCACCGCCATCATTCACCCTAACCAAGCCAACTACCTCCCTCGGCTGCACCCCATATATCTGGTGCTCAGAACGCCAACCATGCATTCTTCAGGGCCCCTGCCGGCCATGGACAACCCAGCTGGTCTGTCTCCATCCACCTGGCCACCGCCTCGGGCTAGTGATATGGACCGACCTCCTCCCTCAGGAAGAGCAATGCGCCACACCACTCCCGGCCAGCCCGCACCGTCTCGGGCCTGCCTTGTCCCGGCCACCGCCTGATCTTCTTAGCAAGCAGGTAACCTCACTACCATGAAATAGGTTCAGGCATGTCTACCCAGCCCAGCCTAGGACTCCCTTGCATGGGGTTGGTATAGTCCGAACTGGACCTGCGTAAATTTTCCTCGACCTGCACAGGCTCTGCCCAAAGTTTTAGGGGCCCATGTGTTTTGATTTAATCAAAAATTAATTAAATTAATTAATTTAATTACAGTTGATAATTAAATTAATTTAATATTAATTTTTGTTTATTAAAATTTATAAGTGGTGTAATTAATTTAATTTGGTGAATAATTAAATTAGTTAATGAATTTAATTTTTAGTTTTAAAATTAAATTAATTAAACAGGACCAAACAATGATATTTGTTGAATTAAAATCAGAGTGAAATTTTAATTCAATAAATAATTCCCTCAGAATTTATATTAATGAAAGAATAATTTTTATTCTACATTTATTTAATATAATCGAGTTAATGTGTATACTAGTCATGAGCCTTAGACCTACCAATGTATGTTTGGTGCATTTTTTTAATTTATTTATTTAATTATTTCATGTCGGTTTGTAATAATTAGTTTAATTAAATTAAAGACGATCTGTGTGTCATATCAGGTGTCATTATATGTATAAGGGTCTATACACTCATTCTCATAGTTGTAATTTAATACCCCGAGACCCCCTGGCCAGCGTATGAGTACTGTTGTATAATGAAGAGATGAGGCATGACGCGCTTTGCGCCAAGTGATGGCGACGCACCAGACAGGAGTTGGATGCATTGAATTAGAATACATTTCTATTCAACTTTCAAGCCACGCGACTAAAAGGTACATGCCCCTAGGGTTTCGGTTGGTTTTTTATTCACTCAATGGATCAACCAATAGTACCAGCTCATGATAAGGTCTTCATTTTTTTCATGGTTTATTATTTTTGTGAATGTTTAGTTTATTTCATGATCACAGTGTAATAATAAACAAGCATGCAGGATAAAATGAACATGTGATGTGATGATTTTTCGATTTCTTGCACGGTCAGTTGTGAGTGCGATCACATAGTACATGCTTATAAATATATAAAATTATTTCTTTCATCATGTTAAAAAATAATAAAACCCTCAAAGATATATTAAGTCATAACAGCCTTTCGTTATTCAAATTTGGACAAAACCGGCTGTTTGAGGTGTCGGTCATGCCATAACTGAGGGTTCCTATTACTACCGTGGAGTCCTTATAAGAATGATGGGTTGAATTAACAAAGATTGCAGCAAATAAATATTCATATATAGCTTGTTGTAATTTTAGATGCAAGTATTGAGTAAATCAAGTTTTGATTTCAGAATTTGGTACTTCACTCAACAGATCAAGGAATCGCAAGTTAAAATGGTTGGCCAGCCAAAAGCCCACCTAGAACCCTCTAAGTAGTGGAGTATCCATAGATTGTATACTTTTAGGGGTAGTTCGGGGATCCTTTCCACTAGATTACTCAAATGAAAGAGTATTTCGATTCTAGAATATAGGGTTCCTAGAATCCGATAAAATATTTGGAGACATTAAATAATTTAAGTAATTACTCAAAATGTATAAACCGGTAATCCAGATAAAATGCACTAATCTACTAAAATTCATTTTTGTAGAAAATGGAAATATATACCACAAGTTTAAAAACTGTGATATTATATTGGAAAAAGTAAATGTCCATACTGACACGAGTATCCATGAATAGTACATTCATGTGCGTATAGTACTATGATATAGGAAACTCAAGGTGTCAATGTCCCCAACACTGTTAAACTACCTCAAGAATTGAGGGTGAAAATTTCTTATAGGAGACTACTGTACAAATCATATGACAGTTATATCATTATGCTTTCACCAACATTCGGTGTCAGTTGCAGTCGCTACACCAAGACATGGATGATATAACATGAAGTCTCATCTCTAAAATGTTTTCAAAGAGAAAGTGAAGCAATGATATGAATAAGGAGATGTTATATCGACATGTGTAAATTGAAAGATTGATCATGATATTTAATTGGATCCCTTTATAATATCATTTTCACTAATTTACTCAAGTCTCGTTTTAAGCTACAAAAATGAACAAGTATTGAGTAAAGGCTTCACTACCTATCTAGGTAAGGTTCACCAAGTGAATAAGAATAAATGACACCTAAGTTTTAATTCTTATGGTGAATAAATTGAAAGATAATGTAGAAAGGTCAAAGTCATTTAATGCCAATGGCACATTCGCGATGTCCTTCAATTAATGAGGTATTAACAAAGGTTATTTTCATTGCATATTATAAAATAATACTATAGAAGTTTAAAATCAATAAACTGATTTAAAGAATAAATTTTTCGCTTCTACATCAATCATATTCATCAAAGTAATGTTTCCTTTTTACTACTTGGGTATTAAATACAATATGATAGCGACATATGTATTCTAATACGATAACCAAGTAAGTATATAAACCTTACTGAAACTCAGGTGTATTCTCCAAGTGGCTATGAACGGGTGATACCTAGGCCAGTGGAGAGAAGTACACAACTTCTTTAATTTCCAAGTGAAATATTCGTGTTGAACTATTATGGAGTATAACCAAAAACATTAATCTCATGTGTCCTTGGATGCAAAGAGATATTCTTTTAGGTTCTAGAATGAATGTTTTTTTTGGTAAACTCAATCAATAGTTCAGTAATACATTAATCATAGGAAATTAGTTATGAATATAAATGTAATAATTACACCCAGTTGTGAAAAGATAATTCTTTGTTAATAAAAACTAAAAGTGGACGTCATGAATATACCAAGTATGGTATTTAGGATCTTCACAGCTAAATACTTCTGGTATTATCGACATCTTTAGTTTTCAAAAAGGAAACTTTATAAATAAAGGTATGTCACAAAACTTTTGGAAATAGTTCAACAAGTAAGCATTAACTATTCCAAGTATAAACTAGAGGTATATATACTTAATAATATTCCATTAAGTAATTAAGGAATAATAGAGTGAAGTATATACATGGTCAGGATATATGAGTTGCTTCGGGTTGGGATACCGAAGAATATCTCGAACAAGAATTTATCAATCATGATAATGTAGAGTGGAGTAATTTCTAAATGAACATTACCTTATCGACATCACAACATTGATGTTAATGAGGAGGATTGATGATGAAGTCTTACATATCAACATTGATCAACAAACATGTAGTGTGTAGAAATTCCTAAATACATATATTATACATCAAAATTTTGATTTAAGTAGTGTTAATGTTGAAACTTTCAGAAACTTCCATTAAAATTAATGAAATGCTTTGAAAATAACGGTGATATCCCACAACCATATGCCAACTATAATAAAAAATGGATATCATACGAGCCATAGTATTATGTAAATTCATTATGTCATAAGGAAATTTGTTTGGATGAAAATAGTTTGTTTGGATACAAACAAACTTTCATCAAGATAAACACATTGTGCATCTAAGGTACTTACCCTAACAATTTCTTAGGATATTACATAAATCCCTAAAAAAAATTGTAGTCAAGTGATAGACTACACTTGTATATAAGGGTGAACATCTCTATTAAAGATAGTGGGAGCTATATTGACTTGTGTTTAGTCAGTGCTCAAGATTCACAAATAGTTGGCATAGGAACTAGTTCCACAAGTTCATGTGGAACAGAGTATGTTTCAGAGACACATACTGCGTAGGAAGGATAAAACCATGGTGATGGTTTTTATATTCACTAAGGTCAGTGATCTATTATTCAATGTGAATAATATTTACTGCAAGTAAGCAATATATGGAAATTAGCTAAAATTGATAAGACCAACTAAAATTCAATTAATGGATTCCATGTATCAAAGTGAAAAGGGGCTTGTTATTTTGAATACTATGTTGGTTATTCAAGTGAGTTGATACATGGATGGTACAAGTGTAGTACCAATAAGGATCGATTGGTTTCACCAAGTCATTGTGCCTAAATCTGTTATAATTTTACTTATCGTAGCTAATATCTATGATAGAATTATTTAGAATTGGACTTCATGACCACCAATCATGGATGGTGTCTATAAGACGCAACCAGAAAGGGATGGTCACGTCACAGAATGCTAATAAAGGTTGTAAGTTACTGAAATTGAGTTTAGGATTAAATTAAGAAACATGATCATAGAATATAAATTTGTAGCCAATGATTTCCATGTGTATACCAGAGGTTAGTAGGAGCGTCAAAGTTTTTCAAGTAAATTATGTTCAGCAACATATAGAAAACAGACATTAGTCTCACAGTTAGTTAAGACAAAGATGAAATTTATTCTCCAGTGATTTACTTAAAGTAGAAACCTAAGTTTTAGGGAACAATATCTGCTTAATTAGATCTATAGGATGCTTGGTCCTAGTCAATCGTACATATAGTGATGTTGTATTGAAAAATACAAGTTTGAATAATTATAAAGATGAATTTTTGCCTATTTCATAGGGCATAATCTCTTCATGTTGACCTATCTGATACATGGGAAGAGATAAATGTGTTAATTTGAGATCCATACATCGAAGCAATGGATCAATCACACATTTCATACTATGTACAAGAACCGATATTGCCAAGGTATATTTTCCAATATGTAAATATCAGTTATATCCAGGAGAATTGCAAAAGATGCAATCAGAACTATTTAATTGTACTTCGGAAAGTAAAAAAAGATATATACCTGGTAAATGGAGAAGTAGGATACTAGTTTTTGGGGATACAAACTAGTCTTCCAAAGATCAATGTTATCTACTATCGCAGTTAGGCTAAAGATGATGATCGAGTCAAGCTCATATCAGCTAGTGATAGTCATACCTACAAATACTGAGTACATTGTAGCTTCTAAGGTAGCTAAGAATTATATAAATGCAATGATTTGTTCCAGTTATTGAAATTGAACCTAGTGAGAAAAGTATTATCATAATTTAAATTATGATATTCTTACTAGCCATGATGTCAATTTATGAAAGTGGACAAGTGGGATATACTCGGGATACCATCTCTTGAAAAGTTTTACTCAATGAGATGAGGTCGCTATAGCAGAATAGCTACGTGGAGGAACTGTGGAGGACCCAGTAGCTAAAGCTGTTACTCATTAGAAACATGATGTTAATCATGTGAGTAGCTAACAACTTTGGTTATAAAGTTAGATCTAGTAAAAGTGAGAGTGTTGAAATAGTGGGTGTCATAGACCCAGCTATTCAGTGCTTTTGATTACCATATCATGTTTACAGTTATCTATACATGATGTCATCTTACCATTATAGTGTAGACTTTTCTATATCCACTATTGAAATGGTAATGTCCAAAGATTAATTATTGTATAGAAAGGTTATAGTGGATCCCAGGATATAATGAGAACCTCTAGATATTATAACATTAATCTTAAATATATGTTCTATGGTCTAGATACATCTTACTAATTAGACAGAGTAGATGTTTGAATATCATGTGATGGGGTCTCATAATCATTGAGACTTACTCTCGTGAAGTTCTCACTTGGTGATATCTAGTAGTGAGATCATGAGAACTGACCCACCAATAGAAACACCACTTGTTTCGGGTGTCATTGGATGTTCTTATCTGTGATCATGTGTAATCATATCCTGACTTTAGATCATTACCAATGTATATTATTTGATTGTGTACTTTTATGTAAGACAAAAACCATGGAAATGAAGTCGTGGTGAGGTAGTTTGTGTTGGGTGCGTCATTGGTGGCATGGCATTGGTTGAATGGTCAAGAAAGGATTTTTTGCTTCTGGGTTATGGAAGTAATATATCTCAGGACATGTTGATATGGATGGTATTACCTTTATAAGACCATGTCCATGGAAGTTGAGGTTAAATACATCTAGTTACATCAACAAATAATAAAGCAAGAAAAGGGCGATGACATGTGAGTGCATGTTGCTTTATGAGATATTACTAACAAATAGATTATATTACACAGTGCGTGTTTGTAGGTTGGTTCCCACTACTGTGAAAATCCTTATCTCATCAGGGGCCATGTTGGGTTTCTATATCCCGCTCTTGGTTTGTGAATACTATTCACTATTGTTGAGATAAAGGCCTAGAGGGTCACATACAATAGCATATTAGAGAATCTTCCCTATTCAATAGAATAAGAGTTTTGGACATGGTGGGCCCCAACACCGGGGTTCAAGTTTTATCCAATGAAAAACGATCACCAATGAAATAAATAAATTCATATTATTATAGTTTATAATAATGAGTATTAAATTTATTTATTAAATATATTTGTGAGTTTTAAGTAAATACATGAAAAATATAAATTGACGAATATTAAATTATTCAAGGTTCAATTAATATTTATGGGAGTGATGAGTCGAGATTAATGAATCAATTATTATTATGTAATATATTTTAATATATTACAAGTAAATGATAATAATATTTATGACTCAGTTTAGTCGTCATAAAATGTCGTTGGTAGTGTATTAAGTATTCGGGGTCGGAGAGGCTATAATGGGTATTTTAATTAAGCACTATAAATAGAAGAGGAGGGGCTTTTGCCAAGTACTATTCATGGCACTTATCCCTATTCTCCTCTCTCCCATGATCTAGAGAGAGAGGCTCTGGATCTAATGAGCATGGATCAAGCACTCTCTCAAGCATCACTTGCGAAGTGATGTGGTAATCATTGGAGCATCGAAGGTGTCATCGCAATTCTGTGCTAGCACCTGGATTATGACAAACGACACTTCCACAGTTTCCTTGAAGCACGTGTGGATGATCTAGAGGAATTTGAATTCGAATTCTTCGAGCAGCGATTGTCAACAACGAGCAGATGTCATGCGTGACTTTAGATTTAAACTAGGTATTTTTATGGTTTATTTTGTACTTAAAACCCTTCATGCGAGATCCTTGATTTTGACTGGGATTATATTCACCGATGTTGAAAATTTTACTTCGATCATAGATGGGAAATTTTTAAAAACCCACCTGTTTGGGGCTTCCGCTGCACGCTCGGTTCCAAAAAAATAAACTAGTATTGTCTCTGGGAAGGGTTTCAAAAACATGAATTATATCTATTAGAGAGTCCCAAAAAATATAACAAGATCATTGGTGAGGTGATACAACTTACCATCCTCTTGGTTTCATCACATTCACTCCAATATTCTCATAATAATCTTTATTAACCATAAGGGGAAGTGGAAAAAAGAAATAAAATGAGTGGGGGAGGAAACTTCAAGAAACAATCAATATTATTATAGAAAATTTTTAATCCCTACTATAATTATTATTAAGTAAATAACTATAAGTGAAATACTTACCTATTAACTTTGATATAAATTTTAAGTTAGCTAATCATGTTCATGGTTATATTAATATGTTAATTCCCTAATAGGTTATGATTGGATCTTGAACCATGACTCTATAATAGATATTTATATAGTTATTTGTTCAGCATATTTTCCAAAGTTTTAAATTTTGATATAAAGAGAAAATAATTTATTTCCATGTAAAAACAGGATGAATTAAAAGTCATCAAACAATAATTAATCTTCAGGTAAGATCTTTCATAATTGGTGAGGTAATGGTTAAGTTAGTAGGTTAAAAACAAATAATTTATTCTATTAATATTTAAATGGTTTCTACAAATTCTTAATGATTTAAAAAAATAATTTTATATGTCAACTCTCTTTATTATAATATCAGTTATTGGAATAATCCCTTATATATAAGGGGTTGGTATAAGTGGTTTCCTTTCTCTTCCTAAATATTTGTTTGATCTTCCATGATTTGGGAGTATTTTTCCTTACTATATGTGATTCCTTTTAATAGTTCTATCTAGTGAACTATTTGGTTTGGTTTCTTTTTTAACTTTATTCCTCTTTATTTGGTTATACAACTATCTACTATACCACTAAGATTTTTTAATAGTTATCCTTGGTTTAATTGAGGTGAGAGACTAAAGTTATTCAATTAATTTTATTATATTTATTCATGAGTTAGGTTTGAGTATTTTATATATTAAATGGGTTTCAAGTTGGTTTTTAATATATGGGGTGTGGTTATGTGTTTCCATAGTTAAATTGGTAGGGATAGTGATCATGATTGGTCGAGTGAGAATGTTGATGGGGATGTAATTTGAATTGAGTATGGGAACATGTCATTCTAATGGGTTTTTGGTGTGTGTGTTTTTTCTAGTTCCTTATTTTTTTAGAGGACTAATAAATGTAGAGATTTAGTGAGGGTTTTATATAGACCTTGTGGGAATATTCTAAGGGTGGTTTATAAAAATATTAAGTTGTTGGAATAAAATATTGTATAATTAAACATATATCTCCACTAAAAAATCTTAAATTGTAACATATTTTCAATTAAACTTGAATAGAACTTTTAAAATATCATCATATGGATTATATTTATATTTTGACAAGAGTTTTTAGTTTATTTTATTTTCTTATTGATATCCATATTATTTTTAATTTCCCTGTTATTATATGATATTGTGATCTCATTCATTGTGCATCGTTATTGTGTATACCATGGTAGGAGTTGTATCCCTCCATGAGATTATATATTTTTTGTATTTTCTTGACTACTTATGCAGGAACCATAGGCATTTGATTATAGTGTCAATTACTTATATTATTTTCATTATAATGATAGTCATTGTTATTATGCACATGTTGTTATGGAAAGGATTTTTGGTACATATCCATGACCATATGCATCATAAGAAAATAAAAAACTCATGTATAGGATTTACTAGGATAAGAAAATGACAATATTAAATGAAAAAATATAAAACAAGAATACCTCACTCTCCATGATTTAATATTAGCCAATAATTAGTTTTATCAAGGTAACTTAGTAATTATCAATAGTTTTCTACCTCTAAAGGTATCCACCAACTACTAGAATCACCAAAATCTTCAATAAGACCACTTCTCCATAAAAGTGTACAAGCAGTCCCCCCACACCCCTCAAAGTAAAATGAATAGAAGATAAATAGACATAGATTCATCTTAGATATAATAACTTATAATATCTAAGAATAACATCCATGGTCTATAATTTATATGCCTCTTTAATTTAATGAAATATCCTATCAGAATTAATGAATTCTATATTCTTTAAAATGGTCAAACTTTAGCATTTTATATTATAACTCTTACAAAAATATCCATGTTAATTAAGTGACATGTTAAAACTCGTTTTAAAAATCATATAATCCAAATTAATCATGACGATCATCATAGGAGAATTAGGTGAATGATATCCCATATCATTTATTATAAACACAATGAGATGGAACAAAGACCCATGAGAAGATACAAACCATGGAACAATGACTTTAATCACATCCTGGTTTATGATTTAACACATATTTTTAAAAATCATTCACTTTATATAAATACTTTTATGATTTAAGAAAAACATCACAACACTTTATAAATCCATCCAAACTTCTTTAGACATGATTATTATATAAACTTTTAAAGTTTTAGACAAACACTTAAACCAACATTAATCCTCATTTTAGGAACTTGTGTATAACCTTATGATCCTTTATAAAATTTATTACAATTATGAATTTCCTAATCTAGAATTGTAATAAAAGAGTTTCCTCTAGTAAAACATCACTACTAATCAAGCTATAAATGGGTTTCACATGGTTTTGATCAAACACACTCAAATATCAACATGAACATGTATACTATAATTTATATCTCTATACATTGTATGCATACTTATATAATCCAATTTTATATGACATCGAGTGACTAATATAAAATTAATATTTCAATATAGTATATTTCATCCCATAATTCATGATTCAATGAAATAAACTGACTAGTTTCAATGAAAATGTCAAATTTAATTGATTCAAGTTGCTAAATATATTACATGCTAGCAACTAAGTATGGCCATGCATTTCCTCATTCTAATTAAATCATGGGAATTGATTTCAAAATTTTATAAAAGATTAAAAATACAATCTTAGTTAAAATCAATTAATGACATGTTCAATAATATAACTAACCACCCCTTGAGTAAATTAACCTCAAGGTCGGAGTATAAAAGGTATCAAAGTGTAAAGGTGAATAAGATAAGTATCTTATTAACCTCAAGTCATTGGGATTTATATCAAGAATACACCCCTAAGTATATTGATGTCCTTATTAAATTCTATGTGATATACTTTTTTGGGTCAGTCCAGATAATAATTCTCCACTTATAATCTTATGATCCTAATTTGTATCATATACTATATTCCACTACTTTTAATCTTAAAATATAATCAGAAGATATAATAATCCGTGATGAAAAATGATTAGGGATAAGTAGATTCATACTATTAGGGTATTTTATCACTACATTGTTCATGTAATATATACAACAAACATGAATGAATGATAAATGAATATTTTCTTTATTATAAAACCATAATACATTCCCATTAACAAAAATTATTACTTACATTCTCTCATGTATATAATACCTAGAGACTTTACATGAACCTCAGGTTTCTACCATGTTAATGTCTTTGTTAATAATTCTATTGAATTATCTTTTGTAGCCACCCAACCAATCTTTACATCATGCTTCATAATGATATCCTAAATTATATGGTATTTAAGAAACCCTAAAATGTAACCTTTATTCTTTTGTTTGTGCGGTTGGTTTATCCCTTGATTTCAGGGTGTCCCAAGGATAAAATTTTGAAATTTTGAGGCTTTTCCAGGGATTTAAAATTAGGTGAATATTTTGGGAAACCATGAAGTAAAAATCATCTTCCATTTATAGTTTTGGACATAGTTGATCACAAGTTCTGTACACAGGTTGGAAAACTATGTGAGATAATTGTAGGAACTCTAATGTTTCTGGGTAGTATAGATTTCATGGTCTATGAACAGTTTAGTAAACCATGTGAGATATCCTTGTAACCTACTCAAGTTGGGGTATTTTTTTCCTTTCGGTTTTTTTATTATAAGATTATTCCCTAAGACTCTCTATTTTGAAACCTTCATATGTGGAGCCTCTCTCTAACCTCTTTGGGCCTTCTAAGATTATCCAAGGTGTATTTGAAGATGTTTTTTGGTGTTTCCTCATCTGGATCAAGAGTTAAGGATTGCTCCTTCTCTTGTTGTTTTTTTCTCTTTTCCCCCTCTTTTTCTCTAACTCTAATGGCTATGTGGGATAATTTTAATGGTTAGGGATGTGTTAAAATTATTTTTTTTGTTTTTATGGGTTTTGATCAATCATAGTAGACCTATTCTAATGGTTTCCATTATAGGATACATGATTAAACCACTTTAGGTAGGTGTTTATATTAAGATTCCTTTGATTAAAGGGTTTCTTGGTTTATTGATGTTTTAAAATTGTTTTAAATCTAAAACAATGATGTATATGAAACCTATCTTTGTGTTATAAAATTTTCACCAAGTTTTGTTGGTTTTTCCTTTGTAAAAAATGGGTAAATTGTTTAGTTAAATGGAACTTTGGTTTTAAATGGTATTTTATGAACTCAAGGTGTTTAATAAAATTAAATTAAAGGTTTTAAATAAGAAATATGATTGTTTCATGGTTTTTGAACCAAATTGGTTTCATAAAGTGGAATGTTATTTTGCTTAAAGGGATTTTCTTATTTTAAGAGGTGTTCTTTTATTTTAAAAAGAAACTTATTTGTTTATAAATGGATTCCCTTGTTTGTATGAAGAGGTTACATTATTTTAAAGAGGTTAGATTATTTAAAAAAGGGTTGTGATTCATTTTGGCATGTTGGTCTTGAATGAAGCCTTGTTTTTTTTTGAGAATGTTGATGTTTTGATATTAGTTATGTGTTTTTTCGTATTTACCTTATTTTCAAGGTGATTTTGAAAGATTATCTTCAAAGTTTTATTTTGGTTGGGATTTGGTGTTATATAAAATTTTCCTTGGAATTGGGTTTGAATTCAAGGTGGATTATAAAATAGGATTTCCAAAGCATGTTATTTTTATGTATAAATATAAGACATGTTTTGAATCTATAGGGAGGGTGGTTTATTGATTTATGTTTTCACCCTAGTTAATCCCTTTTTTATCCTTTGTTATGCTTGTTTTCATGTGTTAAACTTATATGAACTTTGATTCATGGTCATGCAGTTTGGATTAGGTATCATTATTGAAGGGGGTGTGTTGTAGGTGGAAATTATATGATTAAAGTCTTGTATTTCCTTGGGATGTTTGATTTTCATGTGATGAAATTGAATTGATATTGGTCCATTGTAAGAAACTAGTTTTTTACTTAGGTATGGATACTTTTAATTTTAGTCTAATTCTTTTTTATAGGCCTAATATGGATGCCTAATGAGTTAAAGAAGTTATCAGGGATATCTGTAGCCTGTCTGGAGCCCAGAACCCAGTTTTTGGGAGAATTTGGCTAGCCACATGGTTAATTCTAACCGTTTAAGTCTAGATAGTGGGCTGGTATAGGGTGCATAGTTTTCCCTAACTATGTGTCCGGGGAAACACGACCATGTGTAAATTTTGCAGTTTTTAGAATAGGATTTTCACATAGTTGATTCATGGTTTCCCTAACTATGTGACCTATCTGTGTGGGTTCCCCTCCCTACAATATAAGGTTCACATTTGGTGCACGGTTTTTCCAACCATGCATCCAAACCGTGCGAGGCCTATTTTTTTGTTGATTTTATGGATTATCCCTTAATGAAATGTTAAAACTTAATTCCTTCTTCCCTTGGTTTTCTAGTAGAAATCCACCCATATTTTCTCCCTTTTAAATCCTAGAATTCATATAATCTAGTATTTTATCTTGATATATCATCTGGTGTTCGTTTCAATCATTTTTCATCATGTTGTATGCATATCAATAAGATATCAATTTCTTTTTAGCTATTTTTTGTTCTTCTTTCTACGAATATGTTATTTAGATGTAGAATCATATGCCCCAATTTTAGGGCATTGATCAATTATTTAGATCTCTTCCAATCTGGGCCTAGATGCTAATACTGGATGAGGAGAGTCCTACAAGTATGAGGTAGTTATTCTATATCTCATCCCTCAAGATTCATCATTTTATAAATTATTGTGTGTGTGTGTCGATTTCATTTGGAGTCACATGTTTAATTAAAGTTACTTTATTATAGTCATTAGAACCATATTCTAAGACCCATTACATACATGTTTTTCATCATTGGTGCTTATATCCACTATATCAACCACCCCTTGTAGGGTGATTTCCTTAGTTATGATTAAATGGTCTATTATGAAACTTCTACTCCACCGTTAAGGTATATGGATTGACCTTGATAATGGTAAAACCCTTTAATTAGATGAATTGTGAATTTATGAATGGATAGTACCAATTTGTATTCCCACTTGACCCTTCTATGTTAAGTACTTCAATTTGATAAATCAATCATAAATGGAAACGAAAACTAAATTTTATGAATATGATGTGACCTAATTCAATACAATTGAATGGCTCAGTTTCACATCTGTAGCACCCCCTTCCATGTATAATGGAAGGTATCAGAGTGAACCTTATTAAATGACTGTGATTTAAATAAATTAAAAAAGGGTTTCATGCCTAGTTATCTTTTTCACACTAATGAAAGGCAAGGCTTGAACCAAATGAACTTGTTAAATGGCATGATTACCACTTGGATTTAATTATTAAATGAATCAATTATAATGTTCCTAATTTTATATGGAAATTGAAATCATTATAGGAGTTTTCAGACACGAGTTATCTTTTGGATTCTTAAGGGAATGCCTTGAGAACTTGTGGACATCATTCTGATTCAGAGATGTTGGTTTCCAAGGGCGAGACACGCCTTAGAACCCAATATTTTTCTATTAGTGGATGCATAGTATGACACTATAGGATCCATCCATTACTATTATAGGATTCCTTGGATACACTCCTTGGATCTAACATGTATTTTATAGACATTATATGCCTTGGTTACATCCTTGTGTATGGCCATTTCTTATCCCATTTTAACTTTGATGTTTTACTATGACTCTATTAGAATCATTATTATGGAATACCTTGGATGGAACTCCTTGGATTACACACTTAACCCTATATATAGGTTACAGTTATCACCTAAGTTGGATTGACCCATGAGTTTAATGTTTACTTGGTTATTACTTTGGAATCTCTTCATTATTAATATCATCAGGATGCCTCATTGTACCTTGGATCCTTCACTATCATGTCCGGATTCCATTGATGGTATTACCTCACATGAACTATCAATATAAATTGTAACATAATTAATTAATGAACTGTTAAAATGTTTAAACACCAGCCAAGGGTTGAATTAGGTACTTAGGTATTTATGTTATTATACTACTTTACTTTTATATATGCATTCTTGTACACTATTTCAGTTTATATTACACAGACACGATGTTATATATTTCATTGTTTGTGGCCTACTAAGATTTATCTCACCCCCTATCCGAGCTTCCATTGGCACCTAGGAAGACTACACGTATGAATGTGTTAACAAAGGGAAGTTTACCACTTCAGACACTTGATTGCTTGAGTTATTTAGATTGGAGTTGGTAAAATATGACCAAGGTGGAGATTGGGATGTTGGGGATAGTTTTTGGATTCCTTTTTGTTAATTTTTTATAGAATTTTTTGTTTGCTACTTTGTATCTATGTTTTACAGCTTTATTAGATACATGAAATCTCATCATTAGCTTTTGTATATCATTATCAGTTGTTCCATTTGTTTATCATTCAGACTAATTTTTTTGTTCCATCTATTTACTTATATTTCTTCCTCTATTCACATGTGTTACTTATATATATATTTTCTTACACTCTATTAATGGGGACATATTCTCCCCATGGAAACAACCTAGGCCCTCACTTCTAGTTGGTAGCCTCTGGTATTAGGGGAGATGCACTTAAGGTCAAGTGATCCATCGGCCTCAGGGCACCTCTAAGTAGCATCCGGATCTAGGACATCACAAAGTGGTATCAAAGTAGTTCCTTTATTGATTTACTATTTAGATATAGTATCTAGGATATTAGGAATTCTTGGAACTTTGTTATAAACCATGCTTGGGTGTAGCTAACCCATGTTCGGGGTAAATTCCTAGTTACTTGAATTATGATTGTAGTTTTGTTTCTACTGATTATAGTTGATATCAATTCACCATTGGGTGATTCACATATTGTTTTATGGTTATTATTATTATTATGATTGAGGATATTAATTTATAATTGGATTGATGATATGAGGGTAAGGACCATTATTTCATGCATCATTGTAGGCACCTAGAATTTACATTCCATGTGTATTTCCATTCCATATAGATGCATTTCACTAATATCATTTTCTTGATATGTCTTTGATTTTTGAGTGATAATTGTTTATATATATTATTTTGTTTCACCTTGTCTATGATTGAGTTATTTCTAGTTTCAATCCATAAGGTGTTATGGGCCCTCATGGGTTGAAATGGGTAATTTACTAAGACAATCCATTATAATAAAATTAAATGGATGTTGATTTCAGTGATAAGGTGTATGGGCCCTGATTCACTTATAATGGATATCTATTTTAAATGAAACTTAAAATATAAAAATAATCGAATGAAAAGTATAAAATTGAAACTTGATTCATAAATAGAAATGGTTTTCAGTCAATGATGAGGCAAGGGGTTATTGACCCTTCATCTCTAGAACCCCTATAATTTAAACCTCAGCACTTACCAATACATGGACTTATAATCAGGTAGTTGGGTTAGTATACCATGGGTATTGAGCCCTTTACTTGCATTCATCTCCCACTAGTGTTTCTATAAATCTTCTTAAATATTGTTCTATGGTATGTTCTTGGAATTTGTAGACCAATACCGCCACGACGTCCTCTTATCATGTGCTAGGAGGGTGGTGAAAACCATGCTCCAAACATGGTGGGACCTGAGCCACCTGGAGTTCCACTTGAGACACTACCTGTTGTACCTGATCTGGGAACTGACTCTCATCTTTGTGAAATTTTTCTACGTCTGATGCAGTCCATGCAAGGTGCTCCACAGCCTACACTTATGATGGATGATCTGACCCGTGAATTCCAGTAGTTGCATCCTCCTACCAGATCATGGGATTGAATTACATTGGATGATGAGTCTTGTATAGAGTCCAACCTTTCTATCTTTGATCATCTAGATACACCTACGGAACATAGGTTCAAGTTTGGTACGTACATTCTGTGTGATTCGTCCAAGCATTGGTGGAATGTGATTACCAAGGCTGGTCGCCATCAAGGCATGGTATGGGATGATTTCCATACTACCTTCTATGATTAGTTCTTTCCTCAGACATTGAGGGATGACCAATATAGATATTTCATGAATCTTGAATAGGGTTCTATAGTATTTATGTATTATTCAACATGTTTTACTGAGTTATAGCACTTTGCACCACTTCTATCCAGTGATGAGCTTTCACATGCTAGACTCTTTAAGGATGGAATTCAGTATTCCATCAGTACTTAGGTTAATGTATTTCTCCTACATACTTTTTTTGAATTATAATACCACATATACCTTATTAACTCCCAACACTTTGGAAAATAATAACATCACTCGTATATATGGTGTACTACCACCTTGAGAACTGATGTGATGTGTTTTTCATTTTATATTTTACCTGGATGGTAATAAGGATATATTAAATAAATATATATTATATTTTTAATATATTTATACTTATTTAACTATGATATATCATATACATACTTACTTTCTATTCTATTGTAATATGATAATGTCGCTTGTGTGTACGGTGGAATACCGACTCATGAAGAGATGTGATTCGTTATTCGCATATGCTTTACATGGAAGGTCATAAGGGTAGGTTTAAATAAAAACATGTGATATATATGATATTAAAATGATTTTTTAATGTTAATATATTATTTACCTTAATTTATTTTAATCTATTGAGAAAATGGAAACAAATTTCATGTGTTCGTACAGCCTACCATATCCATGAACGGTGTATTTCATTTTCTATCTTTAAATTTTATGGACTATTATAAATATATATATACTGAATATATGTGATATTTATATCATGGTTAAAATTATGGATATTATTTTTCCATGATCAAATTAATAGGATAAAAAATCAAAAAACAAAACTTACATGAAAAAACAAAGCAGTTATTTCCCAAAACATGACTTTAACATGGAATTGTTAATAAACGAGTAATAAAAGGTCATAAGTAAATCATATATGTTATGATAGATATAATTATGATACATTAATATATTTATAATAAAATTTTATTTTTTTATACTGTAGGTTTGAATTTGTATAAAGGAAATCAATAGTAAAGGTAAGGGATTTTCATTTCCATTGTTACTTTTGTGAGACACATGCCAAATTCACCACATATTTATTTTATATGGTGTATATACTTCCCATGAATTTATTTTATGATGTCTCAAATAAATATTATTTGTATTTATATATCAATTTTATGATCTTTATTTCATGGGGATTACAATTTAGTGTTACCAAAATGGTAAGGGTTTTATGGTACAATCTCATCATTTATCAGGATTTTTTATGTTTATTCTTCTAAGGATGAAATATTATAACACATATCTCAATAAGATCATGAATTTTATTCTATTTATGTCTTGAAAAATTAATTTTTTTCCTTTCATTTTCCTCTCTTTAG
This sequence comes from Viscum album, assembly GCA_963277665.1. Classification (NCBI taxonomy): domain Eukaryota; kingdom Viridiplantae; phylum Streptophyta; class Magnoliopsida; order Santalales; family Viscaceae; genus Viscum; species Viscum album. Next base: position 1,947,213,403 of record OY728128.1, on the reverse strand, counting down.
GTACTCAAGAGTTTAAAATAATGTTCTTAAGAAAAAACATCTTTATTTGTCAATTTAGTCAAAAACCTCTTTTTCTTCCAAAACCATGTTTTCTAAAAAAAATAATTTTTTTTAACATTATTCATATGATTTATTAAATAAGATTTTACCCATGTTTTAATTTTTACAAAAAAAAGATTGAAATGAATCTGCATGTTGTTTTCTAAATAATACCAGTTTGGTTTTTACAGAAAATATGAAAGGAATATTTGTTTTAACATGTACAACATGAACTGAATTTCCTACCATCATGAATATTATTTTATTTTAATATTCCTTTATAATTTTTTAATTTTATTTTAAAATAAAAGGATTTTGAAAAAAAAATTGTTTTAAAGTTATTTTTAAAGAGGAAATGATGTTTTTGTCAAGAAATGTTTTAAATGATTTTTAAATATTAATTTATAATTTTTCAAGGTTATATTAAAATAATATTATTTCCAAAATATTTTATTAATTTTCAGTTTTAATAAGTTATTATCAAAGAAAAAAATCCCTCAAGAAATGTTTTGAGTGATTTTTCAAAATAATTTTCCATATAAGATTTCATCCTTTGATGTTACTTATTCTTTACTAGGGATATGATCCAAGTATACCATTCTAATTATTTATCTAGATGGTTTATGTTTATGATGAAAATATGTTTAGGAAAGCCGTTTTTCTTCCATAGGTTATACCATGATAAAATTATTATGAAACCTACTTTTTTATGGGTTTTGCTTTGATGAAATGATGAAATGATTATGAAACCTATTTCTTTTCTATAGGTTATGTTATGATAAAATATTTATGAAACTCATTTATTTTCATGGGTTCTAATATGATGAATGTTTTATGATCTTATGGCACAGGTATGTATGGTTTTTATTATGTGATGAGTGGTACATATATCTCTCTCCAATGCATTGGGTAAAGATTGATATCTCATGAGATTAACAGGACTGGAATGGAGAGTGAAACTAGTTTAGTAAGGGAATCTTTCCACTATGATAGTATTGTTAGTAAACCTTGACTACTATGATGTTTTGGGGAGTGAACCCATTTCAGTATGATAGTTTTGGGAATGATCCTTTACTACTGTGGAAATGATTTTCTATGATTATGTGTATGCAACAATTCCATGTCTTATGTTAATGTTATGATCACATGGCTCATGTTATTTGATTTCCTTATCATTAATGTATTTAGGTTCATTTTTATGTATTTTAATGAATATTCATCTAAAAGATGTGATATATATATATATATAATTTCTGGGTCACTATAGTTGGTATCAGAAGAAAAGTTTAGTTAACCTTTAAAAACTATGACGAGAAAACTTTAGTGAGATCCCTAGGGATATTTCTAAGGATATGTCTATGGATATGTCTAAGGATAAGTCTAAGGTTGAGTCAAAGTATATGAAAATGTCCTGGAATTTTGGTAAAGGATAAAGTTAGTGGTTTCCATGAAAATACATCCCTAATTGGATCCAACGTGTGGATATGGATATAGCATAGAGGTATCTAGAGGTAAAAACTCTGAAAAGGGTGTATGGTGCTAGACTCGATCGTTAACTGGTGCATGACAAAGATCCTTGTTTCACACATGTTTTAACAATCCTAGGGGATATAATTTGGAAATTCACAAACTCTTTATAAACCATCCTAAAGGATTTAAATAATGACCATGAATATCCTAGGTTAGGTATAATATTTCATAGATTGAAAATAAGGTTTCATGATTTAAAAATCCTATAAATGATTTTTCATGATTATTTGGTTTCCCACTTTGAATATTGTTACTCACACTATGATTTTTGTTTTTAGTCAATAGAGGAAACCATAATGAACTATATTAACATTGAATGTCATATACAATGTGTTAATGAGAAAATAAATGGTATGATGACTGGATTGGAGGATATTATGATTATTCCTAATCATTTATCATGATATATGATTAACAACTTACACCTTAACCAACTCTAGGAATTACCAAAGAAGATAAGGATAGAGTTTTCTGAGAGTTCAGGTGGTGGATACCATGGAGGAAAGAAGGTTTTGTTTCCTATATGTCAATAATGTTGGAAGAAGCGCCCAAGTGAATGTCTCTAAGGAATGAGAATATGTTTTGAGTGTGTGAAGTAAGGATAAAAATAAAGTAATTTCAGAGGAAAAATGAAAAAAAAAATCAATGAAATTGATGAGAATAATTTTATCCCTAAGATATCATTTAAGGTTGGATGTTTCAAATGTGGAAATTATTGGCATTATGCAAATCTATGTTCTAAATGGAAATATCATGAATAGAATCAGTAAGGTTGTATGATTAATGGAAATATTACAAATGATGAAGAGACTACAAATGACATATGAAAAGAAATAATTGTTAAGGAATAAGAATATGAAGCCTAGTTAATGGTGTATGAAAAAAATTGAATGATTGATATGTTTATGTACTAGGATTCAAAGAATTATATTTTTTATCATTTGTATTTTAGTTATTAGAATTATGAAACATCAATAGATTATTCAATAGTAAATTTTCATTAAGGAGTTACAAGATTATGTTAAATAATATAGATGGATTAGAAAAATGATTTAATGGAAATGTGATATTTTGATTAAGGAGAGATAACAATTAATATATTCTTGATGTTAAGGAAATGGTGTTTAGTTTGGATAAAGATATTATTTATAGGGATAAATTAAATTGGATAGTATTTATTACCTTTGAACTGATTAATGATTTTATGAAAAAGTGTTTAATGTTATCATTAATGGAGTTTACAACATTTTTGTATTTATAGAATATATTCAATAATATATGATTTTATTTAAGAAATGAGTAAAGAGTTAATTTTTAAAAGCATGTATGTTTTCATTAAGTTTTTATGGTAATTCAAGATATTGTCGTGTTTCATGAGAATATATGATCACTATATTCACATATTTCGTATGTTACATTAATATATACTTCATGTTGTTTGGGGGATTAATGTTAAGTTTATTGTGGTAAATTTAGTAAACTTATTTAAAAAAAATTGAATTTCAGAAGGTTCATAAGGCTAACCATTTATGTAATGGTTTAATTTGAACTTTAGATGAGGTTTTAGAGATAAATATATTATTTCACCATATGAAGATTTATGCATAAACTATGTTAACCATTTTTTTATAATAATTTTAGATATAAATAATGAATTATCATTATTTCATAGATATTATTATAAGTTAGTGATTTGTACATGAAAAAATAATATTTTAGAGTAAGAGATTAAGTGGAAATTGATAAAGGTGAAACCCAAGGATGATATTGTGAATATGAAATGGAATGAAAAAAAGTAAGTATATCTTCTCTTTAAAATTCATTAACTTAAGGAAAAGAATATTAAAATAAAATTTTATCCAATTACCATCATTTTTAATGATATCATGACCTTTTTCACACCTATTTGGTTAATGGGTTTTAATTTTTTGATTTTAACAATATCATTCACTTTATTTTGATCAATGATCTCTTTCACTCTCCAACATTATTTAGAAATTACTCTTTTTTTCCAAGCCCAAATATTCACTTCCCACCAATATTCTTATATTTGGAAACCTATTGTGTGTTATTCTAGATGACCTTTTCATATCCCTTTCTCTCTTTTCAAGAGGAAGTATTATTAACCCTTTTTGTAACATCTATAGTTTTTAAAAGGAAACATTATGTTCAATAACATACATTATATGTCACATCAAGCTTAAACAAAAAACTAAATATTATTATTTTAATGTTATCATTATAACCTAGTCATTAGAATGGAGAGAATAAACAGGATTAAATTAATTATGAAAATATTTTTTACACATTTAAATATAATGAAGTATTTGGTGACAAATTATTTATGAATAATGATAAAACCCCTTTTAAAATAAAAATAAATCTTTTTCTAAAAAACTATTTAAATACGCACAAGTTTCCTTTATAAAAAACACACTTTTTTGGATTATATTAATGAAATATATATATATATATATAATATATTCAAAATAATACTTGACACTCAAGCTATATTTTTTCTAGACATGATATAATAAAAAAATCCAATTTTATGTATAAAAGTTGTATTTTTTTTATAAAAAGATAGTTTTACAGCCTTTTGATGGCACCCTTGTTTTAAATATAGTTTTTGATATTTTTATAAACTATTTTTGAAAAAAAATTCTTATTTGAATTTTTAATACCAAAATTTAATTTTATTGAATTTTTGGTATTTTTCTGATAAGTTTCATGTTTTGATGAATAGTAAAAAATACTTAATTTTAATTGAAAATGGCTTTTCCATATAAATAATTTATAGTGTTAAATTATATTTTTTATTATTTTTAAAGTATAATTAGATTGATTTTATATCATTTAATCAAATTTAGGTCATTGTAATCAATTTTACATTGAATTTGGATATAAAAACATTTCAATCTTGTGAACGTTTCACTTTAAAAACTCGTTTTCCCGGTCTGTTAATGGGATTAATTTTAAATTAATTTTAGCCAGTTATGTGTTTTGAATTTTGAAAAATGTATTCCATATTTTGAATCATAATGTTTAAATTTAATAAATATGTCACTTTTATTTTTGGACAATATGAATAGTAAATTTAATAATTTTTTAAATTAACACAGTTAAGGGTAAATCGGGTAATTAGGGGTAAAAATAATATTATAAATATTATAAAATTATCCTACCACTTGTTCTAATTTTATTTTATGGGTTATTTTTGAAAAAAAATCATTATATTACTTTAATATTTTTTTAGTATTTTATTATAAGGGAATTCCAATATGTCATTCTAGTGTTTTTAATAATTACTATATTTTTTATATGTGGTTATTCATAATATATCTTAGACTATAAATATTAATTTAAAATATAAAATTTTTATATTCATCATTTTAATTTATTTTTAATTTTTTAGGAAATAAAAAATTACCTTAAAGGATTACACAATGATGATGCAGTAATTATTTAGTTAATGGAAATATCAAAAAAATGATATTAAAAATATTAAAATAAATATAATTTGGGACAATTAATGTCATAAAATAATTTTATATATGACCTATACATATTAGGGATATATTAAAATATTTTTTGAATTCATATTGTGTATTGATATTTTTTAAAAAGTCTTGAAATGAATATTATCAAAATTGATATTAATGATGTTTTAAAATAAATAATATTTTATTAAATGATACAAAATCCATAAAAATCTAAAAGTCATCCAAATTATTGGGTTAAGGTTTAAAATTTCACAAATGACTCATTTATGGTTATTTTGGCATTTTATAGTAACTATATTGACATTCAAAGAGTAAAAACATATGTTGTCATGGTAAGAGTTCATGGGATTAAATAAGGGTTAAAGACAAAAAATAAGGGTAAGAATGTGACCTAAACTTGTCAAAAAATTATTTTTTTGATATTATTTCAAACCATAATTATATTATATTCTAAATAACTCACTTTGAATCCATTTTTAATTGTAAATTAATTTATATTAATTTAATATTTTTATAGTTTCTAAAAGCACTCCCCACCTCAATTATAAAAGGGAACCTCTTCCTTCAATTACTCACACCACTTTTATCCTTATAGATCAACCAAAACCTTAAAATTTATAATTAAAATATCCTTATCCAAGTTATGGGGGTTTTTTTTCTTCCAAAATACCTACCCTAGTTCCCTTAAGAGAATTTATAAACAAATCCTCCGAAGAAGAGGAAATCATTTTTACCAACTCATCCAAGTTTATTTCTTCTTATACTTACTCTTCATGTGTTTTTTCCATTATAAATTAATAAATATGGTATCATATATATTATTTTATTTTATTATGATTATGGTACAATTTTATTTCACTTTTATCCATCCTATAAAAAATGAAATCATTGTGCGTGCGTGCGTACGGCTTACCGTCTCCACGCCGTGGTGTAATCTTTTTTTCATCACCACTTTACTTGGATGGGTATAATGATTGAAATAATATATATATATATATATGATAATTATGATATTATATTTTTTTAAAAAATTAATATATCATTCACTTCCTTACCCTTTCACCAATAAGAGAATGATATCATCGCTTGTGCATACGTACGACCAACCGTCTCCACAATGCGATGCGATTCATTTTTCATGTTCACCAATCAATAATGATTATAAAAATTTATATAATGAATAAATATAATATATATGACCTTAATATAATTCTTTAGATGAATTAAATATATCCTATACACAGTAATCGGGACTTACACAATGAAACATGGATGGGAAAATGAAGTAGTTAGCACCCAAAACAAAGGGTAATAACAAAATATTATTAAAAAAGGATGATAAGATAATATAAGAGCATAATATATGATATCATAAATATAAATATGGTTCTGGTATAAATTAATAACATGATTTAAACCATTATACAGGATGATAAATCATGTTCAGCTAAAGGAAAGTGCAAGGTAATGGATTTTTGTCTCGTTTTTATTTCTATGGGACACATTCCTTATATACTAATTGTTTCTTTTTTGAGGTTTATATACTTACCATGAATGTATTTTTTTATTATTATTATTAATATTATGGTATTTTAATATCCATATAATTTTATTTCTTTTACTGTGGCATACGATTTTACTGATTATAAAGCGGTAAGGGTTAATTTCACAATCTCGTTATTATTCAGGATTGTTTATACGTAAGTATCTATTAGGGAATATTTATCTTCCATGTACATGTTTCTTAAAAAAATTACAAAATATTAATACTATTTAAAAAAATCATTTTTACACATGTGTGAATTTTTACTAAACAGTTTGAAAAGAATCTTTTTGTCATTTTCTAAACGAGGTTCTTTATGAATTTTTTGAAAAAAGTAAAAAAAGAATGTTTTTTAACATATAAAGTATGAAGTTATTTTTATAATTTCATGAAATATTAATGCCTTTAATATTCCCTTAGAATATTATAAGGTTATTTTCAAAGAAAATTTTTTCTTTTATAATTATGTGGCCTTTTAAATAAATGATTTAATATGAATGTTTTTTAATATGAATGTTTATGTTGTTTATGTTTCACCCCTTTCATATGATGAATTCATTGAACTTATTAAGTGATTTTATGGGCCCACTATATTCCCTTGATTCATCGGTTAGTCTCATGAGACAAACTAGTTTGGGTATCAGTTGAGGCCTTACCCATTTATGTATAGTGTCTTGGCTGAAGCCTTGAAAATATGTTTATGATGTCTAGAATTATATATTACCTCATTATGATATTAGTTATTGATATTCCATGTAATTATTCAACTATTATAATATTCATGGTTAAGTTTCATTCTCATGTTATTATTTATATGGAATTATTTGATCATCTTTCATTTATTCCATATTATTCTCATGCTATTGATTAAATGGAATGTGTTTCAGTTAATCACCTTTCCATAATTGTTTATACTTTTTTATAATAGATTTTTTTATATGTATACCTTTACTAAGCATCTGGTATCACCCCTTTTTTATGTTTCATCTTTCCCCAGGATTCCAATAAGTATATTATGACTAATGTGTAGTGTTATGCTAAGGGGAATACTAGTGTTCTCAAATAATTATTATTTTTTAATTTATGTTTCAAATATATATCTATTTTACCAAGATGGATAAACTTTTAGGTCCTTTGGGATGATATATCTTGTACCTAGTACCAATGTAATAAATTAATCGCTAATTCTAGGCTACTAGGGTTGGGTTCTTTATGGTTGGTATTAGAACAATTTTAGTAGAAACTTTGGGAACTAGATTTAGGAAAACATATATTAGGGGACATAAATGATATACATTGAGGATAAGTATAGAATAATGTCCTAATGTTATTTTATTATACATTGTGATGTGATCTAATCTAGTGTATGTCCTTATATATAAATGGGACCCAGTGGAAAGAATTTCAACCTCATCAATCCACATGATCTAAAGAATAAGAATGATAACATCTTTTCTAAGCTTAAGCTAATCTTTCAAAGGGAACTAGTCTCCAAAAAAATATATTTATATGTGTAAATAGTATCATTTGATAACAATATATAGAAATAATTATCTAAGTATTATGACTATGGAAGGAAGCACAGGAATAAGAGGATGGTAAGGAAAATATTGGATAAAGGGAAGAAGGGAAAGAAATATTTTCCCACCTGTGATAATTGTGGAAGGAAACACCATGGTATATGATTAATAGGAAAAGGAGTTTTCTTCAAGTGTAGAAAAAAATCCATCATTCTCATGATTTCAAGGGAAGGAAAAAAATTCCAATGTTAAATGCTTTAATTGTAAGGATGTAGGGCACTACACAAGAGAATTCCCCAAGCATCAAAGGAATACACCTCAAAAGAAACTAATGGATCATGGTAAAGCTTATGATATTACCATAGAATAATAGGAATGATTAATGTAGTTATTATTGGATTAAATAATTATTTCATTTGAGTATTTTATCAATGATGTACTCATTATAAGAATTATGTAATAAATATGGATTGTACTGCAGTACTTATTTTATAAAAATATGGAAGCATGAAAGTTTTCATTAAGGTGTTTAAGGTGATCAAATATTTGGTATGTAAAAATAATATCTGTATTATATTATTTGGGAAAAATCTTATATTAAGTTTATTTTGGAAATTTGGTGACCTTCCTTATAAAGTTTTTGTCTTTGAATTTAGAAAGATGTATTTTGGATGAGTCTTAGAGTAACTACTTATGGAATGGATTATGTTGAACTTTGGATATTATTGTTTGAGGTTAAAGTATAATTTATCATATTGGGTAACATGTTATAAACATTTTGGTTTCAGTAAACATTTAAAATCTATTGGAATGACTTATGGATCTTATGATTCATAAAAGTGATTCAGGCATGAAAAAATAATTTTGAACATTCATTTATAGGTGCAAGGGATGAAGTGAAAATAGATCGAAGTACAACCAAAGGTTGATATTATGATTATAACATGGAAAAAAATCAATTAATTTTTATTGAGTGCTTTATCTAGATATTGACATAATATTTGAACTCTATGAAAAGTTTTTTTGAAACAAAAACATTATCCATTTACTTTTCTTATGAATAAATCAATGGATTTGTTAACCCATCATGGCTTTATGGTTTTTTTATCGTTAACTTTATCATGATCATGTTCTCTATCACTCTCTATAAAAACTTGATAGTTATTTTTCTCTTATATGTCCATGTTTTCCTACATGGAACCCCAGTATGTGTTATCTCAGGTCACCTCTATACTTCCCCTTATTTTAAAGTGTAAGTTTCATTAATATGTTTTGATGTGGGATTTCCACAAAGGTATTTTGAAAAGTCAAACCCATAGTTTATTATAATGAGTTCAAATTAAGAGTAAAAATTTTATAAAATAGGGGGAGAATGTAACATCTAGAGTTTTTAAAATGAAACACTATGTTCAATAGCATACATGATACGCTACATCAAGTTTAAACGAACAGCTAAATATTATTATTTTATTATTACCATTATAACATAGTCGTTAGAATAGAGGTAATGAATAGGATTAACTGAATAATTAAAATATAATTTACATATTTAAATATAATTAATTATTTTGTGACCAATTATTTATAAATAAACATAAAACCCTTTTTAAAATAAAAGGAAATATTTTTATAAAAACGCTATTTAAATGCGCACAAGTGTGTTTTATAAAAAAATCACACTTTTTGGATTATATTAATGAGAAATATATATAATATATTAAATATAATTTTTAAAATTCATTATATGTGTTTTATAGACATTATATAAGAAAAAATCCAATTTTATGCATAAAAGATATATTTTTTATAAAAAGACAGTTTTACCGCCTTTTGATGGAGCACTAATTTTAAATATAGTTTTTGACACTTTTATAAATTATATTTGAAAAATTAAACTTCTTATTTAAAATATTAATATAAAAATTTAATTTGATTTAATTTTTCGTATTTTTCTGATAATTTTCATATTTTGATGAATAATAAAAAAATACTGAATTTCAAATAAAAACAACTTTTTGTATAAATAATTTATAGTGTTAAATTATATTTTTGATTGATTTTAAAGTATAATTATATAAATTTTATATAATTTAATCCAATTTAGGTTATTGGAATCAATTTCACATTGAATTTGGATATGAAAACATTTCAATCTTTTAATGTTTTCACTTTAAAAACTTGTTTTCTCGTTCCATCAATGGGATTGATTTGAAATTATTTTTATCTAATTATGTGTTTTTAAAAATTTATTACATATTTGGAATCATAATTTAAAAGTTTATTAAATATGACCCTATTATTTTTAAAAAATATGAATAGTAACTTTAGTACTTTTTTATTACCACGGTTAAGGGTAAATCGGGTAATTAAGGGTAAAACTAATATTATAAATATTATAAAATTAACCTAAAACTTGTAATAATTTTATTTGATGAGATATTTTAAACTTAATTCATTCTTCGGATGATTTTATGTCATATTGGAGCCACTTGGATGATTGTAATCCTTTTTTAGTATTTTATTCTAAGGAAAGTCCAATATGTTATACTCATGTTTTTAATAAGTATTACATTTTTTATATGTGGTTATTCAGAATATATCTTAGAATATATATATTCATTTCAAATATAAAGTTTTTATATTAATCATGGTAATTTATTTTTAATTTTTAGTAAATAAATAATTACCTTAAGGGCTTACACAATGATGATACAGTAATTGTTTAATTAATGAAAATATTCGTTAAATGGTATTAAAAATATTAAAATAAATATAATTTTAGATAATTAATGTCATAAAATAATTTTATAGATTAAATATACATATTATAGATGTATTAAAGTATTTTTTTTGAAGTTATATTGTGTATTAATATTTTTTAAAAGATCAAGAAATGAATAGTGTCAAAATTGACATTAATTATATTGTAAAATAAATAATATTTTTTTAAATGATATAAAATTCATAAAAATATAAAATTCATAAAAATTGTTTTTATACTGTTTAAAATTTCATCCATGACTCATTTATGGTTATTTTGGCATTTTATAGTAACTATATTAACCTTCAAAGAGTAAAAATGCATGTTGTCATGGTAAGAGTTAAAGGGATTAAATAAGGGTTAAAGCTGAAAGATAAGGGTAATAATATGAACTAAACTTATCTAAAAATTATTTTTTGAGATTATTTATACCCATATTCATATTATATTATAAATAACTCACTTTTTATCCATTTTTAATTCAAAATTAATTTATATTAATTTAATATTTTCCGAGTTTCAAAAGTGCCCCTCACCTCAATTATAAAAGGGAACCTCCTCCTTCACTTATTCACACCACTTTGAGCCTTTTATCTTGACTAAACCCTGACCATTTATCTTAAAAATATCATTATCCAAGTTGTGGAGGTTTTTTTCTTCCAAAAGACCTACCCTAGGTCCCTTAAGAGAAGTTATAAAGAAATATGCCGAAGAAGATGTAATATTTTTTACCAACTCATCCAAGTTCATTTATTATTCTACTACCTATTCATGTTTTGTTTCAATTTTAAATTAATAAATCCAATATAATATATATTATATGATTTTATTATGTTTATGGTATAACCATATTCAAGTTCTATCCATCCTATAAAAATGAAATCATCGTGTGTTTGTATGTGAAACTTACCATCTCTACGTCGTGGTGTAATCTATTTTTCATCACCACTTTACTTGGATGGGTATAATGATGAAAATAATGGATATATATAATAATTATGAAATTATATTGATTATTTAAAATTAATATACCACCCAATTCCTTACCCTTTCACCAATAATGGAATGATATCATCGCTTGTGTGTACGTACGGCATACCGTCTCCACAACGTGATGCGATTCATTTTCATTGTTAACCATTAAATAATGGTTATAAAATTTAAATAATGAATAAATATGACATATATTACCTAAATATAATTTTTTAGATGACATAAATATGTCCTATTCATAATAATCAAGACTTACATGAAGAAATGTGCATGGGAAAATGAAACATTTAACACCTAAAACAAGGGTAATAACGAAATATTATTAACAAAAGGATGATAAGATAATATAATAGGATCATATATGATATAATAAATATTAATATGGTTCTTTTATAAATTAATAACATGTTTTAAACCATTATACTAGAGTATAAATCATGTTCAACTAAAATAAAGCACAAGGTAATGGATTTTTGCATCGCTTTTATTTCTATGGGACACATGTCGTATACACTAATTGTGTATTTTGTGTGGTGTATATACTACCCATGAATGTATTTTAGGATAATTATTATGAATATTATGTTATTTTCATATCAATATAATTTTCTTTCTTTCATATAAAATATGATTCTACTGATTATAAAGTGGTAAAGGTTAATTTCACAATCTCATTATTATTCGGGATTGTTTATATATAAGTATCTATTGGGGAATATTTATCTTCCATATCCATGTTTCTTAAAAACGTTTTCCAAAATGTTTTTAATATTCTTATACAATTGTTTAAATTCATTTTTACACATGTTTGAATTTTTACTAATCGGTTTCAAATGAATCTTTTTTTCGTTTTCAAATGAGGTTCTTTGTGAATTTTTCAGCAAAAGTATGAAAAGAATGTTTTTAAATTTATACATAATGAAAATATTTTTTTAATTTAATGATGTATCAATGACTTTAAGCTTACCTTATAATCTTAAAAGGTTATATTCAAAGAAAATTTCTTCTTTTATAATTGTGTGGCATTTTAAATAAATGATTTAAAGATAAAAAAAGGGTATTTCTCTTAAGAATTTTTCAATGATTTTATTAGATTATTTTCATATATTTCAACATAATTTGTTGTATCTTATACCTTATTGAGATTTATATATTATGATATCATCTACCATATTTAATTGAATAGTTTCTGATCATTTTTACTATGGATGTGTTATTTTGATACCATTCATGGTTTATGGTTAAAGTCTTCACATTTCATGTACTATTTTTTGAATACAAATGTTTATGTTGTTTATGTTTTACCTCTTTCATATGAGGAATGAATTGGACTTAGTAATTGATGGCCAGGGTCCGCAATATCCCCTCAGCGCATCGATAGGTCTCATGAGACAAACTAGTTTTGGTATTGGTCGAGGTCTTACCCATTTATATATGGTGTTTTGGCCCAAGACTTGATGATATGTTTATGATGTCCAGTGTTATGCATTCCCCCATTATGTGATTAGTTATTGATATTCCATGTGATTATTCAACTATTATAATATCCTTGGTTAAGTTTCATTCTCATTTGGTTATTTTTATGGAATTATTTGATCATATTTCATTCCTTTAGTATTATGCTTAGGTTATTGATTAAATGGAATGTGTTTCAGTTAATAACCTTTTCATAATCATTTATGCTTGTTTATAATAGCTTCCACTATATGTATGTCCTCACTGAGCATCAGATGTCACCTATTTATTATATTTCATCTTTCCCCATGATTCCAATAAGTATATTATCACTTATATATAGGGTTATGCTAAGGGAAATAATGGTGTTATCAAAGAAAATACTTTTTGTAATTTATGTTTCAAATATATATCTAGTTTACCAAGACTACTAAATTTTAAGTCCTTTGGGATGAAATCACTTGTACCTAGTACTAATGTAATAAAGTAACCACTAAATCTAGGCTACTGGATTTAAGGTCTTTACACTTTCTATGTTGTGGGTTTCCTATAAAGAGGTTTTCAAATGTCAAACCCTTGTTTACTGAGCACAATTTCAAATTGTGATGATGCAATTTATTTAATGGGGTAGAATGTAACACCCCTAGATTTTGTGAAATGTTTTTTTATTCAAATAAATTTAATCTTTTATATATTTAACATTACATGAAAAAATGATTTTATCTTGTGTTACTCGTAACACTGGGTTTATCTTGTGTAAATCAAAACATTGAGTTTATCTTACATTACACACAACATTGAGTTTATCTTTCATTACACGCAACAATGAGTTTAAATAAAATGTTACATGCTACTAAAAGTAAAATTAGTTCAATTATATATCAATTAATACAATTTAGTTTGTTTGAATAATTTTTATATTGAATTTTTATATAAAAACATTTTAAACTTTTGAACATTTTCTCTTTGGAAAATCGCTTTCTCGTTCCATCTTCAGGTTTAATTTTAAATTAAAATTTTCCAATTATATGGATGGAATTTTAAAAAGTGGATTAAATATTTGGAATCAGAATAATTTATATTATATGATAAGTTCAACTTAAATTTTGACCAAAATGAATATTAAAAACATTAAAACGTGTTTATTACAGTTAAGGTAAAAATGGGTTTACCAGGGGTTAAAATAAAACGATAATGGTTAAAAATGACCCAAAAATTTCATAAAAGTTATTATATATAAATAATTTGACCTTATATCTTCTATTTTATATAAATTTACATTTTGGATCCTTTTGGCATGTGAAAAATGTGGGTACACCTTTTTCTTTTCAAAAAATACAAGTATGTCACTCACCTCACTTATAAAAGGCCACCCCCTATCCTCTCCTATTAACATATAAAAAACACATTAGTATATAAAATACCAACCCAAATCACTTACTTACTTCCTTTATATCATCCTAGAATCATTAATTCATTCATAAATATATCCTAGTAATGTTTTTGGTTCAAACTAAAAGAAGTTATTGAAATAAGAGGTAACATCTCTAACCAATCATTTTATTTTATGTATTCCTCCACCTCATTAAGCTCTTATTAAAAAATGATGATATAATAACCTCAATATATTTAATATAATTATATTTTTTATGTTAAGTTAATTACCAACAACCATCTCCACTTTCATCAAATGGGATACCAAATCATCATCCGTGTGTACGGAGGACTACCGCCTTACAAACGGATGTTATTCATTTTCCATAACAACCTATCATGGATATATATAATGATGTATTTAATTTTTATATATTATATTTATTATATTTTATACCTATTTAATTATAATACCACACCTAAATTCTTACTACACAACCCTTTGGGAAACAATAACATCACTCGTGGGTATGGCGGATAACCGCCTAGCGAACTGATGTGATGTGTTTTTCAATTTATATTTTTCTAGGATGGTAATAGGGATATATTAAATAAATATATAGTATATTGGTAAGATATTTCTAATTTTTAAATTATGACATCACGTGTACCTCCTTACTTTCCATTCTTAGGAAATATGATAACGCTGCTCATGTGTACGGTGGATTACTGCCTCACAAAGTGATGTGATTCGTTCTTCACATACACTTTAAATAGAAGGTAATAAATAAAGGTTTAAATAAAATAATTTGATATTTTTGAAATAAAAATTATTATATAATTTTAATATATTATTTACCATGATTTCTTTCAATCCATTGAGAAAATGAAACAGTGTTCATGCGTATGTACGGCCCACCGTCTCCATGAACGGTGTATTTCATTTTCTATATCTAAATTTTATGGACTAATATAAATATATATATATATATATAATGAATATATGTTATATTTATATCAGGTTTAAAATTATTTATATTATGGAACCATGATAAAATTAAAATTATCAAAAATAACAAATCAAAACATACATGAAAAAACCAAGAAGTTATTTCCCAAAATATGACTTTAACATGGAATTGTTAATAAAAAAGTAATAAAAGGTCATAAGTAAATCATATATAGAATTATATATATAATTATGGTTCATTGATATATATATAATAAACTTATATTTATTTATATATAAGGTTTTAATGTGTACAAATGAAGTCAAGACTTAAGGTAAGGGATTTTCATCTCACTTGAAACTTATGTGAGACACATGCATATTCACCACCTATTTGTTTTATGTGGTGTATATAATACCCATGAATGTATTTTAGGATTATTCAACTAAAAATTATTAATATTTACAAATCCATTTAATGATATCTCTTTAATATGGCATGTGATTCAGTGTTACCAAAGTGTTAAGGGTTTTATGATATAATCTAATCATCTATTGGGATTATTTATGTTTATGCTTATTATTATGAAATATTATGACCAATATCTCAATAAACTCATGAATTTTATTATAATTCTGTTATTTCATGAAAATACATGTTTTCCCATCATTTTCCTCTCTTTATGTACTCAAGAGTTCAAAAAAATGTAAGAAAAATCATCTTTATTTCTCTATTTGTTTGAAAAACCCTTTTTCTTACAAAAACGTGTTTTATAAAAATGTTTTCAAAATTTTTTTTAAAATTATTCATATGATTTATTAAATATATTTTTACCCATTTTTTACTTTTTACAAGAAAATTTAAAGGAATATTCATGTCATTTTCAAAAAATGCTCTTTTGGCTTTTACTGAAAATGTAAAAGGAATATTTATTTTAATGTGTATGTCATGAATGGAATTTTTCACCATCATGACCATTATTTTCTTTAAATATTCCTTTATAATTTTTCAATTTTATTTTCAAAGAAAATTATTTTGAAAAAATTTTATGTTTTAAAACATGTTTTTTAAGTGGAAAATATATTTTCATCAATAAATGTTTTAAATGATTTTTAAAGATTCCTTTATAATTTTTCAAGGTTATTTTAAAAAAAATATTTCCAAAATATTTTATAAATTTTTACTTTTAAAAATTTATTTTCAAATAAAATTTATTTTCCTCAAGAAATGTTTTAAGGGATATTTCAAAATAATTTTCTATCTAAGATGAAATCATTTGATGTTACTTATGATTTATTAGGGATATGATCCAAGGATAACATTATTATTCTTTCTCTAGATGGTTTATGTTTACGATGACAAAGTGTTGATGAAACCTATTTCTCTTCCATGAGTTATACCACTATAAAATTATTATGAAACCCACTTCTTTTTATATGGTTTATGCTTTGATGAAATGATGAAATGATTATGAAACATATTTATTTTCAACATATGAAATGTTTAAGAACCCCATTTATTTTCATGGATTCTGGTATGATTACTTTTTTATGATCTCTTGGCACACATATGTATAATTTTCATTATGTGATTAGTGGGACCTATATCTCCCTCCAATGCATTGGGTAAATATTGATATCTCATGTGATAAATAGTAATGGAATAGGGGGTGAACCTGGTTCAGTAAGGGACTCTATCCACTATGATAGTCTTGAGCATAAACCTTTATTACTATGTTGGTTTAGGTAGTGAACCAATTTCACTATAATAGTTTTATAAATGATCCTTGATTATTAAGGAAAATATTTTTTATGTTTATTTTTATGCCATAATTATATGTCTTATGTCAATGTTATGATATAATGGATCATGTTATTTGATTTTCTTATGATTCATGTCATATGAACTTCTAATATTTATGACATGAATCAATATTTTTATCTTCTATATGCAAGGTATAGTTTTTTTATGTTATTATTACATTATCATACCCTTATTATCATGTTATGTTTATGTATTTTCCCATGTTTACCCTTACTAAGCATCTAATCTCACCATTTCTTATGTTTTCTTTTCCCAATTTATGAATTATGATTTTAAGTATGGTATGTATATAAATATTACTAAATTTGAAGATCTTTGTGGAAAACATCGATGATATTTCACAAAATAAGAAGATTGTGTACCTAGTCTCCAAATTCACTAAACCATTACGATCCTCAGGCCTATTTTTGTGTAATGTAATGAATATTTATCTAAAATATGTAATATCTATGTATAAAATTTTTTGGTCAATATAGTATGAGATAATATAGGTTCCCATGGGATGATATGTAGTAACCCCAAACCCAATACCCAAGATATGGTGTCTGCTTTATTACATTATCATATGATACAAGGAATCACCACCTGAAGCACATAATAGTTAAGTAGTCTTGGTAAAATAGATACATACTTTATTCTTGCATTAAATTTTAAAACACAAATTAAAACATAATTTTTTTCAAGAATATCATTATTACCTCTATAATATACTTGCATATAATTCATAGTACACTTCATGGATTCATAGGGAAAGGAAAAAAATAAGGGTGAGCTAAAATGTTCAGTAAGGGTTAAGTACGGTGGAATTTATCATTAATTAATAAGAATAATAAATTTAGAAAGGTAAATAATTGAAACCACGTTATATTTAATCAAAAACATGAATATGATAACTGGATAAGGCATAATCAATATGGAAAGGTAAATAACTGAAAACACATTTCATTTAATCAATAATTGAGAATGAAATGAGTATCTATATAATATCATCATAATAATATCATGAATAATAATAACTAGATTATTAATGAAGGAAATGATTAATTATTGGATGTCATGTCTCGGGCACATGATAACTCTACTGTCAATATCTTTCCTCAAGATATTTTAAAACTACTGGGTAAAAACCTATTAGGTTTGTCCAACTAATTTTATTCTAGCTTACTAATTATCCTGATGAGACTGCCAATGCATCAAGGGGATATCTATAACTAGGATCAACCTATGCCTGTATGTCCAAATAATTCCTCATATATCTAATAATTAATTTATTTCATGAACAATGTGCCTTATCATCAAATATCTACATTGTATAAGTAATACAGATTAATCAATATTTCCCCAGATAAAAAATTACTTTAAATATATAACACCATATGTATAAATTAAATATGTTTTAATCAATAAACATATCCATGATAAATAATATGGATTTTTAGGGGAAGTTTAATGTCTACAGGAAAGTGAATAATTCAAGGGAAAGTTAATGACTACAAAAATGAATTGGAGAAATGAATTTCAATAATTTCCTTGGTAAAAGTTATCATAAAACATCAAGATAAATAATAATGATGGTATCAATACAACATATACCCATTATAGTAATAATAAAGTATTTTTTTCATTGTTTAATAGAAATACCATAAAAAATATCTTTAAAAATATTCTTGAGGAAAATATCCTTTTCATTTTGAAAATCATGTTTTAAAACTAAAATTTCAGAAAAAATTTTGAAAATAATTTTCTTTGAAAATAAACTTTTAAAGTTATAAAATAATATTTAAAATATTTTAGTGGTCATGACAGTTGTAAATTCCATTCATGTTGTACATGTTAAAACAAAGATTGCTTTCACTTTTTCAGTAAAATCCAAATGGGAATTTTTTTTAAAATGACATGAAGATTCATTTCAAAAAAAATTAAAAGTAAAAATGGGTGAAATTTTCATTAATATATCATTTTGAAAAGGGTTTAAAACATTTTTGAAAACATTTTTTTGAAAACATGGTTTTGGTAGAAATTTGATTTTCGTCCGAAGAGAGAAATGAATTTGGATTTTATTAAGAAAATTTTATCAATAATTTTAAGTACCAATGAGTGGTAAAATGGTAATATTACTTGAAAATATCATGAATAACCATAGTATTATAAAATTAAATGTTTTATTATAAAATTATAAAATAATTTCTTTCAAATTAAATTCAAGAATAAAAAAATATTGATGAGAATGAGATTGTAAAATAAATCTTTACAATGATCATAATGTTGAAGGGAGAATTAATCAATGAATCAATTATGTGTATCAACTATAAATACATATAAAACAAGTGAAAATATAATTTAATATAATCAAAAGTAATTTCACACATAATCTTGAATATCAAAGATGACGAAGAAGTAATATAACCCAATGAAAAGAAATTGAGTTATGAAATTATTTACCACTAGGTAACTTTTAAATAAAATTCCATTGGATTAAATAATTAAAATTGAAACTTGAAATACCATGAATTATTAAGGAATCATGATAATTTATTTCAATTGGGTAGTATATACACTATATAAAATAAATTGGTGCATAACATTAAAATGTGCCTCAATGAAAGGAAATTGAGACAGAATCCCTTACCTCGCGTTTCCTTTTGGTTAAATGTGACTTAACCTCCTGTATAGTGGTTTTAAACATGTTATTAACTTATAAAATATCCATATTAATATTTATAATATCATATATGATCCTTTTATAACATCTTATCACTCATTCGTTAATAATCATTCATTATTTTCATTATTTCGGGTGTTAATTACCTTGTTTTCTTATTCGTGATTTGTTATAGAAGTTCTAGTTCTTATGCATATTATATATTTCTATAATATCCATAAAAGTAATAATTAAATAATTATAATATTTATACATCAATTATACTTTCAAAACCAATCATTAAATATGGTTTTGAAAAATGAAGTATGTTACAATCATGGAGGTGGTAGGTCGTACGTACGCATGGGTAATGTTTCCTTTTTTCAATGATAATTATGGAAAAGTGGTAAGTAATGTTTTATATTTACATAATGATAATAATATCATAATTATAATATTATTTCTGTAAATATTCTTATATATGTCATCCATTTGGTGTGGTGATGAAAATAGAGTCACATCGCTTCGTAAAGGCGGTAGTTCACACATACACGAACGATGTTATCATTTTTTAGTGTAAAAATAAAATGATATATTATATTTTCATAATGATAAATATATAATTAATATCATAATTATTTCATTTATATCACATATATTTATTAAATTTAACCTTATAACCTTCCATGTAAAGCATTAGTGAAATACGAATTATCAGACTTATCCTTGGGTGAATCCATTCCATCTTTCCTGAGATCCACCATTCCATCATTCTCTACTTTTTATAACATTAAATCTTCATGGAAACTTTTCCCTTTAATACTTTTCAAAATACTTCTTTTTTATAAAATTCATTATGTTATGTCCAATAATATTACGGAAATTTCATATTGTTTTATACCTTCTACAATTCACCACCTCATGTCCAATCATTTTTCAATCACAAAAAAACTTTGGTAGTCACTCATATTCAATTTTGAGTTGAATATTATTATTACTAGTATAAATAACCACATAATAAATAATGGGGTAATATAAGTCCACTTCCACCATAATCCTTACAAAGTAACCAAATATAGCAGTCTCAGTCTTCTTATCTATTCATATTCGAGTACCAATGACAGAGGTAATATCCTTTAGAATCCTTGGATGATAATAGATCCATATTAGAAAAAATATCTTTAACCACACCTGATAAAATGAGTTTTTAAAATAAAAGGTATTGAAATGGGAATCTTGTTCTTAAATTCAAAGGAATACAGGTTTAAAGGAAATAGATCCAAAGCCCCAGACCCTCCTTTTCAAAGAATTAGATAAAAAATTGATATAGAAGAATTATAATCTAATAGAAATAATATTACAATCAAAGAAACCCTAAATATAGGATATTCTCCTGAATAAGTCCTCAATTTTCCATGGATTTTACCTAAATTGTAGAGAAATATTTTCAATGATATTACAGTTACAATGATCTTTCATTTTAGCAATAACAAAAAGATTTTAAGAAACATGGAAGTGTTTCCCTTATAAATTATTCATTGGGGTAAATATTTAGAAACAAGTTATATAAATTCAAAGAGAAAAAATGAAAAATGATTCATGTAAGAGTAAAATGGAAAAATAAGAGAACATGAAGAAGATATTAAGACATATAGATTTACTTGGTTCAGAAAATGATACCTATGTCCATGAAGTGGCAGAACATTTCACTATAACTAGGAGTAGAATTATCGGGAGATAATCATAGTTTCATGCATTAAAACCCTATATTGAATGATATAATAAAGAAGATTATGAACTTTTCACCCAAATACAAAGTAAGTCCACTATGTTATAGTGCCACATCCACTCAAGTTTGCAATAATACTATACCACAGCCACCCAAATCTAAGTTTCTATAGTGTTGGTGGAAAGAGGTTTACAGAGCTATAGTATGGTTGTATCCAAAATATGAGATACTATAGTTTCTTATAGGTCTCTCTTGGTCAGCATTGATATAGTTCCATGTCAAAGTCCACACTGATACAATTCCCTATTGATGTTTTCAGTCAGCGCTTATACAGTGATTCGACATTGATACAATTTCCAAAAAAATGGATCGGGGGAAAAGGGGCATGTTGCCCCTATAACCCCTAACAACCTCACCATAGAGGTTGAACCATAGATTTATGTTCTGGTTTGAATTCTTGGACACTATCATTAGGCCCAACTTCATCCAAATGGATCAGCCTACACCATTCCATCAACACAGTTTTAAAGGAACTCGCATTCAGTCCTTTAATACTCTTCTCATCTAATTCTTACACTTCCAAATAAGTAGCATGATTACAGAGCACGAAAAAATCTTTGATCTTGAAATTTAATCATATTTCTTGGAATCTGAAATTCCATTAGGATTTTTGGATTGATCATCAACAAAGTCTCTAGGATCACCTTAATATCCTATCTCTCCAACATCATCACTAAATACTCATTTCAAAAAAAATATTAGTCCTAAGTAAAAAAAGAAAACAATGTGTTATGGGGTAACTGGTCCCACATAGGTTAAGGTTCATTTCTCCTCATATTTACCTTTGTGATCATAGGAGTGGGTACTCCAAATAATTTATGATTTAACTTTCAAACATTAATGAAAATATAAGTGATGCATGATCATAATGATATCTATGAGTACATAAGAATCATGAAATATGAAGATATTTTGTATGAAATTAGTTAATAATATGATTTAATGTCCAATTCAATGTCTACTTTTATTTTTCATTAAAATTTGATTCATTTATAATACATAAACATTTAAATTATGATATTTGTTTATTTATTAATTTATTTTTCAAAAATAGTAAGATTCCTACCTCAAAATTAAAATAAAATTTTCAAAATATTTTTAAAGTGGTGGGGTTTAGTGGAAAATTAATTATGAATTATTGGGTATTTTTTAAAGAAAGTTTATTTTAATATTAAAGGGATAAATATAATTTTGATGTTTTGAGAATACAGTTTCACATCAAAAAATTAGGAAGTAAAAGTGAGAATGACAACATATCGGGTACGCCTAAAATTTTAGATACTCAAGCACTAACTCATTTATTTTTTCAAAACTCAAACACATTTATAAACTATTAATCCCATCAGATTATTTATTATTATAAAGAAAATATAAAAAAAGAGACCACCAACCACAACAACTCACCTAAGGAGGCTATAAAAAATGAAGGCCAAGGGAATCCCCTCTAACCAAATCCACCCCCTCAGGTTTCAAGGTCTGCACATTGTGGAGGAAAATAGGGTCAGAGCCAAGGACATCAAGAGATGTAAGATAATCTACAACTTGGTTCCCCTCCCGCCAAGAGTGAAGCACTTTTTTGGTGTTGTTGAGGGAACCTATGCACTTTATGATGATATAGGTAATCAACCAAGGGGATAAATTCCATTTCGTGTGTCATGAAGAATATTTGAGTCGGTTTAAACCTCCACCACTGGAATGTTCTTATGAAGACATAGGATTAAACCCATACGCATGGTCTTCACCTCGGCCTATAGAGAGGAACTGTGTCCCAGTCAGGAGGAGAATGCCAAAATAACCGAACCATGGGAGTCACAAACAGCCCCACCTCTGCGGATCACCCCCATGTTTCATGACTCATTCGTATTGATCTTAAGGCCCCTTAAGGGATGATTCCATCTTACCCATTAGATGGTGATTCTACTGGCACTGGGTTGGGATAGAGGAGATCTCCCTTGAAGGCAAACAAGGAAGGGGGATTCCCGCCAGTTGGTGATGAGCCCAACCATATCAAGAAGAAGATTCCTGGTCCTAATGATAATTGATCTACCATAGGAAAGGACCCCATCATGCCTCTCCTTGTTCTTGTCCTTCCAAATACACCAGCACCCTGGATGTAATTATGGTATGTGCCAAAATATCAGGGTCCCTACCACTCGCGCCATGATACCACCTGTCCAGGAATGGGAGAGCTGCCATGTTGGGGTCGAGAATAGAAGTAAAATCATCAAAGGCACTCTATACTATAGTCACCTAGTCACCCCTGAAGATAAGATAATATGCACTCTCTTCTTTATGGTTTTTACAGCAGGAACAACATGACACCATTGGGATCCCACACCATTTAATGTTTTCATCCATTAGGACCACTCTGTTTCTAATTCTCCAGGATAGAAAATTGTATTTCAAAGGGATGACTTTGGACCATAGGGTTTCATTCCAATTATCAGCAATATCCTGTATGACCCGAGTTTTACAGAAGTCCCTAGAGGTGAAGGCTCCTGAGGAAGAAGTAAAAAATGAATTTATCGGGTTATGGGGATAAGTCAATGAGGTTGAAGGAGTCCTGCTGATTTTTGTCCATCACGGCCTTAATGGACATCAGGTAAAGGCTGGCTTCCCAAAAAAATAGTAGGAGTGGGACAACCTGGGAAATTGATAACATCTTCAGCCCAATTGTTATATCAGAAGGATAACTCACCCCTCCTGATGATCTATCATGCGTACGGTTAAAGTTAAGATATAAGAGGGGTGATGGTAGAACAAAATAGAGAGTTTCACCCCTCTGTCCCATTCAAATTCCCATGTTGAGAATTGTGCATGGTTTTTTCCCACAGGGTGTGCTTCTCAAGGACTTCCCATTCCAGCTTTGAGTGCATGCAGAGAAGGGTGTCTTCCAAGCTGCGTACATTGATGCTGCCCTCCCTAGAAAGAATTTCCATTCTCCTCCAGGATACCCATCGATGTTTCCCTTCTAATATAGGATCCCATATAAAGTTGTACAAAAGATTATCTATGTTTCTGATGACACCCTTAGGGGTTTTGATAACAGATATATCATGGATAGGGGTAGCCAGTAAAATGTTGTTAATAAGAGCTATGTGGCCACCAAAGGAGAGATAGAATTTTTTCAGTTGAGGATTATGTCTGTAATCTTGCTGATGAGGAATTAAAAATCACATATGCATAGTATTCCTAGAGATGTGGTGTTCTTGAGGTACTTCATGGGAAATGACCCTCTTTTCATGTCAAGGTTGAGCTGAACCGCAAATATCTGGCTAGGTATACATCAGTTAGAAATGTAAAAATAAATATCATCTTTATTAATGACCTGACCACTCCAGTGGAAGTATTCCTCCACCACCTTTTCATACCTATAATAGATCTTCTTCAATAATTCATGAATATGAGAGTATCATCCACAAACATCAAGTGAGAGATAGATTGAGCTCTCATACTCCTTTAGTAAGGCATAATTTCACCACTATTAATGCTCTTGTCAAGTAGTCAGCTGATGATATTCTGGGAGAGGATGAAAATACTTAGAGAAATTGGATAACCTTGTATTAGGCCATGAGTGGCCTTGAAAAAACCATATGACTTACCCATAAATGAAACCTCCATCCATTAGGAGATAAAACATATGAAAATGAGAACAATATTCCAAGTTGAGAGGTGCATACCTACCAGCACCTTATTAATTAATCCCCACTCTATACGGGCATAATCTTTGTTCATATCCAAATTTATGGCCATTTTTTGACCCATGAGTCTTTAAGTTAATATCATTAATCATATCTTGCACAATATCCATTGCACCTTGGATCATTTTCCCCTTCACGAAACCATGTTTCTCTATAGAGACCCACTGAGGAATATGAAGGTTCAATCTTGTATTGATGATACTAGATAGAATTTTTTAAGGGAAGTTACATATAATTATCGGTCTATAATTCATGATGGATCAAGGTTTATTGGTTTTTGGTAGAATAAATATGGTGGTGGAACAAGAAATCCATAGTAGAATCCCTCCCTGGAAGAAATATTGGATTGCTGAGATGATGTCCTCCTTCACCACATCCCACGAGGCCCTATAGAAATGCCCTAGGAAACCATTTGGTCTTGAGGCACTGTCCAGATTGAGGTTCATCATAGAATCATGAATCTCCTTTTCTATGGGTATAGAACTAAGCCCCTCATTTTCCTAATTCGAAAAAAGGTTATAAATCACCTCAAAAATCCTTGTGTCCTCTCTCAGATACCCATTGAGCCTCTAAGGATTGGAACTTGCGAGAAGGTCCTTGAAGAAGGTGTGTGCCAGGTGCCCCACCACATCCCTATCATCTGTGTAGGTACCATCATCCAAGAAGATGTTAGGATTACTTGGGATCTTTATCTCTGTGATGAACTCATGTAAAAACACAGTGTTTCTATCTCCATCCCTGATCCATTTGATCCTCACTTCTTCTCTTTCCAAGCGTTCCTATTTCAGGATCATTTCTGAAAAATTCTCCTTCCTAGTAGATAGATCTTCAAAAGATTGAACATCCCACACCTTTTCCAGCCTCTGATCAAGGAGATCAACCTTCTGCATGGCACCTTTAATGTCGTTATCCATTTTTGGAAAATCTTTCCCCCACTCTTGTAGGCAACTATTGAGATGTTGGAGTTTATTATGGATCGTAGCCCATGTGTACCCCTTAGGGGGTTCTTTCTATATAACACTGACCAGGTCATGATACCCTGGTATTTTAGTCCACTGGTGGTAATATCATAATCTTCCATGGAGATCATGTCTAGAAGATAGAGAGATAAGGAGTGGAGAATGTTCAGATAAACCCCAGACCAAGTGACACACCTTTGCATTGGAGAACATAGTAATGGCCTAAATGTTCTCTAGGCACCTATTAAAGAAACTCCATGAGTGACAGGACCCCCTTTGGTTATTTCACCATGTGAAATTATCACCTGTAAATCCAAGGTCGATGTGGCCTTTCCCAACCATTGACTACACAAAATACATACTTGCTTTCCTTTGGAAGGGGCCCCTACCTTTCCTTTCATTCTGATTGTAAATAACATTAAAATCCCCCCCTCCTCACAACCCAAGGTAGGTTTCTAGGGTTAAAACCATTGAGTTCTCTCCATAAGATTTCCTTGTGGAGGGAGTCACAGCTCCCGTAAACGAAGTGAATCTAAAATAAATATATATTTTTTATAATTTTATTATTATTATAAAAAATATTCAATGAATTAATATTAATTAGTTTATTTTTTTTTGAATTGAATTTAAAAATATGGAAAGAACAGGTTGTAGTGAGGCATTTTATATTATTTCATGTGTTGGATATGTACTAATATAGTTCAACTTTATTATATGATTGAACTATATTGTAATTCTAAATATGCATGTGATGAATATTGTAGGTTATTATTTAAACATATCATTAAGGTTATGAAATTCCTTTATCACCTTAAGATATAGGATATTGGGTAAATGGATACTGCCACTATGATACCTAAGTCTAAAACCACTCACTAGTGTCCTAGTCAGAGTGTCATGTGGCCTTAATTGTGACTCATTGTTCACCAGAGTCTTCCTACTAGGAGTGATTTCCTAAATCATATTTTAGATGGACTATGACCTTGGATTAGAGTAAAAAAATATCATAAATAACCAAACATCATCCATAGTCATAATCAGAGTATCTTTCAACTAACATAAAGGGAAATAAACACGTTTGTACTATAAAAAATGAAAAATGTGGAATAATATAGTCATATATCAACTAATCTCCCACTGGGATAATCAAATTTAAAAAATAAAAAATATAAAAAATATACACAAGTGGCTATACATTCATCCTTGAGCCTCATCCTATCTCATTCTTCATATCCACATCAAGATACCATATCCCAATCCACTACACATTCTGCACTCTATCCTGTAAATCAAACATAAGATCTTCACATGAACCAAAGTTCCCATTTAGGGTATGATAAATATATCATAGTATAGTCTCATTAAGTGAATATAATATACACTATCATATATGTGTATGTATGAGGAAAATAAATAATAAAAATAAACATGCAAGCAGGGTTATATTGTATTAACCTAACCACCATGACACTCGACCATACCTATTGTTATACCCGATTATGTGTATTTTAGAGTCCCACATTGGTTTCCTCTATCTTGTATAACTTGTCATATATCTATAAATAATTGAATCCGCCTATCATTGTGGAAAGGAGTGAAATTATAAATGGTATTAGATTAGTTTTAACCCAAACCCTCCTTTCATATCTCTCTCTTATTAGTCTTCCACCTACCTCCATCCAAGACACCCACCAGCTCCCTTTATCCAATTAGGTCCCTACTTCACCCCACCACCCTCCTCTATGCTCCAGCCCTAGCCGCCTCTCACTCTGAGATTGAACCCATCATTCCTCCCAGGCATGCCTCACCACCACTGATGGCATCGTTCTTCACTAGTGTATAATCCTAGAAGTGTTCTCCCTGGTGTCTCTTATTACTCATCATTTTCATATGTTTCACATGTGTGCATCCATCCCCTTCAGCATTAATATCCCCTTATGTTCACCCTATCCTATCACACCATCCTCTTGTGCATTATTCTATTCATGTGGTGACTATTTCTGCTATGTTACCTCTTGTTTCCATAACCTAACAGGATGATTATTTTTTGTACATGCCTCCCCAACTGAGACCCGAATCTAGAAACTCCTAGGCGTGGTCATCTACTAGGCACACCCGACCAGTCCTCGTTCCCATAGTTATGTGCATATTCCTCAACTTATAGCCTCATGTACCATCTTCCCTTTCTTGAACCTCTACTATATTAATATGAAATGATCCTATAGTATCTCACATATCCTCTTCTACTCTCCAAATCCCTTTTGAATCACTCCTCAACCTTCACCTCATGTTGGATGAGTCTAGCACTCCAATTCATGGACTCCCATTTCCATTTCTCCCCTATGGAGTCTCTCTATAGCATCTTGATGTTATCTTAATGCACTCACATTTTCCTCCTCCTATTAGTTCTCACATTCTTCTTCTTTTGTGCTCTTTTTGTATTATTTAATGGTGATCCCACCATGTAACCTACTACCCTATTTTTCCTACTAAGGCCCAATATGGTTACTCCTGTTGGATTCCTTGATCAAACCTCCATATTGGCATGGTGGTTTCTTGTAGCCTCTTCCCCATCTCCCTCTTAATATGGAATCTTCCTCACAACTATCTAATATCAATCACAACCTATGACTATATTTGGATTAGATCATGTTTATACACTCTCATCGGTCCGTTATTTACTAACCTCCTCTTTAGATGCTGTTATGCTTAATACCTATCATTAGTATACTCGAACTACTGTAATTATTGTTACTGATGGATCCAAAATCCCAATTGTTATATTTAAAACTTGATACTTGAATTATTATATTCACATGGATTCGGTGGTTCATGCTCATCACAATATTTTTAATCTCTTCTCCATTAGTAATCTCGCAATGTACTTTAACTGTTTTTCTAGTTTTACATCATCTGGTGTGTGTTTTTTTTCAGGAGTGATCAATGAATCAGGAGCTTTATAGAGGCCATCTTCATGATAGGGTTTGCATGTTTGATTCCCTATCATCCCTTTATTTCTCTTCCACCTATTCTTGTGATCTAGATCTATATTTTTCTATGGTCATCCTCTAGCTTTAGTCTTAAATCATAGTTTCCCCCATTTCAGTCTCCATATTTCTTTCCTTTGCGAATCCTATAAGTTTTCTAAACATCATCAAGCATCTTATGTTCTTTGTTTGGTGACACCTTTATCTAACCCTTTTGACTTAGTCCATTCTAATGTATGAGGTCCCTACATGGTCCCAAGATAGTTAGGGTACCATTATTATGTATCCTTTATTTATTTCTTCTCTCCCATGTTAGGGATTTATCTCTATCATGATAATTTTGAGGTTTTTGGTATTTTCAAGACATTTTACTATTAAATTCACGCTCAGTTATCAATTCCTATTAAATGTACCCACTCATATAATGGATGATAATATTTATCTTCTTACCTTAAACAATTTATCACGGATCGTGGTGTCCTTCATCAAATATCCTTCACCAATACCATTTAGTATAATAGTTTTTTTGAGAATAAACATCATCATATTATGGAAACTTATTGTTCCTTATTATTTCACATGAAGGTGCCTCTTCATTTTTTGGGGAATTTTATTCTTACTACCACTTATCTTATCAATCATCTTCCTTCTTATATCCTTCAGGGGGAGATTCTGTTTCAAGATATTTTCACCTCTCTCCCTCCTCATCATCTTCCACTTCACATGTTTGGGTATCTCTATTATATTCATGACACTAATCCCCATATCTCTAAATTTTCCCCAAAATTTCCCCATTGAAACTTTTTTGGCTACTATTACACCTATCATGGATACCATTATTTATCTCTTAACCTATGGTCTTATATCATCTCTATTGATGCCTCCTTTATTGAGATATCACCATTCTCATATTTTACACCCTCTCCCCACCCCAATACCACCATTGTTGACTATCTTTCTCTCACTATCCACCCACCTCTGGCTCTGTTTTCCCAATCTGATGATCATCTATTTGGATTTCTTTACTCTTGTACTCCAATATACATGCCCCCTTCCCAGAATAAGGATTCCATTTCCCTGACTTCGTCTATCTCTCCTACTATGGGAACAAATGACTTACCAATTACATTGCATAAAGTTACTCACTCTTGCTGTAATAATACTATATACACAACTTCCTACAAAGGATTATCTTCTATGGATATTATATATGTTACTCATATAGTTATTGATGATAAATCTCACCCTGGTTAGGTTCATGCAATGAAAGATGAATTACAAGTGTTGGATGGAAATCACAGTTGGTATTTGTTCCCCCTTTGGTAGGTAAATAGGTTTTTGGTTAAAAATAGATTTATACAGTCAATATCAATGATTATTCCACTCTTGATCTCCTTATGGAATGTTTTGTGGACAAAGGATTTTCTTAGATATATGGTGTTTATTATTTTGACACATTTTATCTGGTTGCTAAAATGGACTCTGTTTGATTATCAATCTCTCTTGAAGCTGCTTATCATTGGCCTCTTTTTCAACTTGATGTCAAAAATGTCTTCCTACATGTTTTTCTTGATAAGGAAGTTTATTTGAAACAACCTTCAAGATTCATTGCCTCTATTATAGGTTCTCATGTTTTCTAGCTTCATCGGTTTCTTTATAGACTCAAGAGGTCTCCTCATTCTTGGTTTGGATTATGTTTCACTATCATCACTATGTTTGGTCTATCTCAGACTGTGAAGGATCGCACTATTTTTTATTAACAAACATCTTCTGGATATATCTTTTTAGTTGTGTATGTTTATAATATCATTATTACTATGAGTATATCATATGGAATTTTCCATCTTAAGGATTAAATTCAGTAGCAGTTTCATACCAAATACTTGGGTCCTTTGAAATATTTTTCTATCATTGAAGTATGTCTCTCTCTCTAAATAGAATCTTCCTTTCATAGTAAAAATATTCATTCACTACAAAAAAGGGTAATAATGTCAATTTATTAGTGGTAGTTTTAGAAACCGGTTCTATATTTTTTTTCAAATATTTAGCGGAAGTTTTTTAAAAACCTCCACTAAATATTTTGATTTTTAAAAAAAATGAACTTACTCCCCCTCTCCCTGATCCCCCCTATCCACTCCTCCCTCCCTCCCTCCCTCCCCTTACCCCCCTTCTCCCCAAGCTCAATCCCTAGCTGTCATCATATCCCCACGTTGTCTCCCCCATTCAACCTCGTCACCACCCCCTCATTCCCCCCACTACGGTTCCCCATTCCCCATCAATGCCAATCCTCGAGCCCTCGACCTCTCCCCTCGCAGCCTCCCCATCATTCCCCCTCGGTGCTTCCCCCATTCCCCATCATCACTTCCCATGTTCCCCCTCACCACTCCCCCCTGATCCCCCCTCCTCCCTCTCTCCTCCTCCCATTTTTGGTTCATTGTAGCCCATTGTTGAACCCTAATGAATTTGGGTGCCTTGTTTTTTTGATTTTTGGTTCTTAGGGTTTGTGACAAGTGATTTGAAACTTTTTATGATTATTTTCATTGAAGTTAATAGTTTTATCCTTTATTAAGGTAGTTTTTTATCATGTTCTTCTATTTTGGATCAAATTAAATTAACTATTTTGTGTTTTTTAGGTTCCTCTTAATTTTTTAGGGTATCGTTGGCTCTTTTCAAGTAGAGTTTCATCGTCATTTTCAAGGGTAGTGAGTTTTAGGTAATTTAATTATATTAACTAGTTAATTATTTTATAACCTTATTCATGTTTATATCATCATGATTATTCATTTTAATTCATCTATTAGTATTTTAATATTTATTTATTAGTCTAATTTTGTTTGTGTCAGTTAATTTGATTTTGTTCAATTCATTATTCAAAATATATTTTAATGTAATTATAATAATTTAAGGTCACTATAAAATAGTTCCATAAGCTCCAAAATCATAAATTTATATTTTTCATTTTATTACATAGTTAATAGTGTTCAATAGTTTATCATATTCCATAATGGGGTTCCAAATCAAAAATTGATTCTTCATAATATTGTTTTAAATGATTAAAATGACTGAATGGCCCAAAGGACTTATATTTTTATTCATTTTTTATAATCCCCCTTTTAAGGGATTAAGGGGAACCATTATATGGCCCATAGTCTTCGTGAAATTAATGGGAAGAGGAGAATAAAAATGAGAATACTATTTTTTTGAATAATTTTATTTTAAAAAGTAATGGCTTGTGAAAATGGATTTATTAGAGGGAATTCATAATAACCCAATAATAATAGAACTAATGGATGAGAATAACATGTAATTATAATAATTAAAATATATAAATATGGTGTTTATATGAGATTATAACTAAATAGTTCTGAAATAAAGGTGTCGGATAAGGAACTCTTACCATGATCTTCGAGACACCGCCATTAATAATCACATTGAATTCTGGTTTTATAACTTTTTTTGGTAATTTAGAGATATAATTTTGGAAATTATTTCACATTTACATAGTTGATGTGATTTTATTGGTGTAGGTTTTTGAATTTTTTTTTTAAATATTATTTGAATGTGTTTAATGGGTTATGTAAATTTTTTAAAGTTTATGTTTCTAAAAAGAGAACTGTGTATGTTTTTAAAACTTCATGTGGGTAGTTTTGAAATTATATTACTTAATATATAATTTTGATATATTCTATGAGAATTACAATATGAGTTTAATGATTAATTTTAACATTTTTTAATGGATTAAATGATGACTTATGAGAAGTGTGATAAAGTAAAATATTGACATGAAAAATATATATAATAGAATATTATGTCTTATGTTAAAATCTTAACATTCATGGTAAAATGTTTCTTTTTTTTTGAGAAAGGTGATAAAATTTTTATTCATTTCCTTATTAAAAAAATATGGAAGTAAAATTATATATGTTAATATGGGTTATATATGTTCAAAAATAATTATTACATTATATCTATAAGTTAGTTTTTTTTATTCCACATAAATAATTATCTATTTTTTATGACCTTTTATAATACATATTATATTATTTATAATCATGACATAATATTTTTTATGTGATTTAATTTTCTTTAATAAAATATTGGCACATTGTGACATATGTGGATAAAATCTAGATCACATTACCAAGGAACACACCTCAGTATGCTAAGGGTTTGGAAAAGTTTTTAGATTTTAAAATTTTCAATAGATCTGTTGATGGGACAATAATATATCAATGTCCTAAATTTAAATTTAGAATATATTTGAAGATACA
Organism: Viscum album; assembly: GCA_963277665.1. NCBI lineage: Eukaryota > Viridiplantae > Streptophyta > Magnoliopsida > Santalales > Viscaceae > Viscum > Viscum album. The sequence goes on along the minus strand of OY728128.1, from coordinate 1,947,179,563 downwards.
TAAAGTTTATGAACACTTGATATTTAAGAAATTCCCTGATCAATATTTTTGTTGGATTTGGCATGGATAATCGAATGTTATAGAAAGTTTGAGCATTGATTACAATCAATGAAATGATCTCCCAACTTCATAGACAATGGAAAATGAAATAAAAAAACTTATAAATGATTATTTTGGAATTTAAGGACAATAAAATAAATATCAAAGCATATCAAAACAACCAGTTTAGGGTGCAACAAATAGTAACTTGATAAGTGATGTTTTTGGGACTATAGGAAAACCAAATCAAGATCGTAACATATCATTGGATACTCCTATTGATTCTATGGAGACTAATGTAAGAGATAAATTAACTAATAAGACAAATGAATTTCATTATTTAATTGATGATGGAAATCAAGATCTGTATGGTGGATGTTTGAAATATTCAAAACTTTCTTTTCTGCTGAAGTTGTATCATATCAAATGCCAATGTGGAATTACAAATAAGTTGATTTCAATGATATTTGAATTTTTGTCTGATTCATTTCCTAAAGCTAAGATCCCGGGGTCTTTTTATAATATGAAAAAAATTGTTAACAAGATTGGTCAGAATTATACAAAAATACATTCTTTTCCCAATGATTGTATGCTTTAATGGGAGAGGATTCAAGAAAACAGGATTGAAAAAAAATCTTATAGATGGAAGTCAATGGGTGATGTGGGAACTTTTAATCAACATACTATAATTAATAAGAATAAAAATAACACATCTTAAAAGTTTTTTCATTAATTCCATTTGAAGCCTCAATTTCAAAGATTATTCATGTCATCGAAAACCACTGATCACATGAAAAGCCATTCTATAGATAATAAAAATGATGGGATAATGCGATATCCAATAGATTAACAATCAGGAAATAAATTTGATTCATTACATCTATATTTATCATATGATCCTAGGAATGTGTGATTGAGATTTTCACCTAATGGATTCAAAGCATTTGGGACTTTGAGCACCAGTTATAGCATTTGGCCAGTTGTTTTGATCTCTTATAATCTACCTCCATGGATGTGTATGAAACAAACATATTTAATAATTTCGATGACTATTCTTGGAAAAATAGTTAGGAAATAATATTTATGTATACTTTTAGCCACTAATTGAATAATTACAGCACTTATGGAGAAACGATTTTGATACCTATGATGCATCTTCTAGAAAAATGTTCAAAATGCACATTGCTCTAATATGGACCATTAGTGACTTACCTAGACTTGGGAACTTGTTTGGTTAGAACACTTAAATGGGTTTTTTTTTCTTATTTGTAAATTTTATTTTGATCCCAAACGACTGCCTTACAGTAAAAATTTTTACTTATTGTGTATTTGAAGATTTGTCGATGCATGTCATAGATTTTGGTTGAACAAATAAAAATTAAATGGTTCTATTGATCATATAATACCTCCAAATTTTTTGACATGTTATAAAATATTGACACAACTTGGAAATGTTTAAATAGAATTTGGGAAGGTGCTTTATTTGAATAACAGTGGGAAATTATTTCAAAGTGCATCTTTAAGTGAAATCATAATGCAAAAATGGAAGAAAAAAAGTATATTCTTCATACTTCCATATTGGGAATTTAATTTTTTGTGGAATAATATTTATGTTATTCATATTTATAAGATTTTTTTTGATAATTTTATCTTCACATTACATAATGAGCATGGAAAATCAAAGGACCATCTCAATGCTTGGATGGACTTACAAATAATGAACATAAAGTGTGATCTCTAGCCAGATGAAAATAGAAAGTATGCTTCAGAAATTTTTTCAATGTAAATAGGGATAAAGATACCTTCCTTAAAATTTTAAAGCATGTGAAGGTATCTTATGAGTATATAAGTAACATATCAATGTGTTTCGACTTAAATCATGATAGGTTACATGGATTGAAAATCCATGATTCACATATTTTGTTATAATAGTTACTACCATCAACATTGTGTTCATTATTACCTGAAAAGGTTACTATAGTTTTACTCCAATTTTTCACATTCTTCAGACAACTATGTGAGAAAACTCTACAACAATATGAGATTTAAAACCTTTAGGATATATTTTTATTGACACTTTGTTCAATGGATATTATCTTTTCTTCGTCCTTTTTTACTATCATGATTCATTTAACTATGAATTTAGTTGAGGAAAATAAATTAGGAGGCCTCATACATTATTGATGGATGTATCCAATTGAAATTTACTTTATTTATATGTTTTCATGAGTAAAAAATTATTGGAACTTCATTAAATACATAATTATGTTTTATTTATTTTATTTTATAGATATTTTATCCATTTGAAATCATACATGAAAAATAAATCTCAAAATGAAGGATCTATTTATGAAGGCTATTTAGTAGAGGAGTGTCTTACCTTTTTTTCTAGATACTTGGATGATATTGAGACAAGATTAAATAGAGTTTTACATATTTATGACACATTGACTCAATCTAAAATAAATGGGAAATTAAAATATTTCCTACTATTGGCCGATAAGTTGGGAGGATCTCAAATAATACACTGATAGAAATGGAATTATTACAAGCACATAGAAATTTGCTACTAAATATTGAAATTACAGATCTATTTATTGAAGATCTCATGATACAAACAAAGAGATGTATTAGAGGTCGAACATGAAATGAGAAGGATATAACAAAAGATGTTAAGAAATATCTTGTATAATGTTTTGCACATAGTGTAAGTTAATAAATATTACAATAAATATAGATATTAGGTTGAAATGTATTTTGTAAATATAATAATGTATATTACTTTTTTTAGATCATGAATATTGGTATTCGGGATAAGTTGTCAGAAGATTTGAAGTTTATAGCTTAAGGTCCTCTAAAAAAGGCTAGAAAATTCAATTCTTACAATGTCAACGGCTTTAAATTTTATACATTCGATCAGGAATAGGATTTGAAAACATGGTATAGTGTTATATTTATAGTTTCATAATTGGGATACTATTTAAAATTTAATGATATTATCAAATTAAACTACCATGGGAATTTTTTCATTATTTTATTCAAATGTGAGTGGGTCGATATTACCAGGGGTATTTAAAGAGATTCCTTACAATTTTCTTCTGTGAACTTCTCTATATTTATGGATGTTGATGGCCATGAATTACATGATCTGTATATATTCTCATCACAAGAAAAAATGTTATATTATATGAAATATGTCATGGATGAAGGGTGGAGTGTAGTTTTTCACATAAAACAAAGAGACTTGTATGATATGGATGATGAAGTGGAAAATTTTTCATCTAAAATTGAATCCCATCAACAGCAATAAACAAACTTATTTTTCCAACATGGTATTGAAATTATTAATCTTGCAAGTGTGGATGAATTAGATGAAGTAATGATGGAGCATGAAAATGACATGATTAAAGGAAAAAATGAGTATATGTGCATCCATCCATTAATTTATCAAACACTAATGTTATATGTGCAGTAATTCATTATTATAGATATATATATTTTGTTTTTCAGTACTGTGCATATGTTATCATTTCTAAAAAGATTCTGCATGAATTTTTTGACATATATGTTCAGAAGCTAATTTTATTTGATTAAATGAAAGGAATTCCAAGAAATAATCATTTTTTTGATCCCCATAAACTCTTAGTTGATGTTTCCTCAACCACACCAATAGATAATGATCCATAGGTCTCCCTCCCTATAGAATTCAAGACACCCTCCATCGCCCCCCCCCCCTTTAGTGTCCCTCACACCCTCCATTCTGTCAGTATCTGGCACACCCTCTTTATTCGTCCCATCAGTATCTGAGATAGTGCCTCCCAATTCAGCAAGTTCAAAAGTTATGGAATAGGACGTTACTCATGTTTCTTCATGAGGATATTATAGGGTGATAGTTATAGGTATAAATTTTAATGTGGATAAATTTATTTCAATTTTTTATACTATTAACTATTTTTTCATAAAAGATGAAAAAAATGTTACTACGGAGAGAAATGTGAATAGTTAAGATATTTAGAATTTGAACAGGATAAATATATTTGTCCCATTTGACTATTATAGGGTCCCCATGGATGATGTTGTAGGATTATTTGGCTAGATTCTAGGATATCTGGTGGCAGAGCCGGTTACCCTTCCCATTACCTATGCTGATTGGAGGCATGTGTCACAATCTTGGAAAAATAAAGTCTTTTATTCCTAGATAAATGTATTTTTAATACATTATGGTGTAATTGAATTTCATTATGTTATTAAATTATAATATTTTAAAATTAATCTCTTTATACAGATTTTATTCCACTTTATTGTTGTAGATCTTATCGTATGAAAGTGGACATTGAAAAAGTTGGGTAAGAAATAGAAGTACTTTAAATAGAGATTATGGAATTAATTTAATGATGATATTTTTCCCACTCAATAGTTGTATTATTATGTAACCAAAAGGGTACCTAGAGAGAAATTTAAGGTTTTGTTGATAGTCATCGTCATGAGAATCGTATGGTATTGAAATCTATATTATTATATTAATCTCATTGCACATATATACATGCATATGACAAGGATATAACATTACATACATTACTATTAAAGTACATGTTATTTATTTCAGGATTTTTCAAGGAAAAATGCATCATGTCGAGCTAAATAAATCATCCCCCACACTGTTGGGTTAAATAGTTTTTTAGGAAACATATCGACTCTAGTAATATTTTCATTATTTTAATTATTTATAAGATAACATTATTTGTTTCATAAATTAAATTGTTTATTTATCTTTGGTTAATGCATTTAAATAATTTAGGTCACTAAGTCTCCCAAATATAAATTTGGTTGGATGTTCATACAAAATCTGATGGGATTTATGTTAATGAGTCTGCCAAAGAAGTTGGGGTATGAATTACTTTTTTATTGTAATAACTTATTGTCATTTATCACTATATTAATATTTATTGCTTAAAATATTATTGATATTTGATTTATAGATAAAAATAAAATAACTATTGGATTCCAATCTCACGCAGTCCTTCTCGATATCTTGAATGGTCTTATTGGTCAAGTCCATAGGAAGGAGCATCCTGGTCATGTGTGTGGGATAGGTTTGGGACCATTACCATCAAAGGTCTTTGGCAGGCCATCAGGGATTTCAGCAGCATCTACCATTGGTTTTAGTTACTCCCTTGAGATTCATAAAGGGAGTTTGTTGCAATGAAAATAACAATTTAGAAATAGGGGGCACATATAAATATGTAATATGTAAAGTTCATTTCTCTACATAAATCATTGATTGAATTATATCATAATACAATTGGATCTATCACCAATGATATTGCCTCGATGGATGGTAGTGATAAGGTAAATCACACAACTTTAAAATCATTTAGTACACAAAATTTTGTTAGTTTTAAGTTTAAATTTAAATATACAACACTATTTAACTTTCAACATAATTGTAATATAGGTGTTGGTAGCAAGGAGTGAAGATGAAGATGGAGAGGGTTTCAATAAAAGTTCATCAGGGAGTGATTAGTGTTCACTTTGGATTCGGAGATGATGTGTAACTAAACTCAGGATAGGATAACACTAATATGGTGATTCTGAAACCATGTTGTGGTTTCTAGTAGGGATATCTATATTTCCTTTACATTTCATGAAAATATATATGCTTGGTTCATTATATTTTATTCCAAAGTTTACCTTATGATTTTTTTTCCTTGAATATTATATAGATGATGAATCATGACACCCCCATTCCACTCTTATATTAAATATGATATAACTACTGGTATTTTAAATTTTTATGAGTTTTTGAATTTAACTTTGATTCTTCAGAGGACTTTTTCTAATGAAAATTTTCCATGTGGATATGTGTAGTTGTGTATAGAACCTTATATTTGGGAAAAAACAATGTAGATGAATATTTCATATGGTATTTCCCTATGCCACAAGGTTATTACATGACCATGTGATTTTGAGTAGTAAATTTTCAAAAATACATAAACATGAGGGTTTTAGTTCAATTTGGTGTAGTGTCCCATTGAAGAAACACATCCCTGGATCTCTAGAATTATGATATGATAATTCATTGAGTTCATATAACCCTCTAAATGAATATATGGAAAATTTACTCTAAAAGAAAATATGAACTGATTTAAAATCCTCTAACTTTTTTAAAGTCCTATAAATAGGTTTTTCCATATACCATTTCCATGGTCTCACTCTATATGGATATTTTATTTTTATAACACTAGCTACAATGATCAATAATCTCATAGCTACTGATACAAATATATCTAATTAAACCATTGGAATCAACCTCTATCTAGTACTCAACCTTATAGAAGGTATAATACTATTATAATTATGAACTCACATTGATCCTTGCTATATGTGAACCATAGAAACAATTACATTTATACCACTACATCCATCCTAATATCAACATTTCAAGAGTCCACCTCCATCAAGAAAATTTTATTTCTATTACTCACATCATATTCTGATGATTTTATCCATATTGATTGAAGAAATAAAAATATTTATCACTACCATTACAAAGATGTGTGTTCTATAGATATGGGATATCAATCTCAGATTTTAACATGGTAGTGGTTAAATTCTCCAAGAATTTTATGATAATAGAGAAATAAATTCCAAACTTTTGTACTTCAAGAGTATCTTTAGATGATACTACCCAAAAAAACTATTCCACTCTATAAATCCCATTCAATGTTCCTGGTTTGTATCCTAAAATTATAGGTAAATATGTCCATATTTCTTTTAATAACTCCACCTTTCTATGAGATCTATTATCTTATGGACCAATATTATAGTCCAATTAATTTATCATAGTTATTCTTGATTAAGGTATGTTTAATTATAATATATCCTATGATATTATCAGATATTTTCAAGTTTTGATTCTTTTTCTTAACTCAATATGGATCTTGAATGCCTATCACTACTTCTGATGACCACACTCATAACCATTAAATTCTAAAAAAAATCAAATAGCAACCAAGTATTTGTATCCTTCCTTCCACCCATTCTTATGAACTCATGAAAACTATGTCATAAACACCATATTCTTGAAATCAACATGTTTTAAATTCCATTAATCCATATAGAAGTATCTTCTAGATCTATAAATTTATCAATAATCAACACCAACCATAAATACCCCACCATTAATCCCAGGTCATTTCAAAAATCTTCATATATTCCCTAGATAATCTTTTAGGACCATACCATACTCATTATTTCATTCCAAAACTTGATAGAACCACCGCTCCAATAATCATGTGTAATTTTAGAATTTTTTGATTATGTTATTATTACTATTATAATTATTTTATTTTTTATATTGTCGTATCTGTTTTATTTTTATATTTTTATTTTTTTTCTGTTTTGGGCTACAGAATTTTCTGCTGTATTTTTTTTTGAAAAGAGATATATAGAGATTGTTTAAACAGCCACTATATGTGCCAAATTATTGTTTATTAGCGGTTTAAACCACCACTATATAAGGTCAAAAATTGTTTAGTGGTGGTTTTTTTTTGTTTTAGAAATGGTTTATCCTCCTAAGAAATGTTGAGGATTTAGAAACAAATTAAACCACCGCTAAATACTCACTATTTTTTTAAAATGAAAACTGACACTAAACAAACGTTATACGATGGTTCCTAGAAACTTCATATAAATGGATAGAATTGATGTGAGTTAGATTATAATTCCATCTTTAGTGGTGGTTTTTGGAAACTGTCGCAGAACCATATGGTAGCGGTTTAAGCCACAGCCAAAACCCAAAAAAACACCAGTAACAGTTGATTTTGTTATAGTTATTGAATATCTAACAGGATACTAGTTTGTATCAGAAAAATGTAATTGGTAATACTATTAAATTAGGGGAAAGGTAACTCCATGATACTACTGACCCATATTCTCATCTAGATAGGTATCATCACCTTGTGGGAGAACTCAATTATCTTACTATGACTCATCCAGATATTGTATGCACTGTTAGTAAGTTCAGTCAATTCATAGACCATCTGACCAAATTTCAATGGGATAATATTATTCACATTGTCAAATAAATTAAGAAATACACTAATCATGGTCTTTAGTATTCACATAATGATCATCTGAACATTGAGGCCTTCTGTAATGATGACTATTTTGGCTTCTTATCTACTCAAAAGTATAATTTGGTTTTTCATTTTTCTAGATAGTTACTTAATTACTTAGTGAAGTAAGAAAAAAACCATCATATCCATATCCAGTGTTGAATATGAATAGTTTTTTATGGCCATAGTTACTACTGAAATTATTTGACTTCATCACCTTCTTTATGAAATTGGTTTCCCATCCCAGACTCCTGCTCATATTTAGTGTGATAATCAACTGGCTACAAATATTACTTCTAATGTAGTATTCCATGAATTCACAAAGAATATTGAAATTTAATATCACTTCCTTCACCATCACCTTGAGTAAAATAATATCAACTTGAGATACATTCCAACTACTCATCATCTTGTCAATATCTTCACCAAAGTATTTCTGGGAGCTTGATTTGATTTTCTATACACCAAGTAGGGTATACACAGCATCAATGGCCTGTTGGAATGGTGTATCCTAATTCATTTAGATGAAACTAGGTTGGAAGCTAATGATACATACTATACACCAGACTATAACTCACATGGTTCGACCTCCATGGTGAGGTATCTAGGGGTTTCAGGGGGTAGTGCGCCCCTTCTCCAGGGGTTCAACTATAACAGAGTTGACTGGAAACACTGATGGGGAACTATAGTAGTGAAAACTTTGATATAGTTATTTTAGAATATCAGACTTTGAAGATAATGGTATTGTATCTCTATGGACTTTCATCCACTGATCATTGTAGCAGTTTGGACTTGGGTGACTATAGAACTATAGCACAGTGGACTTACTATGTTTTTTTTGGAACAATTTCATCATCTTCTTTTATGATAACATTCAATCCAGGGTCTTTTTTTTGTCTGAAACTATGAGTATATCACTATAATTCTACTCCCAATTATAGTGAATTGTCATACCTCTCTATGGATATAGGTATCATTTACTAAACCATATAAATAATTGTGTCATGTAATCTTATTCTCATTATTTTTTTTTCTATTTTAGTATTCTATAAATCATTTTTTTTGTTACTCCCAGTATTTCTACAACATTAATCATCTTTAAGGGGAGTTTTTTTGGTTTTCATGATGTATTCTATATTTTTTTATGGGACTCTTATTTTAATTTATACATATTCTAAGTTTATGGGGAGTGTTGGACCCGATTATGATTATTTTATAGTCCCGCATTGGTTTCCTATATCTTGTATTAATTTTCCTCTATTTATAAATAAGGGGATACAATTCTCATGAAGGTAAATATTATGGTTCTACACTTACTTTGGACTATGTTGGAAACCAGTCTTCATGTTCCACAACCTCAACTCATACATGATGATTTTGGGTAGGGTTCCACACCATGTCTTAAACCATACTTGAATACATTGGGTAGGGTGTCTCACCAAGCCCCAAACACTATCTTCTCACTCAAGGTTAGGTTATGCTAATAAATTTTCACTAAATTTTAGAAAAACCATCAAGAACATTACCATTACATTATCACTCAAGTTAGGGCCCAAAATTTATAATGACATCAAACATCAAACCCTAGACCAACTTTATCACTCAAGGTATTCCATTTCAACACCTTATCACTCAATATAAGGAAATTATCGTGACCACTACCTTATCACTCAAGGTAGGGTATGATATCACATCATAACCTATATCAACCTTCTCCCTCAAGTAAGTCCATACCAACACCTTATCATTCAAGATGAGGTCATTATCATGACCACTACCTTATCATTCGAGGTAGGGTCTGATATCACATCACAAATTAGACTAACCTTCTCTCTCAAGGTAGTCCATGCTAATACTTTCTCATGAAAGGTGAGTCCATTATCCTGACCACTACCTTATCACTCAATAAAGGGTTTGATATCACATCCAAACATAAACACTACCTTATCACTCAAGTTAGGGTCCTACCAGCACCTTCTCACTCAAGGAGAGACCAAAAATGGAGTTCATTCATCCAATATACACACAAATAGGAACACACGAGCAACAACAAACATGAAATGCATCCCATCCCCCAAGCTCACTATCTCATCACTATGGTGTTAGTCACTCATGAACTATACCTATGCCTAACATCCTACCTCAATATCTAAATATACTCGTAGGATAATATTATCAAGAAACACATGGTCAAACAATCATATCATGATGAACCTATCACCATTCTCATATCACTCATAAGGGTATCTATTAGGGACCTCAAACCCATCTCATTCTCTACAAAGTGGAACCAAACTACATCCAACACCCTAATGTGTCCTGCTAATTAGGGAATATCCCCTGAAATGTTCCCTAAGGCCTTTAGAAATCTTATTCCAATTCATATAGAAAAATATATCTACCCTTGATTGGGTTTCATCTCATATCTCCCTCAGGTGATCTCTCAAATTCATCATCAAAAGGAAACCCTTTGATCAAATCACATCAGTTCTCAGGGGGATTTTCCAGCTCATATCATACAAAAATTCCCTCTCCACCCTCAAAATGGTTCACTTTACTAAATGTGAGACATATGGTCATCTTACTATTCATCCTAAGGCATAATCCTCCCTTGCATTCCCAATTATCCCTAGGAAACTAACCTAGGATACCCATGTCTCATCTCACATTCTAAGACCTTATTTAGGCCTCTTATTAACTCAAACAAGACTTTCACATCTTAGAGATATTTTTAATGTGTGATCCCATATTACCCAATAGAACTTAACCCATGACTAGAAGGCTTAATGTCATCCTACCTCTTTCTATAGGGTTCTCTCATCCCCTATCCTATTAACCTAGTCCCATGAAAGTGTGCATAGTCATGCATAAACAAGCATATGGTTTTGTACTAAAGATACCTATAACATTGAGTTAATATACTCATGATACTCTACTCACCCATGAAAATCTTATCCACACCTCATCCAAGCTTGTACCATCACCCGAGATCTTATCTCAAACCACGATGCCAAAATAATTAATTATACCAATTTATAATTAATTTTTTAATTTAAATCAAAGTGGCATGATCACTAAAAAACTAATTGGTCATCACCTCATCATCGAAACCACAAAAAACATCATGAGGTTATACTATCAAAATTTAATTAATCTAATATGAGAAAAATACTCATAATTTTGGCTCAACCATCACCAAAACACTAGATAATACCACCCAAAAAATTGATAAATCCAAAAGAAGAAGAAAATTTGGTGAGGGGAGGAATAAATCACCTCAAATCCACAAAAAAATTACACCAAGAACACCCCTATACTGGGGGAATTTAAAGGGGTGGAGGGGGGATCTAGATAAAAATAGCACCCAACTAATGCCCCCTCAGCCTAAATCAAGAAGGATCCAACCATGAAATTATGGATCTGGACCTCTTTTTTAAAAATAAGGGGGAAGTACCTTTGTTTAATGGTCTATGGATTCATGTCACAAATCCACTAACCCAAGTTTTCCTTATGGTGTAACCCACTAGGTTATGATACAAAGTCCCACCCTCAGGCACCAACTATGGAATAATGTAGGGATCTATAGTGAAACACTCCTATTGATAGTGCATGAAACCCTTATGTAACACCCCAGGTAAATAAAGAATATTACATTTTTATATTTATCCCTTTTTTTGAATAAAATTTCAATATTAATTTAAATGGAACGCTATGCTCTATGGCTTACCCAATACACAACAACGAGTTCCTTTGAAATCTTACGTTGCACTCTAATAATAAAATAATATTATTTTAAATGGTAGTTAACGCCTAGCTGTTGTGATGGCGGGAATGAATAGAACTAACTAAAAAATGATTATATATGTTTGTCAAATATTTTTACTTTTTACAATAAATGTTAGAGGATTAAAAATGCAAATGAATCCAATTTTAAGCGTAAACATTCTAATATTCTTTAAAAGGTCGATTAACCACCTTTTGATGGCGAACCTCTTTTAAATCCACTTTTTGACATTTTTATGTGTTATATTTGACAAAATAAAATTCTTCTTTAGAATCAGGACATCACAATTTACTTTGTGTAAATTTTTGGTATTTTTCCGAAAAAGTTCAATTTTTAATGAATAGTGAAAAATGTTGTATTTTAATTCAAACCCTCTTTTTAATCTAATTTATTTATATGATTAGATTATATTTTGAATTAGTTTTAAAGTGAAATTAGAATATATTTTTACCATTTAATCCAATAGTGGTCGTTGGATTTAATTTCACTTTGAAATCAGACTAAAACTAGTGTCAATCTTTTGATACATTTTGTTTCATAAAAACACGCTATTTGTTTTGACAGCAGGAATTAATTATTAAATTAATTAATGCAACTTATTTGTTTTGAATTTTTTAAAATAGACATAATTTTTGAATTCGGAATATCAAATATATCTTAGGGTGATTTTTGGAAATTTTCTGAAAAACATCAATTTTTGATGAATAGTGAAACCATTAAGTGGTACTTATAAAAACTGATTTTCCGTTTAAATGAATTTTTTTCATCTTTGTGTTTTGAATTTCAAAAATCTGACATAAATGGTTGTCATTAATAAGTAAAATATGGTTCAATGGGATTAAAATAATTTTTTGGTTAATATTAACTTATTAAGTTTTTAATCGCGATTAGAGGTAATTAGTATAGTTTAAGGTAAGAATAATGTTTTAATAAAATGAAATGACCTAGACACATATCCTACCCTAATTGGATGAGTCATGGCCGACAAATAAAATACATGGGTCAACTTGGGTACCCCATGGAGCCACTTTGGTTGGAAAATGACATAAATACCTTTTTATTTAATGTTAAAGTAAAAATTACACAAACATGAGTTGTTTTACTAAAACAATTTTTACATTGGGTTATACAAGTCATATTTTTGACTATAAATATTAATTGGAATGATAAAAATATTTCCTACATCATAGTACTTTTTTATAATTTTTAGACATTAAATAAATTAAATTATTTATGACATCATGATGATGCAGCGATGACCTTATTATTTAACGATTTAAATAAAATGGAAAGATAATGTAAAATCTAAGACCTAAACATGTAAAAAACCTATTGGATGGGTGTATTTTGAACTCTTATCACCTTATCCTCGAAACAAATCAATGTGGGACCATTAATATCCGAAACTCATTCTAAAATAATGTAACATTTCCTTACTTTCCAAGAGTGCCCCTCCTCTCCTCTTATAAAAGGCCCCCACCTCTACCTCCTTACCCACACTTCCAAAGCCTTTGGCTCGGCCAACCCCTGCCCATTTTGTCTCTCCACATCCCTCTATAACTCCTTGAATCCTCACTTTGGGAATAAGTCTTCCCAAGGAATCCTTTGAGCTCAAACCAAAGGGAGTTACCCGATTTTTAAGGTAATGTCTTCACTTGTGCCCTTTTGTTTTATTTTGCTTCTCCCACCCCCTAAAATATTTTTATTCATTTATTTTTTAACAAATCCAGTATCTTCAATATACTATTATGTTTTTATAAGAAGTATTAGAGAAAAACTTACACACACCTACATCTAATGGTTAAAGAACATATTGTTTCTGTGGATGGCGAATTTCTGCCTCACGAAATGATGATTGTTCAACATTCTTCTAACACCTTCAAAGGTGTCCATTAAGATGATACTATATTTATATATGATATATAATATTTTTATGTTTTACTTAATTTTCTTTATTTTTCATTTATGGCATACCTTTATGGTTTCCATTATGGGTAAACGCGATATCTTCATTTAAGGAAGTGCGGACTACTACCCCCTCAAAGTGATTTGATTGGTTAATACCATATATGGTACGTAAAAAGGATATATTTAATGATATTATATATGATACCATACTAGAATTAAAATACTATTATGTATCATTATGTTATATTTCCATTAAATATGAAATAGAAATGGAAGTAGCGTTCATGCGTACGTACGGCTTACCGTCTCCATGAACGGTACATTTCATTTATTATCTCAAAATGTTATGTACTATTATAAGTACATATATATAATGGATATATATGCAATATATTACATCTAAATTATGGATATAATTCTGTAATTATAACATATATATATATATATCTCATTTTGTTTTAATTCCATTAATATGACAAAAAATGACAGTAGCGTTCATGCGTACGTACGGCCTACCGTCTCCATGAACGGTGATTTTAATTTTTATCTCCAAATGATATGGAATAGTATAAAATGAATATATACTGGATATATATTATATTTAAAACATCAATACTATTCTGGATATGATTTACCTATAACTACATGGAAAATTATTTTCCAACAAGTTCAATTTTTTGACTCACGTACCAAACATCGACAAAAACGTCTGATATGAACTCATATTATTAACCAATTATTATAACATTAAAATAAGTGATATGAACTGAATAATAATATTTATAGTAGTTATTTAAGAAATTATAAATTTACCAAAGTTTATTATTCAGGAATATAAAGAAACAAACAAGACAAGTTGGACTTGAGGTAAGGGATCATACTCCTCTCTTTCTTTTTAAGTACACCCTTTTATGTCATTCCTTTTAAGCTCATATTTCTTGTGATTGGGATGTTATTTTATATTACTATTACTGTAATTTTTATGTTCATATGATGAGAGACCCTATTCTCTCTCATCAATCCATTTTGGATGTTTTTAGTGGCGTCGTTAGACTGCCAAATTTTCGTAAGAGATCTAACCTCTCTCTTTCTTTTTAAGTACTCTCCTTTATGTCACTTACTTTAATATCCTATTTGTTATTATGGGGGATGTTCTTTTATATTCCTCTTTCTGTAAATTTTATTTTAATATGATGAGAGATCCTATTTGATCTCATCAATCCATTTTTGGAAGTTTTAAGTGGCGCCGTTAGGCTGCCGAGTTTTCGTAAGGGTTTTTTCATCTCACTTTTATTCCCGTGAGATTTATGTTACATTTGCCACAATTTTCCTTTGAGTGGTGTATGTACTGCCCATTATTATACAATTTTTGTAGTATAATTTCATTTATGGGTATTCACATCTTCATTGTATGACCCTTCTTCCATGGGGTGTACGTTTCGAAAGTTACCCAACTCGGTAAGGGGACCTTTCACCCTCCTCTTTTTAAAAGACTTCTTTTGTTATGTCTTTTAATTCACATACTATTATGTTGGGATATGTTCTTTTATATCCTTATTGATGTAAATTTTATGTCCAAGTTATGATATTCCCTTTTTATCTCTCATCAACTCATTTTCTAAATTTTGAAGTGATGCCGTTAGGCTGTCGAATTTTACCAAGGGAACTTTTTAACCCAATTTCGATTTCTTTGGGTTCAACATGTAGTTATTGAATATGTCATATTTTGAATATGTTTGAATGACCTTTTATTGTTTTAGACATAATATCCATGTATATTGGGTGTATTTATATTTCTCACACATAATTTTGAGATTGATTTATCCTTAATTTAAGGATACCTTCTTTATAAGGGATTTCATCACATTTGACATTTCTATTGAGACTTCATTGTTGTTATGCACCAATTCACTCTTATATGGTGTATATACTGTCCTTTGGAATATTATATCATGAATACATTTATTCTCATGATATTATAAAGTTCTGACTAAATGTTATTCCTCAATTATTGTATTCAAGTGTCTCTAATTTTGGTAAAACCCCTTTAACCAAAATATCGCTTTAAATGTTTTAATTATTTGTTCTTATTAATATCCATGTTTTCAAAATGGTTTTAAGGATTTATTTATATGGATATTAATGGTTTAAAATTTTAAAATCATCAAGGTGGTATGGTACACTTAGATTCAAAAATCTCTTTATTAAATGTTTTAAATGGTTTTGGAAATGGTTTCTTTTTGAATGGATTCATTATTTCAATATACTAAAATGTTATATTGTGATCGAAATGTGGAAATGTTATATTTACTTTATGCATGTTTTATGTGATACTTTTATGTTATGGTTCTTGGGCATTGTTATGAAAACGTGTGGTTCCGTGATAAACTAAGGGTGGGTGAGCCCGATATAGCTCTCCAATGCATTGGGTAACGCGAAGGAGTGAAACATTAAGGTTTCTCCTAAGAGATTTAGGGAATATACTGTGGTGGGTATTATAAACGTAACCAAGAGGGTTACTCCCTACATAAGAATGTTATGAATGCCTCAAGTTACCTTTTATGTCTTATGATTTCTATGATTTATTCATGATTTTACAAGGTATGTTAAAGTGCCTATGTTTTATGGGTAAAGTATGATTTCATTATTATGTATATATGAACTCAGGTTTCCTTTCCATTTTTTTTATAACCCTTACTGAGCTTTTTATGCTCATCCCAAGTTTTTTGAAATGTTTTTCACAGGTCAAGGGAAAGGTATATTATATGATGATAGTGTCAAGGAAGTGTCAAGAAATAATACATGTTTTATTTTAAATATGTTTTCGTTGATGGGAAAAAATGAATACTATCTTTATATAACCACTTTGTTTAAATGTGGAATGTAATACAAGTTTTATGATCTAATTCTCTAAAACTCTAAACCTGAAAAGATCCTCAATGTGTAATCTTGTAATAACTCAAGATTAATTAAGGTTTAAGGCTGGGGCCTTATAGTTGGTATCAAAGTTCGGTTTAGATAACTTTAGAGGTTAGGGTACTCTTTAAGCATAAGTGACATTACCATAATGGTTAGGATTTCAGAAAGAGTCCTAGTTTTAGATAAAGTGAATGAGTAATTATATCTTAGTGGTTATCTTCCTCATTAGTACATGATGGTTTTTTTTATATACTCACACTGACATTTCATTTTTTAGTGAATGGATGGATCTAGCAGGCACCAAAGTGACAATAGGTTTGAAGGAAACTGTGGTGGTTCTCTGATTTAAAGACTGGATGAAATGGGTTTTTCAATAAGGAAACTCGTGTTTGTTCTAAACCAACTATCAAGGAGTCATGATCAACCACTTGTACCTTGGTATGTTCTGTAATGCATCATGTACGAGATGGCCAACTCGATGTGGAAGTTCAGGTAATAATTATTAAGGTAACCATTAGGGTTTATATGATCCTTACTTTTAAGTTAATTATGTGTTACTCTATGATATGATGGAAAATGAAAGGAATGAGATAAAATTGAGGTTAAAATATGTTATGATCATTTTTGAAGATTTTATCTCGTTTTGGGGAATGTTTTAAGAATTATGTAGTTTTGGAAAAAGGACAACACGCAGACCGTGTGACAACCCGTCGCGTCGGACAAAGCTGCGGGAATCGAACCCACAACCAAAGTGTGACTGGTATTTATCACCTACCACTAGACTACGTGAAGTCCCTGGTTAGTTTGATTGATTCTTTTTAGTTAGATGATTTTATGAATTAAGAGTAAGTTGATTTTGGGTTATCTATGGAAATTTATTAACCCATCATGGAGGATATGTGATTAGGTTAATTACTTTTCAATACGAGACTTTATGAGAAACTGATGTTGTTTGGAGATAAATGTTACGAATTAACTTGGAAGACTATGTGACTAAATCCTTCAAATATTTGGGTTTCAATCTTATTTTGGTTTACTTTGAAGTATTTTATGGACATTTTGTTTATTGAATGGTCTTTTTTGAACTTTGGGTATTGTTTGATAAATTTTGGAGATTAAGAATAGATTTGTTTTTTTTAAAGCATTATCCTTTTTGGGTATTATCTGATCTTGTACTAAACTTTTTGGTTTTGTTTTTTGTTAAGGTCTAAAGATATGGGAAGTATATAGTTCTCTTTTGTGTATTAGGTGATCCTCTAGAAGTTGATTATAGTACTCTTAATGTGAACAAGTCTTCCTAAATACTCGTCTTTTGGGGAAAGTATGAGTTTGTGTAAGAAATATAATAAAAGTTGAAAGTCAACATGATAAGTAATTATGTTTCCTTATGAATAAATTCCTCAATAAAAAGTAACTTCAAACAAAAATGTTGTCTGTTAACTTTTCCTACTGGGGAATCGAATACCGTTTAACCCATCACAAGTTTGTGATTTTCTTATGGTTAACTTTCTTCTAGAAATGTTTACTATCACTCTCCATCAGAACATGACCCTTTTTTTTCCTCCGTGTCCATATTTTCATACTTGGAATCCTAGTATGGGTTAACTCGGGTGACCTTTGTACTTATCTTTCTTTTTTTTAAGTGATTGTATTACTGACTCTTGTTCCGATGTGGGATTTTCAATGAAGTTTCCAAGCCCAATTTTAAAAATTGCGAGGAAGAAATTCCCAAAAGGGGGGAAGGATGTAACACCCCAGGTAAATGAAGAATATGAAATTTTTATATTTATCCATTTTTGTGAATAAAATTTCAATATTAATTTAAAGGGAACGCTATGCTCGATGGCTTACCCAATACACAACAACGAGTTCCTTTGAAATCTTACGTTGCACTCTAATAATAAAATAATATTATTTTAAATGGTAGTTAACGCCTAGCTGTTGTGATGGCGGGAATGAATAGAACTAACTACAAAATGATTATATATGTTTGTCAAATATTTTTACTTTTTACAATAAATTTTAGAGGATTAAAAATGCAAATGAATCCAATTTTAAGCGTAAACATTCTAATATTCTTTAAAAGGTCGATTAACCACCTTTTGATGGCGAACCTCTTTTAAATAAAATTTTTGAAATTTTTATGTGTTATATTTGACAAAATAAAATTATTCTTTAGAATCGGGACATAACAATTTAATTTGTGTAAATTTTTGGTATTTTTCCGAAAAAGTTCAATTTTAAATGAATAGTGAAAATGTTGTATTTTAATTCAAACCCTCTTTTTAATATAATTTATTTATATGATTATATTATCTTTTGAATTTGTTTTAAAGTGGAATTAGAATATATTTTTACCATTTAATCCAATAGTGGTCGTTGGATTTAATTTCACTTTGAAATCGGACTAAAACTAGTGTCAATCTTTTGATACATTTTGTTTCATAAAAACACGCTATTTGTTTTGACAGCGGAAATTAATTATTAAATTAATTAATGAAACTTAGATGTTTTGAATTTTGTAAAATAGACATCATTTTTGAATTCGGGATATCAAATATAGCTTAGGGTGAATTTTTGTAAATTTTCTGAAAAACATCAATTTTTGATGAATAGTGAAACACTAAGTGGTACTTATAAAAACTGATTTTCCGTTTAAATGAAATTTTGTCATATTTTTGTTTTGAATTTCAAAAATCCTACATACATGGATGTCATTAATAAGTAAAATGTGGTTCAATGGGATTAAAATAATTTTTTGGTGAATAGTAACTTATTAAGTTTTTAATCGCGATTAGAGGTAATTAGTATAGTTTAAGGTAAGAATAATGTTTTAATAAAATGAAATGACCTATAAATATGTCCTACCCTCATTTGATGAGTCATGGCCGACCAAGAAAATCCATGGGTCAACTTGTGGACTCCATGGAGCCACTTTGGTTGGAAAATGACATAAATACCTTTTTATTTAATGTTAAAGTCAAAATGACACAAACATGAGTTGTTTTACTAAAAAAAAATTTACATGGGGTTATACAAGTAATATGTTTTACTATAAATATTCATTGGAAAGATAAAAATATTTCCTAGATCATAGTATTTTTTTTATAATTTTTATAAATTAAATAAATTAAATTATTTATGACATCATGATGAGCAACGATGACCTCATTATTTAACGATTTAAATAAAATGGAAAGATAATGTAAAATCTAAGACCTAAACATGTAAAAAACCTATTGTATGGGTGGATTTTGAACTCTTATCACCTTATCCTAGAAAAACATCAATGTGGGACCATTAATATCCGAAACTCATTCTAAAATAATGTAACATTTCCTTACTTTCCAAGAGTGCCCCTCCTCTCCTCTAATAAAAGGCCCCCACCTCTACCTCCTTACCTACACTTCCAAAGCCTTTGGCTCGGCCAAACCCTACCCATTTTGTCTCTCCACATCCCTATCTAACTTCGTGAAGCCTCACTTTGGGAATAAGTCTTCCCAAGGAAGCCTTTGAGCTCAAACCAAAGGGAGTTACCCGATTTTTAAGGTAATGTCTTCACTTGTGCCCTTTTGTTTTATTTTGCTTATACCACCCCCTAAACTCTTTTTATTCATTTATTTTGTAACAAATCCAGTATCTTAAATATACTAGGATGTTTTTATAAGAATTATTCGAGCAAAACTTACACACACCTACATCTAATGGTTAAAGAACATACTGTTTCTGTGGATGGTGAATTTCTGCCTCACGAAACGATGATTGTTCAAAATTCTTCTAACACCTTCAAAGGTGGACATTAAGATGAAACTATATTTATATATGATATATAATATGTTTATGTTTTACTTAAGTTTCTGTATTTTTCATTTATGGCATACCTTTATGGTTTCCATTATGGGTAAACGCGATATCTTCATTTAAGGAAGTGCGGACTACCGCCCCCTCAAAGTGATTTGATTGGTTAATACCATATATGGTATGTATAAAGGATATATTTAATGATATTATATATGATACCATACTAGAATTAAAATACTATTATGTATCATTATTTTATATTTCCATTAAATATGAAATAGAAATGGAAGTAGCGTTCATGCGTATGTACGGCTTACCGTCTCCATGAACGGTACATTTCATTTCTTATCTCAAAATTTTATGTACTATTATAAGTACATATATATAATGTATATATATGAAATATATTACATCTAAATTATGGATATAATTCTGTAATTATAACATATATATATATATATCTCATTTTGTTTTAATTCCATTAATATGACAAAAAATGACAATAGCGCTCATGTGTACGTACGGCCTACCGTCTCCATGAACGATGATTTTAATTTTTATCTCCAAATGATATGGAATAGTATAAAATGAATATATACTGGATATATATGATATTTAAAACATCAATACTATTCTGGATATGATGTACCTATAACTACATGGAAAATTATTTTCCAACAAGTTCAATTTTTGACTCACGTACCAAACATCGACAAAAATGTCTGATATGAACTCATATTATTAACCAATTATTATAACATTAAAATATGTGATATGAACTGAATAATAATCTTTATATTAGGTATTTAATCAATTATAAATTGACCAAAGTTTATTATTCAGTAATATAAAGAAACGAACAAGACAAGTTGGACTTGAGGTAAGGGATCTTACTCCTCTCTTTCTTTTTAAGTACACCCTTTTATGTCATTCCTTTTAAGCTCATATTTCTTGTGATTGGGATGTTATTTTATATTACTATTACTATAATTTTTATGTTCATATTACGAGAGACCCTATTCTCTCTCATCAATCCATTTTGGATGTTTTGAGTGGCGTCGTTAGGCTGCCGAATTTTCGTAAGAGATCTAACCTCTCTCTTTCTTTTTAAGTACTCTCCTTTATATCACTTCTTTTAATCTCCTCTTTGTTATGATGGGGGATGTTCTTTTATATTCCTCTTGATGTAAATTTTATTTTAATATGATGAGAGATCCTATTTGATCTCATCAATCCATTTTTGGAAGTTTTAAGTGGCGCCGTTAGGCTGCCGAGTTTTCGTAAGGGATTTTTCATCTCACTTTTATTCCCGTGAGATTTATGCTACATTCTCCACAATTTCCTTTGAGTGGTGTATGTACTGCCCATTATTATACAATTTTTTTAGTATAATTTCATTTATGGGTATTCACATCTTCATTGTATGACCCTTCTTCCATGGGGTGTACGTTTTGAAAGTTACCCAACTCGATAAGGGGACCTTTCACCCTCCTCTTTTTAAAAGACTTCTTTTGTTATGTCTTTTAATTCACATACTATTATGTTGGGATATGTTCTTTTATAACCTTATTGATGTAAATTTTATGTCCAAGTGATGATATTCCCTTTTTATCTCCCATCAACTCATTTTCTGAATTTTGAAGTGATGTTGTTAGGCTGTCGAATTTTACCAAGGGAACTTTTTAACCCAATTTCGATTTCTTTGGGTTCAACATGTAGTTATTGAATATTTCATATTTTGAATATGTGTGAATGACCTTTTATTGTTTTACACATAATATCCACTTATATTGGGTGTATTTATATTTCTCACACATAATTTTGAGATTGATTTATCCTTAATTTAAGGATACCTTCTTTATAAGGGATTTCATCATATTTGACATTTCTATTGAGACTTCATTGTTGTTATGCACCAATTCACTCTTATATGGTGTATATACTGTCCTTTGGAATATTATATCATGAATACATTTATTCTAATTATATTATAAAGTTCTGAATAAATGTTATTCCTCAATTATTGTATTCAAGTGTCTCAAATTTTGGTAAAACCCCTTTAACCAAAATATCGCTTTAAATGTTTTAATTATTTGTTCTTATTAATATCCATGTTTTCAAAATGGTTTTAAGGATTTATTTATATTGATATTAATGGTTTAAAATTTTAAAAGCTTCAAGGTGGTATGGGACACTTTGATTCAAAAATCTCTTTATTAAATGTTTTAAATGGTTTTGGAAATGGTTTCTTTTTGAATGGATTCATTATTTCAATATACTAAAATGTTACATTGTGATCGAAATGAGGAAATGTTATGTTTCCTTTATGCATGTTTTATGTGATACTTTTATGTTATGGTTCTTGGTAATTATTATGAAAACGTGTGGTTCTGTGATAAACTAAGGGCGGGTGAGCCCGATATAGCTCTCCAATGCATTGGGTAACGCGAAGGAGTGAAACATTAAGGTTTCTCCGAAGAGATTTAGGGAATATACTGTGGTGGGTATTCCAAATGTAACCAAGAGGGTTACTCCCTACATAAGAATGTTTTGAATGCCTCAAGTTACCTTTTATGTCTTATGATTTCTATGATTTATTCATGATTTGACGAGGTTTGTTAAAGTGCCTATGTTTTATGGGTAAAGTATGATTTCATTCTTATGTATATATGAACTCAGGTTTCCTTTCCATTTTTTTATAACCCTTACTGATCTTTTTATGCTCATCCCAAGTTTTTTGAAATGTTTTTCACAGGTCAAGGTAAAGGTACATTATATGATGATAGTGTCAAGGAAGTGTCAAGAAAGAATACATGTTTTATTTTAAATATGTTTTCGTTGATGGGAAAAAATGAATACTATCTTTATGTAACCACTTTGTTTAAATGTGGAATGTAATGAAAGTTTTATGATCTAATTCTCTAAAACTCTAAACCTGAAAAGATCCTCAATGTGTAATCTTGTAATAACTCAAGATTAATTAAGGTTTAAGGCTAGGGCCTTATACCCTACCTCCTAAGAACCCTTCATGTAATAGAATAATGGATACAAAAAAATTATTCCCCCTCATGAACACCTCGTGGTGTATCCCCTTAGTCTACAATTGAAACTCCTTCCTCAAAAATAATTCACAAAGTAATATGTAAGGTTTTCCTCAATCATGGTGTAGCGCCCACCACCATGGAATGATCCCCATACATAAGATGTTTTCCATTAAAAAAAATCCTCACAAAAATACCCACCATGGAATAATATACCTTTATACGGTGAAACATTTCACCCTGAACCATCCTCATGGTACGGTTCCTTCAGTTGTAGTATGATTTCACCACACATAAGGTTTTTTGCCTTTGCAAAATCAATGTCGATCTACCCCAACCCGATCCACTACAAATCCTGTGATACGAACTATAAATTAGACATAAGTCCTTCATGTGAACTAGAGTTCCAATTAATGGTGTGATAAATGTATCTATTTAGGGTCACACCAAGTGACTAATATAAACTATCATATAAGTTTATACACAAGTAAAATAAATAAACGAAATAAACATGCATGTCAGGTCATCATGTGTTAACCAGGACACCACAACACTCAATCATGCATGCTTAGGCCTATGATAAAAACCAATAATCTCATTCCAAAACCTTTAACCATACCTACTGATTCTAGGTACAGTGATATACCATGTCCTAACCCATACCCAAAGACATAGGGTAGGGTGTCATGCCAAGTATCGACCATTACCTTCTCAATCATGGTATGATCCTACCAATACCTTCTCACTCAAGGTAATTCCATCCATCATAATCCTAGACTCTACCTTATTAGTCAAGGTAGGGAAAAAATCCATGATCACATACCACATCAACCCTAGACCAAATTTCTCACTCAAGACAGTTCATGCCAATACCTTCTCACTCAAGATGAGGCTATTATTCTAACCACTAACTTATCACTCAAGGTAGTATTTGATATTATATCACAACTTGGACCAATATTCTCACTCATGTTAGTCTATGAAAACACCTTATCACTCTATATGAGCCCATTATCTTGAACACTACCTTATCACTTAAGGTAGAGTTTGATATCACATGATAACTGGGATCAACCCTCTCACTCAAGGTGGTCCATGACAACACCATCTCACTCAAGGTGAGGTCATTATCCTGGACAATACCTTATCAATCAAGGTAGGGTTAAATATCACACCACAACTTGATCAAAAACTTATGAATTAAGTTAGGTTCATACCAACACCTTCTCACTCTCAAGGTGAGGCCAAAAATCCAGTTATGTTACTCAACATACACACAATCGGGCACATGGAAGCAATAATAAACTAGTAAAATAGATCATCCCACAATATCACAATCTTACCACCAAGGTTTGAATCACTAATGAACTATCCTTGTACCTAGAATCATGCCTCATAATCCAACTGGATTCATAGGATAATCTTCTTAAGACCCTCTTAGTCACACAAGTACAAAAATTCTAACCTATAAACATTATCATATCACCCGTAAGGTTATCCACTAGGGATCTAAAACCCATCTTAGTCCCTTATCACTAGAAAAAATACGCATCCAATACCCCCAAGGTGTTCATTCATCCCATAGGCTCTTACAAAACCCTATAATTAATATGGTAGTCCCAAACCTCATCAAAATAGGGTGTCACACTCAATCTTGATAGTG
Source organism: Viscum album (assembly GCA_963277665.1). Classification (NCBI taxonomy): domain Eukaryota; kingdom Viridiplantae; phylum Streptophyta; class Magnoliopsida; order Santalales; family Viscaceae; genus Viscum; species Viscum album. The sequence continues at coordinate 1,947,154,291 of OY728128.1, read as the reverse complement.
AGGGATCGTCCCAAGTAACTCAACCTATGGCCCTTAGAAACCTTATGCTAAGTTATCCATAAAAATATATTGAAAGTCACTTGGGTATCATATCATATCTACCTCATGAGAGATATCAAATTCATCATCATTAAGAACCCTCCTCATTTCATCATATCAATTCCTAAAGAACTTATCCCTCTTATATCACACAAAAATTCCTTATCTACCCTAAAAGGGTTCTCTTTACAAAGTATGAGATGTATGTATATATCATCTATCATTATATCCCTAGGAAACTAACTTAGGCTACCTATGTCTCATCTAGAATCCCATACCTACCTGAGGTCTCTTGACAACTCAACTGGAACCTTATCCCCTTATATACGTGGTTGTTGAGTGATCCCAAATTACCCAAAGTGATAAAAATAACTTATCCCTTTTTTAGGAACATCAATTTCATATTACCTATTTATATAAGTCACTCTTGATCACTATTCCATTCACTCGAACCCATGAAAACATGCATCCATGAACACTAGTTCATAAACAAGCATATTCTTTTTTGTTAAAGGGATCATTTATATTGAACACAAAATTACCACCCCCATGATGATCCACTCACCCTTGTCCAAGCCCGTCCATTCCTTGTCCATGATTGTACCATCACCCAATCTCTTATTTCAATCCATAATGCCCAAATAATTAATTGTAACAATTTATAATGAATTTTTTAATTTAAACCTATGAGGTATAATTGTTGAAAAACTCATTGGTCATTGTTGCATCACCAAATCCACACAAAACCTCATTTGTTCATCGTATAGGGATCTCCTTTATCCAAGATGATCAAAATCCTTATCATTACAACTTTATTTTTTCACCCTCTAGTAGAATCATCACTAAAACCATATATAGAACCACCCAAAAATATAAAAAATCCAAAAAAATAATAACTAGCGAAGATAAGATAAAGAAATTACCTCAAATATGCCATATAAAAACACTAAGAACACCCCTGTCCATGGGGAATCAAAAGGGGGGAGGGGGAGATAGCTTAAAATGTCCCTCTTCTGATACCCCCTTGACCTAAATCATGAAGGTATTATCTTATAAATTATGAGTCTGCCCCTCTTTTTTAAAAATTGGGTGGAATGATAACATGCCTATCATAGGGAAGTAGAAAATATACAATTTATATTTCCTAGTGCAGCACAGTGGTTGACCTGGGTCATCTCTCTTGAGGATATTTGTAGTTGATCACACTCTATTCTTAATTCACTTATTATATTTTTTTGTTTTAATTATTTTATGAAAACAAAAAATAATGGGTTTTTTGGTTAAGGAATTAAAAACTAAAAATTAGACATGCACATGAAGATGTAGACAGAATAAAAGAAAGGTCATGGTCCTAGGGTAGGTCTCTTGGGTTATTTCATTATTCTATATTGTTTTTAATATTCTATTTTATATTTCATCCTAATATATATGAACCACCACCCCTTATAGTGGGTGTGAATTTTATAATGGCTAGGAAAACTCTTCGGCACTCCAAACCTCACCTCCTCTAATAGTCAATGTTGATGACACACCACAACCGAGAATGTGTCACCTTCCCAAAACTTGGATCTATAAGATGATATTTCATCCCTTGAATAGACTCAACTCCATAGTATAAAGAGTTTTTTCAAAGATAAGGGAGAGAATTGTTATTTTAAAGGAGTAGAGTGAGTTTGAAAGACTCTTCAAAGAGTAATGGATGATTGTCACACCGGTTTTTTGAAATACTCTCTCCCTCACCATAAAAAGAATAAAAACATAAATAATTGTATAAAAGGGATATAAAACACTTAGAAACCCTCCTTTAAGTTCAAGTCTTGGGTTAGTCACTCATGACCATGAGTGAAAGAGTTCATGGTGGAGATAGAGAGAAATAGAGGAACCTTTGAAGTAAAAAATATGCATATGGTGTTACATTAAAAATAAAACCTAAACTATAACAAAAACTTCCTTATTATCTCTCCATCAACCCCTATTTTTATAATAATTTAGGCTCCTTCACATCCCCTTGAATCTCTATTTAAAACTCCTCTATCTTCACATTTTAATTTTTATATTAATTTATCTTAAAATTTTATGTGATATAATATGTATAATGCATATATATATTTAGATATATCTACCATTTATCCTTGAGAGAATATTGGTTATATCCTTTTTCACATCTCTAAGTCTTCAATGATTTAAATTTTCCATATCTTTATGTAGATACACGTTATAGTCCATGTGGAAACATCCTTTCCAAATCACCCTTAAAAATATTGGAACCATGTGGATACGAGAGGGTTCACACAAATTTCACTATTTTTTACCTATCTTCACCATGATATAAACCCTAATTCAGGTTTTCCTCAAAACATATTTTAAAGTTTTTCTATGGTGTATTCATAGTTGTTTTATGTTTTTACTTCCCCGGTAATCCACGGTTGAGCTCCCCGTGATGTAGGGTTAGGGGTTTCACTTTCACACTCCTCATGATGAACATGCTATCCCCAAAACACAAGAATATCATACCCCATTTAACTTCTTAATATAGCAATGATGTGCATATAATGATCTTACACACTCATAAACATGGATTCAATGGTGTTTCGGTGGTTTTTTTACTTTTTCCAGCTTCTGTTCACCATGCCCAAACTCCATACAATGTAGAAAAAATATCTAAGTTGCTTTGGAACTACCATGACATATCACATGGACAAAATTCCATTTAATTGGGAATTTACAACTTTGTACCTCCCCTTGAACCATGTTAATCTTCACTATAGAATATCTGAAGTTATTTCATACTTCATTCTTATAGGGTCTTCATCTTCTTCAAAATGCATTCAAAAGGAATTGATTGAGATCTTAGATGTAATAGTGATACTGGCCTATTTCAATGGATTTTTTCTCAAATTAGATCTCTCATAGTAGCTTAAATAGAAATTCTCAATGACTTTCACAATATTTTGGTGAGCTTCATGTAGCATAGGTGGCAGCGAGCACGTCTGAGGTGGGGTGGCATGACTCATAGGTAAGGCAGTGTTGTTTATGTAAGTATACATAGTACCAATGAAAGATTGTGTTCCATATTGAAAAATATGGTGTAAGGATTCTCTTTAATAAGTATTTTCTCTTCCTTATATATCCAACAAAGATAGGAAGGGGTCGAAGGACCCTTATCGCTGTTGGACCTAACCACCCGATGAATCATTCTTCCCACCATTTCATGAATATGCTCTATGTGTTGGTATTCATACTTTTTCATGCTATTTATAACTTATGTCCCCTTATACACCTCATATGTCCCTCCCTTAGGTCTTTTTCGACAACCCATATGGATGTTTATGTGAATTATGTGTGGGTTGAGAGATGACCATGGTGTTGGCTTCATTTTTTGACCTATCAAATAAAAACACTTGGTGATAATTACATGATTCTAAAATATTCATTTATTCCTTTCTTTCAAAAAATGTAATTTTAAAATATAATATCAATAAATTAATAAATCAATTAACAATTTGGGTAAAACCATTAAAATGCATTATCAAAATTATAAAAAAAATTGCATACAAAATAAGTACATAAAATACACCCACACTTTAACTCATGTTTGTCCTAAATAATTGAATATAAAAATAGAAACTCAAAGGTAAATTATTCTACCAATATTTAAATTTCAATGTAATAAAATAAAAAAATTATCAATGGGAAAATAAAACTTCCAAGAATCACATAAAATATTAATGAAATTTACACTTTTCAAATAAACCAATCAGACCAAGTATTTTACTTTCTATTATTATAAATTTAGGAATCTTATCACTTCATTCATTATTATATCATAATATATTATTATTAAGAATTTCAAGTCATTAACTACCTCACTTTTGTTTTTTCTTCATCAATTAATGTAACAATTTGAACTATAGTTGGGCTCATACCTTGAATAAATCCCATAGGATTTCAAAGGACCTACATTATCCAATTTGTGAAAATAAAAAATCACATAAAATCATGAGTAATTTTCAATTTATGGATCATAAAACTCTAAGGATTATGGTAGGTAGGTATTGATATAAAAACTTTTGAGTCTACAAAAGGAGGTTAACTCTAATTCATAATGAATCATATTAAAATTAAAGTGTAATGAAAATATCCATTTAAAAGTGAAAACACACACTTCCCAATATCAAATTAAGGTCATAATGTATGAAAGAATAATGAAATATTCACAAACTCTTGATTTATTTTTCTTCTATTTTTACCCCTTTTTCTATTTTTAAACATTTTTTCATATTTTTTTTACTTTTTCAAAATTTATACTTTGAAAAAATATCACATATACCACCTAACCTCATATGATAAAATAATCAATATAAAAATGGTGATTCTTTATTCTTCCAAGTCACAACCGAGGCCTCTGAGTGGCGTCTTCCCAAGCTCCTGTGGCGACTAGGGTTCCACCTCATCTCCTTTTCCCCTTCCCCCTCTGCCCTGGATAGGCTCAGCTCCTTTGGGCCTCGACTCAGCGTGGCATCTTCATGTGTGACGCGTCTGGGTTCTGTGGTTCGCTTCTACATATTCCGCTCCTGGTGGTGTCAAATCAGTGGTGTTATGGCCTGTGTCTTGGTGTGCTCGTGCCTTCTGACAACGACGTCTGTTCGAGTCTCGGTTCTTCCACCACATCCTAGCTTCTCCCCAAGTGGTTCCGGCTGGTTTCTATGGGGCGCAGCGTCATTATTTAGTTCCAGAGGGGGGAGGATTTTTAATCTTGTTGAGGTGTTTTTTCTATAGGGTTTATGCTTGATTTCTTCTGGATGTGATGTTGGTTTTTGCTTTGGATTTGGATCTAGATTTATGGTTTGTGTTTGGACTGTTTCGGCGTTGCGGTGGCGGCGTGTTCCAACAATGGTGGAGCGTGAAGGATAGTTATATGGTTTTGTGAATTTTCTATAGTTTTAAGGGAATAGTTTCATCTATGTAGATGTTGGTTGTTTGTGTTGAATTGGTGGAATGGTTTCTTGGAATTTTGAATCCTTGCGTCCCTGTGGTTCAAAGTCTGAGAGTTGCTACATCCTTCACACAAGGGGTTGCTCTAAATGAGGTTTAAAGGAGAGGGTTTTCTTTTGATCTTCGCTTTGGAATTTGATGTTTGAGAGGGTATGGTTTTTCCATCGGTTCTAGGTCCATAAATTCTTGCACGAGATAGTTTGCCGACAGTGAGGTTAGAAGGAAACCGATTTCATTGTTTTTATGTTGGGTAGGGGCTCTTATATGGTGTCTTGGTGTTGTTTTCCCTTTAAATTTTGTACCATGGTGGTTTGGTTGTTTTAAGTTGTGAATTATTGTATGGTTTCTCACTTTTTCTTCAAAAGTGTTTGAATAATAAAAATTTAATTTTCAGTCAAGTCACAACCCATTCCTTTTTTTCATTTTCTTTATTTTTTTAACTAATTTTTTATTTTTTCAAGAGAAAGAGGAATGATATACAATAAATGAGAATTAAATTTTCAAAAAACCCAAAATAGAACCCCCACACTTATTTATTTCAATGTAATTCATCACTTTCACAATAACTTCCCTCACACACACTATTTTACTTTAAAATATCATGAAAAATACATAGAGTAAGGTAGGGAAGGGAAATTTTTTCTTATAGTGTGGCTCATTCCTAAAAATGACATTCATGGATTCTATGGGATAAAAAGGATTGATTTAAAAGGTTGTATCAAAAGAAAGGGTTTATTAACAAAAATTTCACAATCATTTTAAAATTGGATTTGTAAAATCATAGCTTTAATAAGTTTTAATGAAAGTTCTAGTAGGTGGTGTGCCCTAATTTCTTCAAGAAATATGCTCAATAAAGAAATGAAAAGTATTAGGTCTATAATCCTCTCGAGAATGGGAAATATATGAAATTAGAAAATCACTCCCGGCATTCAATAATATTAAAAAATCTATCCACATTAATTTTAGAAATTAAAAGTATCAAAATGGTAGGGAAATTTCATTTACATGAATTAATCAATTACCTAAAATCATGATTCATTAAACTAATATCATATTATTACCTCTAATCATTAAATACCCCACTTTAATCATTAAATTTCATTAACATAGAAATTTAAAACATTGCATCATAGGATTCCTAAGTAATCTCTTATGTCTCCTAGATTAGTAAGTACATAAAAATACATATGTGGGAAAGTAATGATGATTTTAAAGATAAAAATATATTTAATAACAAGAATGTGGAGTGATAAAAAATTATTAATTTAAAAGTGTACTCCACTTTCTACATGAAGCACTTTTCTTCATCCTTCTTCAAGATTCTTGAGGTACTGCCTTTTTCCATCATCATTATAGACCTGCAAACAAATACCATGCATTAAAATGTAAGGACCTTGTCATTAACACTAAAAAAAGATAGGGTAATTGGAATCTACATCCCAATATATTACTAAACTAAGTCCTGGAAAATAAAATAAAAGAGGGATGGATCTTAGATTAAACCCCCAAGTGGGAACTGGGTTTTTACTTCTCCAAGAAAGGTAATACCAGCTTTTATCCATAGTTTGATGGTGGGTAGATTTTATTTGATTTTAATCACCAAATGTTTCTTCTTCTAGCTTAAATTTATTCCTTTTTTATGTTAAGGACCCCATGGATAAATTACAAAAAATACACCACAATGGAAATGAGATTTAACTTTTATAGTGGGGGTATAATAAATAATGATTCCTTTTCAGCTACCACTTTTACAACATCTTCTTCATTATTTTTGTAATTTATCAATGTATGTTGCATCAATGGAAAACTGAAGGTAAATTAAAATAATGATTATATAAAATAAAAACATGAAGAATCAATATCAAAATCCTCCCATTTAATGTAGGAAGCACGTGTCTCGGATTCCTCCTGAAAAGCCACTTGGATATCCTCATGTACTCCCTCTAAAACATGTTTAGGGAGATTCATGCGATCTTCATCAGGTGTACCTTCCTTTTCTTAATCTTCCTACAAGTAATTCCATGTGCTGGATGGATCTAAAAAATTTTAAAAAGGAGAGTTAATATTCAATTTAGTTTCAATAAAATTAAAGTGAATTGAGTTCAAGTTAGGATTATATCCCTGATTAAGTTCAGCTTCATGTTCTTCTTTATTATAAAATGCATCTTTGAATTTAGTTTCAATGTATGGAGTCAAGTAGTCAGACTCCTATAATATTTCTTCAAATTACACCACCTAGGTGGTTTCTTCTACTTTCAATGCTAATGATAGATACAAAGGTGTTTATTCTTATTCTTTAAATATGGGGAGATCATGTTTCATTTCAATATTTTCCCATTCACTCTAAAATTGTTCCAAATTTACTTTACCTACCATATATACATCAGTATGAAATTTTTCTTCATGAATATCCTCCTGCAATGGTTGGGAGAGGTGAAATGGATCTTCAAGAAATTCCTTCTTGGAATCCTCTGGTTCATCAATAAGAAAAATTTTTGGGGAAATCTCTTCTAACACTGGCTCAGGATCTTGTTGGGGTTTAAGTTTGGGTTGCTTTAACTATTGGTCCTAATACATGCATAATCATTCAGTTAACCATTACATTTTTCCACCAGGTTTTTTACTATGTCACTAATCCTTTTCAATCAGGATACTATATCATTGCGAACCATTTGTTTCTATTGATTCACCTATGAGTTATTAATCCATGCAAAAATAATTTTTGTTTGAATACAACATGGAAAAAAATACTTTTTAGAGATTTTTTTTTAAAATAAAATAATATAAGAAATCTACAAAATGTGAAAAAAAAAATAGAGAGATAAATGTTGTTTGGATCCCTGGTTTTCACGACCTAACTCAGTTCATTCAATAAATAATAATCGGATCGGTTGGTGGCATGGTCTCAAGCACACCTCCCCATAGGCTAGAGGTTATCAACTAGTAGTGAGGGTATAAATGTGGTATAGTGGGGAGACTATACCCTATAGATCAGTATTAACATTTCATAAGAATAAATAAATTAAAGGCAGTGGAAGATAAGTAATAACTAACATATAATAATAAATAGATAACCTAGAAAATGCTAATAGAATATCCATGCCTAAACATGTTGAGTCATAATACAAATGGTCGATATACAGTAGATAATATATACAACACGAATAAAATTATATATATATATATAATACTTGTCTTCTGTAGTCATCCTGAGTATATTCTGATTCCATAGATCCCATATCAAGTCCTAGTCTAGAGAAGTAACAATAAATTTCACAAGCCAAGTCCAAACCTATATGCATGATATTTGTTTGGGTACCAAACAGCGGCCCAAACAGGGTATGAGTAAAACTCAATAGTCCACCACCAATGTGTCTAACACAAATCCAGTCTATGAAAATAAAATGTGATAGTGTGTAGGTATAATAAATATGTCAGTAAGAACTAGTGTATAAATAATCATATCAAGGTTAGGTTCCTCATGGAACACCTGGATGACCATGCCTTCTTCGGCCTAAGCCGAAGTGTCTCTGATAATTTCACATTTTATTTAAGTAGATCTGGGACCTATGGTATACAACCAAGGAATCCATACACAATGATAAACATACAGGGATTCATATTTAAATAACGACATTATCTAGAGCATTTAACCAAGGGGGTGAGGGTAATTGTGTTCCGTGATTCGATAGATAAAGATAAAGAGGACCATGTATAATAATTTTAAAAAATACAATATGGAATTCCATGTCCAATGATTTAAATGAATAATGAGGAACTCCATGTCCAATGGATTCTATAAACAATGAGTAAATACATTTCCAATGAGTCCAATAAATAATGAAGAACACCATGTCCAGTGGATTCAATAAACAATGAGGAATGTCATGTATGATGAGTTCAATAATTAATGTGGAACATCATTTCCAATGAATTCAACAAATAAATGATTAGGAGTTTCATGTCCAACATCACTTAATCATTTATAATTCATTAAATTAAATATTCCTTTTGATCCCATCCAAGGTATTTTTTTATAGGTATCCAAGTATCTCTCAAGACATTCTATAATAAACATGAAAGTTTCATTTAATAATTAAATATGGGCCATGGGAATATTCATTCCCATTTACAATTCATGTATACCTTTAATAATTTCATTTTAAAGTACCCAAGGCATGCATAAATCTATTTAATTCCACTTATCCATTTTATATATAAGAAAAAGTCCCAAGCCTAAGGTGAGAATAATCTTAGGGGAAATTATGTTACCCATTCCCTTTTCACCACTCAAACAACTCCATTTATTCATTCAATAATTTTAGATAATCTAACACACCTTAAGAGGGTGTTTGGTTACATAAGCAAAGGATGGTCATAAAAATCATTTAATATTACACACCCTAAGTTGTGGTTTGAACCATGGATATCAACCTTCAATGGTGTCAAGGTACGCAGAGTCAAGGTCGAATCATTTTAATTATATGAGTCTCACTTATCATTCAATTCCCTTTTATCCAAGGGCATTATCCATAATTTAACATGGGATAATTAGGTATACATTATCTATTATAATTCGATCAAATCATTCATTCCCATTTAATCAATTACCTTTTTTTAGGTGTCAACCCAAACACAACTTGGTGGTGTTTTGTTCAATTTACATTCAACGTAAATTGAGGGAAATAATAGGACACACTCAAAGGGGTGTCCCAAGTTGAGGTCACCAACCCCCAACAATGTAATGGGGGCCAAAGAACATAAATTATATGGTATAAACATATAATTTAAGGTAGGATAAACACATGATAGTCCATGTGTGAGGTACAATGGAAACATAATATAACCACAAGACTTTAAGGTAAAATAATCTAGACCACCTACCCCATGATAAGAAAGCTTCACTCATCTAATATTGGACTTTGATTTGGGATAGAATGAGATAAATCGAATGAATAGAAAAAAAACTTGAAAATATGGAATATGAGATCACATTGAAATAGAATACAATATAGAGATTAAAAATGAGATAGAAAGGAATATAAATAATAGGCTAAACAAGGGTTATCCAATGTGATTGACAGCATTTGATTCTGAGCCTGAATGAGGGAGATCTCATTGTACTTAGGTTAAAGGAGAAGAGCAAAGCCCTCTTATATCCATTTTTGTTTCTATATGAATGGAATGAGGAAGGATAAAAAATAAGGTTAATTGAATAAGATAAATAAATGGAAATTCCTCATTTTAATAGAATGCATGATACTTTTCTATTGTAAAATGGGGTTTTACGATATAAATTTCCCTATTATGAGGTTTAACTAGGAAAAAATATGGTATAAAAAGAAAAATTATTCCATAAATTTACAATTTATAGTGTAATTTTGTCTGGAAAAACTTATGGGGTCATCCTAAGGTAATTATGGTGTAAATTCCCTATTTACTCCATAAATTTAAAATTGATGGTGTAAATATATCTATAGGTAAACTCCTCTATTTTAATCAAGTCTAACTCAAAAACTAAAAACAAAATTGACCCATCCAAAGAATGAGATATTAAAAACTCCCCATTTTAGAACTTCTCATCCTTGATAATCCCTAATAGACAATGAAAACATCACCTAACCTACCCGAGTTGGGAATTTCTTCTCAAACAGTCATGTTGCATTTATGAACGCCCAACATTCCTCTAAGGGTCACTTTAAGAAATGGAGCTTAAACCACTAAAATCTGATCTAATGATAATAACTACCAATTAAATTTTAAGACAAAAAATTGCTTGATCCCATATAACCTATGACATGATCACATCATCATCCCTTTCCTTAACTAGCCTATGTTGATCCCAACCATAGGTTTTAACCCTTGATGGAAAATTCTGAGCCACGGTACTTACATCATTGAAATTGACTACCAAATCATGTCCCCAACTTCCTAATTATGATCCTAACATGATCCATATTTTAAAATGAATAGTATAATTCCAATCAATCCAACTTAGCCTATATTTTCCTTGAAAATCACCTATAGAAGTTTAGACTATGACCATCTCATCTAAAAGGCACACCTAATGTAGCTCCTCATCAATCACATCCAACTATTTGATTTAACTCAATTTATACCTCCTCTAACCAACTAATTTTAAAAAACACTCGACTTTAATAGTTGATGCATCATTAAAACTAGATTCTGAATCCATTGACCCAAGGCATATCGAGATCATTCCGAGAACACTCAACGAATTCCATACCTGACTTTTGGTGATGTATCATGGTTGAACCATACCTTTTTCAAAACTATCATCATGCCACAACATAAGTATTGTATCATAGCTGATCTAAAACCCTTGGATCATCACAAGTCATCCTAGGCCTAACACCCGCCCTTGGAAGTCTGTAATCAAAACCATACCTGGCATTTACTAAGGAATATAGCCTTACATTTTTTCATTTATCTAACAATATATGAGATACAAAAAGGCTATCACATAGCTGATCTCAAGGTCCCAAAACCCTCTCACATGAGGGTCTCACGCCAGCAATCAATGTCCCACTTTCCACCTTAAGAACATCCTCATCGTTGCATGAATAAAATGTAAATTTTTATTACCACAACGCATGCCATGTCCATCCCTAAACATAAAAAATTTCATGAATATTAATATTCTCAACTAAAATAATTAACGTATATGTAACCCATGGATTTTTCCTACTTATCGAGAATAGTTTCCATGGAATTCACTATGTATAAACTCACAGTGAGGTTCGCCACCCTCAAACAGCCCATGGTGCACTACCCACCATATGACTTACTTTAAACCACTCCTAGAGCACGAATCTCAGGGAGTCCCTCTATTAAACTAGAAAATCTATTTATATTATCTCAGAACATATTTGGTGCTCTCTTAGTGTACTCAAGACAATATCGAGATATTGGGTGTGATCATCTCTAAACTAGGAGTATACTAATATTCCACTAATGGGCATGTATCTCTCTCCCTGAGCCACCCTCACATAAAACTAGTCTATACTTTCCTTAACCAACTCTTGAGACCACATTTACTGAAAATTCATGTCAAGGTCCATCCATGAGTCAACCATATCATGGAACCTAGTTTACTTCCAAGATATCCCTCATCAATGTAACTTTATTTAATTTAACCTAAATCTCTAGGTCATTATACCCGCAAGTATCAAAATCTAAAACCATTGATCCTTATCTTGTACCTGACTACTCACTGATGTTTCACATTAAACTATTCCCATGTGAAGTTTGCATGAACTAAACTTTCCATACAAGGTGGGTGTGCACTCATGTACCATTTGATTCAAGACTCAAATCATGCTATCATGAGTCATACATCAACAATACCTAGCTAACCATGCTTTATGACATGTCAATATTTAACACAAAATACCTCCCTTATAACTCCTCCTTAAAATTAGGAACCTCACCTATGCCATGATTTATTGAATAACCAACAAACTCATGACATCATTTTATAAATTTAAAGAATCAAACACATAGCCACTAGTTAATGGGGCTAGGAACTTAAATAGTCCTACCCATCAAAGACAATATTGATAAAAAATCACCCTATGTGCCTCCTCAAAAACCACAGTCATTGCCATGATTATAATGAAAAACCCAAGAATCTCCATGCATCGTCTTTTTAATGAGAATATAACCAATATCATTGCCTCTTAAAGGCATTTTCAAACCCCATTCCAACCATCTTTTAAGTTTCCCATGATCAAACCACATAATTCCGACCCACTGGGTTATGATTCAAAAGTAAGGTCCTATAGGTTCATCCACCTAGCCCTATAGTCTCTCACACAAGAACCATAAACCACTTAAGGTAGTATATTACATAGAATCTAGTATGCCTGACAAGTCTCTCTAGAAGAGGTAAAATTGAAACAATATCATCGACCCATAAGGGTCAACACCAATCAACATAGGCATAATAGCATCACCTTCCAAGCATCTTCCCACAAAAACCTAATCCTCTTTGAGAATACTCATAAGAAAGTGATCCCTATAATGTGATAACATTAACGCAAAGAATAAATAGATTATACTCATCGTGTATCCACACACAGTGATACCCCCTTGAGGTTCAACTTACCATACAACCACCTGTCTACCCGGGGGTGTCATTTCATTGACTAATATTACTACCAAACTCAAATGTACAAGGAATAACACTCATCATTCCTATAAATTAGATTCAAAATCCTACCGGTTTCCCATATCTAAGGGAACTACCATAACTAGGATATCCCTTAACTTCATAATAAGGAATTGAACTTAAAACTATTCCATGCATGAAAGGTTATTAGGCTCAACCACCTAACCTTTAGGTCTAACATAATAGAATAAAATCATTGAAACCTACAAGAAATTTCCACATTCTCATTCAAGGTAACTCTCTTGAGGAAAATATAAAACTAACCCTAACATAAGGGTTCGGCACTATCAGCATAACCAAACAGTTTTTAATTCAACCATTTACATCAATTAACACTTATTATACCATTAAATGGACAAAAATATATGAATTATTGAGTAACAGTTATAAAGGAAATCATTTTACAACTATACTTAGCACTTCATTTAGCTAATTACATACAGCGTTATAGGTGAATTATCTCATAATTCCCTTTTAACCATCATTTATCCATAATTTCTCACAACTGGTCTTGGTAAAGAAAATGTAAATCCCAATATATATATGGAAACAATATTTAGGTTGTGATTGGAATTTTAATTAATTGACGCCTTATATCAATAAATCTTATAAAGAAAACAAAAATTATTTTATCAATTTTAGGTGATTGTTCAAGTAAGATGCTGCCATAAATTTATATGAAACACTATATGAGTGGATACTGAAAATTTAGACAACCATCCCATATATCATAAGCATACCCCAAAGGGGTTAGGAACCAAGGAATAATAAGAATATAATATACCTATAAGGGTCGATTCATACAATCCAGGGTCTAGTTATATGGGCATCCATTCCCAATTTATGGATTCAATGCTCCATAAATTACAATTGGCATCCCATTTAAGTGCATCCCATTCAAAATAGTTTTATTCAAGATTAAAAACACCCTTAATGGGTTTATCTCATAGAAGAAACAAACCAAAAATAACCTACTTGGGTCCATTTTCACATTTAAGTATTTAGTTAAGGGGTTTTTCATTCCCAATTAATAAAGGTACTTTTTTTATAAGTTTCAATTGACACACTACTTTACTTACATCTATAAATGAGTAGTTTAACCAACTAAGGAAAGATTATAATTAGTTTAACATTTATGTAAATTATCATACATGCATATAATGTTATGGTTGACCTATAGGGATCGAAACAAGCATAAAAGGATTCAATTATGCAGGAATTTATTCTCAGGTTATGGAGGCATCTTATCCATGAGCTACAATTAGCATTCTATTTAACTGAAATCCATAACCAATTACCTGAATCTATCAAATAAATACAATTACTTGACAATTTAAAATTTCATTCAAGTTAATTCATTAACCAGTTTAAAACCATTTCATTTCATTAATTAATATCAGGTTGATTAAATATAATGTCACCATCAAGCTATATGGGAAAACTCCATTTAAGTTGATGCAGACACTTTATTTAACACACCTTGACCTATAACTATAACCAAGAAAGATGTCATATTAGTAAGGAATATAGATATACAATGCATAAAATCACACAAGAATGGTATATAGATAAGCATGATAATGACATGAATCCTATGTTCCAGGTGATGATGAATGAACACACCTCATCTCTTTCCATACCAAGCCAAGAGGTAAAACCCATAGATCCATAAATTAATAACCAATGGAAATACTACAATCACTTAAGTTGAAATAATAATCAACTGTAATAGAGAATGACATAAAAAATAGTCACATGCCTGGAAATTTTATCTTTCTCTCATACATGGGTTGACCATTCCCATACACAAGAAATTTACCAATTCCTAACACATTTCTAGTCTCCTTTATACCAGCCCAAAATATTAAGATAAGAAAAATAAATCTTTGATACCAAATTGTCACATCCTAACCTCATTTACTTGATAAATAATAATTATATTGTTTGGAGACATGGCTTCAAGTGCACCTCCCTATGTGCCAAAGGTTGATGACTAGAAGAGAGAGTATAAAGGTAGTACAATGGGGATACTATATCCTCTAGATCAGTAGTAAACATAATGGGAGAATAAATAAATGAAAGGTAGTGTAAAATAAGTAATAAATTATAGGTAATAATAAATAGATAACCTACAAAGTTCCAATAAAACTTCCATGCTTGAATATACTAATTAAAAATATAAACAGTCAACATACAATAGATAATACATACAACAGATCTAAACTAAATATATATATATAATAAAATACCCAAATCTTATAGGTATCCTGAGTAAATACTTGGGCCCCATCTCCCATTCCAAGTCCTAGTCTAAATAAGTAATATAAAAATAACACAATCCAAGTCCTAACCTCCAACCATGAGATTTGTCTAGGTACCAAATAGTGGCCCAAACAGGATGTGAGTAAAACTTAATAGGCCACCACCAATGGTGTCTAATGAAAATTCAGTGTGTGAATATAAAATGTGACAATTTGAAGGTATAATAAAAAAGGATGTGATCACTAGTGTAAAAATAACCATGTCGATCTTAGGTTCCTCATGGAACACCTAGATGACCATACCCACTTCAACCTAAACCAGAGTTTCTTTGATCATTTTACATTTTATATAAGTAGACCCAGGACCCATGGTATAAAACCAAGGCATCCATATAAAATGATAACTATACAGGGATTAATATTTAAATTAGGTAATTAACATGATCATCTAACCAAAGGTTGTTGAGAGTCATGTCCCACAATTCGATAGATAAATAAAAAGAGCACTATTTTTAACAATTTTAAATAATATAATGTGGAACACCATGTCAAATGATTTCAATGAATAATGAGGAACACCATTTTCAATGAATTCTATAAACAATGAGTAAATCCATGCTTGAGTAATTCAATAAATAATGATGAGCACCATGTCCAATGGATTCAATAAAAAATGATTAATTCCATGTTTGATGAATTCAAAAATTAATGAGGAATTTCATGGAAAATGAATTCATTAAATAAAAAATTAGGATATTCATGTCCAACATCTCTTAATAATTCATAATACATTAAATTAAATGTTCCTTATGATCCTGTCTAAGGCATTCCATATCATAACCTCAATATCACTCAAGGAATTTTATAATAAACATGCATTTTTTCATTTAATAATTAAAAATAGGCCATGGTAATATCCATTTCCATTTATAATTCAATCATACCTTTAATAATTTCATTTTCAAGTTCCCAAGTCATGCCTTAATGTATTTAATTATATTTTTCCATTTCATAAATAATAAAAAGTCCAAAGCCTAATATAAGAATAATAAAAGAGGAAATTATGTTATCTATTACATTTTAACCACTAAATAAACTCTATTTAGTCATTCAATCATTTGAGATAATCAAACACACATTAAGAGGGTGTCTGATTACATAATAAAAGCATGATCATAAAAATAATTTAATATAAAACACCCTAAGGAGTGGTTCAAACAATGGCCATCAACCTCCGATGGTGTCAAGGGACTCATAGTAAAGGTCAATGCATTTTAATTATAGGAGTCTCACTTATCATTCAATTAAATTTTATCCAAAGTAAATTATCCATAATTTAGCATGGTTCAAGTAGGTATACATTCCCTATTATAATTCTATCAACTCATTCATTCTTATTTAATCAATTACATTTTTTAGGAGTCAACCCAAACACACCTAAGTGGTGTTTTAATCAATTTACATTCAATGGAAAAGGAAGGAAATATTAGGACACACACAAAGGGGTGGCCCAGGTTGAGGTCGCCAACACCTAACCATATTAAGGGGTCCAAAGAATATTAAGTCTATGGTTTAGAATTTTAATTTAAGGTATTTCACATTTTAGGAGAAACACGTGATAGGTCCGTCATGCGGCCCAACAACAACATAATATAATAATGAGACTTTAAGGTAAAAGAATCTATACCACCTACCTCATGCGAAGTAATATTCACTCATCCAATATCATCCTTTTATTTAGGATAGAACGATAGAAATCATAAAAACAGACAAACATTATGAAAATAGGGCATATGATCTCGCATGGAAATAGCATCCAATACGAAGATGAAAATGTGATAAGAAGTAATAGGGATCATAGACTAGTTGATTATGATCCAACATAACTGACGGTGTTCAATTATGAGTCCAGATGAGGGGGATCTCACCATACCTAGGTCGAAGGAGAAGAGGGAAGCCCTCCATTGTCCAATAATTATGCTATGTGAATGGAATAAGGGAGCAAGAAAAAAATAAGGTTAAATTCATAAGTCAAAAAAAGGTAAATTTCAAATTTTAATATGCTACATGATACTTTTATGGTGTAAAATGGGGTTTTACAGTGTAAATTCCCCTTTTATGGGGGCTTCCCAGGGTAGCTTACAGTGTAAAAAAGACAACTTACAACATAAATTTACAATTTATGGAGTAAGTTTGTCTTCTAAAACATACAGGGTCCTCCTCAAGAAATTAGGGAATAAATTCCCTATTTATACCATAAATTTACAATTTTTGGTGTAAATTTATCTAAAGAAAAACTCCTCCATTTTTAATAGGTTTAACCTGGAAAGTAAAGAAGTTATTGACCCATACAAAGAATGAGATCTTACAACCTCCCCACATTAGAACTTCTCATCCCCAAGAATCCCCTGTGGACAATGAAAACATCACCCAACCTACCCAGGTCGGGGATTTCCATTCAAATGGTCACGTTGCATTTCTAAATTCCTAACACACCTCCAAGGGTCACTTTAAGCAACAACACTTAAAACACTAAAAACCAATAAATTGATTATAACCGATAACTAAACACAAAGAAAGTTCTTAACAAATTCAATCTAACCTAAGACATGATAAAGTCATCATTCCTTTCATTAATTGGCCTATTTCATTCCCACTATAAGTTATAACCCTTAACAGCCAATTCCAAGCCACTGTACTTCCACTATCAAAATTGTCTACCGAAGCATGACCTTATCATTCAAATGATGCTCCTAGAATGATTATTAATTTAAAATTAATGGAAAATTTATAATTAAACCAAATTAGCCTAATCACACTGTATTTTCCTTGAAAATATTCTACTAAACTTTATATTACACCCATATAATCCCAACGGTATGCCTGATGTGATTCCTCCCCATCCATATCCAACTATTTGAGGAAACTCAAGTCAAACCACCTCTGGCCGACTACTTAAAAAAACACTCATCTTCAATAGCCAACACATCATCAAAACCAGATTCTGAAGCCTCTCGCTAAGGTATACCAAGATCATTTTGAGAATGCTCACTAAAGTCCATACCCAACTTCTGATGGTGTCTTCTAGTCAAACCATCCCCTTTTCAAACCCATCGATGTGCCACATCACAAGCATTGGTTCACAGTCAATCCAAAACCCTTGGATCATCATAAGTTATATCAGGTCTAACACCTGCACTCGAACTCCACCCAAGTCCATAGTCAAACCCATACCTAGAATTTATTGAGGAATACAGTTGTACTTTTTTTCATTTATCTAATAGCATGTGAGAACCAAAATGAACATCACACAACCAGTCTCAAGATCCCATGACCCTTTTCATGTGAGGGTCTCCCACTAGAAACTGATGTCTCACTACCCACCTTAGGAGCATCCTCATCATCACACAAACAAAACAAAAATTCCAATTACCACAACCCATGGCCCATTCACCCCCAGACATAACAACTAACATTGATAAGAATTTTCTCATATTTAAACGCTAACATAAACATCACCCATAACTCTTTTCCACTTCCCAAGAACAATTCCCATGGAATTATCCAAGTTTAAACTCTCATTGAAGGTTACGACCCTTAAACAGACCATGGTGCACTACCCACTATGTGGATTACTTTAAACCATTCCTCGATTGAAACTCTCAGGGAAACCCTCCATCAAAATAGAAAATATGTTTATATTAACTCAATGCATGGATGACTCTCTCTTAGTGTACTCGGGATGATGTCAAGATATTGGTGTGTGTTTATCTCACTAATCCACACTCACATCAAACTGGGCTATACTTTTCTTAACAAACTTCTAACACCATATATCCTAACAATGTGTGTTAAGGTCCACCCATAAGTTAACTATCTCTTGGAACCTGACTTATTTCTAAGATAGCCCTCATCACTAGAACTTTATTTAATTTACCCCAAAGATCTGGGCCACCATCCCAACAAGAATCAATATTTAAAACCATAGATCCTCATCTCACACCTGACCGCTAATTGATGTTTCATATTAAACCATTCCCATGCACAACTGTCATGAACTAAAATTTTCATACACAGTGTTTGTACACTTCTATACCATCTGATTCAAGACCTGACTTATACTCTCGTGATTCATCCATCAATAAGACTGAGATGTCCATGATTTTTGACATGTCATTCTTTGACACACCAAGATCTCCCTTGTAACTCCTATTTAAAATTGGGCACCTCACCTATTCCATAATTTATTGAATGACCACATACCTAATGAAATTATTTTTGAAATATAAAGTTTCAACCACATAACCACTAGTCAATAGGTATAGGAACCCTAACAGTCTTTCCTATCAAATCTAGTCTTGATACACAAGCACCCTAGGATCCTCCTTGAAAATCAAAAGCATCACCATTCTTATACTGAAAAACCTAATCATCTTCTACATTGCCTTTATAATAAGATTATAGACAATTTCATAATCTATTAAAGGCATTAAAAAAACTAAGAAAACCCTCTCATAGGTTTCTGTTGATCAAACCAAATGTCGCTGAGCCACTAGGATCAGATTTAAAATAAAGGTTCTCTAGATATGGCCACCTAGCCCTAAAGTCTCTCACATGAGAACCATAACCACTTAAGGGACTCTATTACATGGAATCTAACATTCCTGAAAACTCTCTCTTGAAGAGGTAAAATTGAAATAGGTAAAATATCATCAGTCCACAAGGGTAAAAACCAATCAACATAGGTGTAACAGCATCACCTGCCAAGCATCGTACCACCAAGCCCTGATCCTCTCAAAGCATCCTCATACGAAATTTCTCCCTAAAAGGTCACAAAATCAACTCAATGGATAAGGAGATGACACTCATCGGTTATCTACACATGGTGATACCTAATTGAGGTTTAACTTACTATACAATCACCCATATTCCTAGGGGTGTCATTTCATTAACTAAGATTCCTACCAAACTCGAAAGGCTAAGGAACGGAACTCACTATTCCTATAAACACATCTCAAAAGTCGATCACTTTCCCATCTCTAATGGTGCTACCATAATTGGTCTAGCCCCTAACTTCATCATAAGGAATATACCTTAAAACTAGGTCATTCATGAAAGGTCTCTAGACTCTATCACCTAAACTTTAGGTTCAACACAATAGAATAAGATCACTAGAGCCTATAGGCAACATCCACATTCCTATTCAAGAATATCTTCACTCAAGTAAAATATAAAACTAAAACTTAAACGAGGTTTTTTCATTATCAACATAACCAAAAGGTTTTTAATTCATCCATTTACATCAATTCATGCTTATTATACCATTAAAGGGGCTTAAATATATGAATTTTCGAGTACCAGTTATAAAGGAAATCATTTTACAACTATGATTAGTGCTTTATTCATCTAATTTCATGTAGCATTATAGTTTAATTATCTCATAATTAATTTCTAACCATAATTTATCAATAAGTTCTCACAACATGGTTGAGGAAAGAAAATTTTAATTCCAATATATAGAGGAAAACCATATTTATGTTGTAATTGGAATTTTAATTAACTGAAGCCTTATATCAATAAATCTTAAAAAGAATAAAAAAGGTCATTTATCAATTTAAGGGGATTGTTCAAGTAAGATTTTATAACAAGTTTATATATAACACCATTTGAGTGGTTATTGAAAATTTAAATAACCATCCCATATATCATAAGCATACCCATGATGGGTTAAGCACCAAGGTATAAGAAGAATATAATAGACCTACAAGGGTCAAGTCATAAAATCCTGGATCCAATTATATGAGAATCCATTCCCAATTTATAGGTTCAATGCTCCATAAATTACAATTAGAATCTCATTTAAGTGAAACCCATTCAGATTTATTTTATTCAAGATTTAACACACCCATAATGGGTTTATCTCACACAAGCAAGATTCTAAAACTGACTTAGTTGGGACCAGTTTCACATTTAGGGATTCACTTATATGGGTTGTTATTACCAAGTAATAAATATACTTTCCTTGATAAGTTTTAATTGAAATTTCATTTAACTAAAATACATCACTGAGTAGTCTAATTCACTAATAAGGAAAGATTCCAATTAGTTTAACCTTTAAGGAAATTATCATACAGGAATATACTATTATGGTTGGCCTATATGGATCAAACCAATCAAAAAAGGATTTAGTTATGCAGACATCCATTTCCAGGTTATGTATGAAACTACTCCATGAGCTACAATTGGCATACCACTTAACCGATATCTATAAGAAACGAATTGAATCTATCAAAAAAATCCAATTCCTTGAAAATTTAAAATTTCATTCAAGTTGATTCATTATCCAATTTAAATCCATTTCATTTCCCTCATACATGGGTAGTCCATTAACAAACACAAGCTATTTACCAAGTCCCAATACATTCCTAGTCTCCTACCAGCCCAAAATAGTAAGAAAAGAAAAAAAAATCTGATACTAATTTTTTATGCCCCGATCTGGTTCACTCAATAAACAATAACTGGACCAGTTGGAGACATGGACTCAAAATCTCTTCCCCTTACACCAGAGTCTTATAACTAGAATCAAGGGTCTAAAGGTGTTAAATGGGTATATTATACCCTCTGTACCAGTAGTAAATAGAGTGTAAGTATAAATAAATTAAAGGTAATTGGAGATAAGTAATAACCAACATGTAATAATAAATAGATAACATGGAAAGTTCCAAAAGAACATTAATGCCTGAACATGATGATTCATAATAAAAACATTCAACATAAAGAAAATAATACAAACAAAAGGACTAAACTGACAATAATATATATAAAAAAATTAAATACCCAGCTTCTATAGGCATCCCGATTATATGCTTGGCCCCCAAGTCCCATGTAAAGTCCTAGTACAGATAATTAATAGAAAAATAGCACAAAACAAGTCCTAACATTCATCCATGAGATCCGTCTGAGTGCCAAACAATGGGCCAAATAGGGTGTGATTAAAACTCAATAGTCCACCACTGATGTTTTTTAATGAAAATTCAGTCTGTTAATATAAAATGTTTCAGTGTGTAAGTATTATAAATAAGGTAGTAAGCACTAGTGTATAAATAACCATTTCAATATCAAGTTCCTCTTGGGACACCTAGTCGACTATACTTGCTTCGGTCTAAGTCATAGTGTCTTTGAGAATTTTACATTTTATATAAGTGGACCTGGTACCTATGGTATACAACCAAGGTGTCCATGCACAAAGGTATCCATACATGGATTCATATCTAAATAAGGTAATTAGTTAGAGTATCCAACCAAGTGAGTGAGGGATCCATGTCCCACAATTCAATAGATAAAGATAAAGAGCACCATGTATAAAAATTTTAAATAATCTAATTAGGAACACTATATCCAATGATTTTAATGAATAATAAGCAATACCATGTCCAATGGATTCTATAAATAATGAGTAAAGCCTTGCATGATGAATACAATAAATAGTAAGGAAATACATGTCCAATCTATTCAATAAATAATGAGGAATTCCATGTCTAATGAATTCAATAATTAATGAGAAACAACATGTCCAATGAATTCAATAAATAAATTATTAGGGTAATCATTTCCAACATCTCTTAATCATTCATAATTTATTTAATTCAATGTGCCTTATGATCCTTTCAAAATAATTCCATATCATAACCCAAGTATCACTCAACGCATTCTATAATAAACATGAATTTTTCATTTAATAATTAAACATAGGCCATGGAAATATCCATGCCCATTTATACTTCAATAATACCTTCAATCATTTCATTTTCAAGCTCCCAATGCATGGATAAATTTATTTAATTCTACTTAGACAATTTTTAAATAAGAAAAGGTCCCAAGATTAAGGTGAGAATAATAAAAGGGGAAAGTATGTTACCCATTCCCTGTTCACTACTCAAACAACTATGTTTAATCATTAAATAATTTGAGATAATCCAACACACCTTAGGAACCTCACTTATCATTAAATTACCTTTTACCCAATGGAATTATCTATAATTTAACATGGTATAAGTAGGTATACATGTCCTGTTGTAATTTGATAAACTCATTCATTCTCATTTAATCAATTCCCTTTTTTAGGAGTCAACTCAAACACACCTAAGAGGTTTTTTGGTCAATTTACATGCAATGGACAATGAGTTAAATAATAGGAAACACCCAAAGGGGTATATCATGTCAAGTTCACCAACCCCCAACCATGTCAAGGGGTCTAAATAACATAAAATATATGGTCTAGACATTTAATTTAAGATATTTCAAATTTTAGGAGCAATGCGTGATAGATCTGGAATGTGGAACAATAGTGACATAATATAGAAATTATAATTTAAGTTAAAAGAATCTAAACCACCTACCTCATGTCAAGGAAGATTCACTTATCCAATATCGGCCTTTGATTCAGGCTAGAACGAGAGAAATCAGAAGAACATACAAATTCCATGAAAATAGGTCATATGAGTCGCATGAAAATAGCATCCAATGTGGGGAGTAAAATGAGATAATAAGGAATATTAATCATAAAATAACTTAGGGTGATACAACGTGACTGGCTATATTCGATTCTGAGTTTGGATGAGGGAGATCTCAACATATCTAGATTGAAGGAGAAGAGGGAAGCCCTCGGTTGTTTGGTTCTACTGTTTTGAGAATGGAATGAGGGAGGAGGAAAAATAAAGTTAAATTCATAAGGTATATGAATGTAAATTATCCATTTTAATAGGCAACATGATACTTTTTTAGTGTAAAAGGAGGTTTTACTATGTAAATTCCCCTTTTACAAGGTCTTCCCAGGACAAATTAGGGTGTCAAAAGACAAATTAAGCCATAAATTTACAATTTACATCATAATTTTGTCTTACCAATATTACAAGGTCAAAGGAAATTATGGCATAAATTCCCTATTTGCACCATAAATTTACATTTTATATCATAAATTTGTCTACATAAAGAATCATCCTTTGTTTGATGTAGGTTTAACCCAAAAACTAAAGAAGTTTTCAACCCATCCAAAGAAAAGAATATTATATCATAAGTGACGCCAAGTTTTAACATTCCAGTTGTAGGATAGTGAAAAATCTACAATTTATATTTCCTAGTGTAGCACAGTGGCTTACTCGGGTCATCTTTCTTGAGAAGATTTGCAGTTGACCACACGCTATTCCGAATTCACTTATTATATTTTTGTGTTTTTATTATTTTATGAAAATAGATAATATGTTTTTGGTTAAGGATGGAAAAAGTAAAAAGTAAACATTCAAGTGAATATGTAGAAAAAATGAAATAAAGGACTTGGTCCTAGGGTTGGTCTCTTGGGTTCTTTCATTATCCATTATTGTTTCTAATATTCCATTTGATGGTTCATACCAACATACATGAACCACCTCCCCTTATATTGGGTGTGATGTTTAGCATGCCTAGGAAAACTCTTCAGAACTATATACCTCACCTCTTATGATATTCAAGGTAGATAACACACCTCATCCAAGAATGTGACACCTTCCTAAAACCTAACTCTACAAGATATTGTTTCATACCTTGAATAAACTTAATTTTATGAAGAGTTTTGTCCAAGATAAGGGAGGGAATGACGATCTTAAAGGACTGGAGTGAGTTAAAAAAGACTTTTCAAAGAGTGATGGATGAATGCCGCACCCATATTTGGAATTGATCTCTCCCTCACCACAAAAAGAAAAAAAAACATAAATAATTGTAGAATAAGTATTTGGAGCACCAAGACCCCCCCCCCAGGCCAATTCTCGGGTTAGTCCCTTGTGGCCATGAGTGCAGGAGATTATGGTAGAAATAGAGAGATAAAAATGTAGGAACCTTTGAATTAAAAAATATTAATATTGATTTACATGGAAAAAAAAACCTGAACTATAGAATAAACTTTTTTCTTATCTCCCCCTCATACCCTCTGATTTTTTACGCATTCGGTCTCCTTCGAATCCCCATAAAAATATCTTTAAAACTCCTTTATATTCTATTTTTAATATTTATCTGAATTCGTCTACAAATTTCCATGTGATTAAATATATAGAATTATTATCTCCCTTTAGATATATTTTCCATTTATCCTTGAGAGAAGACCAGAAATATCATAGTTCACATCTCTAAGGCTTCGCTAATATGAATTGACCATATCTTCATGTAGATACACATCATTTTCCATGTGGAAACGTCCTTTCTAAATATCCCTTTAAAATATTAGAACCACATTCATGGGAGAGTGTTTATCCAAACTTCACTATTATTTCTCTATATTCACCCCGCTCGAAACCCTCATTCACATTTTACTCAAAATAGCTTTTAAATTTTTTCCATGGCATAGGCATAACCATTTTTTCACATCCCCTATAATCCATGGTCAAGATCCCCATGATGTAAGGTTGAGAATTTCACTTTTATGCTCATCCTAACAACCATGAGATCCCCAAACCACAGGTGTATCATACCCCATTTGACTCCTTCATCCAGCTTCACTATGCATGCAGGGCTCGACCATGCTCATCAACATGGCTTCAATGGAATTTTGATGACCGTTTTAGAATTTCCCTACTCTTATCCACCACTCCCTAACTCCCTATGGAATAGAAAAAATATCCAAGCCATTTTAGCACTACCAAAACATATCACACAACCAAAATTCCATTTTTATGGTCATTTCCAACTCAATACCTCCCTATAGACAATGATCATCTTTACTATGGTGTATCTGAATCCGTTTTTTTTATTCATTATTTTAGGGGTTTCATATTATTTAAAAAAACATTTACAAGGCATTGTCTGAGCTCCCAGATGTCATTCATAGTGATCTTGACCTATTTCAGTATCTCTTTTACCAATCTTGAGCTCTCACGTCAGTAGAAATGGTGATTATTGGTGACTTGCATGGTGTTATGGTGATCTTTGAGAAGTAGAGGTGGCAGCAGAGGTGTCTGAGATGGGGGGTGCGTGACTCGCAGGTGAAGCAGCATCATTTATGTAAGTATTCATAGTTCCCATAAAATATTGTGTCCCAAATTTAAAAATATGGTAGAAGGCTTATTCTTAATAAGTTTTTTAGCTCTCTCGGATGGCTAGAAAATATGGATAGGGGTCAGAGGACCCCCACCATCATCGAGACTAACCCCCGATGAGTCTTTCCTCTCGCTACTACATGGAGTTTCCCCATGTGCTGATGTTCCTACCAACACATGCGTACCCCCATACACACATAACTTTTCCTTCCCTTATGTCTTGGTCGGCTACCCCTAGGGCTAGATGTGTTACTTTCTTGTGAGTTGAGGGCTGACTAGGGTATTGGATTAATTTTTGGACCTATCAAATAAAAACACTTAGTGAAATTCTATGATTCTAAAATATACATTTATTTATTTCATTCATAAATTTTCATGTGAAAATAAAAAAATTCCCATAAATTAATAAATAAATTAACACTTTGGGTAAAATATTTAAAATTCACTATCAAAATTTTAAAAAAAATTCATGAAAAATAAGGACATAAAAGGCCCTTTATTTCATCACTGATGGGGTCAAAGTGTAAAGATCCTCACTCGAGGTCACCTTGTAGTGAATCCCACTAGGTTGTGGTGAAATGGACCACCCTCAGGTACCCGTTCTGGCACATTGTAGGGATACATGGTGAAACACACCTCCCAGTAGTGACCGACATCTCTGCCTCAAAATAACCCTTAATAATGTAGTCCTAGGGTTGTGATGTAATACTTCCACCTTGAGCACCCCTCATGAAGTATCCCTTTAAGATACGAAGTGGTGTCCTTCCTCAAAAATAATTCACAAATGCATATGTGATATTTTCCTTCTTTTCGGTGTATTTCCCTTCACTGTGGAATAAACCCTATACTCAAGATATTTTCCTTTACAAAATATCCTCACATAGGCACCCACCATGTAGTATCCACCCTCAGTGCGAAATAATTCATCACCCCATGACATCCTCACAGGACATCATATTCTACTACAATGTGATTTTCACATAAATAAAATTTTTACCTTTGAAAAAATTCAACATATGACACATGACACATTGCAATTCCCCTAGACTGTAGTATGGTTTTTCACCCATATGATAATTCTACAACATGGTCACCTCGGCCCTACCCTGATGTTTATTTGAGCCCCTAAATCACCTCTAAAGCCTCTAAACATTTCTAAATATATCTACTTGAGATTTTATAACCCTTATAATCCTAATAAAAATACTTATTCTTAATAATTCCCCTACTCTAAGATCAAAATTTCAAATTTTCTTTAAAAACAATGACCCAAAAATCCACGAGTTATTAAAGACACATTTTTCAAGTGGTTTTTCTTCCATTATAAATCATTGGTATTATTCATTAATGGAATTAAAAATCATTGAAATGTTCAGTGATCATTAAAACCAATGTACATATGTTTTTGATTAATGCATATTGACTTACAAGTATTGGAAGTCGATGTTCGACCTCTTCATTGAATGAAGAGGGTCTATATAAGGATTTGATTATCCTATTATTGGTGTGTGTGATTTCATTGATAAAGTCGATGAAATCTTAACACATATTTCTCTATTTATCTTTTCTAAAGAAAGTGTTAACACACCTATTGGAGTTTTTAGTGTCCTCTCAAAACATATGAGGATTCTAGAGGTTGGTGTACTACCTATGGAGGCAAGATTTTGTCAATTTTAAATTAGAGGTCTCTTATAATCATACTCCATTGAGGTGATAGAGATAACTTATGTTGAGTTAATATTATTTTATTTATATTCTTCATCACATATTTATTCAATGATGATAGATCAGGCATTCAAATGGGTTTGTTCCATTGAATTTGACATGATATGATCCTATAGAACTCGTTAATGGTATCAAAGCCACAATCATCTTTAAATTAATATGTTTTTCTATTGATTTATTGAGGATTGTGTATATTTTATAATGATTATGAAAGTATCATAAGGTATTATATACATGGAAAATCATTGGATGTTGGATCTTTCAACATAACTTTACTATATTGGATATCACAAGGTGTGATACACTATTTTTTTATGTTGTAGTGTATGGCTAGTTAAATTGTAACATATGATTCTTTGAATCCTAAGGTTTTACACTAAGTCATAATCTATGATATGTGATATCATATCCTATGTCTTGAATCCTAGGTTTCACAAAAATAGAGTGTCAAGTGGTAATGAATATATAAAAGATA
Organism: Viscum album; assembly: GCA_963277665.1. Classification (NCBI taxonomy): domain Eukaryota; kingdom Viridiplantae; phylum Streptophyta; class Magnoliopsida; order Santalales; family Viscaceae; genus Viscum; species Viscum album. The sequence continues at coordinate 1,947,125,542 of OY728128.1, read as the reverse complement.
TTATCGATTATGAATGGAAACCCACAATAATTCTTATCATAAGTGCTGATTATAGCATGACTTATGAATGATAATAGATTTATCAATCATAAAATATGATATAAGACAAAAATGAATAAAATTTAATATTTTATGAAAAAAATATTATGGTTTATAAGTTTTTTATAAAAGATAAGTTTTAGGAATTATAAATGGAATATTTTTATGCATAAATTAAATATGAAATGTTCATATTGATATATCATATTTGGATAATAAATAAAATGTTTATTTATTAATTTATTTTTTAAAAATATTCATATGTATAAAAAAATTATAATGTGAATATTATGGATGCTTAAATTTATGTGATGAATTTATTATTATAAAATTTCCATGTCTTTATAGGTACGACAACATAAGATTTAGTTTTTATCTACCATGACTTAAATTTGTTATTAAAGTTATTCATTTGAATTTAGATGTTGAATATAGATTATAAATAATATTTTTTAGAGCTATGATGGAATTAAAATCTCTCTTGAGTAAAGTATCCTTGGATAGAGGGACATAGAGTCAGACTTCTCACTAGTTTGGAGGATTATTCCTTAGAAAAGTGGGGGTTGCCTAATTGTGGCTTCAATCTCACTCATGTAGGGATTTTTAATTTCATATAATTCTAAAAATTTACAAGAAAGAGTTCATATACCTTATGAATTGTATGCATTTGGATATGTGTAAATATGTTTGGTTTCCATTTTTTAATGAGTAACACAAACTATGAGTTATGTAAATATTTACACATTAATATGGTTTGAATGTATTAATTTGGTGGATCGAATATATATTCTAAAAAAAATAGTTAGAAACATGCATACATAAAGGAATAAAACATGTTGATACCTCAATCATCTAATTAGGTAGGTTTATACCAAAGCAAGGTGCACGTGGATTATCTTGTGTAAGGAATGGTAGATGTGGATAACCCTAAGAGTTTTGTAACCATGTCTTGTTGTGAACATTGGATAACTCTTTGTTGGAAAACCCTAAGAGTTAGGATACCAGAGGAATAGAGTTTAGTATTATACATATGATGGATATGGGGAAAGAGTTTTCCACTCAACTACACAAAATTCATATGTGGTATGATTGGAAAAATGGCCTATCCAAATAGATAGATTGATAAGGTTCATGCCAAATCGGGATCATTTCTTAGTGAAATATGGATCATGAACCAATAAAGGTAATGATGTGTGGTGCATCATTTTAGTGTGAGTATTTTCATTAAAAGTCCTTAATAAAAATATATAGACTTTGATACTCACCCATAGACATGTATTTTTTATTATGGCATGCATCATGATTATCACTTTGAGGTCTCTTATAATTATAACCTATGAAATAATACTATATTGATATATAAGGTTGAGAAGTGTTCTCAAAGAAATTAATTCTTAGAATTTGAATGTGAATGTTATAGAAATGAATTTATCCAATTCTGAATCATGGGTATTAAATACTGAGTACGAATCACACATTTGTGAAAATAATCATAAACATGGAGATATGAGAGAATTAAAGAAAGATAAAGTATATATACATATTGGTAATGTAGAGAGAGTTTTGCATTGGATATTTTCACTTATAATCCAAGTTTATATATTGGATTAGTTGTAAAATTAAAAACTATTATTATCTATCAGAAACCATCCCGGATACCCTGGTAACCCAAAACCCAAGCTAGAATTTACATGGACTGAAGGGAATTATCATTTCTCACGGGTTGGAGACTATAACCTAGAATCATAAAAGATAAAATAGGGAATTAATTTTCCACAAAATAGCTGAAGATAAAGATAAAAGTCAGTATGTTCAACCCTCTAGGGGGAGAAAGTACCAGAAACCAAATAGGTATATCAAAACCCAAAATAGAAAATCATCAAAGTACTCATAATATTAAAATAAAAACTCAAGATCCCAAAGGAAACATCACTCTAGGCCCAAAGGATCAAGAACATCCACATCCTCTAAGAGGTTATTTCCCTTTTCTCAGAACTGGCAGAAGGAAATCTACAAAAACCCAAAGGCAAAGGTAGGGTGTGAGCTAAAAATACTAGTAGGGTCTCACTAATTATTCCATAAAAATATTCCATAATAATAAACCAAATCATGCTTTAAATTTAATAAAACAGTACATGGAAATACATTTTCATATTTAAAAAAAACATGACTTCATTTCAAAATGATGAAAAATTTTCAAAAATGGATTAAATGAACATTTATATAAAACATTTTATATAAATCAAATAGAATGAATAAAGAAGATTAATAATCTATGGAATATATATAATTAAAATAATCACAATAAGTATCATGTTCATCTGCCCTGCGGTATGATAGTTTCTAGTTATAGGATCCCCACACATCTCATAATAGTGATCATGGAAATATGTTTACACTCATACCTCAGGATCATTCTGAATAAGACTCATCAATATCCCATCTCGGATAAGATCTTCCTAACTAGGTTTTTGTTAGAGTTTTCATTATCGATCCATTTCTAGGGAATAATCATCCTAGTGTTCTTGTCCCAAATAACCCACTAACTACCTAGGATCGCATGTGCTCAATAAATCAATCAATAATGGTAAAATCATCTCATTTCAAATCAAATCCTCATTTACAATTCAATTTCCCAATTTTCAATTCAATATACTAGTTCACTTTCAAAACCAAAACATGTATTTTTCATCATTTCATGCCTTTTCAATGAAAAACTGGTCATAGGTTTTTATCAATTCAATTTAATCCATTTTATGAAATCAATTATTAAATCAAATCATCAATTCCATCAATTTACACCCCAAATTACAATTCAATTGGAATTGGGGGGGTTTTCCCAAAATCCACACCATATCAAGCCCCAATTCCAATTCGCATCAAATTAGTTTTTCACATATCAATTGAAAAAAGAAATTAAACAATAATTAAATCAAGGTTTAATTAAATGGACAATATTAAATAGAACCACACGAAGATCACATATTAACAACACCCGCAATGAGATTTTCCAATGAAGAACTATAGAAACATAGATCTAGAAATTAAACCTAGAATCAAAATTCAATTCAATGAAGTATAGATACATAAACAACATGATTATCTAACACCCACTAATTAGGATATAAATAGAGAGAAGGATAAGACGCATGATAGGAGAATCACTTACCCAAAGAAGATTGAATGAGATTTGTGATGCTTTTATCCTCTGAGGAATGGGTTTAGAGGAGTCAAAATGGGTTTTTGAGAGCCTACAAAACCAAGGAAATTTATTTAGGCCGAGTTAGGTTCAATCAATGGCTTAAATAGTGGTTTGTTAATTTTTAAAATAATTTTTGAAATAAAAAATTCTCGTGATCACAGTTAGTTGGGTAGGGTCATACGGTTAGACAAAATATACGCCCTAATCATGCACCCCTATTGGACTCACTATCCAAGGTTAACTGTTTCTACTAGGTGAGTGCATATTTTTTCAAACCATGCACCAACCGTGGAAACCCCCACTATCCAGGGTTGCATGGTTTTCACTAAGGGGGCGCATGGTTTGGGAAAACCATGCTCCAACCATGTACAGCCTAGAAAACCACCACTTTTTTCCAAAATTCACCTAAAACATCTCTAACCAAACCCCAACAAAAGCCTAATCAAAAGAAAGGTAAAGGAATACCTGAAAACTAGTAAAATTATGTTACATTATCTTCCTAGAATAAATATAAATTTGACTTCTATAGATTTCTTGAAAAAAATGGTATTTTCATTCATTAATAAGAATAATATTGAATTTGAAATTTTTAAATTTGGGTGTTGGTTTTCTTTTTCTGATCGAATGTATGGTTACCATTAAACTATAAATAAGATTTTTGAAAATTAAAAAAAATGGATTTGGAGGTATTAATAACAATATTTTTCAATATATATGAATGAAATGTTTTATGGAATCAATAATATGGTAAATTATTTATACATTCAGAATATGGATAATCCTATCTAAAACATTTAGAATAAGATGGTCAAGGTTGATTATAACCCAAATTACCTTTGGAATTAGTTCCTTGTACATATAAATTAGAAATACATTCAAATAATAGTAGAAAAAATGTTTATAACCACGATAAACCTAGTCATAGATGGTATTGGTGTGGTTATAAACCCGAGGTTTATATCCATGAGTAGTAATAGCCACAGGAATTATCGCCTGTGGAACTGGATATACAACCACAATCATCACCTATGACTGTATCCTTACCAATGGGGTTACAGCCATGGGAATCACCCATGGATGTATCCTATGTAAAATTTTAAAAAAAAATGTAGCAAATTTTGATCTAAACATCTCCTCTATATACTATAACACACTTTACCACTCATTGAGACCATTTTATACACACATACACACACAAATGTTTATATATATCAAATATTTATTATTATTATTATAATTATAATTATGTGGTTGGTCCCTACAACTGCAGGACTTGTGGGTCGTGGTAGTAGGACCATGTGGTTGGTGCCTACAGCCATGGTAATTTTTTCTTATAGATATAGACACTAACCATATGGTCCTACCACCATGAATGGTGATACATATGGCTATAGACATTGGTCATGTTGGCCTATTTCCATGGGCACTAATGTCCATGGTTGTAGGCTCCATACACATCAACCTAATACTGCTGGTGTGGTTCTCCATGGATGTAGGCACCAACTATGTAGACATACCTCCATGGGCGTTATTTCCCATGGTTGTAGGCTTTGACCACATAAACCTACCACCATGGGCACCAATTTCCATTGTTGGAGGCACCGACCATGTGGGCCAGCAACCATGGATGATGATGCATGTTGGTTGCATCCAAATTTACCCAAGTTATATGGTGTAAGCGATTGTTTTTAGTATAACTTGTTTTATCAAATCCACAGGGACCGAAGAAGAAACCTATAGACACTACGATTTTATGGATGAATTGGCTAGGAAGTGGACAACTTGGGTGTTGATTTTATTTTAATAACTAATGATTTTATTTAAAGAACCCAAAAAAACACAAAACTACTTGAATGAAAATAATTAATTATGATGATTCGATCCTAGGTTGTCACTTGGGGTGGATTGGATGCATTTGTTTCTTAGAAATTTTGTGATCAATAATTCAAGATGAATCCAAAAAATGAGATAAATCCACAACCTCCTTCACAAATTTAGTTCTTAAAAAATTACAAGTCTAATAACCAATGCACTTAGAGGATCAATTTCATGATCACTCCAAGGAATTGGATCATACTAGAACTCATAATGTGTCATCATTAAACTTGGTGAAGATGAAGAAGCGAGTAACTTGTTAAATGGAAGTCTTAAAATGATGAACTGATTTAAAAATTTAGGAGCATAAAATAACATCCAATACATACCCTTGATGCTACCTTGGATCATCCCATAAGATTTTTATCTCTCCATTGATTCTAATCTATCAACTGAAGTGGTAAGTAGACTTATGAGGGGTGAATTTAAGAAGAAAAACATTAAAGATGGTCACTCCACCATTGTGTGAAGAAATTCACAAGGGTTGGTGTGAAAAAGTTTACACCTTGATTAAATGGTATCAAATTGATATGAAAAAATATAGAAAAATAGAAGAAGAATAAATTTTATTAATAAATTATGGTGAATAAAAAAATTACGTGGAAAAAAACTGAAGATGTGATTACAAATTGAAAGCATAAAATTAAAATTGAAAGAAAAACATTAGATAGAAAGGAAAAACATGGATGCTAATTACCTTCACCACCAGCTCCTTATATAGTAATATTTTTAGCCTTAGGTTGACCCACCATCAATACATTCCTTCCCCATTAATTGAGAGATTCAAAAGGAGGGTGAGAAAATCAAGGGAAATTTGACGTTTCAAAGTTGACCAGGAAAATTGTCCAGATTCATCCCTCTTGTTGATCTGTGAATTTTTAACTGAATATGGGAGAATAATAAGGGTAATTCCAATGAAAATATCTTATTCCATGTTTCATATAAAATCTTTTAAAATTTTAGGAAAATTGTACCATTTATTTGGAAGTTATGCTCGATCTAGTGGCATGACTTTATGGGCGTTCAAATCTAGCCCACCATTTAAATGTCAACTTGGGATCACTTTATCTCCTAGAAAACTTCATAATTATCTCTAGAAATAGTTTATTGAAACTATACCCTTATTTTTATCTTTCTAAATTTAAAATTTTAGCTTCATTGGGCTTGGAATGTGGGCCCCACTTTTGTTTGATGGGCCTTAGGCCCATTATTCTTTGTTCAAAAACTTTTTTCATTCATGCCCAAAAATATTCATCTTTCCTTGGTATTCATCAATCAATCCTCACTACAACAAAAATTGCCTTTAGTGGCAGTTTTTTAGCGGCGGTTTTGGGAACCGCCGCTAAACCCTTTTTAAAAATGGTTTCGCGGTGGTTTATAATAAACCGTCGTGAAACAAATTTTTTTTTACTATGCTGACCCTTCCCCCCCACCCCGACCCCTTCCCACCCCGCGACCCCGCTTCCCCCGACCCCCCGCTTCCCCCATGACCCCAGCCCCCCACAACCCCGGCGACCCCATGACCCCGACGACCCCTTGACCCCGCAACTCCGGCGACCCCGCTTCCCCCGGCCCCCCGCGACCCCGGCAACCTATATGAACCCTAAGGTTTGAATTCTAGTGATTTTACCTCAATTATTGTCTCCTTATATTATGAATTATGAAGATTCATGGTTGATTTTCCATTTGATTCATTAAACATACACATAAACTGTATTTAATATGTTATACTTTATATAAAAACTTATTATCACTTTGTTATTATTTATGTTTAATCCCTATAGACTATTTCAACAACTTAAGGTGTTTAATTAGAATCTCCCTAGGTATTGTGCATTATTAGGTGACCAAAACACATTCTATGTGGTTTTTTCTTGAATCTTAATTATAATGACTATAATGAATTTGATGAGAAGATTGTTATGAGACCATATCACCTGTTTCTACATAAAAAAGGATACTCCCTTGTTAAACTATAATGATGATAGATTATAAGGCCTACTTGACTATAATTAATTATGACACTTAGTTATGGAGTTCCTTATACTTTTTATACTTGATCATGGAGTCCATAAAATATGTGTTACTCAAGCATAGAATCCCTTATATGTGTGGTACTTGGGCATTGTGTCCCTTATACTTGTGACACCCGAGCATGGTGTCCCTAATACTTAGAATAATTAGTCATTGAATCCCTTATACTTGTAATACATGGTTATCACATCCCTAATTATAGTATTACTAAGGTCTGGAGTACCCCATACTTGTGATATATGGTCATTGAATCCCTTATACTTTTAATACATTTTCATGGAATCCCCTACTACCATATGAGACTCTAGTGACTTTATAGGGATTCCTGAGTAATGCCTGAGGTCATGGATTGTTACTCACAAGTTGTAATCTTTTATTTTCGGTAAAATGGAATGTTGTAGTGTTTCTCCCTTAGAAGCCATAATTTCAATCCAAACAACATAAAACCGAAGTGCTCTTTCGTACTATCATTTACTTTACTTTGCATAAATTTATTTTGTGTGTTGAATTGAATGGTATTGAATTCATTCTAACTTATTGTAGTGGTTTGGATGAATATAATTCTTCCAAGTTCCCGAATATAATGTTTAGAGAGAATTCATTCTGGGATCTATTTCCACCTATGTGATTCTGATTATCTTATTATGTTGTCCTGGAGGATAGTACCAACACCCCACATTTCATCTCCAAATTCCCAACATGATTATACTATGAAACTCCAAACACTAAGCCCAAACACATCAACTATTCTTAAAATACCCTAGTTTGATCCCCAAACCACATCAGCCTCATCTTGAATGACATTTCTGATGTTGTCTCCAACTTACTACATTAATTTTTATGAAATAACACTAGTAAGTCCTTCTCTAGATGAATTATACTAAAGGTGCTCAATCCCACCCACCAATGTGCTATCATATCCCGACCACGATGCCTTAAAACTCAAGGAATAAAAAAAATGTTCAATGCCCACACTGAAGTCTGAATCTGACTCTTAGTTCAACTCCATGGTCAGATCCTCAATCGTCCCATTTAACAATAATTATCCACTCATGATCACTAACACATATATGATCCAAATCACCCTCAAGTCACACCACCACTCTTTTCTATGTGAATACACCAAAGAGAGGTCTAGGAATTCAATCCACACAAGGTTCGTAGAACCTCAAAACCTAATCTCCCAAGTTATTTCATCATACATTTCCATGAACACCACCACTTATCATGCCTCAAGACTACCATTTTTCATGTGGTTCTTACCACTCCAAGGAACAAACAATTAATTCATCCAAATATAAGGCCCTGACCCCCCACGACCCCGTGACCCGGCGACCCTGCGACCCCGATGACCCCGCTTCCCCCAGCCCCCATGACCCTTATCATACCTTTTATCAACTAGAGAATTTCCACAAATGGTGACTATCTTTCAATCATACTTTTTGGTAAAGTGATTTTATCCCCAATAGAGGAAGGGTTCATTCAAGGGATTCCTTTTTGGTAGAGATGATACCCAATAGTATCTTCCTTGGTTTGTATTGGTTACCCTTTTCTATTGTTATATGGTGTTATGTGGTTTTTTAAATGATATGAGTTCCACCTTCAATAGTGAATGGGACCCTATTAGGTGTATCAAGTAGTTCCAACCCTTGAGAAGTGGTAGTGATTTTCCCATCAGATGGTTGCATGGTTTTATATGACTTAGGGGTGGTTGAGGATTTACTTCAAATGGTTGCATGGTTTTGTTATCTAATATTATATTTTGATGCTATAAAGGATTTCAAAAGTCAAGGGTCGAAAATTTGGATATTTGGGAATAGGAATACTATTTATCATAACTTTTAGTATTGACCATGTGGTAATTGAGTAATATGGAATTGTTGGTTCTATTGACAATTTTTATTATTTCAACATATTTTTCTTAACCATTCATTTCCATGAAAACCATTTGGATTAATGGACTATATTATAGATGTTTTCTCATACCTTATGAATGATTTTTATATCCACATAGTTATTCCAAATTAACAATGTGCTTTGGTTTTTATGGTAAAGTAGCTACCACGTTGTTAGCACATTGTTTCTCTTTACCAAAGAAACTTCCCCTATCCCAAACACTAGAGGGTTCATATCTAACTCAGGGGCTCATCTATATTATATTATGTTTTTGTAATCTTAAACTATCATATATATGAATCTATTTCTCTATTTTGTAGTAACTATGTGTTTAAATTTTTTTTTATTATTGTGTAGGAACATTGTGATATACATGGATAAAAGTTGGATCACATTACTGAGGAACACACCTCAGTATGTTAAGGGTTTGAATGAGTTTTTAGATTTTTCAATTTCTAATCGATCCATTGAAGGGAGAATAAGATGTCCATGTCCAAAATGTAAATTTAGAACATGGTTGAAGAGAGATGAAGTTTATGAACATTTAATACTGAATAAATTCCCTGGTCAATATTTGTGTTGGATTTGGCATTGAGAATCGAATGTTACAGAAAGATTGAGCACTAATGTCAATCCACAGAATGAGGTCTCAAGTTCGTCAAAAATGGAAAATGAAATGAAAAACCTCATAAATGATGCATTCGACACTGCAAGATTCCACTATCAGCATCAAAATATATTAGAACGACTAGAAGAGGGTGCTACAAATTGCAACGTGACAAGTGATGTTTTTGAGACTGTAACACAAGAAAATCAAGATTGTAACATATCATTGGATCCTCCTCTTGATTCTGTGGAGCCAAATTTAAGAGAAAACTTCACTGAGAAAAATTTGTTTCATGATTTAGTTGATAATGGAAATCAAGAGTTGTGTAGTGGGTGTTTGAAATATTCAAAGCTTTCATTTCTACTGAAGTTATACCATATCAAATGTCTATGTGTAATTTCAAATAAGGCAATTTCCATGATATTGGAATTGATTTGTGATGCATTTCCTGAAGCAAAAATCCCAGAATCTTTTTATGATATGAAAAAATTTGTTAAAAATTTTGGTCTGAATTATACAAAAATACATGTGTGTCCCAATGATTGTATGATTTATTGGAGAGAGGATTCAAGTAGACAAAATTGCAAGAAATGTTCTTCTTCTATATGGAAGTCAAAGGGTTATTTTGGAAGTCTAAATGAACATAATTTCATGGAGAAGAAGAAAAGGAACACACCTGCAAAGGTTTTTCATTACTTTCCTTTGAAGCCTCAATTGCAAAGATTACTCATGTCATAGAAAACCATCGAACACATGAAGTGGAATTCTGTAGATAATAATAATGATGGGTTAATGAGACATCCATGAGATTCCCAATCATGGAAGACATTTGATTCATTACATCCATATTTCTCATCTGGTCCTAGGAATGTTCGATTGGGATTAGCGGCCGATGGATTCAACCCATTTGGGACATTGAGTACCATTTATAGCATTTGGCCAGTTTTTTTTATCCCTTATAATCTGCCTCCATGGATTCGATGATTATTCCTGGAAAAAAATGCCTGGAAATGATATTAATGTATACTTGCATACTTTGATTAAAGAATTGCAGGAGTTATGAAGCAACAGTGTTGAGATATTTGATGCTTCTTATAAAACAATGTTCAAAATGCATGCTGCTTTAATTTGGACCATTAGTGACTTCCCTGGGCTTGATAATTTATCTGGTTGGAGAAATTACATGGGTTTGTCTTTTCCCATTTGTAACTTTGATTTTTAGCCCAAATGGATACCTCAAAGTATAAAATGGTGCTTCTTGTGCCATCGAATATTTCTCGATGCATCTCATAGATTTTGGCTGAACAGACCAAAATTTAATGGTTTCATTGATCGTAGACCACCTCCAAAGTTGTTAAATGGTTCTAAAATATTGACACAGCTTGAAAATGTTGAAACAGAATTTGGGAAGGTTCTTCATTTGAATGATAGAGGAAAATAGGTCTGAAGTGCATCGTCAAGTGAAATTAGAACACAATAATGGAAGAAAAAAAGTATATTCTTCAAACTTCTGTATTGGGAATTTAATTTTTTGCGGAACAATCTTGATGTGATGCATATTGAGAAGAATTTCTTTGATAATTTGATTTTCACATTACTTAATGAGCATGGAAAGTTGAAGTGTCATCTCAATGCTTGCAAATACTTATAAGTAATGAACATAAAACGTGATCTCTGGCCATATAATAATGAAAAGTATGCTTCGGACATTTTTGCAATGAAAAATAGGGATAAAGATACATTCCTTCGAATTTTAAAGAATGTGAAGGTATCTGATGGGTATTCGAGTAACATCTCAAGGTGTGTTGACTTGAAGAATTGTAAGTTACATGGATTGAAAAGTCACGATTCACATATTTTGTTACAACAATTACTACCATTGGCATTGCGTACATTATTACCTGAAAAAGTTACTATTTTTGTACTCCGATTTTGCACATTTTTCAGGAAATTATGTGAGAAAGCTCTAAATCCATTTCAGATTGACAACCTCCAGGAGAGGTTTGTATTTACCCTTTTTGCAATGTATATGATCTTTCCTCCATCGTTTTTTACTGCCATGATGCATTTAATTGTGCATTTGGTTGAGGAAGCTAAATTAGGTGGCCTCGTTCATTATCGATGGATGTATCCAATTGAGGGGTATTTTATTTATATGTTTTTTAGTTAATTAAAAAAAATTACATTTAAATAAATGCATAATATTATTATTTTATTTCACAGATATCTTGGGCATTTAAAATCATATGTGAGAAATAAAGTTCAACTAGAAGGCTCTATTACTGAAGGATATTTGGCTGAGGAGTGTCTTACCTTTTCTTCCAGATATTTGGATGATATTGAGACAAGATTTAATCGAGTTGGATGTGTTGAAGACACATCAACTCAATCTAAAATGCATCAGAAATCAAAAATATTTCCTGTTATTGGCCGATCAGTTGGGAGGACCTCAAATGTGACACTGACAGAATTGGAATTATTACAGGCACATAGATATGTGCTTCTGAATAGTTAAATTGTAGATCTATTTATTTAAGATTTTAGGATACAAACAAAGAGACAAATTAGAGTTCGAACATGAAATGACAAAGATATAACGAAATCTGTGAATAAATAGCTTGTAGAATGGTTTTCACGACGTGTAAGTTCATAAATATTGCAATAAATATGAATATTAGTTTGACACATACATTTTTTAAATCTATTAAATTATATTTCTTTTTTCAGATAATGAATACTGATACTCGAGCAGACTTGTCAGAAGATTATAAGTTTCTTACTATAGGTCCTATAAAACAAGTTAGAAAGTTCGACGCTTATAATTTGAATGGATTTAGATTTCATACAGTCGATCGAGAAGTGGGTTTGAAAAAACATAATAGTGGATATTTACATTTGATGAAGTGGGATACTATGGAAAGCTACATGATATTATTGAATTCAACTACCACGAACATTTTTCTGTTGTTTTATTCAAATGAAAATGGGTCGATATTATCAGAGGTGTTAAAAGAGATTCCTTGCAATTTACTTCTGTGAACTTCTCTCGCTTGATGGATGCTGGTGATCATGAACTGCATGATCCATATATCTTAGCATCACAAGAAAAAATGGTATATTATGTGAATGATGTTGTGGATGAAGGATGGAGTGTAGTTTCTCATGTAATACAAAGAGATTTGTATGATATGGGTGATGAAGTGGAATATTTGACCTCTGAAATTGAATTTAATCAACAATAGGAAGCAGAATTATTTTTCCATCATGATATTGAAAATATTAGTCTAGCAAAGATGAATGAAGTGGATGAAGAAATGGAGAAGGAAACCAACATGATTGAAGGGGAAATGATTGTATGTACAATTATTTATTCATTCAGCAACCACTTGTTTCATATCTGCAGTTATTCATTATCATTGTTATATATATTTTGTCTGTTAGTACTGGGAATCTATTATCATTTTTAATTTTTTTTCTGCATAATTTTTTTGAAATATATATTCTTAACTTAATTTTATTTGATTAAATGACATGAATGCCAAGTAGGATGCGGTACACTATTTCATCTAGTTCTGTGAAAGATGACGATCCATCTGGCTCTCTCCCCACGACATCTGAGGCACCAGCTACCTACACTCCTACACCATCTCCCCTTGTACCATCTCTCACACCATCTGTGGATGTCCCATTAGAGGCTGAGTCGTCGACTCCCCCTTCAGGAGCCTCAGTAGTGGGGCAGCAACACTCCCCTTCCAGTTCATCATGAACATACTGAAGTGTCACTGTCATAGGTACAAATTTTAATTAAATAAATTTATTTCATTTTGTTTATACTAATTGTTTGCTCATTGAAGATGAAAAAAATGCAACCATGGAGAAAAAAATAAAAAGTTCAGATGTTTGGAATATGAATGGCGAGAAGATAGTCATTCCATTTGATTCTTATGGGGTCCCTACGGATGACATCGCGGGGTTACTTGGCCAGATTCTAGGCCAGCTAGCAGCGGAGCCAATTTCCCTTCCTATTTCTTATGATGATTGGAGACATATGCCTCCAAGATGGAAAAATAAAGTTTTTGATTCCCAAATAAAGATAATTTTATTACATTATGGTTTAATTGAATGTCATGTTACTAATATGTTCAAAATAAATTTTTGTATATAGATGTTCTTCCACTTTACAGTTGCTGATGTGATAGCATGGAAGTGGATGTTTAAAAATCTTAGTAAGAAATGGAAAGATTTCAAATGGAGATTTTGGTGTGATTTCAATGATACTTCATTAACTATGCAACAAATGTATGAGAAGCTACCCAGTGGGGTACCAAAAGAATAGTGGAAATTTTTTGTTGACAGACACTATGATGAGAAACGAATGGTATTGAAATATATATTATTATATTATCCTCATTTTACATTTATACATGTATATGAAGAGGAGATGACATTGAATACATTACTGTTAAATTTCATTTTATTTATTTTAGGATCTCTCAAGATGGAATGCATCAAACCAGGCTAAGCAAGTTATCCCTCACACTACAGGATCAAAAAGCTTTTCTAGAAGCCGAACGACATTGGTAATATTTTAATTAGTTTAAATATTTATAAGACAATATTATCTGTTTAATATATTGAATTGTTGATTTATATTTGATTAATGCAGTCACAGAATTTAGGTCACGAAGCATCCCTAACTGAACTATGGTTGGATATTCACAAAAAAATCAGATGGAAGTTTTGTTAATGAGCCTACCAAAGAAGTTGGGGTATGAAGTCAATTTTTTATTATAATAACTTATTATCAGTTTTTACTATGTTAATATATATTGATATTTGATTTATAGGTAAAAATTAAAGAACTATGGGATGTCGATCCTAGGCAGTCATACTCAGTCTCCCAGGATAACCCAGTTGCTAAAGTCCTTGGGAAAGAGCATCCTGGAGAGTGCGTGGGATGGGTTTCAGACCCATACCATATGAGGTCTTTGGCATGCCACCAGGGATTCCAGCTGCATCTACTCCTGGTTATAGTTAGTCCATACCCGAAGATGCTCAGAGGGAGAATGCTTCTCTATGAACCACAGTTCAAGACTAGGGGGTTCAGATATCCACTTTGCAGAAAGCGATGACTGATATACATCAGCAGATGAGAAGATATGCCCCCGGTGGTAGTGCATCGACTGGTGGTATGCAGGTAAATCACAAAAAATTAAAATCATTTATTTTAAAAACTTTCATTGGTTTTAAGTTTTAATATAAATATGCAACAGTATTTAATTTTCAATATAATGTTCTTATAGGTGACATAAGAAAGTGGAGATAGAGGTGGAGAGGATGACGATGCATCATCGAACCATGAGTAGTTTTATTGTTGATGTTTTGAACAAATATGGGAACAGTTGGTTTGTATATGTAACATGTTTGGCACATAGTTTCCACCAAACATTTTCATGTCCTAACATTTCCTTGATTTCTCATGTTTCATTTTATGCATTTTATTGATTTCTGATGTTTCCTTTTATGTCTTGATTTCTCGAGTGTGGTATACATAATTCCATTTAGGCCTGTGTTTGAATTGGTATTCGATATTTTGGATGACTAGGAGTTAAACCCATTGTTGATGTGTTGAACAAATTGGGTCATTTCATAGTGATTAAGGGGGTAGTGTTGTGGACACTTTGGTGAGGCAGAATGTGTATATAGTGAATCTTCATGCATTGTTAATGGTTATCATATTCTGTTCATGATGA
This sequence comes from Viscum album, assembly GCA_963277665.1. NCBI lineage: Eukaryota > Viridiplantae > Streptophyta > Magnoliopsida > Santalales > Viscaceae > Viscum > Viscum album. The sequence goes on along the minus strand of OY728128.1, from coordinate 1,947,110,136 downwards.
TAAAATGTGTTCATACCCCATATAAAACCTAGGTTCCTCTTAATTAGAGATGGTATTAAATCGTATAAAACCGGGATTCATTGTACTATGTGTATTGGATGATCTAAAAGTCTTACACTATATAAAATTTGGATTCCTCTTACGATAATTATGATATGTACAAAAACATTACCTCATATAAAACATGGAAGCATCACATTATGTGAGATGAAAAAAATCATTTTCTTCAAGACATGATATTAAATTTTTCATCATGGTCTTTATTGTATGATCTTACACTGTGTGCAATAATATTCAAGAATTCATCATGGGTTGAAGGGCCTATTTTATCCTATAACCCCAGGTTTTATTCACCACAAAAACATTCTTGATTCCCCCACCTAACCAATCTATACTATAACAGTTTATATCAAGATATCCCTAGTCCAAGCATTATGACAATAAAATATGGTCATACATCCATCACATGGGTTTATTCATCCCTGGAGTTTCATCAAAAATCTATTTCCACAACATTCTAGAACTATGGGTGGATTGATTCCCATTTCCATGGGATACCTATTGATGCATATATCTTCTATCATTGAGCCTATCTGATGATTCATCATATAATAATCCATTACATAAGGTTTCATTGCCCCAAAACACTCACATGAGCCTCTTTTTTAGCAAAAATATCCTTTCATTTATGTTGACACATCAATGGTCCAAGATGCTCTCATTTACTGATATGAGGAAGTAAATAATGGGTATATAGATGCAAAAGACCTTCTAAAATCCTAATAAGATGAATTTAAACTATATCAATACCCTGTGTAAAATATATATACCTATTAATGATAGATAATTTAACCCCATAAAAAATTGATATGTCTCTTAAAGAGAGATAATTTCACCTCTTATAAATTCTCGATTCCTAATATTATAATATTTAATTATTCAATATCATCATCCAAGAAGGTAAAACCTTATGGAATTAGTATACTATGAAACCTTGAATCATAAAAACATGTGGATTGATTCTAATAATCACGATATAAGTAGTTACATATAAATATTTAATCCAGGGCACAACCCTATCACTGACTCATTATAGGTTTCTCCCTTTCCTATCTACTTTGGTCAAAGCTTGGATACCTTTAACTCAAACCTATTCCTATATTTGGATCTCTAGGAATTTAAACTAGTTGTATTCATAGTCCATGTTGTATGATTTTAAACATCAAAGCCCAATGTCCTCAGAAAACAATGTTAATTAACAACCATACCCTATTAAATGAAATAAGGATGCCTCATCTGATAAGTGTGGGATGATTATAAAAATAATTACCACATATAAAACTGATATTCCTCGTCTTTTAAGTATGAAATGAACCACACATTACCCGTATAAAACTTGTATTTCTCCGAATATGAGATGATATGATATCCTTGCCAGAGATGAAATCACTCCACCGACAATAGTCTCTTACCATGTCACGCATCAAAACTATGTTTCTCTTGATGCCCATTATGAAAAGACACATATTGATTCATGTATATTTCATCTCAGTCCCATCCCTACTAGCAACTCATCATGGGGACATTTCCCTCTGGGCCAGGCTTGAATCTTGTCAACCCACATGTTTAAATAGAACATTTGAGCACATGAGGAAATATCTCCCATGGAACCTAATATTCTATATGGTACATCCCCACATACACTTGTGCGGTTCACACATTCTACTATTTGGATAACCCTCACCCTACCAATCTGAAAAGGATCTCTAATGAAATGATTCATGGACATAGTGTCTTACATACCATCTTAGACTCATTCAATGAAGTACATTTACTGATAAAAAGTGGATCTCATGCTTTGATCTCCATAAATAGTATATCATGATATTTTTCATCCTATCCTCAACCAGCTTAGGTATCCTATGTTTCAAACATGGTCAATAATAATTTTATTTCTGTAGATTACTCCCATTTCACTTCCCAGTTCTCAAAAGTTGTAATTGTCATCGTGATATTTTTCAGGTCACTTATTCCCCTCATTGGGTTTACCCATATAATCAATTATAACTTTATAAATATCCTTGATTCTTGAATCAATCATGGATCAGCAGGGCTTAGGGGTTGGGATGAAGTCCACCTCAAGCATGGTTGAGTTGCATGATCACCACATGGTCCTAATTCTATAACCTTAAATGAGTATTCCATGTCCATGAATCACTAATCTAAACTAATTTTAAATCAACCTTAGAATGTGTTGTGTGGTGTTTTACCCATTATCTATCAATTCAGGTCATGTTTTTTACTCCTCCTCACTCCATATATCCATTTATGATGTTATACTATATTTTCCAATCATCACGACCATAAATTTTTTACTAGTTGTCTCCATTATTTTTTAAATTTTGTGTGCATTAATCTGTTAGGCTATTGGTATTTCTGTTTTGATTTGTTTTTCAGGGCAGTGGTGTAGTGGAAGCAGAAATTTTTTTTTCTAGTCAGCTTTTTGCGGCAGTTTTAACCGCCGTGAAAAGTTTATAGGTAAGACATTAGTGGTGGTTAAAACCGCCACTAAACGTAAGTATTTTTTACGTTTAGCGGAGGTTTTAACCACCTATATTGGCATACATTTAGCGGCGGTTTTAACTGCCTCTATAGAGTCGCATCACCCGCATGCATTCCGCGGCGGTTCTCGTAAATTTAGGGGCGGTTTTATGGCCACTGGATTTTATTTTATTCGCGGTGGTTATAACGGCCGCTAATAAAATAAAATCCAGGGCTTGTAAAAACCGCCGCTAAAATCAGTAAAATCGCCGCGAAATGAGGTAGCTACGACGCTTCCCTTAAATCGCCGCTAAATGGAAATAACTGCCGCTAATAGATTTTCAATTCCCAATGTAGTGGCAGTTTCTATAAACCACCGCCAAACCATGTAGAGGCGGTTTAAACCGCCGCTATACGCAAAAATAACCGCTGCTTAATGGAGGTTTTCTTGTAGTTCTTAAAATATAAAATTTTCTAAACAAAGTGATAAATCATATCCCAAAATATAAAATTCAAATATTTAATATAATGATTTACAAAAATAGATGATTGATTAGGCCCAAATATGAACTTTAAACATGAATTTCACAAATGATGTGAAATGAAGTTCAATTTATGAAATGAACTAAAATTAAGATTTATGGACTTTGAAACACATTAATATTAAGATATAATCAATGAATATTATCCTATTTTAGTGGATAATCACACCCAAAACTTGATTTTTTCTGGTCCCAAGCAATAAGTATTTCAAAAATATGAAATTGAATTCCCTTTTTTGAAAACATTTTAACATAAATTGGTCATAAAAATATTTATTCCAAACAATCTTGAAAATTTTCAAAATAATTTCAAAAAAGATAGGTCCAAAAGAATATCCCAATCCCAAGACCATTCCTTTTTTCAAATTCATTGTCACATTTCATCCAATTTCAATTAATCATGATGATGTGTTGTGTTTCTCAAAATATAGGGGGCTTATTTTCTTGTTCTAGGGTAAAAATGGAAGGGATAGGTGGGAATCACATTAAAACTTAAGATTAGTATCCTTTTTTTTAACCACAATTGATATGAAAAGACTAAATCTGGGTAAGAAAAATATAGAGTCACAATCCCCAAGTGAAGAAAACCACACATATTTTCAATTCCATGCTCTACAATAGAGATATAACACCTAAATCTGGGCAAGGAAACTATGTAGTCACAATCCACAAGTGCGAGGCACCGCACATTTGGAAAATACATTGCTCTCTGTGATAATTATTTCAATTTTTTTATGTTTTTTTGGGATACTCAAATTAAACTAAAAGTGACCTCAAACCCTATTTTATAATGAAAGGGACCCAAAAACTCGAATTTATACCCAACATCCAATGGACGTGCATTGTGTAATTTTGATTAAGAGGATGAAAATTTAAACATTGAAAAATCACATCAAACAACTGAACTTTCCAAAAACTATGCTCATGAATTTAAACATGCATTAAAATCATAATCAAGACATTAAAAATAATTTTACATTTAGTTTTTAGGATTCACAACATAAAGTAATGAATTAAAGGATAATGAATTGAGTTTTCTTTAATTTAATTCTTTTCATAAAAATCCATTTTTTTTAAATCCTAGATTTTCACTCCCCCCAACTTAGAATGAAACTTCCCATAGTTTTGAAAGAGAAGATAAGAGATAGAACATCATTGGGAAGAAATAGGGGAGATTTAATTTGAAATTAAATAATGGAATAAAACCACTTGGTTTGAAGTTGATGAGACATCAAAAAGAAATTAATCAATTTGGAATCGCATAATATGTAGACTCATTATGGATGATTGATAGTTGGGTTTGAAATCTAAAAGGCATGTGTTTTATTTGAAAATATCGAACTGCTTAGACTATTAAATATCACAAATAAAAAACATTAGATCATATTGGAAACACCAAGGGGTTCCCTTAAAAAACACAAAACACACAAAATAAAATAAAATAAATGTAGAAGTTGAGTTTCCTCCAGAAAAGTGATCATTTTAAAGTCTTTATCTCAACTTGGACCCCCAACTTATCTAATTCCAAATTTCAACATTTTAAGTACCCCATTCTTATCAACTTTTAATTGATTGTGATTGATTATTTTTTTATAATTTTTTTCATGTGAAAACCCATGTTCAACAATGAGTGTGAAATTCCAAGTAATTTTATAAATTGTTAATCTGGTTTATTTTTTTGTATTGCCTATGAAATCAAGGATAAGTACAATGTTATTAGTTTCATGAGAAAATGAATGAATAACACAAGGTTTTGGTTATCACCTATGATGGGATACTTGAGTGGGGATGGAAGTACATTAATTTTGAGTTTGGTTTTATTGAAATTTCCTAAAGAATAATGGAAATATGAATCAAAATTTGTTTCTTATTCAAAAAAAATTGATGGAATTGGTTCATTTAGAAAACATGATTCATTTCCCAAATTAGCCAGATGAATTTCAAGAGTGAGTTTTTAATCACGATTTTTGATCTCTTTCAATTTATTAGTGATTTATGGTCTTTAAAAATCATTGATGGGGATAAATTCTTAACACTCAATCCATGATGAAAAATTTCCTTCTTTTGAATATAGAAAATAATTTTTTTCTTAATTTAAAATCCCATCAACCATTCCTTCATGTTCATCAAGTCCCCTAGATTCAAAGGTTGGTTCTTCAACAATTTCAAGAGTTATGTGTAAAACAAGATTATTCTATCAATATTGAGGAAGGTACATCCTGAGTGAGAATGGGTTTCATAGATGTTTCAATGCTTTGTATTTCTAATCACAATTATGAAACTTCTGAATTAATTTTATCCATTTTTTCACACAATTGTTTAAGAATTTGTTGGGGATTAGGATTGATAGAAGTTTGGACATCATGGAATTATCCAAGATTTATCTTTTCATTCATTCTTGATAGGGATGTAAATTCATCTTTTAAATGTTCATCATCACAAAGATTGTACATTTTATTATATGTGGGTTAATCATTCAAGTTTTGATAAATGAAATTCTATATGTGAGGAGATTCCCAATGTGGATTTACTATTTGATTCCATCCTGAGTTTATGAAGGTATATTATTGATGATACTTCATTGTATGTATTTTAAAATGAGGATTTGATATTATTTGGATATACACAAACATAAAGGGTAAGAGAAAGAAGAGAAATGGGGGTGGGAAAAGATAATTTTGGGTGAGAAAAGAAGGTGAGTGTCTAAGATACTTACTTGGGTACCTGGAAATGGTGCCAAAATTTGGTTTCACCAAAATTTACCCTAGTTATATGGTGTAAGTGATCATTTTTATTACAACTTGGGTTATCAAAACCACAGGGACTGAAGAAGAAACCTATAGACACTATGATTTCATGGATGAATTGTCTATGAAGTGGCCAACTTGGGTGTTGATTTTATTTGAACAACTAATTATTTAATTTAAATAACCCAAAAAAAATTGAATGAAAACAATTAATTATGATGATTCAATCCTAGGTTGCCTCTTGGGGTGGATTTGATGCATTGGTTTCTTAGAAAGTTTGAGATCACTAATTCAAGATGAATCCAAAAAACGAGATAAATTCACAACCCCATTCACCAATTTAGTTCTTAAAAAACCAAGTCTAATCACCAATTCACTTAGAGGATAAATTTCATGATCACTCCTGTTGTACCCCACTCTCTTGGATTTTAATGATCACAATCACTCTCATCGTGATCTAATGTTGTTTCAAGTGTTCTTGTTAATAGGCATGATTTCAGGAGCAAGAAGTGGCAAAAAAGGAAAAGTGGACTGTTTTCAAGTCCACCGGCCAGCCGGATCCAGCCCATCGGCCAGCCGGTGGACCAGGCAGAAGGCCTTGCCCTCTGCCAGGTGCCACCGGTCAGCCGGTGTCTGGCCACCGGCCAACCGGTGGCCCCAGACAGAATGGGATGCCCTCTGTCTAGACCACTGGCCAGCCGGTGGCCTCCTCACCGGCCAGCCGGTGGAACTCCTTGGAATAGTGAGACCTACTGTCTCACCACCGGCCAGCCGGTGGCCTTCTCACCGGCCAGCCGGTGGCTCCTGGGCAGAAGCTCTCTCCACCTTCCAATGCACCGGCCAGCCGGTGGATCAGCACCGGCCAGCCGGTATGCTCAGTCAAACTAGCCGTTAGGCTTTGACCAGGCTGGCCCACTTGATCCCCAACGGCTCCGAAAGCCCTCCAACGGCTATTTTGAAGTATTTGGGAGTATTTCTCCTATAAATAGACATCCATGGATGCCGGGAAGACTACCGATCATATACCGAAGCATACCAAAGCTATTTTGATCATTTGAGGCTCCTACGACAATTCTCAAAGGCCACTTGAGATCCAATTGCCATCCTTGAAGCTTGGGCTGCCTCTACATCAACTACACTCACCTCTTGGCACTCAAGGCTTCCTCTAGTTTGTTCTAACTTATTTACTTCATTTGTTTAGTTCTTAATTGGGTTTGTATTAAAACAAACCACCCTTTTTCTTCCTTCTTTCAACTTGGGTTTCTTGCTACAACCATAATAAAAAAGCAAGCTGTAAGAAGGTGATCTAGCCTACCTTAAAACGGCTAGTGGGTTTCTTGCTATTGCCATTAAAAAGCAAGCGGTCGTATAAATCTCCCAACGGTTGAGTTGGGAGCGGAGACGTAGGCTTGAGTTTAAAGCCGAACTCCGTTATCAATTGTGTCTTGCCATTTTACTTTCCGCTGCATTTAAATTTGTTTTAAATTGTTAATTAATTTTAAGAAGGCAATTCACCCCCCCTCTTGCCATCACCTCCGACCCAACATTTGGTATCAGAGGGAGCGTTTGTGTAATACCTTAACCGGTTACAAACGAAAAATCCATAGTGATGGCTTCTTTCTCACAAGCACCCGAAGGGTATTCCATGACTCGGGCTCCATACTTCGATGGAACCGATTACACATATTGGAAAACACGAATGATTACTTTTCTTAGAAGTATTGGCTATCCTATATATAGAATTGTTATGCAAGGCTACACTCTTTCTAGTAAGGATGAATCTAATTGGACCCCCGAAGACATTGCCAATTTTGAGCTTGATGGCAAAGCCATGAATGCTCTTCATTGTGGGTTAGACCGTAATGAGTTTAATCGTATTTCTACTTGCACCACCTCACACGAAATTTGGAAACTTTTGGAAGTGACCCATGAGGGCACCAACAAAGTCAAAGACACTAGGTTAGATATGTATCGTCAAGACTTTGAGAGTTTCACAATGCACCCACACGAGTCAATCACTGAAATGTTTACTCGTTTTACTGATGTTTGCAATGGGAGAAAGTCCCTTGGTGATGATGTTTCAGCAGAAACAATGGTGAAGAAAATTCTTTGGGTCCTACCAAGCTCTTGGGCACCAAAGGTGACGGCAATCCAAGAAGCGAAAGATGTCAAGAAGATGCCGGTTGAAGAACTCATAGGGTCACTCATGACTTATGAGATTACCATGAAGAGGCAAGCCGATAAAGAAGGAAAGATCTTCAAGGAGAAAAAGAACATAGCTTTCAAGGCAAAGGAAGAAAGCTCCTCCGATGATAGTGAATCCGAGATGGCTCAACTAGCAAGGAAAATGAGCAAGTTCATGAAGAAAAAGAAGAAATTTCAAAAGGCACGAAAAGAAGAGCCAAAGGCGGAGAAAGAAATCACTTGCTTTGAATGTGGAAAGAAAGGCCACATCAAACCAGAGTGCCCCTTTTTCAAGAAAAGGTTAAAAGAAAAGAAAAACAAGAAGGCCTTCAAAGCATCAACATGGAGTGCAAGTGATGACTCCATGTCTTCAAGCGACTCAAGCGATGAAGATGGAAAATGCCTAATGGCATTTGATGAGGTATCCTCTTCTCACTCTTCTTCTCACTCTTCTTCCTCATCTTCTTCTTTTGATAATAATATGACTTATGAAGAACTCCAAAATGAAAGAGATCAATTAGAGGAAGGTTTTCACGAACTTACCTCTAAATTTTTTACCTTAAAAAAGAAAAACAAAACTCTTATTTCCGAAAAAGACAAACTTCTCAAAGAGAATGAGGAGCTTGCCCTTAAAGTCAAAAATATTCCAAATGTAGATTCTTTAAATTCTACCATTAAGGATTTGAAGGAATCTCTTGCCAAGTTCACCCAAGGTGAACAAAACTTAACTAAATTGCTAGGCTCTCAGCGTTCGGCTAGAACCACACATGGTCTTGGCTATAACAAGCAATCCACTTTTTCTAGGGCACCCACTACTTTTGTAAGGGGGAGCTCTCAATACAAATTTTGTAATTATTGTAAAAAGACCGGTCACATGATTTATGAATGTGATTGTAAAAATGCTAGGTATGGAAGACCCAAATCCATTACCTACTCGGATGAGTATCATAGAAGGAATCCCTCTAGAACATTATGGGTTCAAAAGTCTCTTTTTGCTAATCTTTCCGGACCCAAACTTATATGGGTACCAAAATCTCTTCTTTCTTGATTTTGTAGGATAAACGCCAAAAGAGTAGGATCTCTAAAGGCTCGTGGTATCTCGACAGCGGTTGCTCAAGGCACATGTGTGGCGATCCCTCCGAGTTCAACTCACTTGAAGAATTCGATGGAGGATATGTCACCTTTGGTGATAACTCAAAAAGCAAGATCGTCGGAATAGGTACCATTGGTTTTGGTAGCTCCTCTTTTATTAAAGATGTTTTATTAGTTAAAGGTTTAAAGCATAATTTAATTAGCATTAGTCAACTTTGTGATAGTGGTTTTTCAGTCAATTTTCAAAATGATTTATGCAATGTGTTAGATTTTCAAAACAAGTTGATATTTTCTGCTTCCCGTTTTCAAAATGTTTACATTATTGATTTAAAATATCTAGCTAGCCAAAATGTTAAATGTTTAAGTGCTCTTGACAATGAGTCTTGGCTTTGGCATAGAAGATTGGGGCATTGTAGCTCTCATTCACTTCTAAAGCTTAATAAGAACAAGCTCATTCGTGACCTTCCTAAACTTAAATTTAAGAAAGATTTGATTTGTGAGCCATGCCAACTTGGTAAGCAACACAAGTCTTCTTTCAAATCTAAGAAGGAAGTGTCCACCTCAAAATCTCTTGAACTCCTTCATCTTGATCTTTTTGGTCCTACTCCCGTAGCAAGCTTAGGTGGAAAATCCTATACCTTAGTTATTGTTGATGACTTTTCTCGTTTTACTTGGGTTTTCTTTTTAGCCCATAAGAATGATGCTTGTAAAACCTTTTTGAAATTCTCTAGGAAAATAGAAAATGAAAAAGGATATAAAATCATATCTCTTCGTAGTGATCATGGTGGTGAATTCGAGAACAAAGAATTCGATGAATTGTGTTCCTCTCAAGGATACAATCACACCTTCTCTGCCCCTAGGACTCCTCAACAAAATGGAGTGGTTGAAAGGAGAAACCGAACTCTCCAAGAAATCGCTCGAACCCTCCTTAGTGAATTCGACCTCCCTCAATATTTTTGGGCCGAGGCGGTAAACACTGCTTGTTATACTATTAATAGAGTCCTTGTAAGACCCCTTCTTAAGAAAACCCCCTATGAACTTTGGAAAGGAAAATTGCCCAAAGTTGGTTATTTTAAAGTGTTTGGGTGTAAATGCTTTATCCTTAACACAAAAGATAACCTAGGGAAATTTGATGCCAAATCCGATGAAGGTATTTTTCTTGGGTACTCCAACTCAAGCAAAGCCTATCGTGTCTTCAATAAACGTTCTAAAACCATCGAAGAATCATCTCACGTCAAATTTGATGAAACTCTTCCAAAACCTCACCCGGTCATTGAGGATGTTGAAGATAAGCTTGATAAGCTTAATTTGGATGATTCCTCTTCTCCTCCCAAGGAGGATGACCATCAAGAACCCTCTTCACCTTCTTCGCCTTCCACCTTGCCTAAGGTTTGGAAACCTTCTAGAGACCATCCTTTAGAAAATTTCATAGGTGACCTTCAAGCCGGTACTCGAACTAGAAGATCTATCCTCAATGAAGTTGAACATCAAGCCTTCATTTCTCACCAAGAACCTCAAACCGTTAATGATGCCATTAATGATGAGAATTGGGTTCTTGCAATGCAAGAGGAACTAAATCAATTCTCTAGAAATGATGTTTGGACTCTTGTTGAAAGACCCAATGATCATCCAATTATTGGCACTAAATGGGTTTTTAGGAACAAACTTGATGATCAAGGAAACATAACCCGGAACAAGGCTCGCCTAGTAGCTAAGGGCTATAATCAAGAAGAAGGAATCGATTATGGTGAAACCTTTTCCCCCGTTGCTAGGTTAGAATCCATTAGGATCTTGTTGGCATTCGCCGCCCACTTAAATTTTAAGCTTTTTCAAATGGATGTTAAAAGTGCTTTTCTAAATGGTTTTATTTCTGAAAAAATCTTTGTTGAACAACCTCCCGGTTTTGAAGATCCAAAATTTCCAAATCATGTTTTTAAGTTAACCAAGGCTCTTTATGGCTTAAAGCAAGCCCCTCGGGCTTGGTATGAGCGGTTAACAAAATTTCTTTTAGAAAATGATTTTAAAATGGGTCAAGCCGATTGTACCCTCTTTTTAAAACATACTTCAAAAGATCTTTTAATAGTCCAAATTTATGTTGATGATGTTATCTTTGGTTCTACCAAAGAATCTCTTTGTACTGATTTTTCAGATTTAATGAGAAAAGAATTTGAAATGAGTTTTATGGGAGAATTGAAATTTTTTCTTGGTTTTCAAATCTTTCAAAATTCAAAAGGTATTTCTCTAAGCCAAAGCAAATACACAAACGAGCTTCTAAGTCGTTTTGGTATGGATCAAGTAAAGGAAATTAGTACACCCATGAGTACTTCATGTAAGCTTACGTTAGACGAAGCCGGGAAACTGGTGGATAACAAGCTTTATAGGAGTATGATCGGGAGTCTACTTTACCTAACTGCGACCCGTCCTGACATCATGTTTAGTGTTTGTCTTTGTGCTCGTTTTCAAGCCAATCCTAAAGAATCCCATCTTAAATCGGTCAAAAGAATTTTTAAGTATTTAAAAGGATCCAAAAATCTTGGTTTATTTTATCCCTCAAATACTTCTTTTGAACTATCTTCTTATTCGGATGCTGATTTTGGCGGATGTCAATTAGATCATAAGAGTACTAGTGGAACCTGTCATCTGCTAGGCAAGTCCCTTGTTTCGTGGAGTAGCAAGAAGCAAAATTGTGTTGCTCTTTCTACTGCCGAGGCCGAGTATGTAGCCGCTGGCAATTGTTGTGCCCAAATTATTTGGATGCAACACACTCTCTTGGATTATGGTCTTTCCTATGATCATGTCCCTATTCGGTGTGACAACACTAGTGCCATTAGTATCTCTAAGAATCCAATACAACATTCTAGGACAAAGCACATAGACTTAAGGCATCATTTCCTTCGTGACCATTTTCAAAAAGGAGATATCACTTTGGACTTCATTCCTACTGATTTCCAATTAGCTGATATTTTTACCAAACCGCTCCCGGTTGACCGTTTTGATTTTATTAAAGGGGAGTTAGGAATGATTCGTCAATGAGCACTATTAAATATTTGACTTACTTGGCTTGCTTATATTTTTTTTATTAGAATTTTTTTTAAACTTTTTTTCTTAATTCTGTTTTTTATATTTTTATGACTTTTAGTGCCACCGGTCAACCGGTGGTACATCACCGGTTAACCGGTGGTGTCGGGTTTTGCTTAATGGGCCGGCCGGGGGAAGGGTTAAAATCAATTTTAAAACCCTTCCTCCCTCATTTCTCTCTTCTCTCTCGGGCTGCTCCTCCTAAAACCGAAGGTACTCCAAACCCTAGCCTCCCTTCTTGATTTTTGTCCTCTCAAAACTCCTTTGTTCACTCAATCTCTCTTTTTAGCTCATTTTGCCATCATGGGACCTCGATCCACTCGCAAAGGCAAGGGAATCGCTCAAGAAGCTCCTCCTCCTCCTTCCATCCCTCAACTCCCGGACATTTGGCATGACAAAGTTATTCTGCCGGGTAGAGTTATTGACTATCCTTGGCTGTCTACTGCTCGTCTTGAGCTTTTCTCGATTATTGAGTATCAACATTGGCATTCTTTCTTTGAACCCCCTGAGAAGGATGTCATTTATCCTCTTCTTGTCAAAGAGTTCTATGCTCATTTGACGTGGTCCGTTTCTGATGATATTGATACCATCTCCTCCACTGCTCTTGGGCAACCCATCACTATCACTTCGTTGGAGATTGCCCGGATGTTGGGGGTTCCTCATGTTGGACCCCATGCTTTTGCTCAGGGGGAGTTTCCACGGGACCGTGAGTTTGATGTAGTCGTAGCCCTTGAGCATCTCACAGGGCAGCCCTCAAATCCCATTGTCAAGCTCTCCCAGCTTTCTCCTAATCATCGTATTGTTGAGCGCCTCATTCAAACTTCCCTTGCGCCCCGTATCGGGGATCATGATAATGTCAAATTCATTGATATTTATCTTCTCTCATTTATCACCCGAGGCATACACTTCAATTTGGTCTGGTTTCTGTTCCGGGCCATGACTTATGTGGCTGAGCACCCGCGCCGGTCCAAAACTCTACCCTACGGACGCTTCTTGACTAAAATCTTTTCATTTCTTGATGTGCCTCTTCATGCTACTTCCTTCGAGCAGCCAACGAAGGATAGCATAGTGAATTTTATGATGGTGCAACGAATGCACATCCGTTGGCACCCTTGGCGTCAGGAATGGATTGTGGACAAGGACGGTCTTCTCAAGGCCTACTCTCCTCAAACTCATTCCCATCCTCCTGCCAATGCCATGCCTCCTGCTATAGCTGTTGCCTATCCTCTTTCAGACAGTGAGGATAGTGATGATGATGAAGAGGAAGGAAGTGGTGACGGCGAAGGTGAGGCTGATGCTGCTGCTGATGAGGAGGCTGGAGAGGGTGATGATGCACCTGAGCCTGCTGAGGCTGTGCCCCCTCCTGCTGATGCTGGTGGCTTGCCGGTGACGGCTGATCAGTTCCTACGCTTCCAGGATCAGATTGAGACCCGGCTCGATCTTCAGTTCTCTTACTTCAGCTCCCAGTTTGATCAGCTTCACTCACGGATTGATTCTCTAGATCGTCGCTTTGAGGCGGTCCAGGCTCCTCCGGCTCCTCCGACCTTCAGGCGCCGCCGTCACTCTCGGCCCGCTAGGAGTGAATAGAGCCGTTCCTATTTTTTGGCTTGTATTTGTATTTGTATTTGTTTTTTGAACTTCCTTTGTATCGTTTCATCTTTTATGGAATTCAAGTTATCTTATCTATCCATCCTTTTTGTCATTACTTATTAGTATTTTTCTTTCATAATTTTTCTCCTATTTTGATAATCCCAAAGGGGGAGAAAACCTCTCTATTACATAGTTATTTATTAAAATGCTCTTTTTACAAGTTCCATTTTAAGTTATTGATGTCATCTAAATCTGTTTTAAATGGTTAAGTTATTGTTTTCAATTGATTTCTTTCAAAAATGGCATTTGGTTGCAATTTCAAAAAATGCCCATTTCTCAGTATTTCAATGCTTTCAAAATCATTATATTTGGCACGTCTCTACGTTTTCCAAGTTCAAATTGTTTATTTAAGTTTTCAATTGACATACCTTTTTTTTTAAAAACTTTCATACCTTTTTTTAAAGATTTCTTTTTTTTGTGATTGTGATCATCAAAATAGGGGGAGATTGTTGTACCCCACTCTCTTGGATTTTAATGATCACAATCACTCTCATCGTGATCTAATGTTGTTTCAAGTGTTCTTGTTAATAGGCATGATTTTAGGAGCAAGAAGTGGCAAAAAAGGAAAAGTGGACTGTTTTCAAGTCCACCGGCCAGCCGGTGTGGGACCACCGGCCAGCCGGATCCAGCCCATCGGCCAGCCGGTGGACCAGGCAGAAGGCCTTGCCCTCTGCCAGGTGCCACCGGTCAGCCGGTGTCTGGCCACCGGCCAACCGGTGGCCCCAGACAGAATGGGATGCCCTCTGTCCAGACCATCGGCCAGCCGGTGGCCTCCTCACCGGCCAGCCGGTGGAACTCCTTGGAATAGTGAGACCTACTGTCTCACCACCGGCCAGCCGGTGGCCTTCTCACCGGCCAGCCGGTGGCCTTCTCACCGGCCAGCCGGTGGCTCCTGGGCATAAGCTCTCTCCACCTTCCAATGCACCGGCCAGCCGGTGGATCAGCACCGGCCAGCCGGTATGCTCAGTCAAACTAGCCGTTAGGCTTTGACCAGGCTGGCCCACTTGATCCCCAACGGCTCCGAAAGCCCTCCAACGGCTATTTTGAAGTATTTGGGAGTATTTCTCCTATAAATAGACATCCATGGATGCCGGGAAGACTACCGATCATATACCGAAGCATACCAAAGCTATTTTGATCATTTGAGGCTCCTACGACAATTCTCAAAGGCCACTTGAGATCCAATTGCCATCCTTGAAGCTTGGGCTGCCTCTACATCAACTACACTCACCTCTTGGTGCTCAAGGCTTCCTCTAGTTTGTTCTAACTTATTTACTTCATTTGTTTAGTTCTTAATTGGGTTTGTATTAAAACAAACCACCCTTTTTCTTCCTTCTTTCAACTTGGGTTTCTTGCTACAACCATAATAAAAAAGCAAGCTGTAAGAAGGTGATCTAGCCTACCTTAAAACGGCTAGTGGGTTTCTTGCTATTGCCATTAAAAAGCAAGCGGTCGTATAAATCTCCCAACGGTTGAGTTGGGAGCGGAGACGTAGGCTTGAGTTTAAAGCCGAACTCCGTTATCAATTGTGTCTTGCCATTTTACTTTCCGCTGCATTTAAATTTGTTTTAAATTGTTAATTAATTTTAAGAAGGCAATTCACCCCCCCTCTTGCCATCACCTCCGACCCAACAACTCCAAGGAATTGGATTGTACTATCACTCATAATGTGTCATCTTTAAACTTGGTGAAGATGAAGAAGATATTAACTCATTGAATGGAAGTCTTAAAATGATGAACTGATTTAAAAATTTAGGAAAAAAATAACATCTAATCCATACCATTACTACTCCATTGGATAATAACATAATATTTTTATCTATATATTGATTCTAATTTATCAATTGGAGTGTTAATTATACTTATGAGGGTTGAATTGAATAAGAAAAACATTGAAAATGATCACTCCACCATTATGTGAAGAAATTCACAAGGGTTGGTTTGAAAAAGTTCACACCTTGATTAAATGGTATAAAAGTGATATTAAGAAATATAGAGAAATATAAGAATAATAACTTTTATTAATAAATGAAGGTTAATGAAAAACTTACATGGAAAAAAACTAAAAATGCGATTACAAATTGAAAGCGTAGAATTAAAATTAAAAGAAAAACATTAGATAGAAAGGAAAAACATGGATGCTAATTCCCTTCACCACCATATCCTTGTATAGGAATATTTATATCCTTAGGTATACCCAAAATCAATACATTATTTTCCCATTAATTTAGAGAGTCAAAATGAGGGTAAGGAAATCAAGGGAAATTTGATGTTTCAAAGTTGACCGGGAAAATTGTTCGAATTTATCCCTCTTGTTGATGTGTGAATTTGTAACTGAATATGGTATAATTATAAGGTTGTGTAGAATTAAAATATCTTCTTCTATGTTTCCTCTAACATCTTTCAAAATTTCAAGAAAATTGGACCATCCATTTTTAAGTTATGCTTGATCTAGTGGGATGACTTTATGGGCGTTCAAATCTGGCCCACCATTTAAATGTTAACTTGGGCTCCCATTATCTCCGTGAAAAAATAATAATTAGATCTGGAAATAGTTTAATGAAATTATACCCATATTTTTATATTTCTATATTTAAATATGAGATTCATTGGGCTTGGAATGTGGGACCCACTTTTGTTTCATGGGCCTTAGGCCCGTTATTCTTTGTCCATAAAATTTATGCATTCATGCCCAAAAAACTTCATATTCCCTTGGGATTCATCCATTTATCCTAAAATATAAAATGTTCCAAAAAATTGATCAATAATATACCAAAATGTCAAATTAAAATATTTAATATAATTATTTACACAAATAGATGATTGATTGGGCCCAAATATGAACTTTAAACATGAATTACACAAATGATGTGAAATGAAGTTCAATTTATGAAATGCACTAACATTGACATTTCAAAGTTTAAAAGATACTTATATATAAATATTTTGATCCTTATTTCTACCCACCATCAATTAATTCATTCCCCATTAATTTATAGATTCAAAAGGAGGGTGATAAAATCAAGGGAATTTTAACGTTTCAAAGTTAACCAGGAAATTCATCTAGATTCATCCCTATTGTTAATGTGTGAATTTGTAACTGAAGATGGCATAATACTAAGGTGAAGTAGAAGTAAAATATATTTTTTCATGTTTCCTATAACATCTGTAAAAAATTCAGGAATATTGGACCATCCTTTTGTAATTTATGCTTGATCTAGTGGGATGACTTTATGGGCATTCAAATATGGACCACCATTTAAATGTCAACTTGGGATCCCTTTATCTCCATAAAAACTTTAGAATTAACTCTGAAAATAGTTTAATTAAATTATCCCCATATTTTTATCTTTATATAGATAAAATTTTAGATTTATTGGGCGTGGAATGTGGGCCCACTTTTGTTTGATGGGCCTTGGGACAATTATGCTTTGTCCAGAAAATTTCTACATTCATGACCAAAAATATTCATCTTCCCTTGGTATTCATCCATATATACTAAAATATAAAATGTTCTAAACAAAGTGATCAATCATATACCAAAATATCAAATTCAAATACTTAATATAATGATCTACACAAATATATGATTGATTGGGCCCAAATATGAACTTTAAACATGAATTGCACAAATGATGTGAAATGAAGTTAAATTTCTAAAATGCACTAAAATTTATGTTTATGGACTTTGAAACATATTAATATTAAGATATAATCAATTAATATTATCCCCTTTCAGTGGATATTCACCCATGGTTGTAGAATCCGACCACATAGACCTACCCCCATGGGCACCGATGTTTGTGGTCATAGGCAACGGCCACATGGACCCTATAGAAATGGGTGAAATTACTCATAGTGAGAGGTTGTTATCATAATGAATAGGCCATTTACATGTTCACCTACTATCATGGGACACTCTCTCTTGATTGTAAGCCCTGATGTCGTAATCATATCGCCACATGTGACCTTTCCCGTGGTGATAGGGCCTTCAAATCAACTCTATAGACACAAGATTTGATTTCCCATTGATATATACCAACATACGATCATGCGAACTACCAAAAATGGTTTTAGGCCCATGTTCATGGGGTAAATTTACAATGTTTAAAGACTCCATAGGGATATATTTTTGAATTAATTTGATTATAAATCATTTGATACATGTGAATATTTTTTATTATACAAAATGGTTGAAACAACTTTTAGTGTAAAGGATAAAAGATCTAGTGGACTATTGATAGTGATGTATGTAGACCAATGAGAAATAAAAAAATTAGGGGTATAGGTACATTGTATCCTTTACTGATGATTTTAGTAACTATGGTTATGTGTTTCTATGATACATAAGTTTGAAACTTTTGAAAAGTTTAAGGAGTTTCATAAAAATGTGAAGAATTAGCTAGAAAAAAGTTTCAAGACTCTCTAATTAAATCAGGGTGGTGAATGATTAGGATATTAATTCACTAATAATATAATAAATTATGGATTTTTTTCAAAACTCACTCCTCCTGAAGCAACATAATGTAATGGTGTGTCTGAGAGGAGGAATTGTACCCTATTGGAAATGGTTTAATTGATGATGATCTAGTGTTGTTATGTCCAATTTCTGTGTGTTTTTTTATTATCAGTGGTTATCAAAGAATATAGAGCTTTCAATGATTTTTGGTGTCAATATGGAAGAAAAAATAATTTTAGTGGAGAATATTTTCTTGGAAGTTGGTTGGAGAACCCAAGAATTATAAAGGAAGATATCTTAAGTATTTTGTCACTTTGTATCAAGTGAATGAATTTTGGAGACAATATTGTAAGTTTGTTTGAAGATGCTTGACATGAATTCTATGAAAAAAGGGGTTCCTTACCTTGAAATTATTGGGAGATCCATTTATTATTCCAGGTTAAAATTCTTTAAATATTTTATTTACATATATAATTTATAATGATAAATTATTTATCATTATGATAAAGAAGTTTTTTATGAAATATCTATCCATGTTCATGAAAAGTATAAAATTAAACATGGATGAAGTTTTTTGGATGTAATAAAAGAATAAAAGAGAATATGGAGTGGATATGGTCGGTGTGTTTCCTTTTTTTAGCAACACATAAATAATATTCAAACCTAGGTTTTTAATGGTGATTCATTTGAGATGAAGTTTGATCCATGATTTTGAAATGATTAAAAGAACTTGAAAGGAGTTTTAATCTTGAAGAGTGGAGTGTTAAGGTATTTGAAGTGAAGTTGACATCACCACGCTGTGGTAGTATGTGAAAATGGTCGTGGTGATCATCTGGGAAGTTGAAATGGAAAGATACACTAGACATGGGTGTTTTGCAAGGAATTTTTTCTTGGAGTTTCACCTATTGGAAATAGTGATCTTGTTTATGTTGTAGAGAGAAACCATGGTGGTCTAGAGAACTTAGAGTAATAAGGAAATTGGGAGAACTGCTCCATGGTGTATCCTCTATGATCATTTTTAGAATAAGACTGAAATGTCATAGCTTTGATGGAAATGGATGGGAAGTTTAAAATGGGGAGTTACACACCATGGAGTATGCCATGGTATGAAAAAACATCACCTGATCAAAATGGAAAGGAATACATGCCATGGTGCTGGGTGTTTTGAAGATGTATATGATTGATTTCGAAATCTCTATATGGGTTATGGAGCACCAATGTATGTGCGATTTACATATGATTGATCCATGTATGACTTGTAATACACATAAGAATTTTAATCGTAAGACTTTATGGTCATAAGACATGGTGTGTAAGACTTTTTAAGGATACACATATGACTTTCACTTAGAGGCAGACTTGAAGACATATGATCTTTGTAATAATTTTTAAGACCTATGATATCTAATTCATTAAATTATGGGTAAGGGGTTCTTCATTGAATTCAAATATCATGATGTTTGGTTTATGTTGTGATGCAAAATGGAGAGCACTTCATTATGGTGTATCTATTGTGGATGTTTTGAGAATAAGATTTAAACATATAGGCATTGATGGAAACAAATAGAAAATTCAAAATGGGGAGTTACATGTCATGGTATAAGAAAATTTCACATATTTGAAACAGCTAGTGGAGAACACCCCATGGTGTTGGGTGTTTTGAATATGTGTATGAGTTATTATAAAATATCCATGAGTCATGGAGTGCCAATATGTATTTTTTTTTTAAGAAAGTGACAAGGATTGGTTTCCCAATCCACGTTGAAAGGAATTTATTAAAATAAAAGTTTACAAGGAACACATGAGGTGTAATTATCTTACACCAAATTAAACAAAAGAGGCAACTAAAAAAAGAAAAACATTAAAGAACCAAGAAGAAAATCTTCAAACAGGCTCAATACTGATAAACAAAGAGACCTTGGAGAGTCCAGGTGCATGCATTCCAAAAAGACCAGAGCCAATATTCGAGCATAGCCAAGCAGCAAGAAACAAATCTGTCAAGCAGAAACATCAAACAGGATCTCAACTGGGAAAAAATCTGCTAGCATGTATAAGAATCAGGCCAAACTTCGAACAAATAATAGATAGAGGAATCCATAGAGATGAGACAGCAAGAGTCCAGCAAGCAGGCATCTCCAGGTGCAAGCTTTCCCATAAAAACGGAATCCAAACTGCAAGCACCATCAAGAAAGCGGTTCAAATAGGCTCAAAAGATAAACCACAATCCTGTTTAGGAACACCAGGGCCTCAAGAAGTGTCTGAATCAGAACAGTCAGAATAATCTGGCAGGGGCTCAAGAGGGACTCGTTGTGGAGGCACCTCAAGGCCAGGACTTCTGGCCGCAAAATCTCTTGTGATGATAGTTATTTCATAATTGATGTTGCCTCTATGTTTTCTTGTTTTCTTGGGGATTGGAGTGATGAAACCATCCAAGTCCACGATGACTTTTTTACCTTTTCGATCATTCAGATGAAAAGCCTCCCCCACCTTGGGCTGGAGAGACTCATCTATATTCCCAGCTTTGTTAATCACATGACCCTCATATATTGATACTTCCTTCATGTTAGGGTGTGTGAGATCATTATTTTCAGCTTCAAGATTTTCTTGCTTCTTGGTGATAGCAAGAACTTCATTAACAAAATCTGAAAGTTCATAGCTAGTTACTTGAGAATTCAAACCTCCCTTTTCCCCTTCATCACTTTCCTTGATAACACAATCAGAGGGTTTTTCTATATCCTTAACCACAGTATTTTCTTCTTTTCTAACTAAATTAGAAGGGCCAGCAAGGCTTTCTTGATTATATTTACACTTTTCTATCCAAAAAGGTTTAAATCCTTTAGGATGGTCATTTTTTTTGCCACAATTTCTTGAAGGGTGCCCCAATCTGAAGCACTTAGAGAAGTAGTCCGGCAATCTTTCATAGATAATATCTTGGGAAAATCCAAAATTTCCATATTGAATCCAAATGATGGATGGAAAATTTTGAGAAACATCTAACTCAATACAAATCCTAGAAATTGAAGGTCTTGTAAGCATTTTTGTTTCCACATCCAATTTCAGTGGAGTTCTAATAAGATTAGCAATGTGGAACAGGGCGGCCTGCTTAAACAGGTGAAGGGGTAACTCTGGGAAACTCACCCAGATTGGAACAATGGGGGATTCAGTATATGCATCAAAATCTAGAGTCCACCTGAGAATTTTCAAAAAAACAACCTCCGAAGTACCATGACCTCTTGACCCAAAGCCTGTAATATTCCTCCTCATATGATAACTGAAAAATAATGTGAGAAGGGTTCAGGAGACCGAGTTGAAAACCCCTAAAGCCTATCGCCTCAAGGGATGAGCGAAGATACTTCAAATATGGCCTTCGATTTAAGAATCTTCCAACCAAAACAAATCTTAAATCAGAAGAAAGCAGATTTACCTTACTTGTTGAGAACGAAATTGTAGGTTTCCCATGATGTCGAAAGAGTTTAGGGAAAATCTGGCTTTTCGGAATCGCATCAGCTTGAGCAGGATGCTCATCTCTTGATTTCCTAGATACTACATCCACGAAGGATTGGGAATCTAACCTAGGGTTTGCATCTCGCGCCGGGTTCTTCGGGAACGCTCCGTGGGTCTCCATCCCTCTCCTGTCTCAAGTGCCAGTATGTGTGTGATTTGTAGATGAGTGATCCACATATTATTTGGAGTGAACGTAATAATTTTCATCGTAAGACTTAATGGTCATAAGACATGGAATTTACGACTTTTGAAGGATGTACATATGACTTTCACTTGAAGGAAAACTTGAAGTCATATGATCTGCATAAGAAATTTTGAGTCCTGTGATATCTAATTCAGTTGATGTAAGATAAGGTGTTAATTGAATTCAAATATCATGATTCTCAGTTTATTTTGTGAGGCAAGAAATTTATAAAGAAAAAAAATTTCCATCATCCATAGGAGTGGTTTGTATCGTGAAGTAAGGAGATTCCCCCATGACTGCATTACTACATGTAGATATGATACTTTCATAAATATTAAGGTGAGGAATTTTTGGAATGAGTTAAATACAAAATGAAGACCATGTGATATTTCTATATATCATAAAAGATAAAAGGAAATGGGAAGAATGGAGATCCTGTAATTTAAAATGAAATGTATTTATAAAGATAAAATGAAACTTGGTTTGATAATGAAGATCAAATATTTTGAGTCTTAAATTAGTGTGATTTCAGGGAGTTTAAATGCAAATATTTATAATGATCCAAAGTTTGAATATTATGAAAATAATATTTAAATGATGTTGTAGAAAAATATGACCTGACATTATTGCATGTATTTTTTAATATTCTTTGAAAGTAGAAGGTAATTTATAGATGGATTGACACTATTATTATAAGAGATAAAATTATTGTGTTAAAGTAAGGGAGATATGATACTACACCCAACAAAAAAATCCTTGAGTGTGGAAGAAGAGAAAATCCATGACTCTAACAATTGTTATGTATTCTAGTGGGACAAAGAGAAGATGAGACCCAGTATAGTACTGTTGTTATGTACTAAAAAATAATAAAAGATAAAAAACCCAATTTTTTTTTACTGCACTGAAATTGAAGAATAAGAGGAAAGAAAAAGAATGGTGTAGATCAGTTTTCACAAAAATAAGAGTCTTGCACTTGTAAAAGATAATAAGTGTAAGAAGTAGAAAATCAGTTTGCTATTTTGAAGTAGGAGAGTGTGTTTGAACTAATGTTCATAAAAAATAAGAATAATAAGTGGTTCTTTCAGGTTTTTGTTCAAGTATAAGAAGAGAAATAAGAGGAAGAAGAAGTGGGAAAAAATCAGCACTGCAACATAGTGAAGTCTCAACTAGTAGCAGACTTACCTATTATTATAAAGAACTTATTGTGACACTTTAAATAGGTATTATAAATATATAGAGGGATGTTTTTAAACTGTAGGATTCACTATAGGTCCAATTTTAGTCCCTTTCTACATGGTTTTGGGTTAATCCCTATAAAATCCATTGTAATTGGTGTTTCATTATAGTTGAAATCTGTGTATCAGTTACTCTTGAACACCATAAGGACTAGTTAATCTAATTGAGTAATAATCCATGTAAAAATAAAATATGTCATCCTTTACTTTATTTCATATGCTTTCATATGAAAAGAGAGATATAACAAAGAATATTAAAATTGGGATCTTAACCGATCAAATAGGTTAAGGAATAGAAAGTTTAAATTGGTTAAAAAATAATCCAACATAGATTAACCACTACCCTCTTAGTGTTGAGTTTACCCCAAAGTGATCCTACAATTGTGACCTTAATATTACATTCTGGGGATATGATCTATAAACTGCAACATTCCTACTTAACCACATTGTATCTAATGCGGTCATAAATATACCATATGTGATATGGACTAGGAAATGTCCCAATATAACTATTATGAATATTTTGGGTTGTGAATCATATGTATGACATTCGACTATTGATAAACTAATCCTTAAATTTGAAAAAAAAATATTGGTTATCCAAAAGAAAAAAAGGGATGTTATTTCTATACTCCTACTAAACACAAAGTGTTTGTGGCTCAAGATGATGTTTTCCTTGAGAATGATCACATTGATCGAGGAGTCGGTGGGAGGAAAATTGAACTTGGAGAAGTTCAAGAACAATAAATAGGAAGTGTTCCTAAGATAGAAGCTAAGTTGGTTTTATAATGAGTTGTTAAAGAAGAATTGTCTTGGGTTACACAATAACCTCGAAGGTATAGTAGGATTCATCAAGTGCCCGAGAGATTTGGATTTCTTATGGAAAATTATGAATAAGTAATGTTCATAAATTATGAACCTACTACTTACTAATATGACATTGGGAGTTTTAATTTTGATAAATTGTTAAATGACATGAAATATGAGATGGACTTCATGTACAATAAATAAGTTTGAAACTTCATGGATGCACCTGAAGGGGTGAGACCTATATGGTTTGAGTTGGTTTTTCAAAATAAAACTAACATGGATGGTAGAGTGTCTACCTATAAATATCTTCTGGTGGAAAAGGGTAACAAAAAAATCCATAGTATTAACTATGAAGAAACCTTTTCTCTGGTTGCAATGAAAAATTCTATTCAAATATTGCTAGACATAACAGATCATTATGATTATGAGATATATTATATTAATATAAAAATCGATTTCCTTTATGAGAATTTAGTCAAGGATGTATATATGATACAACCCAAAGGTTTTGAAGTTCCAAATGAGTCTACTGATGTTTTAAATTACAATAATCCAATTATGGATTGAAGAAATATTCTCAGAGTTAGAACATCTGAATTGATGATGCAGTCAAATAGTTTTTTTTTATCATGAACACAGATAATTCTTGTGCATACAAGTGGATTAGTGGGAGTTTTGTGGTATTTTTTATACTGTATGTGGATGACATACTTCTTATTAGAAATGATGTCTTGATTTTACATTCTATAAAGATATGATTGGTAAAATAGTTATCAATGAAAGACATGGGTGAAACATCTTACATACTGGGTATGAAGATCTATAGAGATAGATCTAAGAGGTTGCTTGAACTGAGTGAAAACATGTATACCGGTAAATTGATAAATTGGTTTAGCATGGAGAACTCAAAGAAGGGGTCTTTACCAGTGTTTCATGGTACGAATCATATGAACTATGAAAATCGGGTATTCTAGTTTTTGATTTTCATATTAAAATTGGAATTTATTTTCTTCCATTTTAATTTGTTAAATACATTAAATTTAAATTTATTAATTGTGCTCTATTATATAAGCTAAATTTTGGATCGGTTATTTGGGTCATTCGTATTTGGGTGCCACCTTGGAAATCCTTCATGACTTCTGGTCGTTGATTGAGGTAGTTGCCAATTCCATCCCAGTCATCTGCTCGATTAGTCCGATTGAGTCTTTTCTATTGCGATCATTTCGGGTGTAGGATTTGTAACATCCCGGTTCCAGAAGCCACCTAGAGGCACCCCATACCCAGTTGGTCACATGGCCTTCAAAACATTTCCCAAAATGCCAGAGGATTCCGACTAGTAGCAAGGGCCTTGGGTGTGATAGTGGGTAAACTATGCCCTCATTGGAAGAGTACACAGCAGAAGTAAAAAAAATACATACAAGAGAAGAAGCAGTAATAATATCATACAAAAATAAACAGTGGAAGACTGATAGAATAACATGATCACATATATAAAATGATGCATGATACATATGTCTAGGAAAGCAGTGAAACAAAGAACAATTCTGAAATACAGTACTAAACCAAGTACAAAAGTAAAATAGTAATCAACTCCATAGCATCGCAAGCCTAATCTTGGTCTCATGCTCTCCATATCCACAGCAGGTCAAGTACCTGAAGTAGAAGGGAGATCACCCTTGTCTATACCTGCAACAATATAATATTTTTGGGCCCGAAAGCATGGCCCAAATAGGGTGTGAGACTAAATCCCAGTAGGCAACCACCATAAGATCTGTGCCTAACAGTCAATGAGTATATGGCAGGTAAAAGTACAGGAAACAGTAAATCAGAAGTACTCAACAGTAAACAATCCATAGTTTCAAAGAATTCAAATCACCACATAACATGCAACAACTAATCAAAATAGATAAACACAACAAGTAACCCTCTGGGAAGTACCCACATCATATCCCCTCTGGTCCTTCCTAGCAACACAAGCAAGCACCTAAACAAAAGGTAACCCTCTGGGAAGTACTCATAGCCTATCCCCTCTGGTCCTACCTAGCAACATAAGTAAGAATCTAAACACAAGGTAACCCTTTGGGAAGTACTCACAGCCTATCCCCTCTGGTCCTACCTAACAAGTACAAGAAACCCTCTAGGCAGTACACTCAGTCTAACCCCTCTGGTTCAGCTTAAGCATAGACTCTCGGAGGAAGCACTCACCGTCAATTCCTCTTATAGTCTCGTATCGGTATCTAAAGGCGCTTTAGGGAAGAACTTACATCCCATTCCTTCTGTGGCCCATGTCAAGGAACTATAAATACTTTGAGGAAGTACTCAACGTCAATTCCCCATGTGGTCTCGCATCATAAGTAAAACAGGTGCTCTGGAGAAGCCCTTAATGTCCATTCTCACTATGGTCTATACACCATGTTATCACAGCCCTGTGTAAGTCAAGCAAGTGTAGCAGTGCGTATTGGACAAGGTAAACCTCAGAACTACTTGGCTAGCATTCTATAGCATAACAGCATAACAGAACAATAGTCACACCATCCTGCAATACTAGGCATGGGAAAGTAAACAGCAGCCTAACAGGAAAACTAGACCCAACGGTCAAAACAAGAAAACATGCATGGAAACACATCCAAAGCACAGCAATTCACCCTATTAATAGTCAATTGTCATCTACTCAAGCATACCATCATGGCAGACAAATAATAGGTCTAAAACGATAAACGTGTAATACCATGTTCATGGGTATTGGGAAAATTTGAACATAAAACTCAAATACTTTCAACATAAAGGCACAAACCACCTACCTCGACATTAGGAGATTTCTATATGTGAACCTAGAGGCTTGAATCACCTTATAATTCTGAAGAAATACAAAAATGTCTAAAACATTCAATAGATGATAACTTGAGAAGGAAGAGGAATCATGAAACTAGGCTCAAGCAGAAGAGAGAACTCACTGATGCAATTCCAATGCAACTAACGGTGTTTGATTTGGAGGACGGACGCTCTCTCAGGGGTTCATTGAAGATCTGTGGTCGTACAGAGCTCTCCATCGAATGAGACCTAGAAGGGGTGATTTTTGGCAATTAGACACAACCCTAGTGTGTTTAATGAAAAAAGAAAGTACATGGTGTGTACTTTTGAAGTACACGGCATGTACTTGCCGTTTCCATACTCCGCATTAGGTGGCCTCCAGGTCACCTCCACATGGTCGTGTGCATGGCCGCTACACGGTGTGTACTCATAAAGTACACGGCGTGTACTTCGAAAATTTTCAGAATTTCTTCTTTTTCTAAAAATCGACCAGAAAAGGAAAACATATCTAAAAAAAAGATCCGGGTTCTTACAAACTTCTCCCCTTAAATAAATCCATCCTCGAATTTCCCTAGCAAGGTGGAATAGAAGAAGAAACCCCAAACAACTCTGGCCACTATGATCATACGTCTACCTCCCTCTCCCAAGTCTCGTATTGTACTCGCTCGTGCTGCCATAGCACTCGTACTAGAGGAACAGACTGGCCACGGAGAACCTTTGTACTACGATAGAAAATCCGGATAGGATGATCATAAAAGGATGCATCCACTTCCAACTCAACCTCCTTAGGTTGGAAGATGTGAGATGGGTTTCAGAAGTAACGTCGAAGATGAGAAATGTGGAAGACGTCGTGCATAGCCCGGTACCTCTAAGGTAACTACAACCAATAGGAAACCGCTTCAACTCTCTAAAACACCTCAAATGGCCCAATATACCTTGGAAAAATCTTACTCTGTCTCCTAATCCTCTTGTGTCCCAACCTCGATGTGACACATAGGAAAACCTGATCCCCGACCTCGAACTCCAGAGGTCGTCTCCACTGATTAGCATAAGACTTTTGTCGAGACTGCACAGTAGCCATCCTCTTCTGAATCAACTCTATATACTTTGTGGTCTCTTGAACAAGATGAGTTTCTAGATTGGGGCTTTAGAAGGCATGCTTGGAGCATGTCCTCAAGCACCTGAATCATACGCTCGGACTGGCCATCTGTCTGGGGGTGGTAAGATGTACTCAAAAGTACTTATGTACCCAATGCCTTCTGAAGACCCTACCATACCTGAGAATTAAAATGTGCATCCCTGTCTGAAACAATGGAGTGTGGAACTCCATGAAGACGTACAGTCTCTCAGATGTACAACTGACCCATCTCATCAACACTGAAGGTCTCCTTGATCGGAAAGAAGTGAGAAACCTTCATGAGTCTGTTAATGACAACCCAAACTGCATCATTCCCTTGAGGCGACCTCAGAAACCCTGTTACAAAAATCCATCGCGACATCATTCCACTTCCACTCGAGGATATCCAACTGCTATAAAAGCCATGCTGGTCGCTAATGCTCTTCCTTCACCTGCTGATAGGTGGAACACTTCATGACAAAACCAGAAACATCTCTCTTCATACCTAGCCACTAATACTAATGGTGTAGATCACGATACATATTGGTGACACCAGGATGAACAGCCCAAACTGAGGAATGAAAGTCCCACATCATCTCCTCGCATATGTCTTCTGGAACCCGTACGTGCCCTTGGAAATGCAAGATCTCATCCTAACCTTTGGTCCATCCAGGAATAGGGTCCTCTCCTGACACACTTTCCCACAGGACTAGGCCTTCCGAATCTGATAGCTGCCTCATTCGCACTCGATCAAGAAGAGTAGAGGTAACAACCATAGAAGAAAGAAAAGTCTTCCCCTGCCTGTCATGAACCTCTAAATGCATCTCAAAGAATAGATCCATGAGCTTCTATTCACTATTGGCCTCCTGAACTGCCTATATCTGAGTCCTCCTGCTCAACACATCAGCTACCATGTTTCCTTTCCCAGGCGTGTAGGCAAGCTCAAAGTCAAAGGACTGAAGGTACTCAACCCACCTTCTCTGTCTCAAATTCATATCACGCTGAGTGAAGATGTACTTGAGACTTTTTTGGTTAGTGAAAACCACAAAATTCTCTCCCGGAAGATAATGTATCCAATATCATAAGGCATGAACAATAGCATCCAACTTGAGATCGTGCGTTGGGTAATTCCCCTCGTGTGGCCTCAACTGTCGGGACCCGTATGCAACGACTCCATCTCCCTGCATAAGCACAGCTCCCAGCCCGATACCTGATGCAACATAGTAAAAAATATAGATCTTTCCCGGCTCTGGAAAGACTAGTATCAGTGCTGAAGTTAGCCTCCATTTCAGCTCCTGGAAGGATGACTCATAGGAATCTGACCACAAGAACTTCACACCCTTCTTAGTTAGACCCGTCAGTGGTGCTGCTAAGAATTAAAAGTTTTGAATGAAGCTTATATAGTATCCAGTCAGCCCTATAAAACTATGCACCTCAAATAAGTTATTTGGATTCTCCCATGAAACTACTGATCTCACTTTCTATGGGTCCACTGATACTCCTGTCTCTGAGATAACATGACCCAGGAAGTGAATCTGATCCATCCAAAAGTGTCATTTTGAGAGCTTAGCATATAATTGATGCTCTCTTAGTGTACTCAAAATGATCTCAATATGGGTAGCATGGTTGTGTTGAGTGTGAGAGTATACCAAGATATCATCCATGAAGACTACCATTAAGGAATCCAAGTATGGATGGAACACTCGGTTCATCAGTGCAATGAAAACTATAGGTGCGTTCGTGAGGCCGAATGGCATAACCATATACTCGTATAGACCATACCTACTCTAGAAGGCTGTAAGAGGTATAACTGATGGTATAACACGCAATTGATGGTAACTGGATCTCATGTCAATCTTTGAGAACACCCAGGATCCTCGAAGCTGATCAAAGAGATCATCAATCCTTTGCAAGGGATACGGGTTATTGACTGTAAATTGGTTCAACTTCCGATAATCCACACAAAGCCTGAGGGTTCCATCTTACTCCTTCACAAATAGGACAGGAAAACCCCAAGGAAAAATACTGGGTCAGATGAAACCCTTTGCCTTCAACTCTTCCAACTGCTTCTTGAGCTCCTGAAACTCTGGTGTAGCCATCCTGTAAGGAGGAATAGACATCAGTGCCGCTCCTAGCACAAGCTCAATCGAAAAGTCTACCTCACACTCCGAAGGCAGAACTAAAAAGTCCTCTGGAAAGACATCTCTAAAACGATCCACCGCTAGAGGAAAGTCTAACTGTGAAGTCCCCTAATCATCCAGATATAGGCCAGAAATCTGGGTTGTAACTCCTCCCAACCCATGATGCTCGAGTCCCGCTCTGCTCACATGGACATTCCATTCTCTATTATGAAGAAATGATCTACCCTCTGGTGATGTGAAACTCACCCTACGCCGATAGAAATTGATGACTACCTAGTAGGGAACTAATGATTCCATTCCGAGAATGACGTCATAGATTTTCATCTCTAGGACATAAAGGTCCCATAAGAAGTGACACCCACCAATCTCTAGAGGGAACTCCTTGCACTGACGTACACTAGTCGTTCTAGTCCCCAACAGAGTGTCTAACGTTAAGATATCAGCAGAAGAAAAGATACAGAGCCCAAGGCTCTCCACAACAGCAATAGATATAAAGCTATAGGAAGACACTATATCAAAAAGAGATGAAGATAAAACTAATGCAACTAAGATTGTACCTCGAACTGTAAAAGGTCTGGGATCCTGCTTCTGCTAGGTCTGCTCCACTGCAAAATTCTGGCCTGCTCCACAGCCCTGTGACCCTGCCTGACCACTCAGAGTTGATCCACCCTGATGTCGTTGGAAACTGGGTGACTGGCTACCACAGCCACGACCTCCACCTCGGCCTGAACGGCCTGAAGAACTTTAGTTTCCAGACTGGTGAGAAACCAGTGGTGCTTCTCCTAAATGAGGAGCCATAGAAGAACCCCTATCACCAGCTGCTGGTGAGAAGATCTGATAGAAGTGCTGAAGGTGACCCATCTTGCCACAAGATCGGCACTCCACTGGGTCTCTTAGGCAGTGTGGCCTCATATTCCCACTCTTCCCACACTAGTATCACACCACCTGGATACCAGAAGAAGTGTCTCGCCTCCTCGGATCAGTGTGCGAAGACTCCCTACGACGCTTCCTGCTGTCTGTAGGAGAAATACTAACCCCAGATGTCGAGCCGCCCTAGCTCACAACTCCAAAATCCCTCATATTGTGCTATGTGATTAGTTCCTGGTTGACTATACAAGTGATATAAGTCAATCGGAAGATGTTCACCTATGAACGGATGTCATGCCTCAGACCATCCTAGAACTTTCTTTCCAGGAATAACTGATCAACTCCTGGAATAGGCATGAAGTGTTGCAGCTCAGTAAAGTGTGAGGAATACTCCATAACAGAAAGAGTTCCATGATCTAGACTCATAAACTCATGGGATTGATCGGCCCTTAGGGTCTCTAGATAGAAGTAGTCATAGAATATTCACTGAAACTCATCCCAAGCCATAATATGCTGGCATCCCGCCTGTGAGATCACATCCCACCACCTTTTGGCAGAGCCTTGAAGCATATAAGTAGTGAGATTAACCCTCCTCTATGGAGGCATCTCCAGATGCTCAAAGATCATAATCATGGATTCTAGACATGACTCTGTAGCCTGAGGTCCTCCTTCCCCTGAGAAAGTGGGAGGATGCTGCTACTGGAAAACCCGCATCAAATCTGCCATCGACGGGGAAAGAGGCAGTGCTCCATGAAAAGTCTGCATCATCCTCATAAAGTCTTCCCTAAACTATGCATCAGCACTGGTATCAGGTATAATTACTGGTGCCAAGACTGGAACAACAGGAGGATCAGTAGGAAGTCTCTGATCATCCATATCTGGCGTCTGATCACTGCCCTGTAATTGGCGGACAACTGAAGGACCTCTCGGTGGCATGACTCTGCAAGTTCAAACGCACACCTTAGATAAGGACTAATAGGTACTGAAACATATAAGTGTAATAATGGAACAAGATAAATAAAACATTCAAGTTTTACAAAACATGACTACACGGCGTGTATAAACCCTACACGGTGTGTTCCCTTAAGTCATTCACATGGGCGTTTACCTCTTCCAAACTGGTCGTGTGACACCCAAACCACATGGTGTGTTGTCCTAACACACGGAGTGTACTTGAATCCTCTTCCCCTACCTGATTCCTTCTACATGGTTAAGCCACGCGACTCTCCAAATACATGACTACATGGCATGTTCAAGATAGAAATGGTATGTACTAGATAAGCTTCACATGGCTTGTGTTTTTAGTGACACAGCCTAACACATGGCTCACAGTACATGATGTGTTCCAGATGGACATGGCGTGTACGAGAAAGGATAACATCGACCCATGTTGTTCTTGACACGGTCAGGTACCTGGGTTAGACTACACGGCGTGTTTAGACGGCACACGGTGTGTATCAGATAAGACTCATCCAACCTGTGTTTTTAGTGACATGGGTGGGCATAGGGTTGACACAACAGGGCATGTATGGATGGTACACGGTGTGTTCACTCCGGGTTTTCCCTATCCCATGTCCCTACCCACATGGAATAAGACACGGCTAGAGACTACATGGCATGTACGTACGGTGCACGGCGTGTACTTCAGAAAAATAGTTTCTTCCCGAATATAAGAACATATGGTGTGTAGTTAAAACTACATGGCACGTATTCTGGGTTTTTTCAAACAATAAGCCTTAGAAACTACTCCAGAGCCCAGAAAAACACTGAAACGAACATTGAAAGTTCCAAATTCTGATCCGTGAGGGCCCATACTCCCCTCGAATCAAAGTTTGTCATATTATAAATGTTATAAACAAGATAAACCAGGAAATGATCCACCAAATTATGGTCCATGAGGGCCCATAACACCTCAATAACCAAATTTTGGTGTCCATTCAAGCAAAACCTTACACAAAACAACACCCTATCAAACAGAAGGTATTCTATTAAGTCATATATCACAATAGCATTCATATCTAGCACAACATCTATCACAACAAAATGCAATCACTAATGCACCCTAAAATGGAATGGCAAGAATGCATGACATGTGATTTCTAGAAAGTGCCTATATGATACATGATATGGCGCACCATCATCTCATCGGGTTGCAACAGAAATAGAACCTCAATAACGTTAACAATAATATCACAAAGCATGTGGGTCACCCAACAGTGAAAATCAAATCAACCGTAAACTTGAAAAACCAGAAAAATTACAATAAATGGGGTAGATTGGCTTTTCCCTATACACGGGTTAGCTACTCCCGGGAACAGCTTATTACCAAGTACCTATTCCTTCTTATCCCTGGCTAAAGGCTCCAAACAGTAATTCAGGAGAAAATAATTCCTCTGATACCACTTTGTAACGTCCTAGTTCCAGAATCCACCCAGAGGCGCCCCGTACCCGGTTGGTCAAATGGCCTCAAGCGCATTTATCCAAACTCCAGAGGCTGCCGACTAGTAGTGAGGGCCTTGGGTGTGATAGTGGGGAAACTATTCCCTCATTGGCAGAGTACACAATGGAAGTAAACAAATACATACAAGAGCGGAAGCAGTAATAATATCATACAAAAATAAACAGTGGAAGACTAATAGAATAACTGGAGCACATATATAAAATTATGCATGATACATATGTCTAGGAAAGCAGAAAAACAAAGCACAATGCTGAAATATAGTACAAAACCAAGTACAAAAGAAAAATAGTAATCATCTCCATAGCATCGCAAGCCTAAGCTTGGTCCCGTGCTCTCCATCTCCACAGCATGTCAAGTACCTTAAGTAGAAGGGAGCTTTCCCTTGTCTATACCTACAACAATATAATCTGTTTGGGACCAAAATAATGGCCCAAACAGGGTGTGAGACTAAATCTCAGTTGGAAACTACCACGAGATCTGTTCTTAATAGTCAATGAGTATATGGCAGGTAAAAGTACAGGAAATAGTAAACTGGAAGTACTCAAAAGTAAAAAATCAACAGTTTCAAAGCATTCAAATCACCACATAACATGAAATAGCTAATCAAAATAGATAAACACAATAGGTAACCCTTTAAGAAGTATCCACAGCCTATCCCCTCTGGTCCTATCTAGAAACACAAGCAAGCAGCTAAACACAAGGTAACCCTCTGGGAAGTACTCACAGCTTATCCCCTCTGGTCCTACCTAGCAACACAGGCAAGAAGATAAACACAAGGTAACCCTCTGGGAAGTGCTCATATCCTATCCCCTTTGGTCCTACCTAACAAGTAAAATAAACCCTCTTTGAAGTACACTCATTCTAACCCCTCTGGTTCAGTTTAAGCATAGACTCTCTAAGGAATCACTCACCGTTAATTCCTCTTATAGTCTCGTATCAGTATCTAAAGGCACTCTAGGGAAGAACTTACGTATCATTCCCTCTATGTCCCGCATCGAGGAACTACAGACACTTTGAGGAAGCACTCAACGTCAATTCCCCATGTGGTATCGCATCATAAGTAAAACAGATGCTCTGGAGAAGCCCTCAACGTCCATTCTCCCTATGGTCTATACACCAGGTTCTCACAGCCCTGTGTAAGTCAAGAAAGTGTAGTAGCGCATATCGGTCAAGGTAAACCTCAAAACTAATTGGATAGAATTCTACAGCATAATGGCATAACAAAACAATAGTCACACCATCATACAATACTAGGCATGGGAAATTAAACAGCTGCCTAACAGGCAAACTAGACCCAATGGTAAAAATAGGTAAACATGCATGGAAACACATCTAAAGCACATAAATTCACCATATTCATAGTCAATTATCATCTACTCAAGCATACCAGCATAGAAGACAAACAATATGGCTAAAACGGTAAATGCGCAATACCCCATTCATGGGTATTGGGAAAATTTGCACATAAAACTCAAATACTTTCAACAGAAAGGCACAAACCACCTACCTCAACATCATGAGATCACTATACATTAACCTAGAGTATTGAATAACCTTAGAACACTGAATATCTACAAAAAAAAAGTCTAAAATGTTCAATAGAAGATAACTTGAGAAGGAAGAAGAATCATGAAACGAGGCTCAAGAAGAAGAGAGAACTCACTGATGTGATTCCAATGCAACTTAAAGTGTTTGATTCAGAGGACGGGCACTCGCTCAGGGGTTCATCGAAGATCAGTGGATGTATGGAGCTCTCGGTCGAACGAGACCAAGAAGGGGTGCTTTCTGGCGATTAGACACGACCCCGGTGCATTTAATGAAAATAGAAAGTACACGGTGTGTACTTTTGAAGTACACTGCATGTACTCACTATTTCCGTACTCCGCATTAGGCGGCCTCCAGGTCACCCCTACATGGTCATGTGCATGGCTACTACACGGCCAACACACAGCTACCCATAGTAACCGAGTACACGGTG
The DNA here is from genome assembly GCA_963277665.1 of Viscum album. Classification (NCBI taxonomy): domain Eukaryota; kingdom Viridiplantae; phylum Streptophyta; class Magnoliopsida; order Santalales; family Viscaceae; genus Viscum; species Viscum album. The sequence continues at coordinate 1,947,074,735 of OY728128.1, read as the reverse complement.
TGTACTCATAAAGTACACGGCATGTACTTCGAAAATTTCTAGAATTTCCTCTTTTTCTCAAAAATGACCAGAAAAGGAAAAACATACCTGAAAAGAAGATTTGGGCTCTTACAGGCTTTGTGGTGTCTTCTATGAGGTTATGTAGTTACATGATTCATTTTTTTAAGGGGTTGGTTCGTTCAGTCAGAGGATTATTCACCCGAAAATAGGGTTTCTTTGAACAGATGGACAGATTTAGTAGTTCCCTCTCTCGTTGCTTACGATGCTCCTCTCTTGCGGTTGGAGGTCTTCGCTCTCGCCATTGGAAGGATTTCCCTCCGCCGCTGGTTCATTGGATAGATATTTGATATGTATCGTTGCTCTTGCACGGTGTGGTGAATTGGCCTTGACCTCATCTCCTCTTTGTGCTACTAGTGATTTTTTTATCCTCAACAGAGGGGGATTTTGGTGCATTTTTGTCCTCCCTGTGCACAGTAGAAGCGTGGTTCCTGCGATATGGACCTGCTTCATGACGTTGACCTTCCAGGCGATGTGGATCCAGTGTTGCACATTGAATAATTGTTTCACGTTGAGGTTATGTTATGTGTGGAGTACCTAATGGGTGACATGGATCCACTATTTTGACAAAGATTTGTTTCTTTATGAGCACCTGCTTCAGCAACTAGTTCTGGGAGTTGGCACAGTGAAGGCTTGAAGAGATCTGGACTACCAGACCCAAGTGTCTGGCATTGTAAGTTTTTTCTTAGGATCTTGCTACTATTTTTTTATCTCCATTGATTGTTTCCTATTATTTTTCTCTTTACTTGTTGTCACTTTTGTGTATCCCTATAATCCTTTTTTGTTTTTGAGAAATTAATAACTGGTGTTGTGTTTTGAGAAATTAATAAATGGCTTTCTTTCTTGGGTGGTGTTCTTGCCGTGTAGTAGGTCCCAGTAGGACCGAAGCATGTTAAATCCCTATGTTATCGATCTCTTTTACTTTTGTTTGCATTTTATTACACTTTTTTGTAATCACTACACTATATTAGCAATAAATCAATTGATATTGGCATTGGTTTTGGGGTTATGTCATTTCACTATTGTTTTCCAGCACACACAGCCCCCATAACATGTGGTATCAAATTCGTTTTGATTTTATTTTGTCTACTGTTAGTGATTTTTTCCCCTACATTTTCAATTTTTCCTGTTATATTACAATATACTGCTATTGATTGACAGTATGTATGGATGCTGAATTTTGTAGTATTGGTGCTCATGTTGTACTATTTGTTGCTCCTGTTTACAGTATAGTTGAACCGGTTTGCTGCACCTTGGTTATAGTTTTATTAAAATTACATTGTTGTGTCTTGTTTATAGTTTTTTGAAATCTTCCCTATTTTTTTATTTTTTTATACCCTAGTAGAGACCTTAGGTAGCGTTTTTTTTTTCTGGTTTGTGTATCGGGTTCTAGGGTAGTAGGGTTTTGTGTTGGGTTTTCTTGAGAAAGAATGTATCAGTAAGCAATGGGGTGTGTGGCATGGTACGTTGGTAAGTCTATCTATTTATTCACCTGTTAATGTATTTATCTTTAGGAGAGTGAGATGGTAATTAGCTCAGGGTTTGTTCCTCTGGTGTGTCCTAGTTTTGGGCTGGTTTCTCTAGGTTGTGACCCATTATGATTGTTGATTGGGCCTGGGCAGTGTGTAGAGATATAGTGTCATGTGAATAGGTTTAGTGATGATTGGGCTTCATGGAAGTTCTGTCAAGATCTCTTTAGCAATGTTAGGTGGTTCCTAGATGTCGTTGGGGATAGACTCTTATGGGATTTCTTAGTTGGTAGTGGACTGCCCTTGGATCACCAGTGTTCTCGTAGACTTAGATTTTTCCCTTAGGACTCTTGGAACTGCATGGGTTTTTCAGTGGTACCCGGTTTTGAGGAACCTTTCTTTTTGGCTTGGTTTAGGCTGTGTTTTGTCTAGTGTACTTCAGTGGGGTAGAGTTGTGAATTCAACTTTGGGTTTTCCATCTTCGTGTCCTAGGAGGGTTGGTCTTATTGGGGTTAACTGGGTATGAGGATAGTAAGTTTTTGGGTAGTGATTAGAGAAGCAGGTTCATGGGGAGATGTCTGGCTAACCACCAAACTTCATGATGGTTTTGTTGGTATCTTTTTTACAACATTGGATGGGTACCTAGGAATTTGTTGGTTGATATTGTTATTGTGCTATATTGGGATGGGTTTTCCCTAGGTCAGTAACAGGCTTCCCTTGAATGATGGGTTTGTTTTCCTCTTGGTTTCAAGTTGGCTCTAGGACTGGGGTTGTGTGGGTTATACAGCGGTGTGAGTTAAAAGGTGGTCTTCCCCTGTTTCATGGTCCTAGGTAGTTTCTTCTCTTCAGTTGGAGAGTTTTCTGGGTCTATTTTAAATTTAGGTGGAGTAATTGTTTAGCTTGCTCTAAGTCTTGTTCTTTGTTTTCTTGTTTGCTTTCTTTTACATGAGTTGTTTTCTTTGCAGCTACTGTTTGCATTTTCCTTTTTGAGTTATCTAAGTTTGATTTGCCTTGGTTTTAAAGGATTGATACTATTGTTTTTGCTTTTTATGTGCACATACTAGTGAGAATTCTGGGACATCCTTTTTGGAATGACCTCAGAGATTGGCTCGGGTAATTCTAGGTATACGTTCTATTTATGTTTAGAGGTTTTAATCCTAAGCATGTTTAAGTAGTGGTTTAGATGGAATTGATGAGGGAAAGTGTTTATCACATTGATACACATTTTGTACATAAGAAGTGTATAGTTTTACTAGCACTATTTTGTTTCAGTTTTATTTTTCTTAGGTTATTTAGCTTTTTTTCCCAATTCAATTGATAGGTTATGTGAAAGAACATTGTCAATTTTAAATAAAAATGGCAGAGATTTGTGAAAATTGGGTGTTCCATTTTTTTTATTTTCATATTAAAATTGGAATTTATTTTATGCCATTTATATTTTTTAAATACATACAATTTACATTTATTAATTGCGCTCTATTATATAAGCTGGATTTTGGACTGGTTATTTGGGTCATTCGTATTTGGGCGCCACCTTGGAAATCATGCATGACTTATGGCCATTGATTTAGGTATCTTCCAATGACATCCCATCTGTCCACTCAATTAGGATGATTGAGGCTTTGCTATTGTGATCAGTTCGGGTGTAGGATTTGTGGCACCTTCTCTGAGGGTATGCAGTTACACGATTCATTTTTGGCAGTGGGTGGTTTGTTCGTTCAAGGGATTCTTCACCTGACAGTAGGTTTTCTTTCAACAGATGGAAAGATTCAATAGTTCCCTATCTCACCTCTTATGGTGCTCCTCTCTTACTGTTGGAGGCCTCCACTCTCACCCTTGGAAGGATTTCCCTCCACCACTGGTTCATTGGATAGATATCTGATCTGGATCATTGCTCTTTCATGGTGTGGTGGATTGGCCTCAACCTACACCCCTCTTTGTGCTACTAGTATTTTTTTTCTTCCTCAAAGGAGGGGGATTTTTTTGTGTTTTCATCCTCCTTGTGCATAGTAGAAGCGTGGTTCCTACGATCTAGACCTGATGTGCGACGTTGACCTGTCGGGTGACATGGATCCAGTGTTACGCGTTGAATACCTATTGTGCATCGAGGTTATATTGTGTGTGTAGGACCTAATGGGCGACATGGATCCACTTTTTTGACAAAGATAAATTTCTTGATGAGCACCTTCTTCACCAACTAGTTCCGAGAATTTTCATAGTGAAGGCTTGAAGAGATCTGGATCACCGAACCCAAGTGTCTGATGTTGTAAGTTTTTTCTTCGGATCTTGCTATTATTTTTTCACAGCCTTTTATTGTTGCCTATTATTTTCCTCTTTACTTTTTTTCGCTTTGGTGTATCCCTATAATCTGATTTTGTGTTTTGATAAATTAATAAATGGCATACATGGGTGGTGTTCTTGTCTTGCAACAGGTCCCAGTAGGACCGAAGCACATTAAATCCCTATGTTATTACTCTCTTTTACTTTTGTTTTCATTGTATTCTTATTTTTGTAATCGCTACACTATATTATAAATAAATCAATTGATCTTGGCATTGGTTTTGGGGTTCTGTTGTTGCACTATTGTTTTCCCGCACACACAACCCCCATAACATGAACATTCAAGATCCTTATAATGAGTTAGAAATGATGGATAGGATTTGTTATGTGTCCACCATAGGATATCTCATGTATTTCATGTTATGTACTCAACCTTATGTTTCATATGCTTTGAGCATAATAAATAAATATCAATCCAATCCTAGTGAAATCCACTAGATTGTTTTCAAGAATAACCTCATGTACTTCAGAAGAAATAATAATATGTTCTTGTTCTTTGGAGGAGAGGATGGGCTCATTGTAAGGGGTTACATTGATAAAAGTTTCTAATCAAACAAGGATGATATGAGATCTCAATCTAGTTTCTTGCTTTTCATAAACAATAAAGCTATCAGTTGGAAGAGTTCCAAACAATCCATCATGGATGACTTGACAATAAAGGTAGAGTACATTGTTGCATCAGATATTATGAATAAATCTATTTGGATCAAGAATGTCATCACTGAGACTGGATTGGTCCCTACCATTAAGGGAGATATTGAGATTTACTATGACAATAATGGAATTATTGCTTAGGTCAAGGAACCGAAGTCTCACCAAAGGATCAAACACATCCTTCACAAATAAAATATCATTCAAAAGATCATTGATAGGGGAAATCTAAAGATATTTTGGGTGGATAAAAATGAAAATGTATCAGATCCTTTGAAAAAACCATTAGTGTACCAAAATAATGAGGGTCATGTTGAATACCTTGGTATTAGATACATTATAGATTGAATGAAATGGTTGTAAAATGTATCATGGTTTTATATTAAATGAAATCACCATTTATCATTAATTCATATGGGATTCATTTATATTACATGAATAGTGGAATGATAATATCCCTTCAAAGTATGAATTTGAGTTGTCCCTAATCAATGATCATCATAGAGTATTATGGTTTGTGGTGATATGTTAAGATTAGCATGAGTAGAATCTTGTATTTGATAAAAATAATTATATGTGATACAAATAATAGACCCATGAGATAATAAGTTAAGACTTATTATCTGGACTAGTATGTCAAAGTATATCACGTGGAATTTCAAATGGTCATCGACATACTTAGGGGTGTGTATGCTTATTATGAAACCTCGTTACCTGAGGTTAGTGAGATAACTAGTATAAGAACCTTCACACTTTGATACATTTCTTACGTAGGCCTTGAGGTTTAGTAAACCAAGGGTGGGGTGGGTATGTTATTGATCATGATATTAGTCAGAGCTTAACCAAGATGGGATTTTTCCACTTGTATGACAAGAAAAGAAATATGGTCCCTTTATTGAATTAGACTGAGTAAATTCATATTCATGCTTAGTTGAGTGACATGTGATGGGCTCAACTACTTGGATGAATGACATGTAATGTATTCATTAATACTGGTCAGCCTATTTTGGAAAATCATGAATGTATGAGATGACATATACTAGATTGACATGTTTCGTGTCTAGTGGTCACTCGATGTCATGGAAAAAGAGATTATATAAGTATACATACTATGTATATGATACATCTTATAGTGTACATGTTTATATAGAGATATACCCTTTGTAGGTTGAGTAGCACTGACATTTTTCTAGAGGCCGCTCTTTGCTTACATCTATGAATTGGAGAATTCATATTTATTGTCAATGATATAAAGGCCCTTAAGGTCATAGAGTTAGGCCTTATAATAAGGATTAAATTTTGGAAAAAATATTTGTTCCAAATTGAATAGAGTTTGATAAACCATATCCAAAATAATTTAAATGGATTCACAAATATTTGTGGGGTTTTGTATAAAGGGCTTATAGGATTTTAATGCAAGTGAAAGATTGCCGGATATGTGCTAAAATAGTTCAATTGTATTATATGATTTAATTATCATAAGACGAGATATGAATGTGATGCATATCCTATGCTATGATCTAGACATATCATAAAGAGAATGAAATGCCTCTTTCATAGCGTGCGATGGGTTTATGATATTGGATATTGGGTACATGGATATCGCCACATTTTCTGTGCGATTTTTCTTCATTTATGAATCATTGAGATGATTCATTTATGAAATTAAAAATCATTTAAGAATTAAATGGTCATTAAAACCTAACATATGTCGACTACCAAGCGTTGGATGTCGATGCTCGATCTCCTCATTGAACAAAGGGGGTCTATATAAGGATGTGATCCTCCTGTGAGTGTCTTGTGCGACTATCTTTCTAAAGTCAAAGCTCTCTTCACACCCGATTCTCTATTTGACTTTGCTGAAGAAAGTGCTTGCATACCTCTTGGAGTATATAAGGTCCTCTCATAGTGTACAAGTATTCTAGTGGTTGGTGTATTACTTGTGGAAATGAGAGTTGGTCAATTGTCGCTTAGTGATCTTCTTCAAGCATACTCCACTAAGGTTATGGTGCTCATTGGTGTTGAGGTATGGCTATTTTATTTATGTTATTCATTGCATGTTGATTCTATGATTATAGATCAGGCATTAGAATGGGTTTCTTCCACTATGTTAGACATAAGATGATCCTACAAAACTCATCATCATACTAACTGATGAGTTTAATCGTACATCAATTATACGATCTGCGATGCACCATAAACACATTGGAATCTAACTCAATTCAAAGTGGATTGATCATGAACTGAATTGAATTACGAAGGATTGAGTGTTATTCACTACCACAAATGAGAGTAAGGGAAGTGCTTGGGTTTTATTAGCGCTAATCAGAATGCCATGATAAAAGTGGGACTTTTATCAGCGCTAGAAAAAGTACTGATAAATCTACCCTTTATCAGCGCTAATATTAGCACTGATAAAGTCCCCCTTTTATCAGTGCTAACAAAAAGCACTGATAAAAATGAGACTTTATCACTGCTAATAATAGCACTGATAAAAGTTTTTAATATAAAATATTATTAATTTATATAAAATTATTTTAATTATATTCAAAAATAATTTTTATATGTATACATTAAATAAAAAACACTTGTTTATTATGTTTATTATGTTTATGTTTTATTTATGTTTATTATGTTTATTAGTTTTAGTTATATCTTTATTATATATTTATTATACTATATGTTTATAATATTATATCTAAATACTTTTTAATATATATATATATACAATTAGTTATTAAATATATATATATATATTTATTTATTTAAATAAATTTATGTTTCCAAATAAATGTTTCAATCAATGCGTACATTCTTCTCATGAATATATGTTCATTTTTTACCCTAATGTTGCCCATATATACTATAGTATTGTATATACTTGGTGTATTCATTCATTTACTATATATATGAAGCTTTATCTTCTCATAAATAATTAAAATCGCGATAAATATATTTAAATAAACAATAAATGTATTTATTATATTTAAAAATATAAATATTTAGTTATATATAATTATTTACTTTTTAAATATATTATATATAATTATAATTATATATAAATAATTAAATATAAATATGATTAAATAATTATAAAATTACAAAATATTTTTTTTAAATGATAAATATATATTTATGAATACCTTTTAAATGTATTTATTTATAAATATATGTCTTTGATGAATATATACACAGACACAAATATATATATATATATTTAAATACTTATAAAATTAAAATTAAAAATAATATATCAATTTATATTTATATATATTTAATTATAATTTAAATTATAAAATTATATATATATATATATATAATTATAATTTATACACAAACACAAACATAAATATATATATATATTATAATTTAAATTATTAAATTATAATAAATATATTATTTATATATATTTATAAAATTATAAGTGTGATAAATATATTGGTTATAATTTTATGATTATGAATAAATGGTATTTTTTATCAGTGCTAATTAAAAATTGCTGATAAAACATCCATTTATCAGTGCTTTTTTGGCGCTGATAAAGGCATTCTTTATTAGCACTTTCAATTTTAGCACTGATAAAACATACTTTTATCAGTTCTTTTTATCTAGCACTGATAAAAGTGTCGATAGGTTTTATAAATAAACCCTAACTTTCTTCTCCTTCCTCGCACCCCTCAAGCTCTCACGGAATTCGATCCCTTTCGCTTCCGTTGTCGCTATCGCTTCCTCCTCTCCTCCCTCCTCTCCCCCTCTCCTCCCTCCTATCCTGCCTCCTCCTCCTCCTTGGTCGTCAACTCCTCCACCGCTGTGAACTGAGCTTCACCATGTAGCTCTCCTCTGTCGTGCCTCTCCTCCACCAGTGGCTCTCCTCCACCGCACCTCACCATCATCGTGGCTCTCCTCCACCATTGCCTCTCCTCTACAGCGCCTTTCATCCACCACGTCTCTCCTACACCGCTAACGCACCTCCTCTGCATGCCTAACCACACCATCATGGTTAGTTTTTTCCTCTTTATCATTGGGTTCACTTATTAAAATTTGATATTGATGGTGATTTATGAATTGTATGGACTAAACGCCCGACTGAAAATTGTGGTTCGTGGTGGTCCTTGTCTGTGCACTAGTTATATGTGGTAAAATTCAATTTACCTATACCATATTTTGAATTGTTTGATTTAAAAAATCTTCAATTCAATGTGGGTTTTCATCATGGTAGAATATAAATATTTTTATTTCTTGAAACTTATGAATTTAAGTGGGTGAAATGTATTATAGTGGTGTTATTAGACTAATGTTTTGTTTCTTATATCAAATTATGACACAGATGAATATATTTTTTGATGGTATAATTATATGTGGTAATATTACTCCATAAAAATATTTTAGGATTTAGTAATATTTGAAGAATTTTCTTAAGCTTGAAACTCAAATTTAGAATTTTGTTAAATAAGTGGAGAATGAGCTGAAAGGTACAATATTCATGAAATGTATTGTAAAAGGGGGAGCATATCCACTATAAATGTGAGGAAAGGAATATTCCAATAATGTAAGAGAATATTTATTGATGATTCCCCATTCTTATAAAAATCAGTAGAGAATATTTCCATGAAAACAGTAGTACTAAACCTTTTTGGCCACTCCATGAATAATTGAAAGGAGAAATTAATATAATAAGTGTCATCATTTCACCAAATACTATTAAAAGATGTATCAAAGGAAGTTAAGTTTATATTTTTTTACATAAATACAATTTTGGGAGAGTGATAATGTACTAGAAAGTGACACCCTTATTTCATAAGGTAGAGGATTTATCAAAGACTCTATATTTTTCCTTGATGATGAGTGTTTTATTTTGATTTTTTGTGAAATGGGTAGTGGGAATCATGATGAATCCATGAATCTATTGGTCCCTTAAATTTGGAGTAGGAATCATGATGTTATGATGTTTTGTATTCATGATAGTGGTGCCAAATAATTAATAGGTGATATTTTCAGGATTTAATTGAGAATTGGTGTTGGTATTGAATTTATTGGAAATGTATTAATATTGGATTTATTGGATATATTCTAGTATTGGATTTATTGGTAACATGTTGGTGATGGATTTATTGGAAAAAATGTATTAAAACTATGTTGTATAATCATGTATAGTGATAAATTTGTTTTCAACATGTGTTGATTATTGGTGTTGGATTTATTATCAACACATGATTGGTTATTGGATGTTGTTCTGGAAGTAGATGTTTGCAATGATATATGGTTATTCTAAAATTTATTATAAAAGAAGTATTTGATATTTTTTATAAGTTATTCTATAAGAGGGGATAAATATTTTCAAAGGAATAACTCTGTAATTTTGATAATGCAGTTGAGATAGACGGAGTTCATTTGATAAATTTCAAAAGTTGCAGAAAATACCATGGAATGTGTAAGAGTTATTCATGTCATAGGGATTTTATACATTTCGTGAAGTGGATTTGTAAGATCTTGGTGGTTCTACCTACTATGTAATTTCCATGCCAAATAGGACATCTCGGTATGAATGATTAAGTATACTTAGAGTCCATGTGAACACACTATGATAGAGAAAGTCGTGTTGTCATGTTATAATAAAAGGATAATTATGAGATATTCTACATAACATGTTTTTTCTTTGTGAGCTATGAAATTTTGAGTTTAACAATTAAAATCTATAATAAATAGTATCACACCATGTAATAGATTAATCTTGATCATCTAGTTTCAGAAGAGAACAAGATTCAGATGGTGATGAAAATTCTCATTCCTAGAAGTATTCAAGTGAGTATATGTTACAACCTAACATAGGTCGACATGACATGTCACCCAAGATGGCTCAGTACAAGGCCTGAATCCCATTCCATATCACCATGGGTTGGCAATAACCAAATGGGTATCGACATACATAACTATGGTAATGTTTTCATCCTAAAAGATAATAACCAAAATCACTTAAAAGAAAGTCTAAAAATAAGGAAAAACAAGCCTAGAAAGTATGAGTCCATTAAAATCACTCCCTATAAGGACTTATCATCCCTGAGAAGTGTCTCTAGAGGTCTAGATCAATAATTTTGGGCCACTTAGCCCACACATCACGATTCCAATATTCTTCTTGAATACGCCCACGATTCAAAAAACTCAAATGTTAGGAACTGTCTTCCTTATCAATACCTTTTCAATCCAATCAATAATTCATAGTATATTTCTCTCAAATGATGTCTAAATAATACCAAGTTTTCTTACTTTCCCAAGTTTTGATGTCTAAATAAAACTTTATTATGATTTGTCGCATGATTCAACCCATGAACTAAGTGACAAACCATACTAGCTCCCATCAACAAGTTCCCCTAACAACCCAATCCATGCTCTATAGTTTGACATCATTGATTCATTATTGATATCCTCTAATATATACCCTTACATGAGTATCTATAATCTACCAGTGCAACTCAGTCACTTATGCGCACACACAAAACCAACCACCTCTTCCTACGGTTAGGTTCACCTGCACACCACTCCCAATGTGCACTAATAAATTCCATCACTACCAAAACATAAGCATGAACATATCTCATCTTAAGCTGAATATTTACACTCACAATCATTTCCAACAACTCCCATACATGCTCACATCCCTGAACCCAATGGAATAACTCAAGGACCCATCCACTTACCCAGACATGACTCTTACAGTTTGACTCTCCACGTCCTCACATGGGCTTGTTAGTGACCTTTCATGAACCACAACTAATCATTAATCAAATTACAAACTATCGTGATGAGATAACACCCACAACAAATTTCCAAACTTGGATTTCAGAAACACACTACTCATACCTTGATAGGTCATAGATCGTTCCCCAAATGAACTGATTGTCTCACAAACCTACAACACCATGACTTAGGGGTCTCTTATTTACCACATTATAAAAGCCTTTCCCCATGAATACATTATGTATTTTTTAAGTTTTAATTATTAAAGATTTTATTAAAAGTAAAAATTTTAAAATTATTTTTACTTATCCTTTTTAAAACCTTTGTTTCTATTTAATAACTTTTTATTAGGAACTATTTATAATAATGTTTTAAATAGTGATCTATTTCCCTTCAAAAAAATTAAATATAATTTTCACTTCAATGTTTTAAAAATTTGTTATGAAAAGGTTTGTATTTTCACTTATATTTATCATCTTAGTATTGTTTTCCATGTAGTGATATTTTAGTCACAATTTATATGTTATTATGATATTATTTATTTTGAAAAATGAGAATTATAATATTCTATGATTTCTTAAGTTCATGTTATGTGATTTTTTTTTTTTTTGAATTATTTAAGAAGACAGTTATTTTTTCATTTCAAGAATTATTCCCACTCTTTATCCTTTATCTCCCCCATACCTATTCTCTTCTATATTTCCTATAGGTTTCTTATTCTCCCAGGAACTGAAATTAATTTTTCATGAGGATTTAGGGCTTTAGGTTTTTTTAGTGTTTTCCATGGAAGGTCACATGTTGTGTATTGGTTGCCATTCGGTTTAAAGTAGGTGTTTCTTTTCTATTACTTTATTTTATAATTCATGTAATGTGTATAATTTATAAATTTATTTTCAATTAAAGTATATTAATGTATGGGTTCTTAGGTTAAATTATAAATTTATTAAATTCTAGGCTTGGCATAAGGGGTTTTTCATAAGAATTTCATGTACTATTTTTAAATTAGATTAATTCTCATGAAAATAATATTTGAAAAGTTTCATAGGGTAATTTAAATGTTTTTAATAGTAAATTTAGGTCTTATTCCTTTTTTGGTTTTTCAAATGAATTTTCCATGTGCTTGGATAATGTTTTGTAAAGAAAAGGGGATTTTTTTTCAAGTGCTTCAAAAATCATTGAAATGATGAGACTTTAAAGAAGGGGAGTGAGACTCTACATACTAAGCTGGTTTTCATGTGAAGACCCATTTTTTCACTTTAAAAATTAAATGGTTTATTTCTCATGTGACCCTGAATGATTCCCCCTATACTTGTTTCACGAGTTATGGGTTATTGAATATTTATATTATGGATGTATGATGTGAAAAGGGGATGTTATATGTGATGGTGTTGGAGGTGAGGTACAAGACATTTTTTTGGTAATTATCTTGATCTCTTTCTCACCTCCATGGTTTTTTTTTATGGTAACTTGGGTGTCTAGGTGGGAGGTCTTGATTCATGTTATCCTAGTTGGTACACATGCTTATATAGTCCCCCTAGTTGTGTTTAAGACAAGGCTAGTGGGAAGGTTCCATTATGATGAGTTAAGTATGGTTTAATTGGTTGGATTGTGTTTTTTTGGATGAAACGTATATCAGATGTTGGTATATATAGTTATAGTTTCGTTTTGGATCGTCACACACTAGTACCTAGGGTATATCCCATGACATTTTGTTTCTTGATCGGTGGTTCTATATAGAGGATTAAATTATTATATTGATTACATCCACCTTATTATTGATCAGAGGTTGGCCAGTCCATAAGGTTGATGGGAGGAACACTGAAAACTAGTGATCATATCTTGATAGGGGGTGTCATGAGACATAAAAGGCATGAGGCCATCAATAAGTATATACTAGATTGACATGTTTCGTGTCTAGTGGTCACTCGATGTCATGGAAAAAGAAATTATATAAGTATACATACTATGTATATGATATATCTTATAGTGTACATTTTTATATAGAGATATACCCTTTGTAGGTTGAGTAGCACTGACATTTTTCTAGAGGCCACTCTTTGCTTACATCTATGAATTAGAGAATTCATATTTATTGTCAATGCTATAAAGGCCCTTAAGGTCATATAGTTAGGCCTTAGAATAAGGATTAAATTTTGGAAAAAATATTTGTTCCAAATTTAATAGAGTTTGATAAACCATATCCAAAATAATTTAAATGGATTCACAAAGATTGTGGGGTTTTGTATAAAGGGATTATAGGATTTTAATGAAAGTGAAAGATTGTTGGATATGTGCTAAAATAGTTCAATTGTATTATATGATTGAATTATCATAAGATGATAAATTCATGTGATGAATATCATATGCTATGATCTAGACATATCATCAAGAGCATGAAATGCCTCTTTCGTAGCGTGCGATGGGTTTATGATATTGGATATTGGGTACATGGCTACTGCTAAATTTTCAGTGCGATTTTTCTTCATTTATGAATCATTGAGATGATTCATTTATGGAATTAAAAATCATTTAAGCATTAAACGGTCATTAAAAACTAACATATGTCTACTACCAAGCGTTGGATGTCGATTCTCGATCTCCTCATTGAACAAAGGGGGTCTATATAAGGATGTGATCCTCCTGTGAGTGTCTTGTGCGACTATCTTTCTAAAGTCGAAGCTCTCTTCACACCCGATTCTCTATTTGACTTCGTTGAAGAAAGTGCGTGTATAACTATTGGAGTATGTAAGGTCCTCTCATAGTTTACAAGTATTCTAGTGGTCGGTGTATTACTTTTGGAAATGAGAGTTGGTCAGTTGTCACTTAGTGATCTTCTTCAAGCATACTCCACTAAGGTGATGGTGCTCATTGGTGTTGAGGTGTGGCTATTTTATTTATGTTCTTCATTGCATGTTGATTCTATGATTATAGATCAGGCATTAGAATGGGTTTCTTCCACTATGTTAGACATAAGATGATCCTACAAAACTCATCATCATACTAACTGATGAGTTTAATTGTACATCAATTATACGATCTGCGATGCACCATAAACACATTAGAATCTAACTCAAGTCAAAGTGGATTGATCATGAACTGAATTGAATTACGAAGGATTGAGTGTGATTCGCTACCTCAAATGAGAGTAAGGGAAGTGCTCGGGTTTTATCAGCGCTAATCAGAATGCGATGATAAAAGTGGTACTTTTATCAGTGCTAGAAAAAACACTGATAAATCTACCCTTTATCAGCGCTAATATTAGCACTGATAAAGTCCCCCCTTTATCAGTGCTAACAAAAAGCACTGATAAAAATGAGACTTTATCACTGCTAATAATAGCACTGATAAAAGTTTTTAATATAAAATATAATTAATTTATATAAAATTATTTTAATTATATTCAAAAATAATTTTTATATGTATACATTAAATAAAAAACACTTGTTTATTATGTTTATTATGTTTATGGTTTATTTATGTTTATTATGTTTATTGGTTTTAGTTATATCTTTATTATATATTTTTTATACTATATGTTTATAATATTATATCTAAATACTTTTTAATATATATATATATATACAAATACTTATTAAATATATATATATATATATATATATTTAAATAAATTTATGTTTTCAAATAAATGTGTAATTCAATGCGTACGTTCTTCTCATGAATATATGTTCATTTTTTACCCTAATGTTTCCCATATATACTATAGTACTATATAAACTTGGTGTATTCATTCATTTACTATATATATGAAGCTTTATCTTCTCATAAATACTTAAAATCGCGATAAATATATTTAAATAAACAATAAATGTATTTATTATATTTAAAAATATAAATATTTAGTTATATATAATTATTTAATTTTTAAATATATTATATATAATTATAATTATATATAAATAATTAAATATAAATATGATTAAATAATTATAAAATTACAAAATATTTTTTTTAAATGATAAATATATATTTATGAATACCTTTTAAATGTTTTTATTTATAAATATATGTATTTGATGAATATATACACAGACACAAATATATATATATTTAAATACTTATAAAATTAAAATTAAAAATAATATATCAATTTATATTTATATATATTTAATTATAATTTAAATTATAAAATTATATATATATATATATAATTATAATTTATACACAAACACAAACATAAATATATATATATATATATTATAATTTAAATTATTAAATTATAATAAATATATTAATTATATATATTTATAAAATTATAAGTGTCATAAATATATTGGTTATAATTTTATGATTATGAATAAATGGTATTTTTTATCAGTGCTAATTAAAAAGTGCTGATAAAACATCCATTTATCAGTGCTTTTTTAGCATTGATAAAGGCATGCTTTATCAGCACTTTCAATTTTAGCACTGATAAAACATACTTTTATCAGTGCTTTTTATCTAGCGCTGATAAAAGTGTCGCTAGGTTTTATAAATAAACCCTAACTTTCTTCTCCTTCCTCGCACCCTTCAAGCTCTCACGGAATTCGATCCCTTCCACTTTCGCTGTCGCTATCGCTTCCTCCTATCCTCCCTCCTCTCCCCCTCTCCTCCCTCCTATCCTGCCTCCTCCTCCTCCTCCTTGGTCGCCAAATCCTCCGCCGCTGTGAACTGAGCTTCACCATGTAGCTCTCCTCTGTCGCGCCTCTCCTCCACCAGTGGCTCTCCTCCACCGCACCTCACCTTCATCGTGGCTCTCCTTCACCATTGCCTCTCCTCTACGGCGCCTTTCCTCCACCACATCTCTCCTACACCGCTAACGCACCTCCTCTGCGTGCTTAACCACACCATCATGGTTAGTTTTTTCCTCTTTCTCATTGGGTTAACTTATTAAAATTTGATATTGATGGTGATTTATGAATTGTATGGGCTAAATTCCCGACTGAAAATTGTGGTTCGTGGTGGTCCTTGTTTGTGAACTAGTTATATTTAGTAAAATTCAATTTACCTATACCATATTTTTAATTTTTTGATTTAAAAATCTTCAATGCAATGTGGGTTTTCATCATGGTAGAATATTAATATTTTTATTTCTTGAAACTTATGAATTTAAGTGGGTGAAATGTATTATAGTGGTGTTATTAGCCTAATGTTTTGTTTCCTATATCAAATTATGACACAGATGAATATATTTTTTGATGGTATAATTCTATGTGGTAAGATTACTCCATAAAAATATTTTAGGATTCAGTAATATTTGAAGAATTTTCTTAAGATTGAAACTCAAATTTAGAATTTTGTTAAATAAGTGGAGAATGAGCTGAAAGTTACAATATTAATGAAATGTATTGTAAAAGGGTGAGTCTATCCACTATAAATGTGATGAAAGGAATATTCCAATAATTTAAGAGAAGATTTATTGATGATTCCCCGTGCTTATAAAAATCAGTAGAGAATATTTCCATGAAAACAGTAGTACTAAACCTTTTTGGCCACTCCATGAATAATTGAAAGGAGAAATTAATATAATAAGTGTCATCATTTCACCAAATACTATTACAAGAGGTATCAAAGGAAGTGAAGTTTATATTTTTTTACATAAATACAATTTTGGGAGAGTGATAATGTACTAGAAAGTGACACCCTTATTTCATAAGGTAGAGGATTTATCAAAGACTCTATATTTTTCCTTGATGATGAGTGTTTTATTTGGATTTTTTGTGAAATGGGTAGTAGGAATCATAATGAATCCATGAATCTATTGGTCCCTTAAATTTGGAGTAGGAATCATGATGTTATGATGTTTTGTATTCATGATAGTGGTGCCAAATAATTAATAGGTGAGATTTTCAGGATTTAATTGAGAATTGGTGTTGGTATTGAATTTATTGGAAATGTATTAATATTGGATTTATTGGATATATGCTAGTATTGGATTTATTGGTAACATATTGGTGATGGATTTATTGGAAAAAATGTAATAAAACTATGTTGTATAATCATGTATAGTGATAAATTTTTTTTCAACATGTGTTGATTATTGGTGTTGGATTTATTATCAACACATGATTGGTTATTGGATGTTGTTCTGGAAGTAGATGTTTGGAATGATATATGGTTATTCTAAAATTTATTATAAAATAAGTATTTTATATTTTTTATAAGTAATTCTATAAGAGGGGATAAATATTTTCAAAAGAATAACTCTGTAATTTTGATAATGCAGTTGAGATAGACAGAGTTCATTTGATAAATTTCAAAAGTTGCAGAAAATACCATGGAATGTGTAAGAGTTATTCATGTCATAGGGAGTTTATACATTTCGTGAAGTGGATTTGGAAGACCTTGGTGGTTCTACCTACTTTGTAATTTCCATTCCATATAGGACATCTCAGTATGAATGATTAAGTATACTTAGAGTCCATGTGAACACACTATGATAGAGAAAGTCGTGTTGTCATGTTATAATAAAAGGATAATTATGAGATATTCTACATAACATGTTTTTTCTTTGTGAGATATGAAATTTTGAGTTTAAGAATTACAATCTATAATAAATAGTATCACACCATGTAATAGATTAATCTTGAGCATCTAGTTTCAGAAGAGAACAAGATTCAGATGGTGATGAAAATTCTCATTCCCAGAAGTATTCAAGTGAGTATATGTTACAACCTAACACAGGTCGACATGACATGTCACCCAAGATGGCTCAGTAAAAGGCCTGAATCCCATTCCATATCACCATGGGTTGGCAATAACCAAATGGGTACCGACATACATAACTATGGGAATGTTTTCACCCTAAAAGATAATAACCAAAATCACTTAAAAGAAAGGCTAAAAATAAGGAATAACAAACCTAGAAAGTCTGAGTCCATTAAAATCACTCCCTATAAGGAATTATCATCCCTAAGAAGTGTCTCTAGAGGTCTAGATCAATAATTTTGGGCCACTTAGCCCGCGCATCATGATTCCAATATTCTTATTGAATACGCCCAAGATTCAAAAAACTCAAATGTTAGGAACTATCTTCCTTATCAATACCTTTTCAATCCAATAAATAATTCATAGTATATGTTTCTCAAACGATGTCTAAATAATACCAAGTTTTCTTACTTTCCCAAGTTTTGATGTTTAAATAAAACTTCATTATGATTTGTCACATGATTCAACCCATGAACTAAGTGACAAACCATACTAGCTCCCATCACCAAGTTCCCCTAACAACCCAATCCATGCTCTATAGTTTGACATCATCGATTCATTCTTGATATCCTCTAATAGATACCCTTACATGAGTATCTATCATCTACCAGTGCAACTCAGTCACTTATGTGCACACACAAAACCAACCACCTCTTCCTACGGTTAGGTTCACCTGCACACCACTCCCAATGTGCACTAATAAATTCCATCACTACCAAAACATAAGCATGAACATATCTCATCTTCAGCTGAATATTTACACTCACAATCATTTCCAACAACTCCCATACATGCTCACATCCCTGAACCCAATGGAATAACTCAAGGACCCATCCACTTACCCAGACATGACTCTTATAGTTTGACTCTCCACGTCCTCACACGGGCTTGTTATTGACCTTTCATGAACCAAAACTAATCATTAATCAAATTACAAACTATCGTGATGAGATAACACCCACAACAAATTTCCAAAATTGGATTTCATCAACACACTACTCATACCTTGATAGGTCATAGATCGTTCCCCAAATGAACTGATTGTCTCACACACCTATAACACCATGACTTAGGGGTCTCTTATTTACCACATTATAAAGGCCTTTCCCCATGAATACATTATGTATTTTTCATGTTTTAATTATTAACGATTTTATTAAAAGTAAAAATTTTAAAATTATTTTTACTTATCCTTTTTAAAACCTTTGTTTCTATTCAATAACTTTTTATTAGGAACTATTTATAATAATGTTTTAAATAGTGATCTATTTCCCTTCAAAAAAATTAAATATAATTTTCACTTCAATGTTTTAAAAATTTGTTATGAAAAGGTTTGTATTTTCACTTATATTTATCGTCTTAGTATTGTTTTCCATGTAGTGATATTTTAGTCACAATTTATATGTTATTATGATATTATTTATTTTGGAAAATGAGAATTATAATATTCTATGATTTCTTAAGTTCATGTTATGTGATTTTTTTTTGAATTATTTAAGAAAACAATTATTTTTTCATTTCAAGAATTATTCCCACTCTTTATCCTTTATCTCCCCCATCCCTCTTCTCTTCTATATTTCCCATAGGTTTCTTATTCTCCCAGGAACTGAAATTAATTTTTCATGAGGATTTAGGGCTTTAGGTTTTTTTAGTGTTTTCCATGGAAGGTGACATGTTGTGTATTGGTTTCCATTTGGTTTAAAGTAGGTTTTTCTTTTCTATTCCTTTATTTTATAATTCATGTAATGTGTATAATTTATAAATTTATTTTCAATTAAAGTATATTAATGTATGGGTTCTTAGGTGAAATTATAAATTTCTTAAATTCTAGGCTTGGCATAAGGGGTTTTTCATAAGAATTTCATGTACTATTTTTAAATTAGATTAATTCTCATGAAAAGAATATTTGAAAAGTTTAATAGGGTAATTTAAATGTTTTTAATAGTAAATTTAGGTCTTATGCCTTTTTTGGTTTTTCAAATGAATTTTCCATGTGCTTGGATAATGTTTTGGAAAGAAAAGGGGATTTTTTTTCAAGTGCTTCGAAAATCATTGAAATGATGAGACTTTAAAGAAGGGGAGTGAGACTCTACATACTAAGCTGGTTTTCATGTGAAGACCCATTTTTTCACTTTAAAAATTAAATGGTTTATTTCTCATGTGACCCTCAATGATTTCCCCTATACTTATTTCACCATTTATGGGTTATTGATTATTTATATTATATATGTATGATGTGAAAAGGGGATGTTATATGTGATGGTGTTGGAGGTGAGGTACAAGACATTTTTTTGGTAATTATCTTGATTTCTTTCTCACCTCCATGGTTGTTTTTTATGGTAACTTGGGTGTCTAGGTGGGAGGTCTTGATTCATGTTATCCTAGTTGGTACACATGCTTCTATAGTCTCCCTAGTTGTGTTTAAGACAAGGCTAGTGGGAAGGTTCCATTATGATGAGTTAAGTATGGTTTAATTGGGTGGATCGTGTTTTTTTTTATGAAACGTATATCAGATGTTGGTATATATAGTTATAGTTTCGTTTTGGATTGTCACACACTAGTACCTAGGGTATATCCGTGACATTTTGTTTCTTGATCGGTGGTTCTATATAGAGGATTAAATTATTATATTGATTACATCCACCTTATTATTGATCGGTGGTTGGCCAGTCCATAAGGTTGATGGGAGGAACACTGAAAACTAGTGATCATAGCTATATGGGGGGTGTCATGAGACATAAAGGGCATGAGGCCATCAATGATTTACATTAGCTAGATAGTGGTAAGTGAAAATGACATCTAGTACTTTTGTTAGGGGTTTACTTTTAAAATGATTCAAGTTTTTTGAAATGTTTCTTAAAAATTTATATGTGTTCAACATACCCTTTTTTGGTTTTAAATTTCTTTAAAATGGTTTAAAAAAGAATTGGGGTTTTGAGAAAGGATGTTTAGAAATAATTAGTTTATTTTAAAAATAGTTTGTTATTTTAAAGAGGAGTTTTTGTAAATGGTTGGTTTTTTAACAGGATTTCAAATGTGATTTTATAAATAGTTTTCAAAGGAGATTTAAATTCTATAAATTTTTTAGCCTTGGTTAATTTTTATATCAACGTTTTGTGTATTTATTTTGTTAAATATTAATATCACTGAATCAAATAGGATGGATATGAATAAAGAATGGATGGATTTCAATCTTCTGACAAAAGAGTATGAAAAATACCGTATCGAGGACGTGATTACAGATTTTCATGATGATGAAGATCGTATTAAGAAAATGAAAAGGATAGTTGAAGATGAACTTCATGATTTCACAAAATTTTTTGAGAAGTTAAAGAGTTGTGAAAAGACGTCATTGTATGATGGTTGCACTAAATATACAGCATTGTCAGTCGTACTGAAGTTATATAATTTGAAAGCAGGTAATAGATGGAGTGATGTCAGTTTTATGGAATTACTTACTCTCTTGAATGACATGATCCCAAAAGATAATGAGCTCCTGATCCAAACATAGGACACCAAAAAAATGCTACGCTCGATGGGTATGATCTCTGAAAGAATACACGTCTTCCCGAATGACTCTATACTATTTCTCAAGGATCACAAATCACTTAGAGAATGCCCAAAGTGTGGTGCTTCTCAATACAAGAAAGATGAATCTGGTCCTACGAGTTTCATGGTACTTTCCAATCATTCAAAGGTTTAGGTGCTTATATGGAAGTGAGGATACTACAAGGAAATTTATGTGGCATGCAAACAGAAGAAATAAATATGAAAAACTATGGCATCCAATAGAATCTCCTCAGTGGAAGAGAATTAATCATGAGTTTCCTGACTTTGGAAACGAGCTGAGAAACCTTCGTCTTGAATTATCTACAGATGGAGTGAATCCTTTTGGCTATCAAAGAATCACTCACAGTACATGGCCGTTTATGTTGGTAAATTATAACTTTCCATCGTGGTTATGCATGAAACAAAAACACATCATGTTATTTATGCTTATATCAGGACAAAAACAATCGGGTAATGGTGTAGATGTTTATTTGGCTCCATTGATTGAGGATTTAAAATTATTATGGGGTTCAGGTGTTACGATGTATGATGCTTACAGAAATGAATATTTCACATTGAGAGTCATTTTTTATGGGACGATAAATGACTTTCCTGCTTATGGAAATGTATTAGGATATAGCATTAAAGGAGCTATTGGGTGTCATGTCTACGAACAAGGTACACAATCAATTAGGTTGAAACATTCATCAAAAACTGTGTTTCTAGGACATCATATATTTATACCCCAATGAAATAAGTACCGACCTTGGATGACATCATTCGATGGAAGTTCAGAAGAACGTACACCGCCATATCCACTAATATGTGATCAACTGTTTGAGAAAGTTAAAGATCTGGACACTACTTTTGGTAAACCATTTTCAAAAAACCTTACGTAAACCGGTTGGAAAAATAAATCAGTTTTTTTTAATTACCATACTGGAATTTTCTGTACCTCAGAAATTTTCTTGATGTTATGCATGTTGAAAAAAAATTTATGTGATAGTGTCATCAGCACATTTCTAAATGAACCTGCAAAAAAAGGATGGAATTAGGGCTAGGTTGGACATGGTTGACATGGGAATATGAGAAGAGTTATCACTAGTGAATGGTTAAAAATGAACATTTATTCCTCCTACTTCTTGAACTCTTTCCAGGTAGGAGAGATATCAGTTTTGAAACTTCTTGAATGACGTAAAGTTTCTATGAGGATATTCATCGAATATCAAGAATATCATGTCAATGCACAATTTAAAGTTAAAATGTATTAAATCACATGATTGTCGTGTTTTGATGCAAGATCTAATTTCTATAGATTTATATTGAATTTTTCCCAAGAATGTTTGTCATACATTAACGAAGCTCTGTTTCTTCTTCAAATCTATATGTAGAAAATTTATAGACCTGAAAATTTTTCCGACTATGGAAAGAGAAATTGTCGTCATATTATGTGAAATGGAAATATTTTTATTACTGACATTCTTTGATATGATGGTTAATTTTATGGTTCACTTGGTGAGAGAGATTCAGCTATATGTTTATATGCACTATAGATGGATGTACCTCATTGAATGGTATATGAATATTTTGAAAGGGTGTGTCAAAAATTGAAGCCTACCAGAGGGTTGTATTGCGGAGAGATATATTGTTGAGGAAGCCATTGAATTCTATACCGAATACCTATCTGGTGTGAAAAGCATTGGTCTAACGAAATCTCATCACACTGGGCAACTTGCAGGTGAAGGAATTTCTGGAAAGGAGGTCGTCACAATTAATATTATAGATCAAGATCAGGCTCACCTTTACGTTTTGCATAACAGTTTGGACGTTGACCCATATGTTAAAACCCAAAAAGAAATTATTAGGCATTATAATCCATCAAGGGATGAAAATAGATATCAAATAAACATAATCAATAGTTTATAGGATGGTTTCAGGACCATATTTTTAAGGAGTCAAATGAAAATCCAGACTCAATTTCAAAACGACTTTGATGGATAGCCGGAGGACCAAGTGTATACGTATTATCTTATAATTCTTATTTAATTAATGATTATACATTCTATACTAATGAACGTGATGAATAAAGTACCAGATAGAATAGTGGAGTTACACTTGTAGCTGAAGCGATGCATGTTTCTGGTGCTGAGGATAGAAATCCAATTTACGTGAATATGTCATATTTTGGCATCATCAAAAAAATATGGGATTTGGATTATACGGCATTCTGAGTGATGATTTTTCAATTCAAGTGGGTTGATAACAGAAGTGCTGTTAAAATAGATGAGTTGGGATTTGTGAAAGTTTATTTCAGTAAGAAAGGGTAAAAAGATGAACCGTTTATAATGGAATCACAGGCAGTACAATTATTTTATGTTCCAGATCCCACAAACCAAAACTAGTCAATTGTTCTGTTATCAACCAAAACCACTGAAGAGTCAGATGAAAATTCAAAGGAGGATGACCATTTCATTGGGACATCATAATCATTTCGTAGCAGTCCCAATATAGACGGAATTTTGTATGTCATAGGAGACCACAGTAAAGGGATTTGGATAGTCGATAAAGGTGTCAAATACCTTCAACCTTTAAAAAAAGGAGAGTTCAATAATCAGGTTATATTTTTTTCTAATATACATTGCGTTAATTTATGTTAATATATGTTCACTGTTACTTTTATGTTATCTAAATTAAATGTTAAACCACTTTTGCAGATAATGACTTTTTTACTTGACGATGCTCCCAATCCCTAGGCACAACAGGTTTCTCAACATGTTTCCTTATGTTGATATTTTATCGTTGCTTCTTTTATGTTATCTAAATTAAATGTTAAACCACTTTTTCAAATAATGACTTTTTTATGTGATGATGCTCCCAATACCCAGGCACAGTAGGTTTCTCAACTTGCTATTGCTCACAGTGTAGACGAACAACGGGTTTCTCAACCTGTTGCTACTCCCAGTGCGGAGTTACAACCACCATATGCACATGTCGATGCTGGCCCTCCAGAGCCAGATGAACATATTGATGATGGTGGATCCGAGGAAATGAAAGGTGACGAAACACCAGCGATGCAAAAAAAATAGGAGTGTCATAGTTTTATGGTATTAGTAAAAATCATTAAGGCTAAAGATAAAGGGATCAAATATGAGATTGGATGAAATAAGCGGGGCCAACATGTTAACCCCAACAAAGACATGTTCAGTAGTTACATTGGAATCGTCACTCGGCAATGCATGGTGATTGATGTAACTTCATGGTACTATGTTGTGGATGATATTAATACACTGATGTGGGGAGATATTACGGTAACATTATGATATCATTTTTTTAATTTACTAAAAATTAAATAATGAAACATTGACTTACACTTCATCATCTCTTATAGAGTGCATTTATAGTAGATGAATCGCACAAAGACTATGTCTTAAGGGTTGTTGGAAGGATTAATAGGGGTTTTCGCACAATTTTAATGAAATATAATCTTAAATATGCTAAAGGTAAAATAAAACTTCACCTGCCTCTTATTTATGCACACCTGATAACCTAAGCATCATGGGATGCGTTTACTGGTCATCGTGTGAAGCAGTCTTTCCAGGTACATTTTTTCGGGTAATACGTTGTTTGATGGTACGTGTATTCATCACTTTTATTGACAATGTTGTATTTATGAAACAACAACTGAGTGATGAAAACAAACAATGGGCATCAAAACCAGTGTACCCCTACCGTAAAGCAAGGACGGGGTACACATCACTTGAAAAAAAATTGGTACGTATTTTAAATCTACCATAATACTTTTATGTGATATAAAACAACACAATAACTATGTTCTTTTGTTTATATGCAGCTTGAAGAATCCAAATCCACATCCACTTCCATCCCACGCCATGTGCTATGGAAGGAGGTGTGTGTAACTAAAGATGGAAAACTGATAGATGAAAACACACAAAAAGTGTGGGAAACATGTGTAAGTATGACATAATAAAAATTTATTTTGCTTTAAATTGCTATTACATAAAAATGATTACTTATTTTCTTATATTTTCTATTTGACATAGTCACAAGAATCAACAACACTCACACCGGATGCAGACATACTTTCAGTGGCCTTGAAGTAGCCAGAAAAGTATGGTCGTGTCAGAGGTGCGGGTTTTGGGGTGACACCCCGAACATATTTTGAGGGAAAAAACAAGTGGAGGATCAAAATGAGGAAATGAAAAAGATGAGAGAAACATTATCTATGTTTTAAGAAGAATTAAAATACTAGAGAGAGATGATGGTAAGTTTGATGGTGGAGTAAAAGAGAAGAAACAACTCAAGAACAACCAGTTCATGAAGATCTCGCCCCACCCCCCACTAGTTTTGAGGTGAGCTATTCCCCTCAAAAAAAATTCTTAACTGAGGTAGTCAATTTTCTAATTGTGAAATGTGAATCAGATAGACACTAGACATTGATACCTTTCCTGTATTGATATTCTATAGGGTGAAAATGATTGTGATTTATATCTATCAACACTCACCCATCGCCTTGTAGAAAGGGCTATAGTGTTCAATATCCATAATGACATGCTACACAACAGACCACTTCTAATAGATCATGTCAGAGTGTCAATTATTGTATCCCTAGAGCTGAACGTCGAGCTACATGTTCCAATTGATGATGTAGATATTCATACGGTCAAACAAGCTCTAGGAACATTCATCGCATAGCCATCACATCTTGTAAAAAACATGTCGACAATGAGGTATTCATTTCCAATTTAATTTTCAAGTTAAACCTTAAACATTTAATGAAAAAATGTCTGAACCGAGCATGTTATTACAAATGGACAAAGGGAAGGGGGTGAAATGAAAGAATGGATTCAAAACCATCTCAAGGATTAACCAACTGATCAAAATGATCTACCCAAAGCACCTTACCCCCCCCCCCCTCCTCGGTTCTATATCCATATTTATTGTCATTGAAGGCTCATGTGGATATGAAGTTGAAAGATGGTGGTAATCACATAATTTATTTTGAATAAAATATGTACGGAGGGGAAGATCCAGACATCATTAGTGTTGAGAATGAAACTGAAATCCTCGACTATGATTGGTTAGGAAGATCAGTTGTAAATATTTACATGAGGTATGTTTTCATGATTTGATTTTCCAAAATATGATATACTATGATAATTATGACTAAATACATTTTATATTTTTCACAGGTGTATATATGAAAACCAATTGAAGGGATTTCCCCATGAACAAAAATTTAGACTCGTTAGTCCTCACGTCACCTCTACATAACAAGAAGACATAACTTCCAACAAATATAGTGAAATAGTGGCAGGACTACTCAAATCATTTAACAGCAAAATTACGGATGACAGATTCTTCTTAATACCAATGATGCAGGGGTAAAAATATATAATTTAATCATATCAAATATATTTTAATTTCTTTCATTACTTATTCTTTTTTGTGTTCTTAGGCAGCATTGGATGCTCATTGCGGTCAATTTGGATACTCCAAAGATTTATTTTCTGGATTCAATGCATGGATATCCAATATACCGACCACAAATGATGGCGTTTATAAATTTTTAATACACTACGTCCAACATTTTAGAAATAAACATCCAATTATATAATTTACATTATCTTTTAATGAGGATTCTATTATGATAGGGTGGTGCATGAATATCATCTACATCATGGAATGAGGCCAGGGGAAAAGGACAAGAAACCTGACAAGTACTATGAATGGATACAAATCATGGTATATATAATAAGATTTCACTATCCAAACACATAAAAAAAATACTTATTTTTCTCAATGTTTCTGCAGTTCCTGAAAGAAACAAACGATAAAGACTGTGGTTATTATGTTTGTAAATTTATGAAAGAGATCATATTTCATGAACAAACTAGCATCCCTGAAGAGGTATTTTTGAAGATAATTGTTATTTCATTTAAAATACTTATTAATCCTTTGTGTATTTATATTTTTTCAGTACTACCATGACTGCCAAAAATAGACATATTCACAAGATGATATAGGTGTGCTTAGATTCAAATGGGCAGCATACCTGATGGAAGAATGTACAAATATAGAATAAAGATGGTAAACTTCTCAAATAATTTCGACTTTAATAATCTTGTATGTCTTATCTTTCTCTTTGTTTGATGGTAATGTTGTGATTTGTACGGGCTAAATGCCCCACTGAAAATCATGGTCATTGGTGGTCCTTGTTTGTGCACTAAATGAATTGCATGTTGATTGGTTTTTAAAAAAAAAATTAGTGGTCCTCATTTATAGGGTATATGTGTTGTTGATATACCACAAAAGATAACGAGTATCCAGAAGGGGTTTCCCCATCCCTTGAGTTTTTTTGTGACATCTTAAGACATAATGGGCAGAGGAGCTTACTCCACTCTTCTCATTTTCAACATCTAGAAGGGTTTTTCTCCAAAAATATCGATTCAATCTGCAACATTGGCAGTTCCCCTCTTTAGTCGACCCAGTGAAGAACCAACTGTCATATATTCATTCGGATGTCCTGAATATATGATAGTTGGTTCTTCACTAGGCTGACTAAAGCTATGTTGTAGAAGGAGGATGTTATTCTATGTCAACCATACAGGGATCAAAGGTTTTTCCATAATCCTTCTAAACTGGGTAGATTGAGCATATTGAGTAGGTCATGTCTCTTTTTTAGGTTTCAATGGCAAGGGTGCATTGATTTTCAGGCATAAAAATGTACTTAAAATTTATTCTGATACTTTAGGACAACGATCCATGAGTCATTTGTGACGTGTAGGAATCAATCGTACCTCAATCTGACGCACAATGTCATCAGTATGACTCCAAATGTGTCTTTATTTAAAATTGACATTAATTCAAGTAAAAAAAACACAACTGACATACTAAAAATCGAGGAAATGCATTCTGATTGTTTTGATACTTTAGGACAACAATCTATCAGTCATTTGTGATGTGTAGGAATCAACCACACCTCAGTCTGACGCACGGTGTCACCGGTATGACTCCAAATGTGCCTTGTTATTTAAAATTCACATTAATTCAAATAAAAAACACAACTAACATACTGAAAACTGAGAAAACGCATTCGGATTGTTTTGATACATTAGAACAATGATCCATGAGTCAGTTGTGATGTGTAGGAATCAACCCCACCTTAATCCGACGAACGGTGTGACCGATATGACTAAAAGTGTCCGCTGTGAGTTTAAAATTGACATTTTGGTTCAAAACGTGTCACTCACTGAAAACAAAGCAAACGCGCTCCAATTGTCTTCCAAATTAAGGATAGAAATTCGTAAGTCCTTTGTGACGTGTATGAAGTAGTCGCGCGTCAAACCGATGCACGATGCGACCGGTATGACTCAAATTGTATGTTTTCGGTTTGAAATGGCATTTTAGTAAAAAACACAACTGACATACTAAAAATTGAGGAAATGCATTCCGATTGTTTTGATATTTTAGGGCAACAATCTATCAGTCATTTGTGATGTGTATGAATCAACTGCACCTCAATACGATGTACAGTGTGACCAGTATAACTCCAACTGTGTCTTTATTTAAAATTGACATTAATTCAAGTAAAAAAACACAACTGACATACTGAAAACTGAGCAAACGCATTCGGATTGTTTTGATACTTTAGGACAATGACCCATGAGTCAGTTGTGACGTGTAGAAATCAACCCCACCTCAATCTGACGCACTATGTCATCAATATGACTAAAAGTGTCCGTTATAAGTTTAAAATTGACATTTTAGTTCGAAACTTGTCACTCACTAAAAACAAAGAAAATGCGCTCCAATTGTCTTCCAAATTAAGGGAAACGATTCGTAAGTCCTTTATAATGTGTATCAAGCAGTCTCACGTCAAACTGACGCACGATGCGACCAATATGACTCAAATTGCATGTTTTCAGTTTGAAATGACATTTTAGTAAAAAAACACAATTGTCATACTAAAAACCGAGGAAATGCATTCCGATTGTTTTGATACTTTAGGAAAACAATCTATTAGTTATTTGTGACGTGTAGGAATCAACCGCACCTCAATACGACGCACGGTGTCAACGGTATGACTCTAAATGTGTCTTGTTATTTAAAATTGACATTAATTCAAGTAAAAAACACAACTGACATACTGAAAATCGAGCAAACCCATTCGGATTGTTTTGATACTTTAGGACAAAAATCCATGAGTCAGTTGTGACGTGTAGGAATCAACCTCACCTCAATTTGACGCACAGTGTTATCAGTATGACTAAAAGTGTCTGTTACGAGTTTAAAATTGGCATTTTAGTTCAAAACATGTCACTCACTGAAAACAAAGCAAACACACTCCAATTGTCTTCTAAATTAAGAACATTGATTTGTAAGTCCTTTGTGACGTGTATCAAGCAGTCTCACATCAAACTGACGCACGATGCGACCGGTATGACTCAAATTGCATGTTTTCAGTTTGAAATGACATTTTAGTAAAAAAACACAACTGACATACTGAAAACTGAGGAAATGAATTCCGATTTATTTTGATACTTTAGGACAACGATCTATCAGTCATTTGTGACATGTAGGAATCAACCGTACCTCAATCTGACACACAGTGTCACCGGTATCACTCCAAATGTGTCTTGTTATTTAAAATTGGCATTAACTCAAGTAAAAAAACACAACTGACATACTGAAAACTGAGCAAACGCATTCGGATTGTTTTGATATTTTAGGACAACGATCCATGAGTCGGTTGTGACGTGTAGGAATCAACCCCACTTCAATCCAACGAATGGTGTGACTGATATGACTAAAAGTGTCTGCTATCAGTTTAAAATTGACATTTTAACTCAAAACGTGTCACTCACTGAAAACCAAGCAAACGCACTCCGATTGTCTTCCAAATTAAGGATAGCAATTCGTAAGTCCTTGACGTGTATGAAGCAGTCTCACGTCAAACCGACGCACGATGCGACCGGTATAACTCAAATTGCATGTTTCCAGTTTGAAATGACATTTTAGTAAAAAAAAAATACAACTTGCATACTAAAAACCAAGGAAATGCATTCCGATTGTTTTGATACTTTAGGACAACGATCCATCAGTCATTTGTGACGTGTATAAATTAACCACACCTCAATACGACGCATGGTGTGACCAGTATAACTCCAAATGTGTCGTTTTTATTAAAAATTGGGATTTTTTTAATGTATTATTCATATTAATGTTTAATTTATTTCTTTATAGTATTACTAATGTAATATTTTTTTTTTATATAGGTGAAACCTTTTTCTCGAGTTGGGATGATTTGTTCGGCGACTATTACCATCGGAGGACATTTTTTAGAGGGGACCACGGACGTCAAAAGAGAAAACATTAATGTTTTTAACTGTTTGTTGGATATTTGTAAATGTAATTTTATAAAATATCGTTCAAAATGTATATAGAAGTGTTTTTTTGGTATATACCATGAGTGAATATTTTTGTATTCATGATATCAATTAAATGTATATAGCATTGTTTGTCAAACTTTTGTGTGTGCTGCTTGTTTTTTCATCATTTGCATCGTGTATGTGGTTCTTTTATATATACTATGAGTGATTATTTTTTAGCAGGTTTTTGCTGGTTTGTGCAGGTTATTTTTGCTAGTTTGGTTATTTTGGTCTGCTGTTTATTTTTTACAGGTTGTTGGGTGTGCTGTTATATAAACAGCACACCCAGACAGAGAAGCTTTTATCAGCGTTTTTTTAGCGCTGATAAAGGGAACCCCTTTAATAGCGGCTTGATTAACAGCGCTAAAAAGCGTTGATAAAGACCTTTTTTTAACGCTGAAAAAAAACCTGTTTTGTGTTAGTTATTTGAAATAGGCCAAATTGATTTTGAGTTCCAATGGTCATACCCATTTGAGAATATATACAATTTGTGGCATTCAAAATAGGTATACATCCTTATCCAAAAGAATGATATTTTATCTTAAGATACACCCCCAAACCTATAGACATATCTAAAGATCATTTCAATATCATCCAAACATTCAAATAATTTTCTATACCTCATTCTTCTATCTACACATTATTCTCATTTTTTCACAAGCACCATAAATTTCTTATTATTGTAAAATAATAAGAAATTTAGGTTGCGTTTAGTTTTACAAAGCACTTCCTATTTTCAAATACTGATCCGGTAATAATGGATTTATCTTCAAATAGAATGACTTCATAATATGTCTTGACAACTTGCATCTAAACAATACTACACACAGTGCCACCACCATCCCCAACACTCAACTACAATTGAAATCATATCCCATTTGATTTCACATTTAGTGATCCAAGCATGGCACCAAATGAAAGGGCACAGTCTGTATAAAACAGAAATTCAAATAAGTCAGACAATTATTATATATCGTAAGGTATGCATCTCAGGTGCTACCACTGACAAAATTCAATCACTGTAGTATGGGTTAGCACCATCACAAGAAGGAAGAGGACTAGAAAAATGAAAATCAGTGGAAACCCCCTGGACCAGACTATATGCCGCACCCGTCATCCCCGCCGATCCGGCTCGAAGACCCATCCATTCGTTTCCGCTTCAACTTACTTCTGCTGTTCTCAGATTCTCTCTCATCGACAAAAGATAAGAATGTACGAAGGCTCGGAGAATGGGTGGTGGTGGTGGTGGTGGTGGTGGTGGTGGTGAGGGCCGAGGGATCAGACTCTTCGTGAACTTGCTGATAAAATTGGTGCACTATCAAGCAGAAGTAGATGAGGAGAGCCAGGAAGAAAGCAGCCCCACATAAAAGGAAGAGTCCCCCGAAGCTCTTCAGATGCAGCTGATCCGAATCGATCGCAGAGCTCTGCACGCTACAAGCCGTCTTTGTCAACCATTTGTCATGGATCTTTTGAAGCTCGCCATTCTCCGATAACTTGAGAATGGCAGTCGACATGTCAACGGCCAAGGGAGAGTCCCTTGGAAATGCCTGTTGAAAACATGAACACCGAGACATGAATACAAACAGCTATATTATGAAAAAAGGCATGGTACTTGAGATTGGTAGAAACAGTTCT
Organism: Viscum album; assembly: GCA_963277665.1. Classification (NCBI taxonomy): domain Eukaryota; kingdom Viridiplantae; phylum Streptophyta; class Magnoliopsida; order Santalales; family Viscaceae; genus Viscum; species Viscum album. The sequence continues at coordinate 1,947,042,142 of OY728128.1, read as the reverse complement.
ATCTGAATTTCTAGAGAAACCATTTATAAAATTTACTGGAAAAGCATTTTCTCAATAAACAATCTTCAAACACTTGGGCATAAACACTTGGGCTCTGTTTGGAAATACTTAATGAAATCTAACACTTACGTTTGTTATCATTTATTGAAAACTGCTTCGAGGGTCCATTTTCCAGCACTTCCTGGTTGAAAACTGCATATAGCACTTATAACTTATGATAAATGTTTTTCCGCAAGTGCTTTCAGATTGCTTATTAAAATAATGTTTTTTGGCCACTTATTTAAGTGATTTTCTTCTGGGTAAGTGTTTTTCAGAAAACAGACCAGGAGGTACTTAAAAAAAACATGTAGCTTTTCAACAAATGCTGCCAAACAGAGCCTAAAAAACAATTATTCAATAATTCTGTTTGTTTCAGCTTAAAATATAAATGATTTTGATGTACTTTTGCATGATTTTTAAAAAAAAGTTCTTTTGTGTTTAGGTTATAATTACAAAATCATTTTTCATTTTCAACAAAATCAATTTTTAAAAATTGTTGATCAAAGTAGCTTTTCAAAAAAGCAGAAAAGTAATTATTTTAGATTCTAATTTTTTTTTTTTTAAATGTTGAACAAACCATAATTTTATAGTATTGTTTTTTAATAAAAAATTAAGCAATCTGAAAACACTTACCCAAATCATTTCTTATAAGGCCCTGATTGACAACACTGATTTAAAACTGTTTATAACACTAACAATTCCGATAAGCAATTTGAAAAAATGATGTTTGCTATGCTTTTGAAAAAACACTTACACTTAAATTTCCGAGGAAAACCACTTAAATAAATGACATAAAAAACTATCAATAAGCAATCAAGGAATACTTACACAGAAACACTTTGTCATAAGTAATTTTCAACAGGTGTCATCAAACTAACCATCATTGAAAAAGTGTGTCTCGGACACTTATTTAATTGGGTTTCTTCTAAAATTTAAGCCTGTGTGTTTTTTTAGAAATAGAACAGACACCGCTTATTTTTTCAAACAGTTTGTCGTAAGTGTTATAAGCAACTTTCAATAAGTGGTGTCAAACAGAGCCCAAGAAAAAGTGTCAAGAATTCCATGTAAGTCCAATGAAGTTGCCAAGAGGCTTACAAATCCCCATCCGCCCCTTGTAAACTGTGTGCCAACAATCGAGAACTTGCAATGGTTGGAGAGGAAGACTCCAATATAGGGGCCTTCATCCACCACGGCAGAAACCATTCCATTCTCAAGAGCTGCTGCATAATCATCGGGAGTCCCAAGAGCAACAAGCCTGGATTTAGGGATGTGGAGTTCCTCACTCATATAATTTTCTGCAAAGGATCCTACCTGGAACCCAATGCGATCATCGTTGGCTATCAGGGATTTGATTCCTTTAATAGGAGATGATAGGTGCTGTAGCATGAGGATTGATGTCAGGCTCGCAGTGTAGCTCGAGTTAATAATCAGAACCACAAAAAGCCAGATTATCAGAACAACACGGCCAAGCGTGCTCACTGTGTTCTCTCCTGAAAATATGAAGGAGCCCTCAAAATAGCTTCCCATAAAACTCCTAGACTAGATATAGAAGAAGATAATTCAATCCATATATACACCAACCAAATAGAAGGTTACGGAGATTCAACTTACTGTGTGAGAAAAATAGAGTCGACAAGCTAAACCTGAAAGGTAGGGAAACAGAACTTTGGGGTTATAGGAAAGCAGATGAGATGGGTAAATGATGCAATCAAAGTTCATAGGCCCTTAGGCCCTGTTTGGTTCCTAGAAAGTAAATTGAAGAAAAGGATTATAAAGGGAAGAAAAATTAAAAGATGGTGTTTGGTTAGAGATGGAAAATAATTTAATAATATTATAATATTGAAATATTAATTAATAAATAAAAGTAGATAACATTATTTATTTTAGTTTTTATTTTAGATTTCAAGCTATTTTCCCCTGTTTCCTCCCATGTGAGGGAAAAGGTAGAATTTTCATGAAAACTCAAGTTTTCAAACAAACGTGTGTTAAGGAAAATGCTCAGCTTTCCTTTCCATTAATTTTATTAAAACAGGCAGGGGTCAAAGGCCTCTTTTGATTAAAGAAAGAAAGATAGCCCTCTTTTAGCAGGGCTGAGAGGTAACCCTAAACATGGCCTGAAGGCCCAGAGGCCCATAGGCCTTACAATAATAAAATGGCCTGAGGGCCCAAGATCCCAGATATAAGGAGATGACCCGGAGCCTATTAATGTTTATTTTACTTGTTTTAAATTTCCTGTTTTTTTCTTCTGTTTCTCCCATGAATGAGAGGAAACAAATTCATCTATATGAGAAAACCGGGCTTGTCATGGAAACCCAGGTTTACAAGCAAGCAGACCTCAAGGAAAATGCTCGAATTTCCTTTCTATTCCCTCTAACCCCTCGCAACCAAACAGGGCCATGGGCTAGGTGCAAATTATCCTCTCCGATAATATTACAGTACTGGAGAGTCAAGTATACCATTTGCAGTTCATTTCCTAGTGAAATTCCATTTTAGTTCATTTTCAGGTGAAATTTCACTGGGAAATGAACTAAAAATGTGTACTTGACTCTCCCGTGCTGGAATTTTACTAGAGAGGATTCTGGTCTGAGGCTAGGTGGTTGGAAGAGACAGAGACTCGAGTCCTTACCACAAAACCGTGACAACTTGTCTCCTCGGCGGCCCTCGAAACTCATCATTTAGTCTATGTTCCAGAATCCACACAACCGATCCAACAACAATAAACGACAAGGCAATGCCAGCCCACATTGAAGGAGTGAACGGCCTCAAAAAAGGCCATGCATTTGAGTGTGACTTCCGGACTAGAGCTACAACAACCAAGCCTGAATCGATATATGGCTGAGTAAAATCTATGAACTTCGTACGGTTCGTGACAATTGCAATGTCACCAACAGCAGCATCAAAGGTCTGTAAAATCAAGACCAAAACGTTACAAACCCCATTATCCAAACTCGAGTTAATAACGGCTAACAAAACAATTATATTCAGTTTACTCACATTTGATGTGATCTTATTCAAAAGGTCGGCATAGCTCGGATTCTCATGACCATTCCCAAAAAGAACGAACTCATAGGGGACCCCATATGCAAGCAAATTCATGGCACCGATGAACACATCGATGCAATAACCTTGAATAGCACCAGTATCTTTGTTTAGAGAGACAAACTCCTTATAACTAACTCGATTAGGGACTCCAATCTTCAACCGCCTTCCATTATTAGAAACAACCCACCCATGGGGCTTCTCAGTTGTTCTTCCAGGCCAAACTACACTACGTAATTGTTGGCTTGAAACTGATCGATTCGGAGGGTTCGCATAAAGAATCTCCGGGGGCACGATAGAAAGTCCGGAATAGTTCGACCAGTATCCAATCTGATTGTATCCAGTTCCAATTACGTTAATGACATCAAAGGCAGGATATAATAGCGATCTATCGGCAGTGAACTGAATCGGCCCCGTCACACCAGTCGTATTGGTCCACATAACATTTGTGAGCAACTGTTCCCCACCATTGAAGAAGCTCAATGAATCCATATTCAGAATCCCATGAGCAATGCTATTCAAACGGGTGTTATTCGAGAATGACAACGTGCCACCCTGATCCCACAACAGTTTGACCGCATGGGCAATCATCCAAACCGTATCATAGGCATACAGACCATAAGGGTTCAGCCCGATCGAGCCATTACTCAGACGATTCCACCGAGACACAAATGCATTTTTCTTCTTCGTGTCAGGAGTGTGTGGGCGCAGCGTAAGAACTCCTTGGTAAGGATTTGGGTAAAGGGGCGGCGTCGAATCTAAAACAGTAGAGAGCCAGCTAGTAGCAATCCAAACATACCCAGGCTGCATCATGTTAAGAGACTCGGCCACATTAAGGACCAAGGAGCCCACTGCAGAGTAAGCATGGATGATGATTATTCGAGATTCTACTAGGGTAACCTTAAGTAATTGATTCATCACATCATCTCGAGTGGCGGCCAACTCAGGTGAAAGAACTGCTTTATAAGAAATCTTGCAGCGTCTCTCCACAAGTTTATCGCTCAACACAGATATGCCATTTCGGAATTGATCATCATCGGTGTAAACTGCAACAACCTCTGCCCAGCCAAAATAGCTGATCATCTCAGCAATGGCAGCCATCTGGAACATATCATTGGGCGCTGTTTGGATGAAGTATGGGTACTGGAGAGAGGAGAGCGTGGGGTCTAGAGCCGTGAAGGATAATAAAGGAACATGAAGTTCATTTGCAAGATGTGAGAGTACGTGAGCCATTACAGAAGACTGCGGACCAATAATAGCCACTGTATCGTTTTCCATGTATTGTAATGCTACAGAAGAACACAAGAACAGTACTAAATCAAAGACGGGCGAAATTCAACAAAGAAGTGACCAGGAAAGAAGATATACTAACCCCCAATGATGGACATGAATCCGCTGTAGTCGGAATCGTGCATGGATATCGCTATTTTGCTTCCGCCAAGAATGCTGGGATCAGAATTAATATCTTCTTCAGCAGCCTTCATGGCGATCTTTGCAACCCGGCCGTTAATGGTTCCAAAGCTAAAAATCGATCCAATGTTCACAGTAGCCGGTCGTGGGTTTTTCTGGGATGACGCTTCCGCATAAAGAAAGCATATGAACAAAACCCAAACTACAGTCATGGCTTCGTTTCCTAGGGCTCAATGAATACTCCTCATGGGAGCTGAGCTGACATGACTCCAATTCAAAAACAGTATCGGGGAAGCATAATAAAAAACTGCAAGAGCAAGGAAACCAGAAGGCAAAGCAGTGAAGCTCACGAGGTGTGGGAATTCCCACAGTAACCAGAAACAGTGGACGGAAAGGCATAAACGAGCCCCGTCGCCATGTGTGAATAAGAAGTACCCACGTAGGTCTGGCTCGTCGTCCCGATTCCAGTGCCTCGTCAGGAAGACAAACCATCAGGCCTATAAACAAAAGCAAACACACGGCCACCCATCATTGAAAGAGACCCAGACAAGGGATGGCCTATTGCTATTGATTATGAAAAGGGAGGGAGAAAGAAGACAAAACTTGCCAACATTTCATCATGGGACTACTTGCGGAAAGAGGAGGAATCGAATTGCTCGGTGAACTGGGTTTCCACTAATCTTGTCGAAGCACACTGATCTCGTCTCACCCGCCTGACCAGACGAGAGGGGCGGTCGAAGCCAAAGCCGCAGCAGTCTGTAACAAGGAAATAGAACGCTGAATCAACAGTCCGTAACAAGGGGATGGGATCAGCAACAAAATGGCAACACCTCCAGGGAGAAAAAAAATCAATTTCTAAGCCGTCTCTTGTCGTCATGCACAGGAAACGCGTGTTTTGGATGGAGAGTGATGACGAACTACCAATTGACCGAGGGGTCTCCTCGTGCATCATCCTACTGGGAATCGTTGATGGCCACGGAACCCATCCACCGCGAAGCTTCAAGATTCCCGGCACATGTGATGGTCCATACGTGGAAAGATTTTCATGTTGTTTTATTTAATATTGGGTAAATTAATTTGTTGATCACATTGTACTTTGACTTAGTGCATTTGTAAATTTTAGGAGAAATGACAAATGTGGATCAAAAGTTACCCCTAATACTTGAGAAGGATCTCAGGCAGTTATGTGAACAGTGTTTTTTACTGTTCACAAAACTGATCGTGGTCCTTTTTTGGTATTAGGGGGAACTTTTGGTCCCCCGTTGTCATTCCCCCTAAATTTTATTATGTCGGGTCTAGTAGTAAGAGGGAAAACCTAGGATATTTTGGCTATATAGGGTTTTTTTTTTAAAAAAAATGGGTTTAGGGTATGCGTAATTAGGGAAATGGGTCAAAGCGCCACTTGAAGTGGCGCCTGACCAATTTTGAGAGCATAGCGTCACTTGAAGTGGCGCTGATAGTGTACAACATATGTTGGCAGGACGGTGCCGCCCCCCAATTGTCAAAGGGGGGCTGGTGGTGGTAGATGGTGGGTGGCCAACCCCCACCAAATCATCCAGTGGGATAGAGGATGGCAGGGGGAGAGACAACCTATATAAAGGGCTCTCTCCCATGAGTTTTATCATCCGATCATTTTGATCTCATCCGGTTCTCAAATTCTCCATTTATTTGCGGTTTTTTGTGAGGTAGTTTTCCCCTTTATTCAAGAGCGAATTTTACGAGGGTTTTCTCCTTGTAATAGTGAGGGAGTGTGTACTCACTTTTACCCCATAGTGATCCTTCTATTTGCCCGTGGTTTTTTACCCCTTCCATTTGGGGGGTTTTCACGTTACATCTGGTGTCCCTTTTATTTCCGCATTTTGCACTTTATTTTTATCTTGTAATTATCGCTGCACCGGTGGGTCAACCATTTACGGTCCTAACAAGTGGTATCAGAGGCAAGGTTCTGGCCTGGTGTTGTTCACATTTTCGGGTATTAATAATTCTCGTAAATTTGAGTATACTCTGTGATTGCAACTCCGGTTGATCTGTCACATCAGAAAAAATTTATTGAGATTCTTAAATACACCGTTGTGAAACGGAGAAGGTTCTGGACTGACGGCGTGTCCAGATTGTGGCGAAATTCGAGATCGAAAAATTCAACGGGAATAATTTTTCGTTGTAGAAAATGAAGATGCAGGCAGTGCTGAGGAAGGATAATTGCCTACTGGCAATTGGCGAAAAGCCGGCGGGTGTGACGGAGGAGAAATGGAACGATATGGACGAGAATGCTATTGCCAACATCCATTTGGCTTTGGCAGACGGGGTCCTATCGAGCATTGCGGAGAAAAAAACGACAAAGGAAATATGTGATACTCTAACGAAGCTATACGAGACCAAGTCACTGCACAACAAAAATTTTCTGAAGAGAAAATTGTACACTCTTCGGATGGCGGAGTCATCATCGGTGACCGACCACATCAACAACCTTAATACTATGTTCGCTCAGCTCACGGTGTTGGGCTATAAAATTGCGGATACTGAACGTGAGGAGATTATACTCCAGAGTTTGCCAGATTCGTATGACCAACTCATCATCAACCTCACCAACAATGTCCTAACATATATGCTGCTCTTTAATGATGTTGCAGCCGCGATTCTTGAAGAAGAAAGTCGGCGCAAGAACAAAGAGGACAGACAGATAACTTCGCACCAAGCAGATGCTCTGTCAATGGAGAGAGGAAGGATGATGGAGCGTGGTTCCAGTGGGAGCCAAAATCACGACAGGTCCAAATCAAGGAGTAAGAAGAAGAACATCACATGTTTCAATTGTGGCAAGAAGGGGCACATCAAGAAGGATTGTTGGAATAAGAAGAGTGGTGAAAAGAACTCTCAGGGGAATGTGGTGAATATTTCTGGAAAAGGAGATATACTAGTCAGTGAAGCGGCAACGACTACTGGAAGCAGGAATCATCTCGACGATGCATGGATTATCAACTCAGGAGCAACATGGCACATGACGTCTCGACGAGAATGGTTTGACCAATATGAAACCATCCCGGAAGGACTTCTGTACATGGGGAACGATCACACTCTGAAGATCGTTGGAGTCGGTACCATCAAACTGAAGATGCATGGTGGTATTGTTCGAACCATCCAATGAGTACGTCATGTGAAGGGCCTGAAGAAGAACATATTGTCTTTGGGACAATTTGATGACATCAGATGCAAGACTCGCACAGAGAATGGAGTGATGAGAATCGTGATGGGAGCGCTTGTGGTAATGAAGGTGGAGAAGATCTCAAAGAACCTGTACGTGCTTATGGGTGAAACGTACAAGGAGGCGGAGATAGTTGTTGCATCAACTACCTCGACGGAAGCATTGACGACGTTATGGCATCAGAAGCTTGACCATATGTCAGAACGAGGCCTGAAGATTCTTGCGGATCAGAAGTTTCTACCTGGGCTGACAAAGGTATCCTCACCATTTTGTGTGCATTGTGTTTTGAGCAAGCAACGCATGTTAAATTTCGGGACGTCAACAGCAAGAAGTCAGGAGATCTTGGAGTTGATTCATTCCGATGTTTAGCAAGCACCGGTTATATTCCTGGGAGGAGCAAGGTACTTTGTATCATTCATTGATGATTATTCCAGGAGATGTTGGGTGTACCCAATCAGGATGAAGACAAATGTTTTTGAAGTCTTCAAAACATTCAAAGCACGAAAGGAGCTTGACTCTGGAAAGAAGATCAAGTGCTTGAGGACAAACAATGGTGGAGAATATACAAGCGAAAAATTTGATACTTTTTGTCAACAGGAAGGAATCAAAAGGCAGTTCACGGTGGCGTACACTCCTCAGCAGAATGGAGTGGTAGAGCGGATGAACAAAACCCTGTTAGATAGAACAAGGGCGATGCTGAAGACTGTAGGTATTGCCAAAACTTTTTGGGTAGAAGCAGTGAATACCGCATGTTATGTGATCAACCGATCTCCTTCAATGGCGATTGAGCTGAAGACACCGATGGAGATGTGGACTGATAAACCCGCTGACTATTCTCGGTTACATACTTTTGGAAGTCCTGTATATGCAATGTTTAATGACCAGGAAAGATCGAAGTTGGATTCGAGATCCAGGAAATGTATCTTCTCGGGGTACGCTGATGGTGTGAAGGGGTATCATTTGTGGGATCCCACTGCCCACAAATTTATCATCAGCAGAGATGTCATTTTTGCAGAAGACAAGGTGCAAATGACAACTGATCAAGACATGAAGAAGGAGAATACAGAAACTACAACATTCAAAGTAGAGGACAATTCCAAGGAAGAATCGGTTTCCTCTGAAGCATTACCAGAGCACGATGATCAAGTATCGGTTGAGTCTGGACCACGATGGTCAACTCGGAAGAAAAGAGCACCAATATGACACTCAGACTATGTCACTGAGAGCAATATTGTGTGTTGCTTATTGACGGAGGATGAAGATCCATATTATTTTATGGAGGCGACCCAGAGTTCAGATGTATCCTCATGGATGGTGGTGATGCAGGAGGAACTTGAAGCTCTGTACAGGAACAAGACTTGGGATCTTGTTCCATTACCTCGTGGAAGGAAGGCTATCAGAAAAAATGGGTCTTTAAGATCAAGCGGGATGAAAAGGACCAGGTGGAAAGATATCGTGCAAGATTGGTGGTCAGAGGATTTTCTCAGAAGGAAGGTATTGATTTCAATGAAATATTTTCTCCTGTTGTTAGACTGACGACTGTTCGGTTAGTTCTGGCGATGTGTGCAGCATACAACTTACATCTAGAGCAGCTGGATGTGAAGAATGCTTTTCTCTATGGTGATCTTGATGAAGAGATATATATGCTCCAACCTGAAGGATTTTTAGAAGAAGGCAAAGAGAAATTGGTTTTCAGGTTGAACAAATCTCTGTACGGTCTCAAATAGGCGCCGAGGTGTTGGTACAAAAGATTTGATTCCTATATCATGAGCCTTGGGTACGACAGACTTCATTCAGATCCTTGTGCATATTTCAAGGGTTCAGATGGTAATGATTTCATCATTCTTCTGTTGTATGTGGATGACATGTTGGTTGCAGGCCCCAACAATGATCAGATCCAGGAGACGAAGGCACAGTTAGGGAGTTTGATATGAAGAACTTGGGACCAGCAAACAAGATTCTTGGGATGCAGATTTACCGAGACAAAAATAATGGGAAGATTTGGCTATCACAGAAGAGTTACTTACAGAGAGTCTTGAAATGCTTCAACATGCAAGACTGTAAGCCAATCTCTACCCATCTTCCTATTAATTTCAAGTTATCCTCCATGATGAGTCCTAGCAGTGAAGCAGAGAGGATGAAAATGTATCGAGTACCGTATGCATCAGCAGTGGGTAGTCTAATATTCGCTATGGTTTGTACTAGACCAGACATTGCACATGTAGTGAGAGCAGTTAGTCGGTACATGGAGAATCCAGGACGGGAGCATTGGAGCATAGTGAAGAGGATCCTGAGATACATCAAGGAGACCTCAAATGTTGCATTATGTTATGGAGGACCAGATTTTACTGTCAGAGGATATGTTGATTCAGATTTTTCAGGTGATTCTGACCGGAGGAAATCCACTACTAGTTATGTGTTTACTCTTGCAGGAGGAGCTGTGAGCTGAATTTCAAAGTTACAGTCAGTTGTGGATTTATCCACAATAGAGGCATAGTATATGGCAGCTACATAGGCTTGCAAAGAGGCGATTTAGATGAGAAGGTTGTTAGAGGAGCTCAGGCAAAGACAGACACAGATTCCATTGTTTTGTGACAGTTAGAGCGCCTTTCACGTTGCGAAGAATCTATCTTTTCATTCCAGGACGAAGCACATTGGGATACAATATCACTTTGTCTGAGATGTGGTGGAGGAAGGAAGTGTGGATATGCAGAAGATTCATACTAAAGAAAATCTGGCAGATTTCCTAATGAAGGCGATTAACACTGATAAGTTCAGATGATGTAGATCCTCGAGTGACCTTGCAGAGACTTGAGCAGCATGTTTAGAAGATAGAAAGGATGTGAAGATGTGATTGGTTTACAATCAAATCTCCAAGTGGTAGATGTGTTGGAAGGACGGTGTCGCCCCCCAATTGTCAAAGGGGGGCTGGTGGTGGTAGATGGTGGGTGGTCAACCCCCACCAAATCATCCAACATGATAGAGGATGGAAGGGGGAGAGGCAGCCTATATAAAGGGCTCTCTCTCGTGAGTTTTATCATCCGATCATTTTGATCTCATCCGGTTCTCAAATTCTCCATTTATTTGCGGTATTTTGTGAGGAAGTTTTCCCCTTTATTCAAGAGAGAATTTTATGAGGGTTTTCTCCTTGTAATAATGAGGGAGTGTATACCCACTTTTACCCCATAGTGATCCTTCTATTTTCCCGTGGGTTTTACCCCTTCCATTTGAGGGTTTTTCCACATTACATCTGGTGTCCCTTTTATTTCCGCATTTTGTACTTTATTTTTATCTCGTAATTATCGTTGCACCGATGGGCCAATCATTTATGGTCCTAACAGTATACACGATCAGCGCCACTTCAAGTGGTGTTGAGGCCTGATGAGGCCTATAAACCCCCCCCCCCCACTTCCCATCCCCACTTCTCATCCCCTTACTTCCTCACTCTCTCTCTCTACTTCGGTTGTTCTGCCCACATAGCCACCTCTCTACAAATTTGAGGTAATCCTTGTTTTAAATTTATTTAATATTTTGATTTATTTAAATATTTGTTTAATTCATAGAATTATTTTATAATTATTATATTATATTTAGAAATAGTAATAGTTTTTTTAAAATTAAGTAATTAATTAGTTATAAGTAGGTGATTAATTAATTATAAGAAGGTGATTAATTAATTATAAGAAGGTAATTAATTAATTATAAGTAGGTGATTAATTAATTATAAGTAGGTAATTAATTAATTATAAGCAATTGATTAACTATCGTTAAGCAATTAATTAATTATCGTTAAGAAATTAATTAATTATTGTTAGGCAATTAATTAATTATCGTTAGGAACTTAATTAATTATCCTTAGACAACTAATTAAATGTGATTAGACAACTAATTAAATGTGATTAGGCAACTAATTAAATACGATTAGACATTTAATTAGTTGTGATTAGGCACTTAATTAATTGCGATTAGGCACTAAATTAGTTGTGATTAGACACTTAATTAACTGTGATTAGACACTTAATTAAATGTGATTATTCACTTAATTACATGTGATTAGGAACTTAATTAAATGTGATTAGACACTTAATTAACTGTGATTAAGCACTTAATTAACTGTGATTATGCACTTAATTAAATGTGATTAGACACTTAATTAAATGTGATTATATACTTAATTAATTATGGTTAGGCAACTAATTAATTTTGATTAGGCAACTAATTAATTGTGATTAAGCACTAATTAATTGTGATTAGGAACTTAATTAAATGTGATTTGGCAGTTAATTAAATGCGATTAGGCACTAAATTAAATGTGATTAGGGAATTAATTAAATGTGATTAGGGAATTAATTAAATGTGAGTACGTAATTAATTAAATGTGATTAGGCAATTACTTAAATTACATGTGATTAGACAATTAATTAAATGTGATTAGGGAATTAATTAATTCTAATTAGGGAATTAATTAATTCTAATTAGGGAATTAATTAATTCTAATTAGGGAATTACTTAATTCTAATTAGGCAATTACTTAAATCTAATTATCATTAAGCAGTTAATTATTTATCATTAAGCAATTAATTAATTATCGTTAGACAATTAATTATCATTAGGCACTTTATTAATTATCATTAGGCAACTAATTAAATTTGATTAAGCAACTAATTAAATTTGATTAGGCAACTAATTAAATGTGACTAGACACTTAATTAATTGTGATTAGGCGCTTAATTAATTGTGATTAGGCACTTAATTAAATGTGATTAGGCACTTAATTAAATGCGATTATGCACTTAATTAACTATGATTAGATAGTTAAGTCTAATTAGGCAATTACTTAAATCTAATTAGGCAATTACTTAAATCTAACTAGGCAATTACGTAAATCTAACTAGGTAATTAATTAGTGAAGTAGTTATATTAATTAGTAAAGTATTTATATTAATTAGCAAAGTAGTTATATTAATTAGCGAAGTAATTATATTAATTAGCGAAGTAGTTATATTAATTAGCGAAGTAGTTATATTAATTAGTGAAGTAGTTATAGATTGCTTCTAGAATATACCCTTGCATTACATTCTAGGTATGATAATGAATTTAGTTTGTCATCTACCTTAACCTAAGTTTGTAATTGAAGTTATGAACTTGAATTTAGTAGTTGAATGTATTTTTTGTATATTAAGTGTTAGAGTTGTAATGAAATGAATGATCTCTTGAGTAAAGTATCCCTGGGTAGATGGGATTTGGGTTGGACCACATACTTTCCTGGAGGCTTGCCTTGTCTAGGAAAGTGAATGGGGTTGGCTATCTGTCGCTCCGGGCTTACTCATGTGGAGTTTTTCAATTTCATATAACTCTATGCTTTTACATGACTTGTTTGTGTACCTCATTCATATAATGCATGTGGATGTGTATGAATATGTTTGACTTATATTTTTGGGTAAGTAACACAAACTTGTGGGTTGTGTAAAGAGTTACACATCAATATGGTTTGAACATATTGATTTGGTGGAGGGATTAAGATTCCAACCTGAATTACTAGAAGCATGCATACATAATTTGATTCTCTAATCAAATTTAATTTATAATGATGGTTTATTTTAGATAAAAAAGATGGATGCCTATATTTATTGCAACGATCAAATAGTGGAGACAGAACAAGGATGTAGTTATAAGTATACATACAAAAGCTGTTGTGATGCTTGGAGGATGTACTACTTTGGAATCTATGCAAAGGAAAATTCATCGAAAGTTAAAACTGGTGAGGAATCAAGTGATATAGTCCATCACATTCAGACATCTTCAATATATAGATAGGTTTTGGCATGTGGCCTATCTGGTAAATGATGATGAAGATTGGGAATATGTACTTTCATTGGTTATGTATCTACCTGATAATCAAATGATGGATTTGTATGTCTCTATAGCTACAATGGAGGTTCCATCGACGTTGGAAGTTGGATAGTCTCAATGTCACGAGAATGTGTCATATGCTCCTACACATCAAGAATTTCCATCAGCATCGGTAGTTGTTCCATCATTTTCCTCGGCCACAGTTTTAATGGATATTCCTCCACATACTTTAGATGCACTGGTCGGTGATTTTGAGGATGATGACAATTTCGAAGAATAAGATGAAGAGGAAGTTGAAGAAGAAGAAGAACATGCAGAAGAACAGTCTGTTCCCACTCATGTGAGGTTCAACCGACCATTGAACCATCCTCTACTATTGGATTCATGGTCTAATGAAGGCATGAGTCGCTTGCCATAATTTGATTGGCCAGTTATTACTCCTAGTTCAGAATTTTCAGGAATCATTGGTGGCACAAATCGAGTGTCAAATGACATTGTTTTTTATATTGGTAGAGATTTTGATAGCAAAGAAACAACTAAAAATGTGATAAAACAATATCACATTGAAAGATATTACTCTTATGTTGTAAAAGAGTCAAAGAGGTCTTACTATTTGATTTGTTGTGACAAATATGAATCAAACTGTCAAATACGTCTGTGATCTAGAATTGATAACACTTTTCATAGCTGGCGCATCACTAGATTTACTCCACACACCTGTGTGAACCCAAGCTTGTCATTGGAACACTCTTAATTAGATGTTGATTTTTTTTCAACTATTATTGTTGAAATGATTGTGCATGTCAAGATGTTCCTGTGGTTCTGGTGATAGAGCGAATCAAACAAATTTTTGGGTATCAAATCTCTTACTGGAAGGCATGGGCGGCATGACAAAAGGCTATTGCGAAAGTGTACGGTGATTGGGACGACTCTTATAAAGTTTTACCACAACTTTTGGAGCTTTTATGCCACAATAATCAAGTGGTCTATCAGTTACATACTGCTGAATATGTTAACCAAGACAACCATGTTGATCGTTCAATGGTTGTGTTTGATAGATTATTTTGGACATTTTTACCATGTGTGGCGGCTTTTAGACATTTCAAGCAGTTTATACAGATTGATGACACATTTCTGTATGGAAAGTATACATAAACTTTATTGATTGCTGCTACACAAGATGGAAATCGATCCCCTCTATCTTTGACATTTGCAATTATGGAGAAAGAGAACTTCTCATCATAGAGCTAGTTTTTAGCATGTATCTAAGAGTTTGTTACGGATGCGGAAGGGATTTATCTTATTTCAGATCGACATCGTGCAATCAAGGAGGCGGTACAGTCTGAGGGTCTTTCGTGGATACCACCATATGCCCATCATCGATACTGTATTCGACACATTGTCAGCAATTTGTGAAAGAAGTTCAAAAATGAGTCGATGAACAAGACAATCTTAAAAATTGGTATGAACATCCTTTTGTGTTTTAAATTTTTTTGTCATAGTAATTTTCATATCTGTTCAAATGAGTTCTTGTTTGATAGCATATGATCATCAACAACAAAGGATGGAGGAGCATATTCAAGATATTTACAAAGTGAATTCGGAAGTGTATGATTAAATGATGTTAATTCCAAAGAAGAAATGGTCATTGGCATATGATGAAGGGAGGAGATATGGTCATATGATGACCAACATTGTAGAATGTATAAATAAAGTTTTCAAGGGAGTTCAAAAATTACCTATCACAGGTAAATACGAATATTTGATTATATGTTACTCAGAAGAGCTACAATTATAATATAATATTAGTCTAATGTCATAAATCTAAATTATAGGTTTGGTACAAGAGACCTTCTATCGTAGTGTAAAGTACTTTCTAGAATGAGGAAAGCAGGCTGAAGAGGGCTTGAACAGAGGGATGTGCTATGGACACCATTTCCAGCGCGATCTAGATACAGTTCTTCAAGAGGTTTCAACTTACCGTGTAACTGCATTTAATCATCCAGAGCAACGATTTGAGGTCTCTAAGCTCGGTGATGTTGTGGCTTGTAGCAATGGTCATGTGTGAATTTTTTTACTAGAGAAGTTTTACTGTGAATGTGGAAACTTTCAGGCACTGAGATATCCTTGCGGTCATGTGATTGCAGCATGTGCTTACGTACACGTATTTTGGGAGCAGTTCGTTGATATAGCTTATTGGCTCGAGAGCATCAACTCCTGCTACAGTACTCTATGGATGCCAATTGGGGAATATCAGAAATTTCGGCTGTCTGATGGCGCACCCACGCTTCTACCGAACAACACTAGACTTCGACCTAAAGGGAGGCCAAAGTCTACTCGTATTCGGAATGAGATGAATTAACCTAGTGAACAGCCAGCTGGACGAAGGTGCAACATATGCCGCCAAGAAGGTCATATGAAGACACATTTCCCTAGACACATAGGGAAATCATCTAATGATTGAAATGAATCATGTACTCTATTATTTGCTGTAAAATTTTGTATATATAATCATTTTTATCATTATGACCATTTATAATCTTATTTTTCTTATTTGTATATAGGGTAACTTTTAGAAAATGTACTTATATATTATAAACATTTCAAACATTGGTTAATAGAATTACATAAATACAAATCATTATATACATTAAAAAACAACCCAAACTATCAATGTTACCATGATTTCAGTTAACATTCTTTGTTGAACTGTCAACACTGCATGAGTAGCTTTAAAAAAACAACACCAACTCAAAAAAAGGAATCTACCTATATAAGAAAATATTTTAGCATCATGTGGGGGTTCATTTAAATACTGTATTTTGATTATTTTTGTTGTCGTTTCTACTAATGTAGTGTGTTGGAAGAATAGTGATGTTTATTAGATTCCTTTTTTTGAGTTGGTGTTGTTTGTTTAAAGCTACTCATGCAGTGCTAACCATTTAAAGGTTCACATTCAAAAAAACAAAACCATTTGAACTATGAAATGAAAATGTTATCAGATTTTTATAATAAAAGATGAACTTACAATGGCCACAAAAAAAAATGAGGAAACTCTAAATATCTTCACCCCAACACGGGAGACAACATAAGTTACACAATGTGTTTATTCTTCTTTCAATCATTATATGATAAATTTCACACCTTACATGATAAATGTCATATCTTACATGAAATTAATGTTTTAATGTTTGTAAATTCAGATGAAGCAGCCACTATTATCTACCCAGGAGATGGATGTGTCGCACGATGTGTTGGCGCGGTGACCTGTCAGACATCTTGTTGTTTGGAGAGCACATCATTTCCATCATGAGGCACCCCCATCAGCTATTTTCCCATAACTTAAATGTGTGATATTTTATGGAGTCACTATGTGCGACTTCAAGACCATTGATCACCATTTGATTGTTGCATTAGTTGAGAGATGGCGGCCAGAGACACACACATTTCATCTCCCATAGGGGGATATGACCATGAATTTAGAGGGAATCGCTTACATGCTTAGTTTACTCATCCATAGACATGTAGTTACGGGTAACAATAGTGGCTAATGGGATGTAGTCATACAGAGGCTACTAGGCATTAACGTCATCGAAGCATGAGGTGTCCTCTAGGGTTTGTGCTTGCACATGAGGTGGATTCATCAGCATTTCAACGTCATTTATGATGATGCAGATGAGGAGATGCTTATTCATCACACACATGCATACATTTTGTGGTTGCTCAGATGCATCTTGTGTGTCGACTACTCTACCACTTTGGTACACATGATGTACCTCCCATTACTTGAGGATCTGGATCAGATGACTACATACAGTTGGGGGTCCGCTGTATTAACACATCTGTACAGATCACTCTGTACCAGTTGTCATGCAGATTCACATCAGATTGAAGGTTGCATGGTGTTAGTACAAATGTGGGCCTGAGATCGTTTTTCACGCATCGTTCCTCGAGCCATCACACCACTTGCACTGGAGCTATTTCAGGACTGTCCTCGGGGATGATGGTATGTCTACGTCATTACTTTTAATTATTTAGTACTTTTTTTATTGTTTTTTATAAACTTACCATATATTAATATTTTTTTACTAGGTGGATTTAGTCTCAGAAGTATGCACATACTCCGAGACATAGTGTGCACAACTTCCGACAGATATTCGATGCTATGGTGCCAGCTGATGTAAGTTAAACAATACTTTTTTATAGTCAATTTTTTTATCATTATTTTAAGTTATTTTAATATAATCTTAGTAACATTTTCATGCTAATATATGACTTATTTTTTTGAGTTTATATTTCAGGTTTCATGGACTTCGTATACCGATCATGTATACGCATCACTTCCACCTTACTGCACAACTAGGGTTGGAGATCATGCTGTAGTGGTGACACTCATCCACTTCCACGTCATTGAGTGGAACTAGCCAGACCGGGTCATGCGCCAGTTCAGTTTCATACAACATATCCCCATTCCACCAGGACAGCCTGCCGATTTACATTCGATTGTGCTTACAGGCAGACAAATGACAACCTGGCGGCGATTTCATGCATCTTATATCGAGTTGTTGGGCACGCATGCAAGATTTAGTATCATTCCATTTGGATATACCACAACACATAGTCAATTATCTGCTTAGGGGGATTATGCATACTGGTATCAACGTCACACCATCATGCACCTCACACGTTAGGGGATTGACATTCAGTAGTTGGTGTGTTTACTAAGAGTTATTATTTTTGTTTAACTCATTTTTGGTATTAATTTGAATGTTATTTCATTTGCAGGCAGACATCATTGGTCATCTTGCACATACCACACAACCTCAGGAGGATGCATATATTAGGCGTGATATAGTTCACCGGGATGTGTTGGCTCTCCTCGATCATCTCCGGTTAATACATGACATTTTTTTGATGAGGAGCCACATGAATATCCTGATCCATATCCTCCAGCTGGAGCTTCTGAGGATGACAATGTCCCTGCTATGTCTGCTGAGGATGATGCACCGCCACCACTGCCACCAGTTGGATGACAGAGATGAGCACATCAGGAGGGGCAGAGGCGACGACATCGACATCCGAAAGTGGCTCCTGCAGATGCCGCCACACCATAGAGAGAGGATACAACCCAACCGACTGATGATATTTCACAGTAGGGAGACACTTATATACCACAGATGTTGTCTCCAAATATTACTATGGACTTCGATCTGGGTGTGGTCACACAACTTATGGCGGCCCCTCTCCCGATGAGGCCTTCTTCACTGCCCCATTTCTACCATTTATAGGAGCTTCAGAGCCATATGGCGCCCCATATGATTTTGGGTTATCCTCCTCACATGGTTTTGGTCATTCCTCTACACAACACCATGGGGAGGCACCAAAAGCACCGGAAGAGGAGGAACCTGCAGCTAGGACACCGGAGCGACACAAACATCTGACACAGAGAGCACATGAGATTAAAACGCCGCGTTGTGGTACGAGGGGGCATCGTCGTTGATGTTTCAGATGTCATGTTTTATATATTAAAAAACATATTTATTATTATAAGTAATTGTTGTTTAAGACAAATCACAAGAAAATAAAAAATATAGTAAATACAAACTAATTTAAATTAACTATTAATAATTTATATATTTTCAAAGTCTCATAATTGTAACATTATTATGCTTCATGTATGTGACTTTAGAAGCGTATAAATTATAAAGTACACATAAAATCTAAATAAAATTTGTCACATAGACTAACCATATAATAATTTATTGAAAAATGAAAAGAAAAATAAACATATAATAAACAAAAAATATTTTACATGAAAACTTAAATATTTAAAAACATTACATTTATAATTATATATTTGTAAAACCATTTATAAATGTAAATTAATAATTAGTAATTAAATAATTAATAATTGAACATTAATAATTAATAATTATAATGACGAAAATAATTAATAATTATATTACTTATTATCTAATTAAATATTGTATAATTAATAATTATATTAATAATTAACATATTATTTATTAGAAAATTAAAAATTATATAATTAATAAATATATTACTAATTAACTAATTAATTATTAAATATTTTGTATATGTTTAATCCATATTTTAAGTTTTATTTATATTTAGTTAATATTTTATAGTCTTTCAAAGCCACATTCTTGAAACATTTTTATCTTTCAAGTAGGTGGATTTTAAATCATATAAATTATTTTTGAGCAACATTTTTTACGAATTTCTTTTTATTTTCAACTATTTATTATATTTTTAATCTATATTTTAAGTTTCATTTATATTCATCTTATAGTTTATATTTTATATTCTTTCAAAGTCACGTACTTGAAACATTTTTAAGTTTCAAGTAGGTGGATTTGAAAGCTTATAAATTATTTTTGATGAAAATTATTTTTGAATTTATTTTTATTTTCAACTATTTATTGTATGTTTAATCCATGTTTTAATTTTTATTTATATTGTTCATATAGTTTATATTTTATAGGTTTTCAAAGTTACATACTTGAAATATTTTTAAGTTACAAGTAGGTGGCTTTGAAAGCTTATAATTTTTTTTATCAACATTGTTTATGAAATTCTTTTTATTTTCAACTATTTATTATATGTTTAATCCATGTTTTAAGTTTCATTTATATTTCTCTTATAGTTTATATTTTATAATCTTTCAAAACCAATTTCTTGAAACATTTTTAAGTTTCAAGTAGGTGGATTTGAAAGCTTATAAATTATTTTTAGTCAACATTATTTATGAAATTCTTTTTATTTTCAACTATTTATTATATGTTTAACAATATTTCAAATTAATAAACTTTCAAATAATAATGTTGTTATTAACAATTTATTATATGTTTAACAATATTTCAAATTTATTTATAAATAAATACTTATAACTATATAAATATAGATCAGTAATTATAGATTTAAAATTATATATATATATGTAAAAATATATAATTATAAATATATAAGTATAAATATAATTACAATATAATTCTAAATATAATTCTAAATATAATTATACACACACACACACACACACACAGACATATATATAAATATATATTTACATATGAATATTAAATATATTTATAAATAAATTTTAAATATATATGTAACAATATTTTCAAAATTATATATTTGTAAATATATTTATATTTATATAATTATAAATATTTATCTATAAAGATAGGTTTATAATTATATAATTACAAATATATTTTTTATTTAAATATATAAATAAAACATACACAAAATTGGCAAAAAACACAAACACAAAGCGCCACTTGAAGTAGCACTTTGTTATTTTATACTTATTAATTATTTATACTTAATAATAATTATAATTAATAAGTATTTTTAATTAATAAGTATAATGAATAAGTATATATAATTAATAAGTATAATTAATAAGTATAAATAATTAATAAGTGTAAATTATAAATATATAATTATAAGTATTTATTTATTAATAAATATATAAGTATTTATAAGTATTTATAATTATAAATATATTTTTATTTAAATATATTTATATAAATATATTTATATTTATAAATATATATTTGTAATTATATATATACATAATTATATTTATTAATTATAAATGTTTATACTGTTATATTTATAATTGTAAATATATATTTATATAAATAGATCCTTATTTATAATTATTTATTTAAAATTATATTTATAAATACATAATCACAATTCCTTAGATTTATTTATATTTAAATATATTTATATTATATATAGTTGTTTATTATTATAAATATATATTTATGTATTTATAAATATAATATCAAATACATATTTATAAATAAAAATTTATTTATTATTTATATGTAAAAATATTTATATTTATAATTATATTATAATTATAGATTTATTATAAATATATATAATGGGTAATCAGGTGGAAATAATAAAAAAAGTGAAAGCGGCGCTTTGGGTTTTTATGCCAAAGCGCCACTTGAAGTGGCGTTTAATAAACCTATTTCCCTAAATAAATTAAACCTAAACCCATTAAAAACCCTATCTCTAAATCGGTCGAAAACCTACTTGGAGTTGATAGGTGTTCTTGATTAGCAGGACTTGAGAGTTGATAGTGACCAGTGGAGCATGTGATCCACTTGTTGCACAAAGTTTTTTGAATGATGTCTTGATGGTATTATCTAATGACTTTGGTTGGCATCTTTTTGAGACTTGTATCCGTCTATCGATGGTACTTTCTATCTTTTTGAGTGTTTAACATACCAACTATTTATTGTTTTGTATCTTTTGTTTTGTCGTTATTAGTTATTCTTGTGGTGAAATCGTTCTCTATTGATTTTTTTGATGCTGAAGTGTTAGTCATCAGCCTATGGGGATCGAGAACACCCTTCGAGTTGCGTCGAACTTGATTCAGGTATCATTTAGGCGGGTTATTTGGGTCAGTTTGTAACGAATTGGTATCAAAGGAAATCGTATCTTTTCTTGATGTTGGTATGTATTTTGTGATGTCTTGGTAGAAAATTTATGGGATTGTCAGGATTTAAGGGGTAGGTTACAAGTGAGTGTCTAACCATATCTCATCATAACGAGTCTTAAGTTGATGTGAGTTGTTGGGAAGAATATATGTTTTTATTTTAGATTTGAGTTTCTCAGTTGAATTGTAATTGATAGAGTTGATGATCTCATGTCTATTGACTCACGTTTCCCTTGTTATTGGTTGATGTTGTGCAGTACCATGCCCCCTAGAAGACGTTTGAATAGACCTCATGAGGTAGCTATTGATGAATCACGGAAATCGAACACTCCAGTTGATCAGAACTGTGTAAAGGTTGTTGTGTGTGCAGTCCAAGCTTTCGGCAAGGTAGTTGCACCTGTTCTCATTCAAGTTGTAGAGGTCGTACACCAGAGGGATGATAACAAAAATTGAACCTATGAATTTATTTGTCTGAAGTCACCATCTTTTCAGGGTATCAATGATCCTCAAGTGACAGATGATTGTTTGAAAAAGGTTGAGAGACTCTTTGAGTTTCTGGAGATGTCTGACTCAGTTAAGGTGAAATGCGTCATCTTCAAACTTGAAGGGACTAGTAGGAGGTGGTGGGATTCTTTAGTTCATGCAGGGATAAATGTGGGATTGGAGTAGAAGGACTTCATATCTCTTTTCACGGAGCAATTCTATCCAAAATTGATGGTGTTGGCTAAGTCGATGAAGTTCCTTAAACCCAAGCAAGGTGATTGAACTGTGACTCGATGTGCCAACTGCTTTGTCAAGCTTGTTCATTTATCACCTGAGATAGTGTCAAATGAGAAACTGAAAGTATAAAGGTTTGAGATGGGTCTTTGAGTAGATATCTAATCTTAGGTTTTCCTATTGAAACTCACCTCATATACTGACATTCTGGATAGATATTTAATGACATAACTTGACTTGGCTGGTAAGTCAGGTTTGATAGGAGTTCCTAATACTCCTCCAGGTGGATTGAGTGGTTGCTTTAAAGGGAAGATGAAGAGGAATGAGTCTCATGGAGGAAACCATTACGGTGGATCTCGGTAGCAAACTTCTTCCAAATCTTTTGCAATATCTAACAAATGACCACTTACTTGTTTCTAGCATGGAAAAGTTGAGCACTCAAAATGAGTCTACACAGAGACATCAAAGATCTGTAGCTCTTGTGGATGCTCATTTCACTTTCAGATCTTTTTTCATGTCTTTTCCATTCTACATAGGGATACAATCTTGTCTTTATCAGAAGGATCTGCGGCACAGTCAGATGTTTCAATAAAAAAGGGGTTTCATCTATAGGAATCATGAACGAAACTTCTTCATGTAGTAGGTGAGTCTTCAATGGATGCCGATATGGGTATTGTAACTGTGAGAGGTTCCATTCCAATTTATTCATCTTTATTGTGATGTATCAGGCCCGGTTCACTCATAAGTAGTTGAACCTGAGGGCCACATGGCCTCAAGCACACCTCTCCATATGCTAGAGGCTTCCAAATAGCAGTGAGGTTGTATGGTGTTATGGCGGGGACACTATACCCTCTTTATTAGAGTGCAGTACAATGATAAATAATATACAAGTAGTAGAATTAAATCATCCAGACAATAATAATAGATACAAGGTAATAAATAGTTTCATGTACATATGATTCCATGTCTATACAAAAGTGAGAAGTAGACACAACATGATAGCAGGCGTACAACAATACATGTCACACCAAAATATACAGAAAGACCAAATGAACTAAACTCCATGAGAATACCAAGCACTAGTTCGGTCCAATTCTCCCATACCCTGATCTAGAATAAAATCAAGAATCCAAAGTTAGGTACACTAGTGCAGAAAACATTTTTTACGTCGGTTATTTTTCATTTTTTACGTCGGTTTTTAGCCGACGTTAATACGGCCGACGTTATAAATATTGTTTTTTACGTCAGTTATTTAAAAACCGACGTAAAAAACATAACATCGCGGTGTTTATCACGTCAGTTAGTAATTAACCGACATGAAAAAACCAGGGGGGAGGGTTTATCACATCGGTTATCTAATAACCAACCTGATAAACCAGTGCATGGGTGTTTATCAGGTCGGTTATATAATAAACGACATGATAAACCATTTCCCTGGAATTTACCACGTCGGTTATACGTCGGTTATTATATAACCGACGTGATAAACCATTTCCCAGGCCTTTTATCATGTCGGTTATTAAATAACCGACGCGATAAACCATTCCACAGGTGTTTATCATGTCGGTTGTTCAAATAACTGACGTGATAAACCCTTCTGAATTCCTTTATCACGTCGGTTATAAAATAACCGACGTGGAAGACCAATTTTTTTAAAATGGAATTTAGTCCTCTGCTCTCCCTAGAAACAACCAGAAAAAAATCAAGAATTTGTACCACAAAACAAAAGTAGACCAAAACAAGAACCAAAGCAAAATTAAGCATTTACATTGATAACATTTAAAACTTACCCCACTGGATAGCCCCCAACCACCCCCTGAACAGCCCCCCCCTCACCCCACTGGACAGCCCCCACCACACCCCTGGACTGCCCCCGACCCCCTGGACAGCCCCAAACACCCCGGGACAACCCCCCACCCTCATGTATACCCCCCACACCCTGGACAACACTCACACACCCCTGGACAGCCCTCCCCCACCCCACTGGACAACCCCTACCACACCCTTGGACTTACCCCGACCCCCTGGACAACACCAAACACCCCTGGACAACCCCCACCCTCATGTATACCCCCCACCCCCTGGACAACACTCCCACACCCCTGGACATCCCTCCCACACCCCTAAAACAGACCAAAAAGTTACCAAAAACAAACCAGAACACCCTCACCCCACTGGACTGCCCCCACCACACCCTTGGAAACCCCCACACCCCTGGATATCACCACAACCCCTAGACATCCCCCACCCTCCTGTATACCCCCACCCCCTGGATAACACTCCCACACCCCTGGACAACCCTCCCACACCCCTGAAATAGACCAAAAAGTTACCAAAAACAGACCAGAACCCCATCAACCAACTGGACAACCCCCACCATACCCCTGGACACCCCACCACACCCCTGGACTATCCCCCACCCCCTGGACATCCCCCAACACCCATGGACACCCCCACCCCCTGGACACCCCCCTCCACCCTGGACTTCCCCACCACCCCCTGGACAATTCCCACACCCCTGGACACCCCCCACACCCCTGGACTGCCCCCACCCCCTGGACACCCCACCACACCCCTGGACACCCCCACACCCCTGGACTGCCCCCACCCCTGGACAGCCCCCAACACCCCTGGACAACCCCCTCCCCCTGGACACCCCCACCCCTGGACACCCCCCCACCCCCTAGACAGCCCCCACACCCCTGGACACCCCCACACCCCTGGACTACCCCCACCCCCTGGACAGCCCCCAACAAACCTGGAAAACCCCCACCCTCCTAGACTTCCCCACCACCCCTTAGACAACCCCCCTCACCCCACTGAACAACCCCCACCACACCCCTGGACACCCCCACACCCCTGGACTACCCCCCGACCCTCTGGAAAACCCCCCACACCCATGGACATCCCCACCACCCCCTGGACAACCCCCCACACCCCTGGACAACCCCCCCACCCTCCTATATACCCCCACCCCCTGGACAGCACTCCCACACCCCTGGAAAGCCCTCCCACACCCCTGAAACATACTAAAAAGTTACCAAAAACAGACCAGAACCACCTCACCCCACTGGACTTCCCCACCACACCCCTAGACACCCCACCCCCTGGACAACCCCCACCCTCCTAGACACCACCACCCCCTAGACAACCCCCACACCCCTGGACGACCCCCACCCTCCTGAACACCCCCCACACCCCTAGACTTCCCCCACCCCCGGGACTGCCACCCACCCTCTTGGAAACCCCCCCACACCCCTGGACTGCCCCCACCCCCGAGACTGCCCCCCCACCTTCTGGACACCCACTGGACACCCCCACCCTCTTGGACACCCTCCTGGACACCCCCTCGGGGGGGGGGGGGCATGCCGCTATAAGGTACTCATCACTCCCACATGCAAAGCTTGAGCTCTCAAAATGTTTCACATGTGGGAGTGATGACTACCTTCCAGCGGCATTCAGTCCCCCGAGGGATGGAAGCGCCTCCTCTCCCACCCCTGGACTGCCCCCCTTCCCCATGGACACCCTGGACCCCCCCCATTGGATAGCCCCCCCACCCCACTGGACAACCCTCCCACACCCCTGGAAACCGCCCTCACCCCACAGGACACCCCCACACCCCTGGACACCCCCTAGATAGCCTCCCACTCCCCTGGACAACCCTTCCACCCTCCTGGAAATGCTCTCACCCCCTGGACTTCCCCCCACTCTCATAGACACCAAGGACCCCCCCCCCCCCACCCCACCGGACATACCTCCCACACCCCTGGACACCCCCACCCCACTGAACACCCCCCCCCCCCACACCCTTGGAACCCCTCCCCCCCAGACCAGAATCCATACCAGAAAAACCATCATAAGTAGACCAAAATAAGAAGTAAAATAAAATTAAACATTCACATATATAACATTAAAAACTTACACTTTCAACTTCAAAAAAACTAAATCCAACCTAAATGACTACCAAATACACAATTACAACGACAATATTCAAAATTACATTTTACACTACAACTAAAATTCAATCAAACCTGTAAAATAATTTGACCACTCCACTTGTAAGTGTTTGATGTATTGAGCAGTATAGGGTTGAGGGTCATCAAATAGCTACAAATGAAAAGGATAGTAGTTAACGTGTATAATGAATAAATCAAATTGAAATATTATGGAAAAGTTTAAAATGAAATATTACCAGGTCAAAGTTCACAACTGTCCCAATTGTTATTATTTCATACATAAATATTAACATATAATATCCGCATTCGATGACGCCTTGTTGTTCATGAAAATTATGTTTGAATGAGTGTAAATTCAATATATTATTTTTATGTAATAAATAAAAAAGTACAAATTATAAATGGATATTTACCTTCATATTTACATATTTGATCTTTGCATTACTTTTCTTTGTGTTTTTTCGAAAGTAGACCCATCCCCTATTAGAAAATAATATGAATGGGGTAAATTTAAAATTTATTATAATATATAAAACTATTGAGAAATTGAAACTTACTTTTCTAATATATTCTTAAAACTTTCCTGCACATCATCATGGACAGAGCATATCCAATAAAGTGTTTTCTCCCTTGGGAAAAAACCCCTAACATCCAATGATCACTGATAAAAGAAAATTTAAGGTTAGTGGTTTAATATGTTAAAATATAATGAACTCTTTGAGAGAGATGTGTTTCATACCCCTCACAAAAAGGAATCATCCAACATTGTGTGACTATATTCTGTTCAAGTCTTTCATCAATATAAAGCATTCTTTGTTCCTCATCCAATGCACATACTTCAAGGGAAATCAATTGCGGGTCCATGAATCCATATACATCTTTCAGCTCATTCCTCTCACAAATTTTATAAAGATACCTAATACAAAATAGAAATAAGTATACATTTTTAATAAATATAATGCAGAAAAAAGGTGTTAAGACTTACATGGAAAAAATTTGCACCACATTGATGCCCAACTTATCTCCAGTAACAAGCTCCATGATATCAATTTTCATAATCCCCACAGTTATTGCACATCCATAAACATGAGCTTCCATTGTAAACTCATAATGACCCACCAACAGATTTGAATATCTTGACAATCTGTCAAGACTACTAGAATCTGTATCTGATGTCATAGAAATTTGTCTTTGTTATTGTCTATATAGTATTTCTTTACCTTTGAAGTATTTCTGTTAAAAATAAATATAAAAATATATTAGTTTTCAAATGATAAAACAAATTTAATAAAAAAATAAAATAAAAGATATAACATTCATACCTATATGGTAATGAGTCGAAGAAGTCTGGATGGCCAAATTAAAAAATGGTCGATACTATGTCCAACTGTCGTCACCTCATCTGTTGGTAATGGTATTTGAGCTGATCTATCTATAATATCCTGTACAGTGACCCTATGATTCTCTACCTCTAATTGTTGATGATGAACTGTATCTCCTATACAATATACCAACCCATATGCAACTATATTATGTTGAGGATCATCAGCATACA
Source organism: Viscum album (assembly GCA_963277665.1). Classification (NCBI taxonomy): domain Eukaryota; kingdom Viridiplantae; phylum Streptophyta; class Magnoliopsida; order Santalales; family Viscaceae; genus Viscum; species Viscum album. The sequence goes on along the minus strand of OY728128.1, from coordinate 1,947,013,889 downwards.
ACTCGCAATAAGTAGGAAGCTGCGGTGGAGGAGTAGGATAAAAAATGGGGTCCATAGGCTGAGGTGGGGGAGTGAGAGATACTGGAGGAGGTGGAGAATAAATAATGGGGTTTGCAGGGGGAGGTGGAAGAGTGAGAGCTGTAGTCTGAAATTGTCTTTGCATGTCTGCAAACATAGACTGTACCGACTCTCTAATCTTTTCCTCCATCATCGCATTAATATTATGAACTTCAGCCTCCAAGGATTCTATTTTTTTTTATAAACACCCTCAACGTTAGAAGTTGAAGAACGTGACAACACTTTTCTTACCGATACACCTGCTAGATATCCTCTTTCACGACCAGGATGTTTGGGCTTTCCCAATGCTACAGATAAAATATCTTGCCTCCCAGTAGCTGTAAATGCCCCCTGTGAGCTTTGCTCCTCAAGAGAGTCTTGTATTAATTAATTGAACATTTCTGTAATGATTGAAATTATATGAAGAAAATAGTTAACTTAAATAAATAAAATAGATATCTTACAATCCTCTCAACTACGATTATCAATTCTTCCAAAAGATAGTGCCCTTTTTTCCCATCCGAGCTCTCTTCCATTTTTTATGTCTAGATGGAGGGGATGGAGGGGCCACCTATCCAGAGCTTGAAGACTTAGCTCTTAGTTTTTGAAATTTTTCTGCCATCATTTGTTCATCCAAAAATGCATACCCTCCCCGAGATAAACTATGAGGGTATACATTTTTAGATTAGATCTATTGATGAGATTTCCGTGCTTACTGTAAATTAAGAATAAGAAACCATTAAAAAAACATTAATAAGATCATTTATATAAGAAATCTTATAAAAGTTTACATTGCCCTTACCAAAAATGACTCTTTTCTTCTACTTTCAACAAACTGTCTCCATGTGACTTCATCTATAAAAGGATATATACGACATGGATTGTCATGAATCCTATAACCAAAAATGAAATCATATGAGAGGGTTGATTTGAAATCCCTCCATCTCCTAGCAGCCATCGATAAGCATTTCTTCCTGACTCCTCCAGTTTCAGGAATACCAAATGTCATCTGATAAAGAAGAGGTTAAACATATTATATATACTAGAAACATTTAAATAATAGTCAAACAATAGCAAAAGATATTAACAAAATTATCTCCCATAACTGAGAGATTATCACTTTCTCCATACTTCTCCAGTCATCATACAAAATGCTTACTTTTCTCTTATCCTGAGTTGATACAAAACTCTTAAAATCTTTTGCATTTGGACCTCTAGGAATATCATCATCATCAAACTCAACGACTATCCTCTGATCTTGCGTATGAGCAAGTTCTAATTTTGGTAAATGTGTGCACCCACGTTTACCAACTCTTGAACTCTTTGTCATAATAGAAGCACATGAGGAAGATTGGGGAACATAAATAGGAGCATGTGAATGTTCCTCCCCAGAGGTATGACCAATATGCTCATCTCCAGAATCATGTGGTTGATCAACTGAATGATCTGTCATTATCCTTCAAATCAAAAAAAACAAACATTAGTTCACAAATATACAAATTCAAATATTTTAATACTTCTGTAATCAGAAAATAGAAAATTGTACTAAATTACGTAATAGTAAATATTGTCAATATGGCAAGCATGTTAAATAATGGTAAAGATGGTAAAGATGGTAAACATGGTAAACATGGTAAACCTGGTAAACCTGGTAAACCTGGTAAACCTGGTAAACATGGTAAAGTAATTGTCACTGAACAAAAATAATAGATATATAATTCATGTAATGGTAAAAATGATAAAGTAAACTAAACAAACTTAAAACAAACAAAAACTTATACTTATTTTGTTTTAATACATGTTTTAATAAAGAAAAAACTTACAATATCTAACATTTTATGAAAAAAATAAATGTAAACAAAAAATAAACATATGTTACCTGTAATTTTAGAAATGTACAAATGGATTGTTTTCCCAAATTCCTTCGTTGTGATCGTTACTTATGGCAAAAACCATGTCTTCAACATGCTCATAATTATGTTCTGTTAATCTTTCCATAGAAGTAGGGATCTCACATAAATCGGCATCTTCATCAAGTTCATCCTCACCAACATATTGTTTTTTCCCTTGTAAAAGAACAACCCACTGCATATCTGATTGATCTACTACATAGAAAATTTGTTTTGCATGTGTTTTCATTATAAAAGAATCAGTTGTGTCTTCCAATCTATTCAGATTAACAAGTGTCATTCCAAATTCATCATGTCTGACACTGTTTTTACCGATAAACCATTTACAGTTAAAAACAGGAACTTTAATTTTAAAGTAATCAACCTCCCATATGTCTTCAATCACTCCATAATATGCACTTGATGCAGAAATTGGGTTTTTTTCCTTAGCACTCAAAAAATGCATTGCTTCTGCAAACACCAATACACCACTATTCTAAACTGCACTTCTATTTTCTTGAGCTTTAGTATGAAATGTATAGCCATTAATGTCATAACTGGACCATGTTATCACATTTAAACATGGACCAACCACTATCCATTTTAATGTCTCTGATACATCTGATATACCAAGCAAGGTCTTTTTAAACCACGACAAAAATGTTTTGTTGTGCTCATTCAAAATCCACATTTCTTTCTTCTTTGGATGACATTGTTTCAACTCATTAATATGCAATGTGATATACGGTTGAGCATCAGCTATGTTATTCAAGATGTATGATTCTAACTTATTCATCTGTTCAGCTGACAATGATTTGACTTTCAAGCCATGAATCCCCTTTCTCTCATTATTAACTCGTTCATAGTGAGATGGAGGCAAACCTATGTGCTGCACCGCAGCCAAGTAGCTCGTACAAAACTCTGCAACCTCATTAGAAATATACTTTTCAATAATGGAGGCTTCAGGTCGATATGGATTCTTAACATACCCCTTCAATATTTTCATATACCTTTCAAAAGGATACATCCAACAAAGATATACAGATCCACAAATATTTATTTCTCGAACCATATGAATCATTAAATACACCCCCTGGACACCACCACACCCTTGGACAACCCCCACCCCTCCTGGACAACCCCACCCCTCCTAGACACCACCACCCACCTCCTACCCCCTTGGACAACCCCCTGGACACCTCCCAACCCTCTGGACAGCCCCCCCCCCCCCCCCGAACAACCCCCAAACCCTCTGGACAGGCCCCCACCCCCTTGGACAGCCCCCCACTCCCTCAGACACCCCCACCCCCTTGGACCCCCACCCCTGGACTGCCCCCCCCACCTCCATGGACACCCTGGACACCCCAACCCTCTGGAAAGCCCCCCAAACCCTCTGAAAACTACCCCCACCCCTTGGACACCCCCTGGACACCACCACCCCCTGGACACCACCACCCCCTTGGACAGCCCCCACCCCTCTGGATAGCCCCCACCCCCTAGACAACCCCCACCCCTCTAGACAGCACCCCACCCCTACTAGACACCACCCCCACCCCCACCCCCTACCCCCTTGGACACCCCCAACCCTCTAGACATCCCCCAACCCTCTGGACATCCCCCACCCCCTGAATACCCCCACCCCTCTCGACAGCACCCCCACCCCTCCTGGACACCACCCCCACCCCTACCCCCTGGACACCCCCCTCGGACACCCCCAATCCTCTAAACAGCCCCCCAACCCTCTAGATAACCCCCACCCTCTGGACAACCCCCCACCCCTCTAGACAGCACCCCCCCATCCCTCCTGGACACCACCCCCACCTCTACCCCCTTGGACACCCCCCTGGACACCCCCAACCCTCTGGACAGCCCCCAACCCTCTGGACACCCCCACCCCCCTCGACAGCCCCCACCCCTCTAGACATCACCCCACCCCTCCTGGACACCACCCCCACCCCTTGGACACCCCCAACCCTCTGAACAGCCCCCCAACCCTCTGGACAGCCCCCCACCCCCTCGACAACCCCTACCCCTCTAGACAGCACCCCCACCTCTCCTAGACACCACCCCCACCCCCTACCCCGTTGGACACCCCCCCGGACACCCCCAACCCTTTGGACAGCCCCCACCCCCCGGAAAACCCCCCAAACCCTCTGGACAGGCCCCCACCCCCTTCGACACCCCCACCCCCTTGGACCCCCCCACACCCCTGGACTGCCCCCCCACCTCCATGGACACCCTGGACAGCTCTCAACACTATAAAGATCCCCCAACCCCCTGGACAGCCACCAACCCTCTTGACAGCCCCCCAGAACCATGGGATTTTAACCTCAAGCTATTAGTTTTGGCATATCTAGGGATTTTAACCTCAAGCTACTAGTTTTGGTATCATGCCATTTATCTCCTACTAGTCTAAAATGATTTATTATGCAATGAATTGGGCTTTAATAGCATATGAAGACTTATAATAGTCCATGAGAATAAGCGAGGTAAATAGATTATGGAACAAAAAAAGTGTTACCCAAAATAGAAATAACCAAGGATCCAAAACAAACATTCCACCATGAAAAACCATATATACTTATAAAATAAATCACACTGGTACACAAAATGGGTGTATCACAATGGTTTACATATAAATTGAAGTAATATAGGTGAATGAGATCATTAGTTGTAAATGACAACAAAAATTACCATCAATGTCGGGCATTCGCGAAACAAAAAAAAATGAAATAGAAGTAGGTGAGGCTTATATGAATATTGCGAGTCGATCTAATAGATATGGTGATAATAAATAAGATGATGATGGAAAAATGAGGTAAGAGGGTTCAAAATCAAAGAATATTACCTAGTTTAAACAAATAAATCGCAAAACGTAAATATAGACTATCTGAAAAAAAAAAAACGAACAAAATAAAGTCATGGGAGGATTACTTGATAGTTGCGAGTGGAGATGATAGATCCGAGGAGAGTAAAGATGATAAATGATGATGGAAAAATGATTTTAAAAAAATGAGATTGAAGAGTTGATTAGGGTTTTCTGCGCGAGAGAGACGATTCGCCGGTCTGTCGATCAAAAAATCATAAATGACAATCCACGGGGCGTGTTAATTTTTTAAATGTTTTATAAAGTCATTTATTAAATAACTGACGTTATAAACTATTTTATTACATTTTTAACATTAGTTATTATAATAAATGACATTAGAAATTTATCAGATACCACATTTTTTACGTCGATTATTTTATAACCGACGTAAAAAACCCATCAGAAACCACAGTTTTTACGTCGGTTATAAAATAACTGATGTAAAAACTACCGGGTGTTGGTTTTTGACATCGGTTATAATATAACCGACGTTAAAAATTCTGCAGGTTGGGTTGTTACATCGGTTATCAAAAAACCGACGTTAAAAAGACCCCAGATGCCGCCTTTTTTATGTCGGTTATGAAATAACCGACGTAAAAAATTCGTAGATACCTCATTTTTTACATCAGTTATCAAATAACCAATGTAAAAAATTCTGGGCTTTGGTTTTTTACGTCGGTTAATTTATAACCGACGTAAAAAACAAACGCGCGGAATTTTTGACGTCGGTTATTATAATAACCGATGTCAAAAATTTACTCTCTATATTTTTTACGTCGGTTATAAAATAACCGACGTCAAAAACCACGTATTACAGATTTTCACATCGGTTATATATAACCGACGTAAAAAAAGGTGATGTTAAAAACGTTTTCTGCACTAGTGGTACTTCCTTGTGTCCTTTCTTGCAGCCAAGAAGTTTTTCCAAGTACCTAACAGCAGCCCAAACAAGGTGTGAGTAAAACTCAATAGGTCACCACCAATGATGTCTAATTAAAATCCAGTCCATGAGTATAAATTTTAACAGTGTGCGATATGATTAAAATTGAAACAATGAATAAAATAAAAACCACATCGAGTTTAGGCTCCTCTAGGGATGCCCGACCGACCATACCTGCTTCATCCTAATCCAAATGTATTTGAACATGTAACTTGTAAATAGTCAAGGGAACCATAAATGTATCCCTAGAATACATGTGATAATAACTTTGAGGAATCCATGGAACATGTCCAGGAATTACCACACAACACACCCATTTCAAATCTAAGGAATAACCATAGAATTCTTGACCTTTGGAAGTCAATCCAGCTCATGGTGATCATGTCGTGAGGTTTGACCATTTTTTTTGTGTAATCTGAGGGGTGAACCCTTAGAATTTCACTCCTAAGAGTTTCTAACTGAACCAAGAAAAACTATCCTTTCAAGTTGAGTAGGTCATGATTGGAATCCAAGGGGATGACCTATGGCATTCATGTCTGAAGAAATCGGTCAGACCTAGGGAGATCATCCCTATCATTCTAAGTTTTTTGGAGAATCCAGGTGAATCATACGACATCAAGATGTGACATTCATCATGTAAGACAAAAACTGAATCCAAGTGGGTGTACCACCTAACATTCACATTAATGAATCAGGTGGAATCCTATGAGTCCGCTTAAGGCATTCCTACTCATAAATCCAAGGATTACTCAAGGCGCGCCACACCTATAATGGTGTGAAAAATTCACATAACTAATAACCAAAACATAAATGATAAGTAATCACAAGGGCCAAGTAAGGAACTTAATGATGATGCCCTTAATGTATGGGCCTCTATTTCCTGCACCACTCTTGTGATATTTAATTCAAATCATCTCTCTATTTTGGTAAATTTTGTCACTAGGGAGATCAAAGATCTCTTTCTGTTCAGATTCAATAATGTTTGGGCCTTGCACCCGGACTGTAAAAAATTAGTCTAAGAAAAATGAAACTCTTTAAATTATAAGGATGATGCTTTTGTCTGTGTTTTAAAGCTAAAAATATTCAAGATAAAGATGAAAGTTTGGAGTATAGAGTGCTTCAGTCACTTTGATGAAAATATTTCTCATCTTGAATCTTTGCTTCTTAATATCCAAGAAAATAATACCGATTGTGATTTTTAAATGGGTCTTGAGTAGGAAAATATGATCATTCATGATCTCAATACCCTCATAAAACTCAAAGAAGATATGTAAAAAAATAAGCTTTCAAAGTTAAATGGATTAAGGAAGGTGATAGAAATACCAAATTTTTGAACTCTTTTCAAAGAGTCAAGAAACTCAATAATCCCTTAGCCATTCTTAGTGATAATAGAGAGTTTTTTGAAAATTGAAAGGATTTGGATGCTCATGTTAGCTCTTATTACACGAACCTATTTAATGGCTCCAACACTAGCACTAGTATTATAGAAGGTATCATTCCCAAGCTTGTAAACCATGAGGATAACTCCCTTATTATTGTAATTTACCTTGATTTTGAAATCAAAGAAGTTGTTTTTGGTCTAAATTCTGGTAGCTCTTTTGGTCTCGATGGGTTTACAAACTCTTTCTTTCAAACCTTTTGGGAGATTATTCATTGTGATGTTTGCAAACTTGTTAGTTATTTTTTCATAGGTGGTCAGCTGACACATGGAATTAATGTTAAATTTCTTGCATTAATCCCTAAAGTCGATAATGTGAATGAGGTTTACCTCTACAAACCTGTGGCACTTGTCAACACCATATATAAAATTATCGGGAAAATTATTTCTAACAGGCTGGTTAGCATCGCCAACAAGATTGTGTCTTCAAATCTGTTTGGTTTCATCATAGGTAAAGCCATTCAATATTGCCTCATCACTACTCCTAAATGTGTTAATCTTCTTAGGAAGACCACCATTGATGGTAACATTTCTCTCAAGCTTAATGTTAAAAAAGATTTTGATACGTTAGATTGAGGCTTCATTTGCAAGGTTTTAACCAATTTCAGTTTTGATGAGATTTTTATTAAATGGGTTAAAAATATTCTAGGCTCATCCCATATCTCAGTGCTTATAAATGGCTCCCCTGAGGGCTACTTCACTTACTCTAGAGGTGTTATACAATGTGATCCTATATCAGCCATTATTTTCTCTACTACTGAATATTACTTAATCAGGCTTCTTCTCAATATGGTTAATGTTAACAAAATCAATCCCATCAGAGTGGGAAAAGTCCTTGCTGCCCCCACTCATTTATTGTACCTTGATGACATTATCCTTTTCACTCAATGTGATAAAATAAACATTAAAAACATCAAGCACACTCTTCTCCATTATAAAAAAAAAGTCTCAGAGTAGGAGATCAGCGAGAATAAATCATACTTACACTTCGGAAAAAATATTCCTACAACTAGATTAGTGGACACCATCAATGTGGTGGGAATCTGGGTAGGGGTGTTTTCTTTCACTTATTTTGGAGTCCCCATGTTTTTTGGAAAATCACATGTTAGTCATTTTTCTCACACTATGAGTCAAATAAAAAATCAATTTTCCACCTAGAAAGGAAAAACACTCTCGATAGAAGGAAGGGTTAGCCTTGTGAAAGTTGTGACTGTGTCAAAAAAATTATTCAATTATAATTTATAAGTGTTCAACTTCCCTCATCAAGAATACCGACACTTCCATAAAAAACTTTGTCTAAAGTGGAAGCATCCTTCAACAAAAGATTTATATTTTCACATGGAAACAATGTCATCAACCTATTAATTATATATGGTGGGATTTGTATTAAAAACCTCTACAATTTCAATCAATCGTTACAGGATAATTTCATTTGGAGGCTCATTAAAGGGAAGTCAGAGGCACTCAAATTTCTGAGATATAGATTTCTGGTTGGGTTCAAGGCTAGAAATTTAAATTATGTGGACTCCTCCATATGGCCTTCTCTCAAGGAAACTTTCTCTAAAAATTTAGTGAACTCTCACTCATTGGAAAGTATTAATTCATCTCTTAATTTCTGGTCAGATAACCTGATAGCTATGCCTCTTCTTAATATCTTAAATTCTACCGATCCATCTTTGGACACGAATATGTCAATCGAGGAACAAATGGAGGGGCCCTTAGACATGCTTCCAACTGAAATTCAAGAAGAGGTTTTGAATTATAACTTCATCAAGGGGGGTGGCATTTTGATTTGGGAACCTTCCATCAATGGGATGCTCTCCACAAAATTATTTTACTTTGAGGCTTTGTAAGGGTATCTGATCAGATGGGCTAAAAGATTTATCAGAAGCCAGATCCATCCATCCATATTTTCTCTTACATGGAGGATGATGCATTACAAGCTTCTCACTAATAATTTTCCTCAATACACTGGCATTAGGTTGTGCTCAATATGTGTCTTATGAAATCAACATAGAGACAATATTGATCATTTGTTTATTAGTTGTGGTACTACTGTTGCATTATGGACTATTGTTGCTGATCTCTTTGAAGTGGCGCTCCCTTATACAGTCAGTGTTCAAGACCACTTATGTGCATGTCTTAACCTGCCGATTTCACAACAACTGTGAAATCTGTTCCTGATGGTCACACTACGCCAAAATTTGAATTTAGCAGCGGTTTAAATAGTCGCCAAATCATTTTTATTTTTTTAAAAAAATATTTTTTTCATAATTAATTAATTAATTTTATTTTTTATTTTTTATTTATTATTACCATGTTCATGCCCATCTCCATGCACAAGCCCATGTCCATGCACATGCACATGCCATGTATAGAAATTATGCGTTGGGTGAGATTGAACCCCTTACCTCTTGCATATTCTCTAAAGATTTTACCACTCCAGCAGACTCTTCATGTGGTCAATAAATCAAATTTAATATACTTATATATATATATAATCAATAATGATTATATATAAATACACACTAAATAATTATTAATCAAATAAACAATTAATAATTAAAAATAAATAATTGATAAGTAATAAGTAATTATTAATATTTAAAAATTACTAATTAATAAATAGAATATAAATGAATAATAAATAAATAAATATATAATATGGAAATAAATGGTAAATAAAAAATAGTAAATAAAAAATAGTAAATAGTAAATAATAAATAGTAAATAGTGAATAGTAAATAGTAACTTGTAAATAATAAATACTAAATACTAAATAATATATAATATATAATATATAATATATAACATATAATATATAATATATAATAGATAATAGATAATAGATAATAGATAATACATAATATATAATACATAATATATAACATATAATAGATAATAGATAATATATAATACATAATACATAATACATAATAAATAATACATAATACATAATACATAATACATAATACATAATACATAATACATAATACATAATACATAATACATAATACATAATATATAATACATAATACATAATATATAATACATAATACATAATACATAATACATAATACATAATACATAATACATAATACATAATACATAATACATAATATATAATATATAACATATAATATATAAGTAATGTATAAATAATAAATTAATTAAAAAATAATTTAATATATGATAAATAAATAACAAATTAATAATAAATTAATAATAAATTAATAAATAATAGATAAATAAATAAATAATAAGTAAAAAATAAAAAATAAAAAATAAAAAATAAAAAATAAAAATAAAAAATAATTAATAGTAAAAAATAACTAATAATTAATAATTGATCATTAAGAATTAAAAATTAAGAATTAATAATTAATATTGAAAAATTTATAAATAATTAAGAAATTATCAATAAATTATTAATAAATAAATAATAAATAATAAATAATTAATGAATATTGAATAAATAATAAATAAATAAATAAATAAAGAATAATAAATTAATATTTGGTAAATTAATAAATAAATTAATAAATAATAAATAAAAATAATAAATAATAAAGAATAAAGAATAAATAAATAAATAGATAAATAAATAGATAAATACACAAATAAATAATAAATAATAAATAATAAATAATTAATAATAACTAATAATTGATAATTGATAATTGATAATTAATAATTCTTAATTCTTAATTAATAATTAATAATTGATATTTAATATTTAATATTTAATAAATAATTAATAAATAATTAATAATTAATTAATAAATAATAAATAAATAATAAATAAATAATAATTGAATAATAAACTAATAATAAATAAATAAATAATGATTAATTAATAAATTAAAAATAAATTAATAATTAATGTGTACATAATAACTAAATAATAAATAAATAAATAAATTTGTCAAAAAATAAATTGATAAACAAATAAATAATAAATAATAGATAAATAAATATTAATTAATTAATTAATAATTAATTAATAAATAAATAAATATTAAATAAATAAATAACAAATAAACAAATAATTAATTAATTAATTAATTAAATCACAAAACGTTAAGAACCTCTAAAAACCCTAAAAGCACTAAAATGACCATAAAATCTGATTTGGGACTCCTTTTTCAGTTCCACAACTAGTCAAATCGAAGATCATGAAATAATCTTCAATACAATATGTGGTACAGGCCAAACGAACATCTGGATCGAAAGTTATAACCGTTTGAATTTTAAGAAATTGGGGTCTGCAACTAAAACCTATGTTTCAGAGGCATTCTGGGTCTTTCTTGTAAAATAAAAAGAGGTAAAATACTCAAAGAGTTGGTACCAAACATAAATGGCATAGAAATCATCACAGACCTTGATTTGATATGTGATAGATCCCAAACAGACACCCGGATTAAAAGTTATGGTCGTTTGAAATTCGAGTTCAATTTTCGACTTTTGAAATTTGAATATATATTTTTCTTTTGATTATCACATGATTTAAATCTCACTTGATTTTATATCATTTTATAAGCTTAGATTTGACTGGTTGTGGAGCTGAAATGGACTCCCAAATCAGAAGTTATGGTCATTTGATGCCGAAGTCTGTTTTTCAACTTATTAAAGATTTGTTTTCAGTTTAAAAATATTATTAAATAATAATTATAAATATTTATTAATTAACACAATATAAATAATTAAAAGTATATATAATAAACTATATTTGATTGTAAATAATAAATAATAAATAATAATTAATTAATTAATATATTTTTTAAAAAAATTCCTTTATTTTTGTGGCGCTTTTGAAAAAACCACCGCTAAAAAAATTGGAAAATTTCTTTTGGAAGAAATTTTAAAAAAATTATAAAAAAAATATTTTAAAAACATTTAACTGCGGTTTTTTTACTGCGGTTTTCAAACCAACTGCTAAAATTTTGATTGAAAAATATTTCGTGGCGGTTTTGAAAACCATCGCTAAAACATTGTTTTCTTGTAGTGTCAGCCTGGAAGTAATTCACATGATCTGGATAAGATACAACAAGCTGATACATAGAGATACAACCTTTTGTTTACAACCGGACTTCACTGCAATTATTGTTGTTATTCGAATCTCAAATATCCTCCAAAATGGCTATTGTGATAATTTTATACATTATTTTACCATGCTTAATCATCTTAGCATTATAGGTAATTACTATCCTCCTTATGGAACCTTTGAAGTCACGTCGACTCCTCTATTTCCGGGTTGGATCAAGTGCAATACTGATGGGGCTTGAAAAAGAAACATGGGACCCTCTAGATATGGTACAATTTTTAGAAATCATTATAGAGATCCAATAGGATGCCTCTATGGTCCATGTGACATCACTGCATCCCTTGCTATAGAAATGTTTGGCATAATCAATGCAGTCGAGATGAAAAAATAGTGGGGCTGGGTCAACTTTTGGATTGAATGCGATTCCACCATGGTTGTGCAAGACATTAGAAATGACATTATTCATCTCTCATGGAAGCTGACGACAAGATGGGTAAATTGCATGGAATCTCTCTTATCTATGAATTACATCATCAATCATGCATATTGTGAAGAATTTTTTTTGGATGATGGTATTTCAAACAAAGGGGTATCTGTTCCCAAGATGATGTGGCTCAATGAAATACCTGATGATCTCCTCTCTTTCTTACAAAGGGATCATTGTATGAAACCTTATTTTAGACTTCTGTAACTTTGTTTGTTTTTAATAAAGGAGTATTGTCCTTTTGGGAAATCTCTCATTCTATCAAAAAAGGTCCAAGTAATTAATTCAAGCCATTTAATAATTAATTAGAATCCAACCATTTCTTTATGTGACAACTCAACACACCCGTGGGGTGGTTTGGATACACCAAATAAATTGTTTCACTAAGGCCAAAAAAACACACCGTAGGAGGGGTTTCAGTTTAAAATTAAAGTATGGTTGTCAAGGGACACTACAATAGAAATTGGTTTTAGCGGCGGTTTTGGTAACTGCTGCTAAACGTTTTTTTAAAATGGTTTCACGGAGGTTTATTATAAACTACCGCGAAACATTTTTTTTCTTTAACGCATCCGACCCTCCCCCCCCCCCCACCCCAACCCCGCTTCTCCCCGCTGTCCCCACTTCCCCCGCGACCTCGGCCCCCCGTTACCCCCGCGACCTCGTGACGCCGGCAACCCCGTAACTCCGACAACCCTGGCCCCCCGCGACCCCAGTGACCCCGCGACCCTAGGTGGTATTGAAGATTTTCTCATAAAATTTATGTATTATATGCGTATGTGGTTGTTCCAATTTAATTATTTACTATTTTTTGTGTTCCTGAGTAAGAAAAGTGATATTAGGACTTAGATTGATATATGAAACCCTCTAAGGTCTTTGTTGGGTCCATTGATGTTTGAGATCGTAACTAGGTCTACCCTTGGGTTATGAAAACCCCTTAAGGTTGGTGAAATATTTTTTAAAATGTTACAATAATATAATTATGAAAGTGAATGGGTAGATAATTTTAAGTTGGTATGTATTCAAGGTTAATGGGATATTTGAAATATGGAATTGGTATTTTTTTTGAAATGGCTAGTTGGATTCTGAAATGAATTAAAATAAGCATTTTTTCACTTTGATTTGGTTATGGTTTTCCATGAAGGACAACAATGTTTTGAAAGTGGGTATTGTTTTGAAAAGGAGGTGTTGACCTCAATGTTATAGGAAAAAAGGGGTTATCTTAATAGATTTCAAATGGTGATTAGAAATGAGGGTGTGGTTCCCCTTTTTTAAAAATGATTTAAAATCCCCTTTTATGGTTGTAAATAGAAATAAAATTCTTGGGACATGTTGAGTTTTTAAAAGAAGAAGACTCATTTTTTGAAGGGCGGATCCAAGATTATTTCAATTGAGTATCTTGAATTGTGTTTTATTCCATGATTTGATTTTAAAGATATGTTGAGAACATAGTCATTTAAATGATATATGGTTTAGTGAGATAGAACCCCCGACAATTAGGTTGGCATGTTAACTTGTTTTATTAAATGAAATAAGTGATAAATGTGTTTTGTTGATGACATAACATAAGGGGGCATTTGGTATAATGTGATTGTGTTAAATGGGTTAAGGTATGGAATTGATATATGTGATAAATGAGTTTCGATTGTAAATGGAATATATGTTAATGGGTTATTCATTATAAATGGAATATAAATAGTCAGTTATGGGAATGATCATTGAAGTAGATTGATATACTATATTATTTCATTCTTGGATGGTAACCTAGATAAGTCATTTGGAAAGATGTTGGTGTGTCAATCCACTATGATAGGAAGAGTTACATTTCATGTTTCATTAGTAACAATCAAATTTTTTAACACTAACTAGTCCTTGATTTTTCCAACCACAATTAGTATATCTTTAATTCTAACTGTATTTAGAACAAAATCCCAAGTGAATTCATGAAGATCTCTGTATAGAGATGTGAACACTACCTAATAATCTTGGTGGACTATACCAGCTTTAAATCCCACCATGTAGTTCATACAAAAGATTAAATCAATGAAATACATGTATATGATCTGAATAAACTAGATAAATTATACTGCAATAATAGTCATGTAGAATTCTATCCATTTCAATCCTCCTCACTACCACTATCTATGAGGTGTGTTGACACTGATGGTATGAGTAATAGTTTCCACATGTTGATTAACAATAGAATAATGATGGATGTATCCAATATAAAAATATCATATATGATATCCATAATTTCCATATTTAGACAAATGGTACCCCAAACCATATAGGAATTATGTTTCTTGTTCATTATATCCTTCACTTATGTATAAAACTACTTCTCAAATGTCACAAGATAGTTATTGCTTCTCTAATGAGGCCCATCCTAATAAAATTAATTGTTCCCAGATGCCTCTTAGTTTTCCTAAGTCTTTTGTTAAGAACTAGTCTAATAGGACTATTCCATCTGAGCATACAAAACCAGAGGTAGATCTGATCTTATTGCACCAACTGGTCATAAAATTTTATGAAAATATTTTTTAATATTCCCATTCATGGAATAATGGTGTAAATTCTATAGTGGTGATATGAATTAAATATTCATGTGTAAATTCAAGATGCACTGTAAAAAACCTGGTCAATTGATGTGATATGGATTATAAGAAACTCACCCCATTGATTGATTTTCTCTTACATTACTATCATAGGACTGACTCTACATTTTGTGTTTAAATCCCATGTTGATGCTCCTAGTTTCACATAGCTGAACAATGGTGTCTCCTACGCTAATATTCCATCAAAAGTCTCTTCCTCCAACCAACTCCTTATTATCAATTTCTAGGTGGCATGTAATATAGAACATTAAAAATATTGATAGATCCTTAGTTTTTATACCTTAAATAATGATCTATTCATTTATTCCTTTTCTAGGTGTTGCCTCTCATGAACAGTGAACAAGGTGAGTGAATTTTGAAGTATATTTAATCTCTTATACACATACATGTTCAAATTTAACAAATTATTCTACATTTATTACCCCAATGGTTTTCAAGAATAATTATTTTACATTATAAGTATACAAATCCTTTACAAGTGAGGTATTGAAACAACATATCCAAAATAACTATGTCTAATCATTCTAGCATCGGGTACTCAAGAATATTCATTCCAACTTTAACGTTTATCTCATCTGGTTTCCCATCAATGTTAAAAAAAACTGGACCTCCTATACGAAAACACATCTGATTTATTGGGTCTAAAATCCCCTTAAAATGTCAGTGGATTCTATTTTATAAGTTATATTAAATGATTTACTTAATGAAGTTTCACATTTATAGGTCCCTTAACAAATTCCACAAAATCATGTTCTACACTCTGAACAATATCCTAGTTTACTTGTTGTCCTAGAGCATCTACATTCTTAGTTTCTCTATCTTTTGGTTATAGTGGCTTCATGGGGGGATAAAATAGGGAGTATTCTACAATATCGTTAGCTTCCTACTTATTGAATCAAGTAAATAGTATTTGGATCCCAACATCACTGTAAAAAACTAAGCTGTGATAAAATGTGTTTGGTGCCAATTTTTTTCTATCATCATGGGGATAGAGGAGAATATTGATAAAGTGGAGTTTATTCTCCAACTCTTTTATAGATTGGGCACAATTGGGTTCAATTAATGGAACTTATATGCTCTTATCCATAATTTTCTCACTTCCTGAGAGGAATAGGTAGTCCAAGAATATAGCCTTCTCTTATTCAATATACCTTTGGACTGATAAACTGGGGATGAGAGAACAAGTGAATTCTTAAAAAATTTCTTAGTCAAAAGGGCCTAGCGAGTACAGCCTGACTTCTTCTAGATTAATATTATGAACCCCAAAAGCTTTAAGTTATTTATTTTATCACCTTAATTTTTTCTTGATACTCATATTGGGGAGGCCTAGTTCACAAGAAATTGTCTTCTTATTAGGTTTCCCTTTACGTATTTTCAACCTAACAGGATTTCTTCAATTTTTTAATTCCAAATGCTTAACTTAGATTAGGTTAGCGTCATATCTAGTTAGTGGAGACTCAATTTTTACCTAGGTTTCTCTTTACAATTGTTCACCATGATGAGTTATGTGTCTATTTACTTATATAGTTTTAGTTCATGAAAGTTGTACCGATATAGATGATGTTTAAGGTTTCTCTTTACAATTGGTGCACATTGTTTAAGTTTATAATGTGTGGACCATAAGCTGGGGTAGCCTACATGAAGAGATGTTTCAAGTTAACCTGATATGAATTGGTAAAATATGGTATCATGAATATTGATGATCTCATAATTAATTATAACTCAATAAAAATAATCATAATGACCACATAAGAGGGGAATAGGGTGTTAGATAGTAGAATAAGTAGGATCTCACCTAGGTGTTCTAGAATATGCCTCTGTAAAATAATAGTAGTATTATCATTTTAATTTAATAATTCCCTGATAATCATTAAAGTATTTTTATAAAAAAATGAAAACAGTTCAAATTTTCCAATAATTCCAAAAAAAATGAAGGTGTAGATACGATCTTGGAACATGGGTCATTTAGTTTATGGTCATTAATCCCATACCATTTGCTTTGTGATTTAGAGTCACACAATCAGGACCAATTAAGGGTTACATCCTGCTATTTCTATGCTTCTTCATCAAGATTGGAAACATTATTTTTTTCCTCATGAACTATGATTCCAACCAAGTTATGCTTATGTTAATTTTTGTTATCTAATATTATATTTTGACGCTATAAAGGATTTCAAAAGTCAAGGGTTGAAAATTTGGAGATTTGGGAGAAACATGATAGGAATACTATTTAGCATAACTTTTAATATTGAACATGTGGTAATTGAGTAATATGGTATTATTAGAACACTGTTTCTCTTTACCAAATAAACTTCCCCTATCCCAAACACTAGAGGGTTCATATCTAACTCATGGGCTCATCTTTATTATATTATGTTTCTGTAATCTTGCACTGTTGTATATATGAATCTCTTTCTCTATTTAGTAGTAACTATGTGTTTTATTTTTTTTTATTATTGTGTAGGCACATTGTGATATATATGGATAAAATATGGATCACATTACCGAGGAACACACCTCAGTATGTTAAGGATTTGAATGAGTTTTTAGATTTTTCAATTTCTAATCAATCCGTTGAAGGGAGAATAAGATGTTCATGTCCTAAATGTAAATTTAGAACATGGTTTAAGAGAGATGAAGTTTATGAACATTTAATATTGAAGCAATTCCCTGGTCAATATTTGTGTTGGGTTTGGCATGGAGAATCGAACGTTACAGAAATATTGAGTATTGATGTTAATCCATATAATGAGGTCCCAAGTTCGTCGACAATGGAAAATGAAATGCAAAACCTCATAAATGATGCATTTGGCACTGCAAGACACCACTATCAACATCAAAACATATTAGAACAACCATAAGAGGGTGATAAAAATTGCAACGTGACAAGTGATGTTTTTGAGACTGTAAAACAAGCAGATCAAGATTGTAACATATCATTGGATCCTCCTCTTGATTTTGTGGAGCCAAATGTAAGAGAAAACCTCACTGAGAAAAATGAGTTTCATGATTTAGTTGATGATGGAAATCAAGAGTTGTATAGTGGGTGTTTGAAATATTCAAAGCTTTCATTTCTGCTGAAGTTGTACCATATCAAATGTCTATGTGGAATTACAAATAAGGCAATGTCAATGATATTGGAATTGATTCGTGATGCATTTCCTGAAGAAAAAATCCCATAATCTTTTTATGATATGAAAAAAGTTGTTAACAAGCTTGGTATGAATTATACAAAAATATATGCGTGTCCCAATGATTGTATGCTTTATTGGGGAGAGGATTCAAGTAGACAGAATTGCAAGAAATGTTCTTCTTCTAGATGGCAGTCAAAGGGTGATGTTGGAAGTCTGAATGAACATAATTTCATGGAGAAGAAGAAAAAGAACACACCTGCAAAGGTTTTGTGTTACTTTCCCTTGAATCCTCAATTGCAAAGATTATTCATGTCATCAAAAACTGCCGAACACATGAAGTGGCATTCTGTAGATAAAAACAATGATGGGTTAATGAGACATCCATGAGATTCCAAATCATGGAAGACATTTGATTCATTACATATATATTTCTCAGTTGATCCTAGGAATGTTTGATTGAGATTGGCTACCGATGGATTCAACCCATTTGGGACTTTGAGTAGCAGTTATAGCATTTGGCCAGTTGTTTTGATCCCTTATAATCTGCCTCCGTGGATGTATATGAAAAAAAAATATTTTATCATTTCGATGATTATTCCTGGAAAAAAATTCCTGGAAATGATATTGATGTATACTTGCAGCCTTTGATTGACGAATTATAGGAGTTATGGAGCAATGATGTTGAGACATTTGATGCTTCTTCTAAAACAATGTTCAAAATGCATACTACTTTAATGTGGACCACTAGTGACTTCCCTGGGCTTGGGAATTTATCTAGTTAGAACACTTACATGGGTTTGGCTTGTCCCATTTGTAAATTTGATTTTGAGCCCAAATGGATACCTTATAGTAAAAAATGGTGCTTCTTGTGCCATCGAAGATTTCTCGATGCATCTCATAGATTTCGGCTGAACAGATCAAAATTTAATGGTTCCATTGATCGTAGACCACCTCCAAAGTTGTTAACTGATTCTGAAATATTGACACAGCTTAAAAATGTTGAAACAAAATTTGGGAAGGTTCATCATTTGAATGATAGCGGAAAACGGGTCCGAAGTGCATCGTCAGGTGAAATCAAAACACAACAATAGAAGAAAAAAGGTATATTCTTCAAACTCCCATATTGGGAATTTAATTTGTTGTGGCACAATATTGATGTGATGCATATTGAGAAGAATGTCTGTGATAATTTGATTTTCACATTACTTAATGAGCATGGAAAGTCGAAGGATCATCTCAATGCTCACAAAGACTTACAAGTAATGAACATAAAATGTGATCTCTGGCCATATGAGAATGAAAAGTATGCTCCGACCATTTTTGCAATGAAAAATAAGGATAAAGATACATTACTTCTAATTTTAAAGAATGTGAAGGTATCTGATGGGTATTCGAGTAACATCTCAAGGTGTTTTGACTTTAAGAATCGTAAGTTACATGAATTGAAAAGTCACGATTCACATATTTTGTTACAACAATTACTACCATTGACATTGAGTACATAATTACCTGAAAAAGTTACTATTGTTGTACTTCAATTCTGCACATTTTTCAGGAAATTATGTGAGAAATCTCTACATCCATTTCATCTTGACAACCTCCAGGAGAGGTTTGTATTAACCCTTTGTGAAATGGAGATGATCTTTCCTCCATCGTTTTTTACTGTCATGATGCATTTAACTGTGTATTTGGTTGAGGAATCTAAATTAGGAGGTCCCGTACATTATCAATGGATGTATCCAATTTAGAGGTATTTTATTTATATGTTTTTCATTTATGTAAACAATTTTTGGCATTTAAATAAATTCATAATATTATTATTTTATTTTACAGATATCTTGGGCATTTGAAATCATACGTGAGAAATAAAACTCAACCATAAGGCTCTATTGCTGAAGGCTATTTGGATGAGGAGTGTCTTACATTTTGTTCTAGATATTTTGATGATATTGAGACAAGATTTAATCGAGTTGGATGTGTTTACGACACATCAACTCAATCTCAAATGCATCAGAAATCAAAAATATTTCCTGCTATTGGCCGATCAGTTGGGAGGACCTCAAATGTGATCCTGATAGAATTGGAATTATTACAGACACATTGATATGTGCTGCTGAATAGTGAAATTACAGATCCATTTATTGAAGAGTTAAGGATACAAACAAAGAGACGAATGAGAGGCCGAACATGAAATGAGAAAGATATAACGAAAGCTGTGAATAAAGAGCTTGTAGAATGGTTTGCATGACGTGTAAGTTCATAAATATTACAATAAATATGAATATTAGTTTGACACATACATTTTGTAAATCTATTAAATTATATTTCTTTTTTCAGATCATGAATACTGATACTCGAGAAAACTTTTTAGAAGATTTGAAGTTTCTTGCTAGAGGTCCTATAAAACAAGTTAGAAAGTTCGATGCTTATAATGTGAATGGCTTTAGATTTCATACAGTCGATCAATAAGTGGGTTTGAAAACACAGATTAGTGGTATATTTACATTTGCTGAAGTGGGATACTATGGAAAGCTGCATGATATTATTGAATTAAACTACCACATACATTTTTCTGTTGTTTTATTCAAATGAAAATGGGTCAATATTATTAGAGGTGTTAAAAGAGATTCCTTGCAATTTACTTGTGTGAACTTATCTCGCTTGATGGATGTTGGTGATCATGAACTGCATGATCCATATATCTTAGCATCGCAAGAAAAAATGGTATATTATGTGGATGATTTTGTGGATGAAGGGTGGAGTGTAGTTGTTCACATAATAAAAAGAGATTTGTATGATATGAGTGATGAAGTGGAAGATTTGACCTCTGAAATTGAATTTCATCAACAACAGGAAGTAGAATTATTTGTCCATCATGATATTGAAAATATTAGTCTAGTAAGGATAAATGAAGTGGATGAAGAAATGGAGTAGGAAATCGACATGATTGAAGGGGAAAATGATTGTATGTACGATTATTTATTCATTCATCAACCACTTGTTTCATTTCTGCAGTCATTAATTATCATTGTTATATATATTTTGTCTGTTAGTACTGGGCATCTATTATCATTTTTAATTTTTTTTTCTGCATAATTTTTTTGAAATATATATTCTGAACTAAATTTTATTTGATTAAATGACAGTAATGCCAAGGAAAAAGTGGTACACTATTTCATCTAGTTCTATGACAGATGAAGATCCATCTGGCTCCCTCCCCACGACATCTAAGGCACCAACTGCCTACACCCCTGCACCATCTCCCCCTGCACCATCTCTCACACCATCTGTGGGTGTCCCGTTAGAGGCTGAGTTGTTGACTCCCCCTTCAGAAGCCTCAGTAGTGGGGTGGCGACATTCCCCTTCCAGTTCATCACAGACATACTGGAGTGTCACTATCATAGGTACAAATTTTAATTAAATAAATTTATTGCATTTTGTTTATACTAATTGTTTTCTCATTGAAGATGAAAAAATGCAACCATGAAGAAAAACTTAAAAAGTTCAGATGTTTGGAATATGAATGGAGAGAAGATAGTCATGCCATTTGATTCTTATGGGGTCCCTATGGATGACTCCGCGAGGTTACTTGGCCAGATTCTAGGCTTGCTGGCAGCGGAGCCCATTTCCCTTCCTATTTCTTATGATGATTGGAGAAATATGCCTCCAAGCTGAAAAAATGAAGTTTTTGATTCCCAAATAAAGGTAATTTTATTACATTATGGTTTAATTTAATGTCATGTTACTAATATGTTCAAAATGAATTTTTGTATACAGATGTTCTTCCACTTTACAGTTGCTGATGTGATAGAACGAAAGTGGACGTTGAAAAATCTTGGTAAGAAATGGAAAGATTTAAAATGGAGATTGTGGTGTTATGTCAACGATACTTCGTTGACCGTGCAACAAATGTATGAGAAGCTACCCAGTGGGGTATCGAAAGAACTGTGGAAAGTTTTTGTTGACAGACATCATGATGAGAAGCGGATGGTATTGAAATATATATTATTATATTATCCTCATTTTACATTTATACATGTATATGAAGAGGAGATGACATTGAATACATTACTGTTAAATTTAATTTTATTTATTTCAGGATCTCTCAAGACAGAATGCATCAAACCGGGTTAAGCAAGTCATCCCTCACACTGCGGGCTCAAAAATATTTTCTAGAAGCCGAACGACATTGGTAATCTTTTAATTATTTTAAATATTTATAATACAATATTATCTATTTAATATATTAAATTGTTGATTTATCTTTTCTTAATGCAGTCACAGAGTTTAGGGCACGAAGCATCCCGAACTAAACTATGGTTGGATGTTCACAAAAAATCAGATGGAAGTTTTGTTAATGAGCTTGCCAAAGAAGTTGGGGTATGAAGTCAATTTTTTATTATAATAACTTATTATCAGTTTTTACTATGTTAATATATATTGATATTTGATTTATAGGTAAAAATTAAAGAACTATGGGATTATAATCCTAGGCAGTCCTACTCAGTCTCCCAGGATGACCCAGTTACTAAAGTCCTTGGGAAGGAGCATCCTGGTAGAGTGTGCGGGATAGGTTTCAGACCCATACCATATGAGGTCTTTGGCATGCCACCAGGGATTCCAGCTACATCTACTCCTGGTTATAGTAAGTCCATACTCAAAGATGCTCATAGGGAGTTTGCTTCTCTATGAAGCACAGTTCAAGATCAGGGGGCTCAGATATCCACTTTGCAGCAAGCGATGACTTCTATACATCAGAAGATGAGAAGATATTCCCCTAGTGGTAGTGCATCGACTGGTGGTCAGCAGGTAAATCACAAAAAATAAAAATCATTTAGTTTGAAAACTTTCATTGGTTTTAATTTTTAATATAAATATGAAACAGTATTTAATTTTCAATATAATGTTCTTACAGGTGACTGCAGAAAGTGGAGATGGAGGTGGAGAGGGTGACGATGCATCATCGGACCGTGAGTAGAGTTGTATTATTGATGTGTTGAACAAATATAGGAACAATTGGTTTGTATATGTACCATGTGTGGCACATAGTTGCCACCAAACATTTTCATGTCCTAACATTTTCTTGATTTCTCATGTTTCCTTTTATGCATTTTATTGATTTCTGATGTTTCCTTTTATGTATTGATTTCTCAAGTGTGCTATACATCATTCCAGTTAGGCCTGTGTTTGAATTGGTAGTCGAGATTTTGGATGACTAGGAGTTAAACCCATTGTTGATGTGTTGAATAAATTCTCGATGCTTAATATTATAATATGTAATTATTCAATATCATCATCCAAGAAGGTAAACCCTTCTGGAATTGGTATCCTATGACACCGTGAATCACAAAAACATGTGGATTGATAACTCTTTATTAGGAACTATTTTCTATGAAACCAATAGAAAATGATTTTCATTTTCCATAACACAAACATAACCTTGTTTTCTATTTGATCGTAATATGATTCATGTTATATAAATCCTGATTTCCTAAAATTATTCATGAATATATAAAAAATTGCATGTCGTTATGTGAATAAAACCTTAGAAAAAAATAATATCTCATAGTTATCATATCACCCAAGGTAAAATAACATCCAACTATAACATCAAACAACAATAACAACAATCCCACACCGAGAACCTGGGTTTCCCCCCATATATGGGTTAGATAATCCCACAAAAAAACACATTACCAAGGAATGAAATACCTTAATATCATATAAAACTTTCAAAAAAATTATTCAATATAAAATAAAATGGCTTTGATACAACATTGTGACGCCATTACCTAGGTTCCACTAAACTAGTTCCCCAAACCAATGTGCCACATGACCATAGGAATGCCTCCTCATATACAAGAGGCTTCCTACTAGTATTGAGGGTCCAATGAGGTATGTGGGGATAATATACCATCTTTACTAGTGTAAAAAAATAGTATAAATCAATTTAAATGATAACCAAGTATGTTATAAGAATAATCATGCATGATGTATTCAATTCCAAAAATTGGGTAAATCCCCGCAACCAATATAGTAAACATGTCAGTTCATACAAGTGTCACGTGTTAAGGAAAAAACAAAATAAAAAACCCCATAACAATCCTAAAATGGGTCTCGATGTCCATCCAGTTCCCTCATACATGCTCCATACCATATCCCAAACCAACCATCTATCAAAAGGATTTTTCCCTTATACTTCCCTACAACCACGAGATCTACTCAGGTATTAATGGCATCCTAAAAAGGGTGTGAGTATAGGTTAATAGGACACAACCAATAGTGTCTAAACACATAAATATTATAA
Source organism: Viscum album (assembly GCA_963277665.1). Taxonomy (NCBI): domain Eukaryota; kingdom Viridiplantae; phylum Streptophyta; class Magnoliopsida; order Santalales; family Viscaceae; genus Viscum; species Viscum album. Next base: position 1,946,989,115 of record OY728128.1, on the reverse strand, counting down.
TAACAATAATACTATATACATAAGTACAATTAAATAATGAACAAGGAAGAAAAGGTAAACAAGTTCCATAATTAAATATCAAGCATTTAACTATGTATATCCTTTGGTTTTATGATGACATCAAATCCCACCAAACCTTCTTCAGCAATGTCAAAATTATATTCCATTAATATAAATGGGTTTTACATTTTCATTAACAACAATGGTAATACATTAATCATTTCAAATTCATATACTGTGGTGCATTAATCAGTTCACTCATATCATACACATAGGCTTTAGTGCCTGGAAAGCCATGTCAATACACTATCCAAGCATAGGAAACTCCATATACATCATATCAAGTCCATTATGTCAAATTTCATGTCTAGCCATCCCACATCAAGGATAAGGAATTCTTTGTAAAAAAAATTCTTACCCATGGGTGGGATCTACCGTGTCCCTCATCATTTACTAATCCATCAATACACATTCCACAAGGTCAAACACACTTGACCTTTTTAACAAATTACAATATCAAGGGTGAACCTATTTCATTTCACAAATATTCACATAGTTTATCACTTCCACTACACTTAACGTAATTCCATAACTATTCTATTTTACTATTCATTCATAACAAAAACCATTGTACGTATTTTCAATTCCATCTTATAAAATGGATATTCCCACATTTTCCATTCATTATTTATCCCCTTAGTTATCTCACAACCCATTTAACCATAAAAGTTTTGATAAAAAACCACTTATTCCATTTTTACATCCTTGAAAGGTCCAACACATCATTGATTTGATGTTACTTTATGATATTGTGTCTAGTTTGATTTGTTTTTCAGGGCAGTGGTGCAGTGGAAGCATCAATTTTTTTATGGTCATATTTTCACGGCGGTTTTAACCGTCGCGAATAGTATATAGGTAAAACTTTAGCGGCGGTTTTAACCGCCGCTACAGAGTCGCATCCCCCGCCTGCATTCTGCGGTGGTTATCAGGACTTTAGTGGTGGTTTTACGGCTACTGGATTTTATTTTATTAGCAGTGGTTATAACCGCCGCTAATAAAATAAAATCCCGGGTTCATAAAAACCACCGCTAAAGTGGCGAGAACCGCCGCAAAATGAGGCAGCTATGACGCTTCCTTTAAACCACCGCTAAATGGAAAAAACTGCCTCTAATAGTTTTTTGATGCCAAATTTAGCGACGGTTTCTGTAAACCGCAGCTAAATGCAAAAAAAAAACGCCGCTACATGGCGGTTTTCTTATAGTGGGAATTTAGTCAAATGCACCCAAAGGGTTGGTTTGGGTTGAGGTTGTCAAACTCCAATGGTGGATAGGGATCTCATAACACCTCATGATAAAGGTACAAGAATATAATTACATGAATATAATTTTTAGAGGCAATGCATGAAAATTACAATGTGTGAGACAAAAGAACAATTTATAAATTGATACTCCTAAGGATAATTCATAGAACACCTACCTTAGCCTTGTGGTAGAATCCCTGTTCAGTATCAACCTCAGATTTGGGATGGAATGAGATAAAATGGAAAAAAGAGAAATACCTTGAAATCTGGGAATATTAGCTCACATGAAGATCACACCAAATATAAGAAGAGAAAGCAAGAAAGAAGCAAGAGGATTGATAAACTTACTGAGGGTGATCTAACATGACCTACAACGATCAAAACATAGTTTAAACAGAGGAGATCCACCAAAGCCTAGAGGAGGAAGATGAGACAGCTCTCACACAACTTCTATAAAAATGAGGAGGAGTAAGAATGCAAAAGGGTTTAAAGGAAAAAGGGGAAAAAATAGTAAAATCCATATTTTTAAAGCTGTGCATGGTTTGGCCATACGGTTGGCCAAACCATGCATCAACTGTGTGATGCCCACTATCCATGAGCCCAAACCCCGTACAGTTTAGGTTCATGGTTAGAAAAATTGTGCAAAAACCTCACATGGTTCACCTGCAGTAAATTACAGGTTTTTCATGGTCATGCGACCACTGATGCACAGTTTACCGAATTGTGCTCATTCCTCCCTGGGATATATGTTTGAGGTGCATAGTTATTGTAAACCATGCGCTAACCGTACTCCACACCCCATTTATTTAAAATCCCTTACTAAGAACCCTGAACCAAGCTCAAATGCTCCTAGAAAATCCATGACCCCATTGGGTACTTCCATTTAGATAAAACAAAAGGTTTGGACTGAAATTTAAAGGATTTGTACATCTATGAAAAACCAATATCTTACAACTTCCCCTCCTTAAAATAACTTATCCCAGAGTTTCCCTTCCAAGGGTGGTTGAGCTGCATCCGAGAATAACACCATCCACTAAGAGTTTATATCAGACTATCGCTCATAGGTCTCATCCTGTACACGACCATGTTGTCATAGCACTCAAACCAAAGGAACTGTTATGCCTCAAAGATCTTTCATGCTCCGATCAATGATACGAACTGGATACTCCTCAAAGGAAGCATTAGCCTCTAACTCAACTTCCTCGGGATAAAAAACATGAGATAGGTTGAAGTAATAATGGTGGAGATAAGAAATATGGAAAACATCGTGCATAGCCTTGTATCACTGAGGAAGAGCTATCTGATATGTTACCAGCTCGACCCTCTCCAAGATCTCAAAAGGCCCGACAAATCTATGAGACAACTTACCTTGCCTCCAAATTTTTCGATGACCTAATTCAAGCAAGAATAGAAACACTATGCCAAAATAGGCATTTAACAGCAGTTTAAATCGCCAATAAATCATGAGTTGACATTCATTTAATGGCGATTTTCCAAATCTGTCATAGAACGATTTAGCGAGGTTTTTTTAAAAATCGGAGAAATTATTTAGCAGTTGTTCAAACTGCTGATAAATTATTTCGCAGTTTTTTTTGTAATTAATCATTTAATTATTTTACTATTCTCATAATTAATTTATTATTATTATTTTTGTTGATTTTCTAATTCTTATAGTTCTTGTAATTAATTTATTTTTTATTTATTATTTATTACCATGCACATGCACATGCCATATATAGAAATTCCGCGTTAGGTGAGATTTGAACCCCTTGCCTCTTACTTATTCTCCAAACACTTTACCACTCAGGCTCTTCAAGTGGTGAATAAATAGAATTTAATATACTTATATATATATATATTGATTGAAAAAATAAATAATACATAACACATAGATAAAAACTAAATAATTAATAATCCACAATTCATAAGTAATTATTAATATTTAATAATTAATAATTTCTAATTAATAACTAAAATAAAAATGAATAATAAATAAATATATAATATAATAAATAAGTAGTTAATAATATATTAATAATAAAATAATAAAAAATAAAAAATAAAAAATAAAAAATAAATTAATAATTAATGTATAAAAAATAAACAAATAATAAATAAATAAATAATAAAGAAATAAATAAGAAATAAATAATAAAATAATAATTAAAAATAAATAAATAATAAATAAGTCTTTAATAATAAATTAATAATAAAATAATTATAAATTAAAAATAAATAAATAATTGATGTATACACAATAACTAGATAATAATTAAATAAATAATAAATAATAAATAATTAAGTAATAAATAAAAAAATAATATATAAATAATAAAATAATAAAGCAATAAAATAATAAAATAATGTAATAATAAATTAAAAAATAAATAAATAAATAATGTATACACAATAACTAGATAATAAATAAATAAATAATAAATAATAAATAAATAAGTAATAAATAAATAAATAATACATAAATAATAAAATAATAAAGTAATAGAATAATAAAAATAATGAAATAATGAAATAATAATGAAAAATAAATAAATAATAGAAAAATAATAAATAAAAAATAAAAAATAATAATAATAATAAATAAATAACTAATAAATAAAAAAATAATAAATAAATAAATAAATAATAAATAAATAATGAATAAATAAATAGATAATAGATAATAAATAATAAATAATAAATAATAAATAAATATTAATTAATTAATTAATTAATAATAAAAATAAATAAATAAATAAATAATAAATAAACAAGAAATGAATAATAAATAAATAATAAATGGATAATAAATGAATAATAAATAAATAAATAATAAATAATAAATAATAAATATTAAATAGTTGTTTAAAAAAATTAATAATGAAAATAAATCGATAAATAATAAATCAATAATAAATAAATATTAAAATAATAAATAATTAATAATTAATAATAAATAATAAGTAATAAGTAATAAGTAATAAAATAATAAAATAATAAATGGATGTAAATATCTATAGATATATATAAACACACATTTATGTTACATAAATATATATAAACAAACATTTATGTTACATAAATATAAATAAACACATTTAGATATATAATTGTATATTAATAGACCACTACTATAAATACCCCTTTTATCAGCGCTAAAAATGGCCTTTAACAGCACTAGAAAAGTGCTGTTAAAACCGGTGAAGATAAAGGGGGGTTCCATTTATCAGCGCTCCAAAAAGCGCTGATAAAGACCCCTTTTATCAGCAGTAAAAAAAAGCGCTGATAAAAGGGTCCTTTATCGGCGCTTTTTTTTATCGCTGATAAAAGACCCCTTTTATCAGAGATTTTTTAAAAGTGTTAATAAAACTAAAAAAAATTAAAAAAAAATCCTGCCAATCTCAGGGGGGCTTTTTACAACGCTTGAGCCCCCCCTTTATCAGCGCTTTCTCGCACATCCAGCGCCTGCATGCACCGCCTCCAGCACCCGCCCCTTAAATTCACCATTACGCGCACGCCCGTGCCTCCACCTGGATTTGATCTCGAGATCCCCCCCATGCGCGCCTGAAGCCTTTGCCACTCCCCTATATTGATTTGTTCTCTTATTTATGATATATCTATTTATTTATATACATATATTTAGTTATATTTATTCCTATAGTAATATATATTTATATTAATATATATATAGTTATATTAATATATATATAATTATATTAATATATATATTTATAGTTATATTAATATATATATATATAGTTATATAAACATTCATATATTAGTATTTTAAATAAAATGGATATTAGTTATTATTTAGATAAAGATAATATATTTTATATGTAAATATGTTTAATTATTTATTTAAAAAATTAAATTTTTAGGTGTGAATGTATAAAAAATATGTACATATAGTTATATATTTGATTATAAATAGCAGTGCATTATAAAAAATGATAAAATTTCAAAGACATAATATCAATATGAATGTAATACCTTGGAATAAATTCAGTCCCCACCAAAAATGCAATAATACCCCCTTAAACGAGGTTGAAAATCCACAAAATGTTAAAAAATCAGGGTACACTGACTAAAAACTCAGTTTTGGAGGTCTTCTGGACCTTTTTTGGCCTCGAAAAAACCTTGAATAGGGTCCTCCCAAGTTATAAGGGTGTAGAGCTCGTCGCAGGCTTCGATTTGATATATGGTAGAGCTCAAACGGACACCCGGATCAAAAGTTATGGCCGTTTGAAGTTCGAGTTGCGTTTTCAACATATTTTGGGTCTTTTTTTTTAATTTTTTGATTTTTTGGGTCTTCAAATTGTTATGAAATTACTATTCCTCCATAATAATTAGAAAATTATTAATTAAAAATATTTTATTAATTTTTTATAATCCATTTTCACTAAATATCTTATATATTAAGTATATTAAGTGTAAATGTATATTTATACTTATCTAAAATATATTTAAAAATTATATATTATATTTATATCAATATAACTATATAACTATATTTATATATTAATATATTATTTTTAATTAATTTTTTTGAAGTCGACCCTTTATCAGCGCTTTTTCGTTAGCGCTGATAAAGGTTGGTGCCAAGAAAAACTGTTTTTGTGGTAGTGCACACACACACAGAGGGTATGGCAGCCGCCATCAGGATCAAGCACCATGCAGCTTTGTACGGGGCAATGCTAGCCGATCAGCAATGCAAGGTGGGGAGCTAGGTGATCAATGACGCAGAAAGCCGGGGAGGGGCAGTTCAAGTGGGCTGGACCTACGGGTCATGTATTGGGCGTGATATGCCTCTCGGCCTTCAGGTCATGTATTGCGGGTTTGTCGGGCTTTGTGCCTTGGGCCTATGGGTCATGTATGGGTTCCCCTTCAACCCTCAAAAGAGGGATTATCCATAATAAAATAAAAAAAGAAGGCCTTCGGGCCATTTAGGCAAGACACTCTTAAATGAAGATGAAATTTCACTGAATATATATTATATATATATATATATATATATATATATATATAAATTAATGAATTTTTATAAGGAAAATAAAATCGATAATTATTTATTTTAAATGAAATGAATAAAAAAAATATTTTCATATGATTTATATGTTTAAAAATACATTTCTATGTAAATATGTATTTATACAAGTGATTTATTATAAGTAAATATAAGAATATATGCATATATTTAATTATAAATAAAACTACATTGTGAAAAATGATAAAACTTAAAAACCATAATATCAATATGAATGTAATCCCTAGGAATAAATTCATTCACCATAAAAAAAGACAATAATACCCCCTCAAACGAAACTAAAATTCCATCAAATGTTAAAAAATTGGGATACCTTGACTAAAAACTCGTTTTTGGAGGTCTTTTGGGTCTTTTTTGGCCTGAAAAATGTGATAAGGGTTTCTTTAGGTCACTAAGGTGTAGAGATCATCGCAGATTTTGATTTGATATGTGGTATAACCCAAATGAACACCCAAATTAAAAGTTAAGGTCGTTTGAAGTTCAAGTTTGTTTTCCTACTTTTCTTGAAACTATAATAAATTTTATTATTTTAATTATTACAAAATTTAAATCTAACGTGGTTTTATTTCATTTTATAAGCTTCGATTTAACTAGTTTTAGAGCTAAAACAAACTCTCGGATTAAAAGTTATGGTCAATTGATGTTGAAATCTGATTTTAAACTTACTAAATATTTGTTTTAAGTTTCAAATTATTAATAACTAATACTTATAAATATTTATTAATCAACACATTATAATTAATTAAAATTAAAAATAATAAACTATATATTATAGCAAATAATAAATCACAAATCATAATTAAATATTTTTTTTTAATTTTTTCCTTTAATTTAGCGGCGGTTTTTTTAAAAACCGCCCCTAAAAGAATTAATTTTTTTTGAAAAAAAGTTCAAAAAAATAAAAAATATATTTAAAAAAAATTTAGCGGCGATTTCAAAAACCACCATGAAAAAATCGCTTCTAAATCAGTTTTTTCTTAGTGTAAGAAGACTAGGTCTCCCACCTCAAACTCCATAGGCCAGTGTCGATGATCAACATGTGACTTTAGCTAACATTGAGCCATAGCCATATGTTTCCTAATCAATTGTACCTACTCTGATGTCTCCTTGATGAGAAAAGGTCCCAGTAGTTCTGCCTCCTCAGCCTTTAACCAGCACAAAGGCAAATGACAAGGCCTACCGTAGAGTGCCTCATACAGAGCCATTTAGATAGTCACTTGAAAACTATTATTATAAGCGAATTAATCTAGAAATAATTGTTTTCCACAAGAGCCCCCAAAATCAAGGAAACATGCTCTAAGCATGTCCTCGAGTACCTGTATAGTGTGCTTGGACTGATTTTTGGTCTGTGGGTGGTATGTTGTACTCAGAATTACCTATGATCCCAGATCCCTCTACAACCCCTTCAATAATTGAGAATTAAATCGATTATCCTTGTCTAATATAATGGTATGTGGAGACCCATGAAGGTGTATGAACTCTCATACATAAAGTCTCCCAAGTTCTTCTAATGAGAATGTATCCAAGATAGGAAATAAATGGGAAACCTTCACCATACTTTGCATAATTACCCACACAACATCACTTCCTCGAGGTGACTTCAGTAACCCCATCATGAAATCCATGGTCACATCATCCCATTTCTATTCCAAGATGGGTAGAAACTGTAATATTCTTGTGAGTTGTTGTTGTTCCACTTTCATTTGTTGTTAGGTCCACTAGGCTAGATACCCTGAGAGGGAGGGAGGGTGAATCAGGGTATGAAAAATTAAAACAACTGCCCCTTTTGATATTGTTTTACTATTAGACAAAACCCTCTTCTCTCTCCTTCTCGATGCAGAGTATGAATAAACCTTAAAGAATGCACAAGACACAACGATTTTTACCTTGTTCACCCTCACTGGGCTACATCCAAGGAGTATACACCGACAGTGTGTCGATGTACCAATTCCACTATAAGCGCACTGCTATTTACAAGTTTGAATCGGACTCACTGTCCCTCCTGGTTTACAACCACTCACAATTTTTAGAACTCACTGCTCTCTCAACTGAAGTGAGCTCACTGCTTCTTCAGAAGATCCACTCACAGTTTATAGACCTGTAGGTCTCTTCATTACTACTAATTAATGCATACTCCACTGTATGTAGATGCTCTATTGAAGTCTAAATTTCATCCACTGATGAATACCCCTTTTCCCCTAAACACTAGGCAACAACCTTTGGGAAGAACCTTCGCAAAGCACCCTACTTCGCAAAGCTCCCAATTTCGCAAAGCTCAAACAAGCCTTCACAAATCTCCTGCCTTTTCGCAAAGCTCAATCCTTCGCAAATCTTAGGTCGTCGAAGAGCTTAAGTCGTCGTAGAGTGACTTCCTTCACGAAGCTCACTGAGCCAACGCGGAGCACACTACTTTTGTGGGGCTAGAATAGCAACCGCGAAACTCTTCTTTCGCGAAGCACACCGTCTTTGTGAACCACCTTCGCAAGCCGATAGAAAAATATTTTCTTCAAAAACTCTCTCTTTCTTATGAGGGGTTTGAGGTCTATTTATAGGTGATTCCACCAACCCTTGACCTTCCATGCGAAGTCAACGCCACGTCATCTCAAATCACAAAGCTCTGAAGTTCCGGCCAAAATTATCTCAAAATTGCAAAGCACCATGACAATTTTCCGATCGCAGAGCTTATCATAATCGCAGAGAATCCTATCAATTCCTTAGTGCCTTCATTTCGAAGCTCCAATCATAATTCCCTTCACCGCCGCAATGCTCTTCAATGCTTCTGTTTGCGAAGCTCGTCATAATCATGAAGAATCACTGTCAACATTATTCTGGTCTTCGTGAAATCCAAACCATGAACCCTATCTTCGCGAAACTCATGCCTTTGACATATTTAAATTAGATCTTCAAGAAAATCATATTTTCATGATTCTCACCAAACTCCAAATTTTAGACCCCAAAAATTTGGCAAACACTGGGAAACAACGTCACCTTGTATCTGCTCTTTTTGTACCACCTCCAGATTATCCATTCCTTTGTCATGGTTCTTTGCCAACATGGATTGTCAACAACCTCTCTAGAACTCAACAATTCCCATGTAAACCTTATTTTTCAACAAAAAAAATCAACCAAAAAATAATGCAATGTTACCTTGAGGGTTTTTTCCCCAACACTTGTTGACAGGTGGAACACCTAGTAACACAACCTATAATCTCTTTTTTCATTCCAAGCCACCAATATTGGTAGCATAAGTCATGATACATATTAGTGACTCTGGGATGTACTACCCATTTTAAAACATGATATTAACGTATCATCTCCTCTCACATGTCTTGAGGTACCCATACACGCTCGTGGATATACAAGATCACATCATCATCAACAACCCAATAGGGTGGTGGGGCTTCACCTAAAACACTTTCCCACAAAAATAATCCTTTAAGATCTGAAATTTTCTTCCTTTTTATTCAATCCAAAAGTGATGAGGCCACTGTTGAATCCATGAGAAAATTATTCTCATGACATTCCTAAAATTCCAAATGCATTTCACAAAGAAGAGACATCAACTACCATTCACTATTGGCTTCCTAAAAAACTAGAGTCCAAGTCTTTCAACTCAAAGCATCAGCCACTGCATTTCCCTTCCCTAACATGTAAATAACTGAAAAGATGACATACTAAATATGTGACACCCCATGTGTCATAGTTTTGTTTATTTTGTTTTATTTTACCTTTCCTTGATCATTTTTGAGTTTTAGTTGGTTATGGGATGAAAATTAAAGTTTTTGGAAGGTTTTTGGGAGGAGAACGGTTAGCCTGCATAGTTAGTACTAACTGTGTGGTGCCCATGTAGTTGGGTCTGTCATTTTGATAGAGCCATTTAGCACGGATTCTATACGGTTTTCCAAACCATGCAGATCTCCCTAAAAGTTTTGTGAGGCTTAGAGTGTGTCAGGGGTGAGGCACATAGTTTTTCCAAACCGTGGGGTACTTAGGAGTAACCATGTGAGGGGGTGCCTGGACTAGGTAGTGGCCAACGCATGGTTAGTGACGGGGTTCCATCGCAAATAGCCCGTTGCAGAAAACACTGTCACAAATACAATTATTCGCGACAGACCTGTCGCAAAAATGTTTATTTGTATTATATATACATAAACGTTTTCGCGACAGGCCCGTCGGAAAAACTATTTGCGACGGTATATTGTCCCGGCGCAAAAAAAAAAAAAAAATATATATATATATAAAACTTTCTGCGATGGGCCCGTCGCAACAAATTATTTGCGACGGGATTACTTACCCGTCACAAATATGTTTTTAAAAATATTTAGTTAGCCTATTTGCGACGGGGTCCTGTCTCAAATAATAAATTAATTTTTTAAAAAATAAAATTTAATAATATTACGATTGATGAAAAAATAATAATATTATTATTAAAACAATAAAAAAATAAAAAATATTAAAATTCTCAATATTCACAAAAAAAATATAAAAAAATAAAAAAATATTAAAAATTAAATTATGTAATATTTGCACCAATATAAAAGACAGAAAATGTAAATAATTAATATTACAATTTTAATTCAAATGTTTGTAACATAAAAAAATCACTGGGGGTGGGTCGTCTAGAGGAGGTGGAGGAGCTGAAGGAGCTGGTGGAGGAAACTTTATCCCTAAACTACGAGTCAGACAATGCATGTACTCCATCTGCTCCTGATGTTGTTTCTGCCATCGATGGCTCTACTCCTCGTAATGCTGCTCCTGCTGCTACTACCACCGACACATCTCTTCTTACTGCTTCTGCAAAGTCTCTATATTCTCAACCTGAGCTCGCAACTGCTCCTGATACTGTGAAGCAGAAGATGATGTCTCTCCACGAGCTCCTCTCGATCTGGATGCCGACATCGCAGCAGTACCATAATAAGTACTAGGAGTCAAATGAGAGCCGATGCCAACTACTCTGCCCTTCTCAAAGCCATACTGAGTTGCCTGCATCCATGCCGCCTCATCGAAATGGTGAGCACTGGTCTGCTCAGTCGTCTCGTCCTGACCCTCAGCCTGTGTCTGAGAGGTCGCAACCTCATATGACTCCTTCAATTCCAATTTAAAATTAAAATTGTCAAAATATTATATGTAGTTAATTGTTAAACTGAAAAAATAATACTAACCACAATCTGACGTTGGCGATCACCTCTAATCTCTCCAGTGGATGGATCACTGTACATCCTCCGATAAACGTTGAACTCCGTAATATCGGGATGCTCGATTTCCTACAGAAATATAAAATAAACTGTTTATATTTATAGTTATATAAAATATTTTAAAAATATACTTACAAGATTATCTTTATGAGAGCTGAATGTATGGCTACCAGCTCGATGTGTCACCTCCTGTCTCCCCCGGTTCTATCGTCCCACTAAAGATCTCCTCTGAAATCCACCACCCAACCAATGTAAACATAATCCATCCCAAACGTGAGATGAAATATACTCTGGTCGGTGGGCTCTACATGACTCATCAAATTCTGTCACCCCTACTTTCTTAATGGTCGTCCTTCTCAAATTGTGCAAAAACTGGCAGAAACAGTCACGCATAGAAACCTTCCATGCCGTGTGGATAGCATCGCGCATGCTATCATCGATAGGATTCCATAAACCCTACAAATGATTTATAATATCAAGTTGTTAATAAAATAAATTTCAAAATAAATATTATTTATTTACATACCATCCAATGATGGAACATTTCGCGTTGCACATCAACGGGAATCTGTTCTCATGTGATCCATGGCTGAGAAAAATAATTGCGCAATATAGCGCTCCCCTTTCCAATAGCTACATACTGAAAACTGTGAAAAAAGAATAAATAATCAAACAATTAGTATATATATAAATAAATTAATGAAATCTAACTAAAATATACAGGTTACCATACCTCTGTGTGCGTGGATCGAAACCAAGATGTGGACGTCGCTCGGGGATAGGGTCAGGAATCATCAGTCGCGCAAGACCGTGCCCCCTACGCGTACCTCCTGAACCACCAGTAGGCTGAGGGTCAGCTGATCCCACATCCTCATCATCCAAAGGTAGCTCAGACTCCTGCAACTCACGAAATAAATCATCGTCCATATGAAACAAAAAATGATTGTTGTTATTAGATAGTTGAAAATAACTATTATATATAGATATATATTAGTTATGATTATAACCATCGTTTAACTGTTTCAATGTACATCTTCATCCTCTTCTCCATAGATGTCAATGTCAATTTCTTCATCTTCCTCCTCAGCATCATTAATATCCATATGATTTTCAGTTTCATCATCTCTTGTCATTTCAAATTTATTTGTAACATCATTAACATCTTCATCACCATCGATCCTTAATTGTGGGGTGTCATCGTCGATATTCACATCTCTTTGTGAATCAGATAGATTTTGAGTAGTCTCTTGAAAAATTTCAATTCCTTCCACTTCAGCGGAACCAAATTCAGTTTGAGTAAACTGATTTTCCCAAGATTTCATTTTTATTATGCTCCACCAATCGCTCAAGTCTCTTGAAGTAGCACAGTACTTTGCATAATAAATTTTATGTGCCTATTGAGCTAGTAAAAATGGTTCATTTACTGCAAGAAGACTTTTATATTTAATATCTACGATTCCATGAGTCGGATGAACACGCAAACCTCTTTCAGTATCCAACCACCAACATTTAAACATTGTTATGTAATTCTGTCCTAGATAACATAGCTCAATAATTTCATCCAAAATTCCATAAAAGTCAACTTCAGTTTCTCTATGATGTGATCCTCTCAAGTAAACTCCACTGTTCATTGTTTTTTTGATACCCTATATGCAAGTGTATGAAATTGAAAACCATTCACCACATATGCATTATAAGATTTAACCATTTTGGATGGTGGGTTACTCAATATTCACAGTCATTTGTTAATTTTATCGGCATATTGAGACACCTGAAAATTTGTAAAACAATTATCAATATAATAAATAATAAATGGAATTGATATTAAACCACCAATAATTTATGTTACTAGTTTTTGAAACCAGTGAGAAAAAAAAATTCTGCGTTCTTTAAGAGCAGCTGCTATAATTTGTGGAAGTTGTTTCTTGATATGATTATCATATAACCTATAAATAAAATAAGTTTAAATACTATAACAAAATTATAGAATAAGTGATAGAAGCACTTACAAGACAAATGATGTCATTTATTCACAGTTGAGTAGAACGTATATATGATCTCTGTGATGTTCATCATCTGAAATCCATCGTTCGTGAACTCCACCGAAACCAAGATTTGGTTGATTAAAAACTATTAATTGATTGTCCATTTCTTCATTAACATTACCCTCGTTTCATTCCATACGATTATGTTTTGAAAGATATTGAGATTCAAAATAATGAGAGCAGAAAAAAGCAAATTCCTCTTGCAAATAAGATTCAACAATTGAGCCTTCAAATGATGCTTTGTTACGTATTTTTTTCTTCAATTTCTGCATGAATCTCTCGAATGGGTACATCCATAGAAACTGTACTGGACCTCCACATTTAGCTTCATGTAGAAAATGTAATATCAGATGTTCCATTGAGTCAAAGAAAGCTGGCGGAATTTTTTTTTCCAGTTTACATATAATTACAACAACATCTTCTTCCAGTTTTCTTAGCGCATCGTAGTCTGTTGTTTCCACACAAATGTATCGAAAAAAATATGATATGTCTGTTATCGAATCCCAAATCATAGAATTAAACAAACCTATGAATCCAATCGACATAAGTATTTCCATTATAACATGACAATCATGGCTTTTTAATCCAGTAATATAACCATTCTTAACGTATCTGCCCAAATTGGAAGTATATCCATCTGGAAGTCTCAAATCTGCAATCCACTGAGAAAATAATAATCGACTCTCTTTAGACAGTGTATAAGCTTCTTTTGGCTTCATTAAACTCTGTGATCTGACATTTTTAAATAATTCAAGTTCTGGTCGCCTGCAAATTTGGGCAAGATCTAATCGTGCCTTTACAGTATATTTGGTCTTACCTGGTGTATCCAAAACTGTATGAAATAAATTATCAAAATAATTCTTCTCAATATTCATAACATCCAACATGTGGCAGACCAACAAATCAGATCAATACGGAAGATCCCAAAAATGCTCTGTTTTATCCAGTTATGTTCTTTCCCAAAGCCATGAATTTTTTGTTGGTTTACTGTTGGTCCAAATGTGATGGGGGGTAATGAAAATACAAATAATTTTAACTCTGTACCCGAGATCATCTTTGGAGGTTCATCTCTTTCAAGTATACCTTTTCTGAAATGAAATTTGTTCCTCCGAAAAGGATGATCGGTTGGAAGAAATCTACAGTGACAATCAAAATAACAAGGTTTTTTTTCCATTGACCATCATAAAGTCTTTGTTTTCTTTCATACAGTAAGGACATGATTTCGAACCATGTGTAATTCAACCAAATAACATGCCATATGCCGAAAAGTCACTAATCGTCCACATCAATGCAGCTTTTAATTTGAAATTTTGTTTCGCAGCAGCATCATATGTATTAACACCATCACTCCATAATGCATTTAACTCATCAATCAATGGTTTCAAATAAACACCAATATTCTTTTTCGGATGTCCTGGGATTAATAGAGTCAAAAAGATATAAGGATCCTTCATCAATATCCATGGAGGCAAATTGTACGGAGTTATAAAGACAGGACAACATGAATACTGACTACCATAAGAACCAAACGGACAAAAACCGTCAGTAGAAAGACCTAATCGCACGTTTCGGGCTTCTATAGAAAAAGACGGATGCAGACAGTCAAAATGTTTCCATTAATCACCATTAGATGGATGATTCGAGCTTTTATCAGTTGAAATCTTGGTTTTGTGCCATGACATAATTGACACTATGTTTTGAGACATAAATAAATGTCGCAACCTGGGTATAAGGGGGAAATATCTCAACTGTTTTACTGGAATCGATCTAGACTTTTCTGGTTGAGCTTCTTTATACCTCTATTGTCCACATGTGGGACAAATATCCAATGACTCATTTTCACCAGAATATAAGATGCAATCATTTGGACATGCATGAATCTTCCAATAACTAAGGCCCAAATTACGAATCAGGCTCTTGCTCTCATAGTAATTTGCAGGCAACACATTTCCTTCAGGTAACAGTGTTTTAACCAAAGAAAATATCTGATCAAAATAGTTGTTTGAAATTTCATTATCTGATTTAATAGCCATAAATTTTTCAACCGCTTCTAATTTTCTTATCTTGCAACCAGGATATAATGCATCCTCAGCAGACCTCAACAACTCATAAAATTCAGATGGTGCCAACTCAGGAGTTAAATCAATATCATCGTGAGTTTCTATTTGTTGCACAGATGGATCTGCAACATCATGTACTAAATTTTGAAACCGTGATGGATCTGAAATCAAGTTATTAGAATATTCTCTGGAACTGCGGTCACCGTGTTGATACCCAAAAACATAATCTGGTTGAAAACCAAACTGCAAGAGATGTCCCCCAACTTTATCAAATGTTCCAAACATTCTCAGAGCACATTTTTTACAAGGACACTTAATTGTGCCTTCTGAAACATATTTTGGTTTTGATGATGCAAATGCTAAGAAATATTCAACACCCTCAATATAGACAGGATTTAAACCAGAATCATTTGGATTTCTGCGCTGATTTATCTAAGCTCGATCATCTAATAATGACTGATGTCGACTTCCTTGTTCCATATTTTTCTATATAAATTATAAAATCATCACTATTTTTGAATAGTTTGAAATTATAAAAACACTATCTAAAAAAGAAGATAAATAATTACAACTACTTAATAATTATCATTAATTAAGAGAGACACAATTTCCAGTGGATTGACGGATACTCTTTTGTCCGACAGCTCATTTAATTGCATCTTTATGCACACTTATTATTGCTAATTATTCCTAATTATTCCTAATTATTCCTAATTATTACTAATTATTGCAAATTATTACAAATTAATACAAATTATTACTAATTGTTACTAATTATTACAATTTATTACTAATTATTACTAATTTAGAAATACTTAGAAATACTTAGCAAAAGGAAAATTGCTTGAATAATGAAAGGAAATCTGGTAATCATCGTTGTGGAGATGATTACAAATTTTCCCTTCATTATCCAAGCAGATTTCATTTACTAATTATTAGTAATAAAAAAAATTATATTATCAATATTTATGAAAAAACAATATTAATATTATTTAAATAATAAAAAATTATAAAATATTAAAATTATCAATATTCACAACAAACTTTGTTCTATTCTTAACATGTCAAATCTCAAAGGGTCGTCAATTGTCAAGTCATGCACAATAAAAAGTTTTTGTATGTCATGTCCAATGTAAACTCTATAATTGTACTTGCATGGTTGATCACCTCGCAAGTAGTGTTGCAATAGGACGACCAAAGTAATGACATTCTCGCCTCTAAGAATCATCTCACATGACACTTTACATAGATCGTTCTTCCTTAAAAATTTGAGGGGATATCATTATTTTTTCCTTAAATTTTCAAGGAAGAATGGTCTATGTAAAGGTTCATGTGAGATAATTCTTATAGATAAGAAAGACATGACTTGATTTGTCCGATTGCAACACTACTTGCGAGGTGATCAACCATGCAAGGACAATTATAGATTTTACATTAGACATGACTGACACAAACTTTTTATTGTGCATGACCTAACAATTGGAGACCCTTTAAGATTTAAACATGTTAAGAATAGAGCAAATTCTATTGCGAATATTGATAATTTTAATATTTTATAAATTTTTTATTATTTTAATAATATTAATATTGTTTTTTCGTAAATATTAATAATATAATTTTTTTGTTGCTAATTGTTGCCAATTGTTGCTAATTGTTTCTAATTGTTGCTAATTGTTGTTAAGTGTTGATAAGTGTTGCTAAGTGTTGCTAAGTGTTGCTAAGTGTTGCTAAGTGTTTCTAAGTGTTGCTAAGTGTTTCTAAGTGTTGCTAACTATTGCTAACTGTTCACTACTACAAATATGACTTATAATAGCGCTAAAAACGGCCTTTAACAGCGCTAAAAAAGCGCTGTTAATCTCGGTGAAGATAAAGGGGGGTCCCTTTTATCAGCACTAAAAATAGCGCTGATAAAGGGGGAATTTTATCAGCGCTAAAAAAGTGCTGATAAAAGTGCCCCATTATCAGTGCTAGGCAAGCGCTGATAAAGGTAGTATTTATCAGCACTATTTTCAGCGCTGATAAATGTATAATATATCAGCGCTATTTTGAGCGCTGATAAAAACTACATTTATCAGCACTCAAAATAGCGCTGATATATTATCCATTTATCAACGCTTAACTAGTGCTGATAAAGGCCAAAGATCCTATCTAAAACCAGAACCTGCACAGAACCTGCCCAACACCTGCACACATTACAACGCCTGCACAGAGTCCAAACAAAACCTGCACACAGCACACACAACACCCACACACAATGCACAGAAGAACAAAAATGATACATAAATTTACTTGAAATCATGAATACAAAACAACGCACTTCTATATACATTTCAAACAATGTTTAATTTGGTTACAATTACATTTATCCAACAAACAGTTAAAAAACAATGATGTTCCATCCTTTTTTCATCCATCCGCTCTAAAAAATTTTTGTCCATGGCGGCGGTTTTCGAACAAAGCATTCGAACTGAGGAAAAATATTTCACCTACATAATAAAACAAATATTATGTTAGTAATACAATAATGAAATAAAGAATGGGGTTGCTAAAAGGAATTATACTAGTGAGGCACAAAACATAAAATAACCAATTAACTAAATTGGTGCATGGTTAGGGCTAATCATCTATAATAATCAAATGGCCCAATGTTTAGTAGAACATGGGAAATTTAATTATTCGAGGGGTAATAGATAAACCTACATTTTTTTCTTAAGGTTATGATGGTCTCACATTGATAGTTAATGGTTTGTCAAATAATGTGATGAAATTGTGTAAGGGATGAGTTTTTGGGGAAGTATCTCTATATGGTTGAATAATGGATTGTAATCCACTCAATGAAACTATACGGATTAGAAGTGTGTGTATATTGATTCCCACATTGTTGGAAAATGATTTATTTTACCCTTAGGCCTAATAATTCCCCTAATTAATCAGTGGAATTAACAAATTTTCACTATCAACCATTAAAGCGGGTTACCCTCATATATCCCTCATTCCACTCAACAAAATCCTTTACACGCACTCTCCTCCTTCTCCCTCCCCCATGGGATATCTCCCTTACTTTTGATATAAATCAAATATTATCAATTACATTAAAAGAGTGGTGAAATATCTTCAACCCTATTATCATCCTCTATTGGATACCAATGATGGAACTTTTGCAACGACATTAAACCTTGGCTATATACCTATAGCCACGGTTTAATACCATGGCTATATGTCCCCCCATTCCATAAAAAAGAAGCACCCCTTCCCCCTTCCCCAGCACACCCCCTACACATTGCCCACCCCCGAGCACACCCCCTACCCCTGCACACTCCTTGCCCCCTGAACACCCCCTGCCCCCTTCCCCAGCACACCCCTGCCCACTGCACTTCCCCCCTGCCCATTGCATACCCCCCTGCCCACCCCCTAAATATTTCAAAAGAACCCAGCACACCCCCTACCCCTCCCCCATACCACTTTTCCCCCTTCCCCCTCCCCTAGAAAACCACCCTTTCCCTCTCACCCTGTCCCCTGCACATCATAAAGAAAATACCTTGTATGGAAATTCTGCTCAATCACTACAACACAAATAGGGTTTAACGGCGGTTTTGTGGTGGCGGTTCACAAAACCGCCGCTAAACGTTTTCTGTGAAAGGTTTCGCGATGGTTTTTCATAAACCGCCGCGAAACCCATTTTTTTTTTTAAAAACCGTGACCCTTTCCCCCACCCCTATCGCGTTTACCCCCACAAACCCCCGCCCCTCTTCCCCGATCCCCCCCGACCCCAGTGACACCCGCTCCCTCCGGCGACCCCCGAACCCCCCGCACCCCCCGCGCCCCCCGCGCCCCCCGCGCCCTCCGGCGAACCCCGCACCCCCTCGACCCCCTCGACCCCCATGCCCCCCACGCCCCCCGCGCCCTCCGGCGACCCCCGCACCCCCCGTGGCCTCCGACGACCCCCGTAACCCTCGACGCCCCCCGCGACCCCCTTCGATTTTGGTAAATTTTAGTTATTTCTTGGCTCTTTGATTCGAATCATGACTTTGTTACACAATGTGAATCTACTGCAGGGTAGATACTATGGGTTTGGTTTAGAGCTTGAAGAATTATAAGTCATAAAACATTTTCAAGTTTTTAATGGGTTGATTAGGATTAATTCAAACTAAGGATACTTTGTGTGATATGGTTTCGATGGTTTCATAAATAATATGTGTTATCAATCAATCCATTGTGGTTTTCCCTCATTCCTTTTCTATTTGAGGAATATCTGCTTGTTTCCAATTTATGTTGTCGAAGGATCTTAGGTTCCTTATGTTTATAAGGTAGGTGTATCTATACAAGTGGTTCTAATTTAAAATTTCCTTATATTCTTATTAATTTCTTTGGCTTGTTTCATGAAATTGATGGATTTAAATGGATTTTATGGAAAATATACATGTTTTTAAAGAGGTCTTTCTTCAAAAATGGTTTTTCTCACGAAAAGTGGTTGACTAAATTCTTTAAAGGGTGGATTTGTTTTTAAAATGGGTTTTCAAGCTTGAAGTCGAAAGGATTTATTATTAAAATTCTTTTATTATATGTGATCATGGTTTCTAAAAATATTTTGAAAAACTTGGAACATTAGGTGTCCTTGGATGCATTAGAAATATACTTCTCACTCTTTTTTTATGTAATTCCACAAGAGGTTTTATGACACTTTTTTGTGTGTAATTCCACTAGAGGTTATATTAGTTGAATCCACCTTAATCTTGGATTGGGGATTCTCCTTCATGTCTAAAACGTAAACCCATAGTTTGGATCCCAAATAGTGGGTTTTTTCATTGATGATTTGTTTATCACATGATGGTATTTTCATGGTTACTTGCTCACACAGTTATATTATAGTGTATCTATGGTTGGGTTTTTCTATGACTACCTGATTTCTTTTATTCTTAACATATTCCTAGATTTTTTGTATATGGTTTTTTTATGAAAATCAAAGGATTATTTTAAAAAATTGTTTTATTTTATGAAAAATATATGTAAACTGGATTTATTTTAAAGATAAAGATATTGAATTTTTGATATTATAACTTGTAATTTTCTATTTTTGTTTACTATCTTTGTATAAATATGGTTTGGTGGTGATAGATGGTCACATAGGGAGATGATAGTATTGTCTATTTTATCTTTATGGTTTGGCCTATTTAGATTGAATTTTTTATACTAATGGATGTTTATCTTTATTTTTTATTTTAATTTAGTTTCATAACTTTATTTTCTAAAACAAGATATTACTTTCATGTCTCTTTATTACACATCTCCATGTATAAGACCCTCTTGGGAGACTTGCCTAGTTTTCCCTAGTCGGTTCATTATAAATTGATATCAAAAGGAATATTTAGCCTGAAATGTTACGACACTTCATAGTTTTGGTTTAGTGTCATTGGTAGACTAGATTTAGTAGCACTAAAATTTAGTTAATATGTGTGGGATGGTGCCTAGACATCTCACCTCCATGTATGAATTAAAGTTACTATGGGTGGTTAGTTATTTTTGAAAATATTGTCACTTGGTCTTTGTGGTTGATTGAATAAACTAGATTTGGTGTCCTTTAAAAAAACTATTCCTTTCTTATGTTTTATATTTCATTAATAGAATTCATAAATTCATAAAATTATTATTATTTTAAATCATTAATATGGATTATGGAAGTTGTTCTATGATTTAAAAATTTTCTCATGACTAAAGGGGTTTTCATCTTGTATTTGTTAGAAGATTCGTACTAGAAGAGGTCTTATGAATCTAAGTGATGGATTTGTGAGATGGGTTTAATAGGAGAATCCCTTAGTGGTATCTTCTTTAGTGGAAGTTATAATATTCACTATTCATACTTTGGTTATGAATGTATTAAAAACCTAATAGGAGTAGTGGATCATGACTCATAATTTACTAACAAGAATCCACCTATCTTTCATGGTGATAATGGAATCTAGAAATATGAGGAGAGGATTGAGTAGATTGGTAGGAGATTTAAAATTCTAAAGATTCCCAAAGAATCTAAGGGGTGGGGGTCAACATATATTCTTGATGGATTGGGAAGGAAATGGTGAGACTTAGTTGTGCATGCTATATTTCATGAGGATCTTACGTGGGAATCCTTCAAGAAAATATATAAACTATAGTTTTATCCTAAAATGTTACATG
Organism: Viscum album; assembly: GCA_963277665.1. NCBI lineage: Eukaryota > Viridiplantae > Streptophyta > Magnoliopsida > Santalales > Viscaceae > Viscum > Viscum album. The sequence continues at coordinate 1,946,967,300 of OY728128.1, read as the reverse complement.
TGGAAAAGAACTGATACTTTCTAACATTATAAAAATGGGAATGTATTGTTATAGTGTATTCCACTAACTTTTCTAGGTTGGTGCATTTAAAAGTGGATATTATTACCAATGTTTACATGAAATCTCTAAGGTTTGAGATTGTGCCAAGTGTCTCCTAAGAAACCTGAGTGTGACATGGATTTATATTTATAGTGACACTTAATTTTGATATACCTTCACACTATTGTTTGTTTTATATTCGTGTACTAGATTATGCATTAGAAACCATTAGTGGTGGCCTACTTAATTTACCTCACACCATATTCAGTACATGGATTGGTACCCAGATAGTCTTCTTTGTCATAGGAAATACGACTTTGATATGGTTGGTTGTGTATGAAACCATTGAGAAACATCATTACTCTTGGAGGACATCTATGGTCAAGCCTAAACAATCACATAATGTCTTAGGTTTAAAATTCATTATGATCAGTTTCGATCACACATCAATGGGGTGTTGTTTGAGGAAACATAAATGTGTGATTGATAGTGTTATAAATACCGACTGGTATCCCATTTCTAGATATGGAAAATAAAATAAAACATTTAATTGAGATGACCAAGCATGTGAGTACATGAGATGTTCAGGAAAGTTGTAGTATTTTTTGTGAGGGTGTGGAAGTAATCTGAGTGGACCAATGTATCTCATTAATGTAGTGGGGATATAAATTGTTTGAGGAAACATAAATGTGTGATTGACAGTGTTATGATAATTGTGTATCCCGATATTCTTACTACTCCTCAATGAGGTGTTCACGCTGTCTCCTAAGGACCAGACTTGTTTGGTTTGTCTGGGCATGCTAAGTAAGCGGTAAATGTGATCAATGAATCATCTTTATTATATTATGCATACTTTATGATCAATTGGTCATCTTTATTATATTATGATTCTACAATCTTACACTATCGTATATTTTGTGTAGGCACATTGTGATATACATGGATAAAAGCTAGATCACATTACCGAGGAACACACCTCAGTATGTTAAGGGTTTGAATGAGTTTTTAGATTTTGAGATTTCTAATCGATCCGTTGAAGGGAGAATAAGATGTCCATGTCCTAAATGTAAATTTAGAACATGGTTGAAGAGAGATGAAGTTTATGAACATTTAATACTGAAGAAATTCCCTGGTCAATATTTGTGTTGGAATTGGCATGGAGAATCGAACAATACAGAAAGATCGAGAACTGATGTTAATCCACAGAAAGAGGTCCCAAGTTCGTCAAAAATGGAAAATGAAATTCAAAACCTCATAAATGATGCATTCAGCACTACAAGACACCACTATCAGCATCAAAACATATCAGAACAACCAGAAGAGGGTGCTACAAATTGCAACGTGACAAGTGATGTTTTTGAGACTGTAACACAAGTAGATCAAGATTGGAACATATCATTGGATCCTCCTCTTGATTCTGTAGAGACAAATGTAATGGAAAAATTCACTGATAAAAATGTGTTTCATGATTTAGTTGATGATGGAAATCAAGAGTTGTATAGTGGGTGTTTGAAATATTCAAATCTTTCATTTCTGCTGAAGTTGTACCATATCAAATGTCTATGTGGAATTACAAATAAGGCAATGTCCATGATATTGGAATTGATTCGTGATGCATTTCCTGAAGCAAAAATCCCAGAATCTTTTTATGATATGAAAAAAGCTGTTAACAATCTTGGTCTGAATTATATAAAAATACATGTGTGTCCCAATGATTGTATGCTTTATTGGGGAGAGGATTCAAGTAGACAGAATTGCAAGAAATATTCTTCTTCTAGATGGCAGTCAAAGGGTGATGTTGGAATTCTGACTGAACATAATTTCATGAAGAAGAAGAAAATGAACACACCTGCAAAGGTTTTGTGTTACTTTCTTTTGAAGCCGCGATTGCAAAGATTATTCATGTCATCAAAAACCGCCGAACACATGAAGTGGCATTCTGTAGATAATAACAATGATGGGTTAATGAGACATCCACGAGATTCCAAATCATGGAATACATTTGATTCATTACATCCAGATTTCTCAGCTGATCCTAGGAATGTTCGATTGGGATTGGCTGCCGATGGATTCAACCCATTTGGGACTTTGAGTATAAGTTATAGCATTTGGCCAGTTGTTTTGATCCCTTATAATCTGCCTCCGTGGATGTGTATGAAACAATCATCTTTTATCATTTCAATGATTATTCCTGGAAAACAAATGCCTGGAAATGATATTGATGTATACTTGCAGCCTTTGATTGAAGAATTGCAGGAGTTATGGAGTAATGGTGTTGAGACATTTGATGTTTGTTCTAAAACAATGTTCAAAATGCATGCTGCTTTACTGTGGAACATTAGTGACTTCCCTGGGCTTGGGAATTTATCTGGTTGGAACACTTATACGGGTTTTTCTTGTCCTGTTTGTAACTTTGATTTTAAGCCCAAACGGCTACCTCACAGTAGAAAATGGTGATTCTTATGCCATCGAAGATTTCTCGATGCATCTCATAGATTTCGGCTGAACAAATCAAAATTTAATGGTTTCATTGATCGTAGACCACCTCCAAAGTTGTTAACTGGTTCTGAAATATTGACACAGCTTGAAAATGTTGAAACAGAATTTGGGAAGGTTCATCATTTGAATGATAGCGGAAAACGGGTCCGAAGTGCATCGTCAAGTGAAATCAGAACACAACAATGGAAGAAAAAAAGTATATTATTTAAACTTTCGTATTGGGAATTTAATTTGTTGCGCCAAAATCTTGATGTGATGCATATTGAGAAGAATGTCTGTGATAATTTGATTTTCACATTACTTAATGAGCATGGAAAGTCGAAGGATCATCTTAATGCTCGCAAAGACTTATGAGTAATGAACATAAAACGCGATCTCTGGCCAGATGAGAATGAAAAGTATGCTCTGACCATTTTCACAATGAAAAATAGGGATAAAGATACGTTCCTTCAAATTTTAAAGAATGTGAAGGTATCTGATGGGTATTCGAGTAACATCTCAAGGTGTGTTGACTTTAAGAATCGTAAGTTACATGGATTGAAAAATCACGATTCACATATTTTGTTACAGCAGTTACTACCATTGGCATTGCGTACATTATTACCTGAAAAAGTTACTGTTGTTGTACTCCAATTCTGCACATTTTTTAGGCAATTATGTGAGAAAGTTGTACATCCATTTCATCTTGACAACCTCCAGGAGAGGTTTGTATTGACTCTTTGTGCAATGGAGATGATCTTTCCTCCATCGTTTTTTACTATCATGATGCATTTAACTGTGCATTTGGTTGAAGAAGCTAAATTAGGAGGCCCCGTTCATTATCGATGGATGTATCCAATTGAGAGGTATTTTATTTATATGTTTTCCAGTTAAGTAAACAATTTTTGACATTTAAATAAATGCATAATATTATTATTTTATTTCACAGATTTCTTGGGCATTTGAAATCATACGTGAGAAATAAAGCTCAACCAGAAGGCTCTATTGCTGAAGGCTATTTGGCCGAGGAATGTCTTACCTTTTGTTCCAGGTATTTAGATGATATTGAGACAAGATTTAATCTAGTTGGACGTGTTGACGACACATCAACTCAATCTCAAATGCATCAGAAATCAAAAATATTTCCTGCTATTGGCCAATCAGTTGGGAGGACCTCAAATGTGACACTGACAGAATTGGAATTATTACAGGCACATAGATATGTGCTACTGAATAGTGAAATTGTAGATCCATTTATTGAAGAGTTGAGGATACAAACAAAGAGACAAATGCGAGACCGAACACGAAATGAGAAAGATATAACGAAAGCTGTGAATAAAGAGCTTGTAGAATGGTTTGCACGACGTGTAAGTTCATAAATATTGCAATAAATAAGAATATTAGTTTGACACATACAATTTGTAAATCTATTAAATTATATTTCTTTTTTCAGATCATGAATACTGATACTCGAGCAGACTTGTCAGAAGATTTGAAGTTTCTTGCTAGAGGTCCTATAAAGTAAGTTAGAAAGTTCGACGCTTATAATGTGAATGGCTTTAGATTTCGTACAGTTGATCGAGAAGTGGGTTTGAAAACACAAAATAGTGGTATATTTACATTTTCTGAAGTGGGATACTATGGAAAGCTGCATGATATTATTGAATTAAACTACCATGAACATTTTTCTGTTGTTTTATTCAAATGAAAATGGGTCGATATTATCATAGGTGTTAAAAGAGATTCATTGCAATTTACTTCTGTGAACTTCTCTCACTTGATGGATGTTGGTGATCGTGAAATGCATGATCCATATATCTTAGCATCGCAAGAAAAAATGGTATATTATGTGAATTATGTTGTGGATGAAGGGTGGAGTGTAGTTACTCACATAATACAAAGAGATTTGTATGATATGGGTGATGAAGTGGAAGATTTGACCTTTGAAGTTGAATGTCATCAAAAACAGGAAGCAGAACTATTTTTCCATCATGATATTGAAAATATTAGTCTTGTAAGGATGAATGAAGTGGATGAAGCAATGGAGCAGGAAACCGACATTATTGAAGGGGAAAATGATTGTATGTACAATTATTCATTCATGCAGCAACCACTTGTTTCATTTCTGTAGTCATTCATTATCATTGTTATATATATTTGGTTTGTTAGTACTGGGAATCTATTATCATTTTTAATTTTTTTTTCTGCATAATTTTTTTGAAATATATATTCTGAACTTAATTTTATTTGATTAAATGACAGGAATGCCAAGGAGGAAGCGGTATACTATTTCTTCTAGTCCTGCGACGGATGCCGATCCATCTGGGTCACTCCCCATGAAATCTGAGGAACCATCTGCCTACACCCCCGCACCATCTCCCCCTGCACCATCTCTCACACCATCAAAGAGCCTCCCATTAGAGGTTGAGTCGTCGACTCCCCCTACAGGTGCCTCATCAGTTGGGCGGCGACAGACCCCTTCCAGTTCATCCCGGACACACTGGAGGGTCACAGTCATAGGTATAAATTTTAATTAAATAAATTTATTTCATTTTGTTTATACTAATTCTTTGCTCATTGAAGATGACAAAAATAAAACTGTGGAGAAACACTTAAAAAGATCAAATGTTTGGAACTTGAATGGCGAAAAGATAGTCGTGCCATTTGATTCTTATGGGTTCCCTATGGATGATGCCGCGAGGTTACTTGGCCAGATTATAGGTCAGTTGGCAGCGGAGCCCATTTCCCTTCCCATTTCATATGATTATTGGAGACATATGCCTCCAAACTGGAAAAATGAAGTTTTTGATTCTCAAATAAAGGTAATTTTATTACATTATGGTTTAATTGAATGTCATGTTACTAATATGTTCAAAATGAATTTCTGTATACAGATGTTCTTCCACTTCACAGTTGCTGATGTGATAGCATGGAAGTGGACTTTGAAAAATCTCGGTAAAAAATAGAAATATTTCAAATGGAGATTGTGGTGTGATGTCAACGATACTTCGTTGACCTTGGAACAAATGTATGACAAGCTACCCAGTGGGGTACCGAAAGAGCAGTGGAAAGTTTTTGTTGACAGACATCGTGATGAGAAGCGGATGGTATTAAAATATATATTATTATATTATCCTCATTTTACATTAATACATGTATATGAAGAGGAGATGACATTGGATACATTACTGTTAAATTTCATTTTATTTATTTCAGGATCTTTCACGACAGAATGCATCAAACAGGGCGAAGCAAGTCATCCCTCACATGGCGGGCTCAAAAAGCTTTTCTAGAAGCCGAATGTCATTGGTAATATTTTAAATAGTTTAAATATTTATAATACAATATTATCTATTTAATATATTGAATTTTTTATTTATCTTTGCTTAATGCAGTCACAAAATTTAGGGCACAAAGCCTCTCGGACTGAACTGTGGTTGGATGTTCACAGAAAATCAGATGGCTCTTTTGTTAATGAGCCTACCAAAGAAGTTGGGGTATGAAGTCAAATTTTTAAATTATTATCAGTTTTTACTGTGTTAATATGTATTGATATTTGATTTATAGGTAAAAATTAAAGAACTATGGGATGCCAGTCCTGGGCAGTCCTACTCAGTCTCCCAGGATGACCCGGTTGCTCAAGTCCTTGGGAAGGAGCATCCTGGTAGAGTGCGCGGGATGGGTTTGGGACCCATACCATCTGAGGTCTTTAGCATGCCATTAGGGATTTTAGCCTCATCTACTCCTGGTTATGGTCATCCCATACCTGAAGATGCTCAGAGGGAGATTTCTTCTCTACGAGCCACAGTTCAAGACCAAGGGGCTCAGATAGCCACTATGCAGAAAGCGTTGACTGATTTATCTCAGCAGATGAGCAGATATGCCCCCAGTGGTAGTGCACCGAGTGGTGGTGAGAAGGTAAATCACAAAAAATCACAATCATTTAGTTTTCATACTTTTATTGGTTTTAAGTTTAATTATAAATATGCAAAAATATTTAATTTTCAATATAATGTTCTTACAGGTGGCAGCGGGAGATGGAGGTGGAGAGGGTGACGATGAATCATCGGACCATGAGTAGTATTGTTGATGCGTTGAACAAATATGGGAAAGGTTGGTTTGTATATATAACATGTGTGGTGTATGGAACCTTTAAAAAACCATTAGTCTTGGAGGAGCTTCAGTGGCTAACCTTGAATGATCACAATAACCTCAGGTGGTAAAGAGAATGATGTGTTTGTTTCATTGGTTAGATAATCTATGGTAATAGGCTCTTTGATGTTTCTATTGTAAATTCAGCATTGGGAATTTGACTCATTAGAGTGTTGCATGTCCAAATAGGGGGTGAGAGGCTGGTCATTTGACTGGTGACATGAAGCTCCATAGCTCTCAAAATCCTATCTCTCGTGCGTTTGTTTTGCAAGACAACTTTGCATGACCTCATCACAAGAACCATACAAGAGACCTAATCATGTGATCATGTCACTTGACCTCTTTGTGTGATCACCTTGTCTAAATATCTCACTTAATCAATCCATGAACTAATCAATGGTAATTTATTAGAACTTTGATGCACACCCTTGTCTAAATATCTCACTTAATTCTGGACATGATATTCAAATTCATTATGTGTAATAATAAATGGCTGAGGATACATGAAATTCATGGGAATTTTGAAATATGGGAATTCATGTCACGAATTGGATACACAATGTGAATTATCCGAGTTCAATATTTTAAATGAGGTTTTATTAGATTTTTTCTCTAGTATTTAATACATAATACCCAACTATCATTCTGAGTGAACACTAGGTGTCTTGAGGAAAAAATATATCCCACTTCATCCTTTATTTGATTCATGGGATATGGTGGATTACTCTTGGCGATCCATGGCGTGTTCTCCTATTTTTATATTTCTTTCATTATGTACCTATTTTTGAGATCCAATATAGAGGTGGTATTTTTCTTTGGTACATGAATGTGCATGCATTTCTACAACCCCTTGTTTAGGTGTAGTTTCATGCATGGTTTCCATGTGTGGTTGTGGTTTTTGAGTTTATTTTTCTTCATCCTACAGTGAAGAGTTAGAAGTGACTGCTTCCATGTGGTAGAGGATACCCATTCTGAATATTCTATATTATATGTGTGGTATAATCAAGTTCTTTCTCTCTTTCAAGTAAATATTAAGGGTTTTTTAATAATAAAATAATTTATGAAAAATATAAATTTATAATAATGGGTAATTTTCTCATGCCTTACTACATTATTATATGTTTTTGAGATATCTATGCATGATTACATCCAATTCCAAATATAAGTACTATTGGGACCCTGTTTGTAATATAGTTGTAATGTTTTGAGGACACTTTCAATGTTGTAATGTAATTTCTCCCTGAATAAAAATAAAAGGAATATATTTTTGGATAGTAATTGGTGTCCCATTGATGTATTTTTTTGTGTGGGGATAACCACGATTAGTAAAAATGATATGTGATAATTCCCATGAATATTAATTGAAGTCGTTATCTGTGATGTTGTGGATAAATCATCTTATTGTGTTTCACTATATGGTTTAGGAAGTTGTATGGTGATGTTATTGACCAGATTGGTTGTGTAGTACAAGGGGATGTGATTCTTTGGTCGATTTTCATGTATGTGATTTTGGTAGTAGTGAAATGTGCTATGAAGAGGTTGTGGTACATGGTTATGGGGTCATGGATGTGGTGTAGTGGTTGTAGAATAATGTTTTTGTAGCAGATTTTTTGATTTGGTATGTGGTGATAGAGTTTCATGATGGTTTTAAGGAGTATTTGATTTTGTGATATGGGTTGGGCAATGTGGTGTGGAAACAATGGTGGATGTGTGGTGTTGTGGTGATAGTTTTGTGAGTTGAATTAGTTGTATCATGGAGTGGATATGTCAGTTTCTCGGTTATCCATGAGATGAACTATGTTGATAATGTAAATGATCTAGGTTAGTAAATAAAAAATATTTATTGGAAATAGATATGTTATAAATTAATCAAATGAAAATGTAAAGTGTTATGTGAATTGTAATGGATAAAAAATAAAGGTGTTGAAACATGTATGTGGAAAGTGTAATGTTGTGTTGATAGTGTTGTGATTGTCTTGGGTGATTCAAATAGTGATTTAATTGGTTGTGATTATTGATTTGTGTTATGGTGTGGTGGTCTAATAAGCTCAAGTGTAGTTTATGTGGACACATGTTGGTGTTGGAGAATTCATAGAAACGATGTCATGTCCATGGTGCCTTCCGGTGGGAATTGATCTATTAGACCCAATTTCTATGAGTGATAAGTTATGTGTTTATATGTGATATATTGTGGGGTAATTGATGGTAGGAGGAGGGGACAATGATTATGTACATCACATTCATGATACCTTAAGACTCTTGTTCTAGTTTGGATGCCATTTGACAGAATATGTATCCGTGGGTGGGAAGAGATGTTAGGTGGTAGTGTATTTGTCTACAAGTATGATTTATTGTGAAGTGATGGACTATGTGTCTACTGGTGGTATGTGATGTGATGTGATGGCCTAGGTGACTGCTGTTGGGATGTGGTGTGATGTGATAACCCATTTGTATATGGGAAGGATTTGATGTGATGTGACGTGGTTTGTTTGGATGGGATGAGAGCATTCCTAATTAGATATAAGGTTGTGAGAGTGGAAAAGTAACGTTTAATCTATAGTGGGGTTACATTAATTTTTTGTTGAACACAGTTCCATATGATAATATTGGATCAATTATTTGATGAGTAATCCATGGTGTACAAAGGATTATTTAGATGAAATGTATGGGGTTATATGGTTTATTCTATTTGATGGTCAGCACATTAACACACCATTTTCACCTAAAATTGAAGACTTCATTAAGACCTAGATGATTATATCTTTTTTTTCTCGCACTACATATATATTATAGTTTTTAGGATACAAGAATAACTTTGGAGACTAAACTGGACATTACCAATTCAAATAGTATTAATGTTACTTAACTGGATTTCAATTATCATTTGGAACATTGGGATACTTTTATGGAATCAAATATTTTCAATTTTGATCATCTGTAAACTATAAGTATAAATCCATGTGACCCCCAATCTCTTGTTTCATTTTATGTTATCTTGTGTTTCATTCTAAATCCATAATTTTAGGTATTTTGTATGATTTAGGTATTCTTATTGAATTGGATCAACTTTTTCATCAACATTAAATGAAAGGGTGTTTATGAATATTGCGTAGGTGGTGCATAAATTTTGTCCTTATTATATGTATGTTGTATGTGTTGTTTGGTTTGTTTTCCAGGGCAGTGGTGGAGTATAAATAGAAATGCATTTTTTTTTCGGGTCAGCATTTCGCGGCGGTTTTAACTGTCGCTACTGTTTTACCACTTATACATTTAGCGACAGTTTAAACCGCCGCTAAATGTATTCTGAAGACTGTTTAGCGGCGGTTAAAACCGCCGCAAAATCACGTTAGAAATTGCGGCAGTTTTAACCGCTGCTAAGAAGGCGACTGGCACGCCTGAGTTTCACGGCGATTATAGCCACCGCTAATTAAATAGCCCTTAAAACCGCCTCTAAATTTACCAAAAACCGCCGCGAAATGAGGTACTACGACGCTTTTGTTTGACTGCCGCGAAATGCATAAAACCGCCGCTAATAGATTGCCGACGCCAAGTTTAGCGGTGGTTTCTTTAAACCGCCGCCAAACCATATAGTGGCGGTTTAAACCGCCGCTATATGAAAAAAAAACCACCGGTAAGAGGCGGTTTTCCTGTAGTGAATTTACATTATACACATCATATATATCAACACATTATCATGTACTTTCATTCAATGTAAATACACATATATAGACTCTCTACATCTCATAAGAAAACCCTCTTTAAAATTCACAAACACATTAAATCCATTTGAAAACACCCATCACACAACTTTCTCATTTCTTCAAACACATTTAAAGGACTTAAGCATGAAAATCCACAAGAAATACAACTGCATTCATTTTAAAAATAACTTTCAAGTCTATACACACCCCAAATTCCTTTGATAACACATTTTTAACCACACAAACATTTCATATAGTACACTTAGAAAGCAAATACAACATAATAAAATCATCATATAATGTAAAAGAATGGAATCACCTACATAAAGCGTGGAATATTCTGAAATCTACTGGAAAACATAAAACCACACCTCCACAATACCTTAATAAGGACTGATTAAACATTAATATTGAATATATTAATGGAAACCCATGTTTAACTTGTGGTATTCCATGAGTTTAACATCCCAAAAGAATAGAGGGTCATGATTTAATGTCTTACAGAGATTTAAGACCTGGGTGGATCAAATCACTTATAAAGGTGGATCAGGTAGGTACATCTCTAGGAGGGAGCACCTGGAATGTTTACCTGATAGATGGATCAAAACGCCCAATGAGGTCTGACCCAAGTGTGGTGCATCCCATAAAGGTAAGGTTTCTCATTTTGAAGACTTATTCAGACGCCACTAAGGGAAATACAAGAGGGAAAATAAGCGAAGGTGTACCCTAGTGAGGGGGTCACCATGGTTTACCATTGGTTGGGATTTAACCTCATGGAGGCTTCCTATGTACCCTATTTAGAATAAAAGGATCAAAACCCATATATTTAAAAGAGGTATGTTGTGGGTATTACCCATGGTTAGCTTCCCTTCACACTAGGAATACTCTTGGTTGGATGAGTATGGGTTTTGTGGGGCTTATGCATTGTCAGATTATCAGGTTCTTCCAAGCATATCAATGGGATGAATGGGACATGCGTGCTAAGATGGACCATGTGAATGGAGTGATCCTTGTAAAGAGGCATGAGGCACAAAAAACATGTGGATCTGTCTATAAACATTATTTATGGTGTCTATGGGGCTTATCAGACTCCCCATACCTTCCATAAACACCTCAAAACATCACGAGGACCAGATTCTACATGATGGTGCATCACAGGGTTGATTCTTTTGATGATGTACTGGTCGTTTGAGCTTGGATTTCATCTCAAATAGCCTTTCCCTTACTTGAATTATCCTGGGACACATATTTTGGTTCCAAAAAATCCCTCAATGATACCGATTATCTCATGCATCTACCTAGAAATAATTGTGCAAGTCAAACAACAACACATGTGCTCAAATACAAGTTCAAACAAACGAGATACAGAAAATGGATTTTGTTGATCCTCAGTGGTTTCGTTGTTCACCCCATACAAACTGCACACCATCATGCCTTACTTCAATATTGATTTGTTCAAAGATCAATAATATAAATCTGGGGATAGAAAACATTGAGTAATAAATTAAGATTTCAATACATAGGAGCATTCTCAATTCACCAAAGAAGGTTGGAGGATAATCAATGATCATATATAGATAACATAAGTGGTAGGAATTCACCTTCATCCTATTTGTGTACAATCTTCCATCAGGTATGTTTCCCATTTGTTTCTAAACACATGTATATCATCTTCTGAATATGAGTTTTTGCGACAGTCATGGTAGTACTGAAAAAATATAAATACACCAAAGGATTAATAAATATTTTAAATGAACTCGTAATTATTTTCGAAAATACCTCATCAGGGATGCTAGTTTGTTGATGAAATACGATCTCTTTCATAAATTTAAAAACATAATAACCACAATCCTTTCCATTTGTTTGTTTTAGACACTACAGAAACATCGACAACAATAAGTAATTTGTTTTGATATGTGTTTGGATAGTGAGATTTTATTATATATACCCAGATACTTTTCCAGTTGTATATCTTGTATGCATACTCATCCTTATGCCTTGGATTCATTCCATGCATTAGATGATATTGATGAACTGCCCTATCATAACATAATCCTCATTAAAAGATAACATAAATTATATAACTAGATGTTTATTTTTAAAATGTTGGATCTAGTGTATTACAAATTAACAAATGCCATCATGCGTGGTTGGTTTGTTGGATATCCATGCGTTGAATCCAGAAAATAAATCTTTGGAGTATCCAAATTGACTGCAATCAGCATCCAATGCTCCCTAAAAATACAAAAAGGAATAAGTAAAGAAAGAAATGAAAATATAGTTGATATGATTAAATTTTAGAGTTTTACCCCTGCATCGTTGGTATTAAAAAGAGCCTGTCATCCGTAATTTTGTTTTCAAACGATTTGAGCAGGGATGACATTATTGCAGCCACTTTAACAGAATCTATTTCGTCTTTTAAAGATGTGGTGTGAGGACTAACGAGTCCAAATTTTTGTTCATGGGTAAATCCCTTCAATTGTTTTTCATATATACGTCTGCGACAAATATAAAATGTATTTAGTCAAAATTATTAGAGTATATCATCTTTTTTAAAATCAAATCATGAAAACTTACCTCATGTATACATTTACAACTGAGGCGCCTAGCCATTCATACTTGAGGAGTTCATTTACATTTTTAGCACTAATGAAATCTGATATCTCCTCTCCATACATATATTTTTCTAAAACAACTATGTGAGTATTGCTGTCTTTCAACTTTGTATCCAAATGAGCCTGTAATGATATTAACTGTGGATATAGAACGGGCGGGGTGAAGGTGCTCTCAGTAGACCATTTCAATCGGTTGGTTGATCCTTGAGATAGTTTTGAGATGACATTTCATTTCACCCCACAGTCTTTGTCATTCTGTAATAACAGTCATCGGTTCAAACCTTTTTTCATTAAATGTTAAAGGTCCAGCTTGAAAAATAAATTAGAAATGAATACCTTTTTGTCGACATGTTTTTTTACAAGAACTGTCGGCCATGCGATGAATGTTCCAACAGCTTGTTCAACCGTATGAATGTCGTCATTGTCATTTAGAACAGGTATCTCGACACTCGGCTCATTATCTACGTTAATTGACACTCTAAGATGATCTTCTGGAAGTTTCCTGTTGTGTAGCATGTCGTTTTGCATATTGAACACCGTAGCCCTCGCTACAAGGTGATAGGTGGGAGTTGATAAATATAAATCACAGTCATTTTCACCCTATGGAATATTAGTACAAGAAAGGTATCAGTGTCTATGTAAATCACATTTCATAGAAATAATTATTAAAACATTGATTACCTCATCTAAGTCAGGTTTTTTAGGGGAATGGCTCACCTCAAAGCTGGTGGGGGTGGGGCGAGATCATCACGCACGGGTTGTTATTGAGTTGTTTCTTCTCTTTACCTCTCCCCCATCAATTTTCCTATCATATCTCTCTGGTATTGTAATTATTCTTGAAAAATAGATAATTGTTCTTGCAACTTTTCCATTTTTTCAGTTTGATCCCCCGCTTGTTTTTGTTTTTGATAATATGTTCGGGGTGTCACCCCAAAACCCGCACCTCTGACACAACCATACTTTTCTGGCTACTTCAAGGCTTCTGAAAGTATGTCTGCATCTGGTGTGGTTGTTGTTGATTCTTGTGACTATTTCAGATAGAAAATATAGAAAAATAAGTAGTTATTGTAATGTAATAGCGATTTAAAGCAACTCAAATTTATATTATGTCATACTTACACATGTTTCCCACACTTTTTATGTGTTTTTATCTATCAATATCCCCTCTTTATTTACACGAGCCTCTTTCCATAGCACATGGCATGGGATGGATATGGATTTCGATTTTGATTCATCAATCTACATATAAATAGAGAAACATGGTTATGATGTTGTTTTATGTCACATACTAGTAGTAGGGTAGATTTAAAAGACGTACCGATTTTTTCTCAAGTTCAGCATACCCCATCCTTGCTTTACGGTAAGGGTACGCTGGTTCTGTTGTGCATTTTTTATTTTCAGCACTCAGTAGCTGCTTCATAAATAAAAAACTGTCAATCAGAGTGATGAATACAAGAAAACGTCAAACAATGTATTACCCCACACAATGTACCTGAAATGTATGCTCCCCATGATGGTTGCTAAACGCATCCCACGCTCCTTGGGACATCAAGTGTGCGTAAAGAGGAGGTGGGTGCAGCTTGATTTTCCCTTCTGCATCTTTAAGATGATATTTCATTAAAATTGTGCGGAAACCTCTATGAATCCTTCCTGCAACTCTTAATACATATTCCTTGTGTGAGACATCAACTATAAATTCACTCTGCAATGGATGATGAAGATTAAGTCAATGTTTTGGTATTTTATTTTATTTTAATAAATTAAAAAAATGATATCATAATGTTACCGTAATCTCTTCCCACATTAGTGTCTTTATCCCGGTGACAACATGGTGCCACGACTGTACATCAATTGGCACGCGTTGCCGAGTGACGATTCCAATGTAGCTACTAAAGATGGCTCTGTTGGGGTTAACATGTTGGCCTCGGTTATTCTATCCCACCTCAAATTTGATGCCTTTTGCTTTTTCCTTAAGGATTTTGGCCAACACTGTCAAACTACGACGCTCTTGTTTTTTTTGCTCTTTCAGGGTTTCATTTCCTACCATTTCCTCAGAAGTAGAATCAATATATTCCCTCGGAGTGCTAGCATCAGCAATGGGACCAGTAGAAACAGGTTGAGAAACCTGTTGTACCTCAGCACTGGGACCAGCAACAAAGGGTTGAGAAACTTGTTGTTGCTCTGCACTGGGACCACCAGCATCTGGTTGAGAAACCTGTTGTTGCTCTGTAGTGGGACCACCATCTGCTGGTTGAGAGACCTTTTGTGCCTCGGGATTGGGCGCATCAGCAGGTGCAGAAGTCATTATCTGCAGAAGTGGTTTAATATTTAATTTAGATTACATAAAAACAGCAGCGAACAGATAATAACATAACGTAACACAATGTATGTTACAATAAACAAATAACCTGATTATTGTACTCTCTTTTTTTTTCTTTAAAGGCTGAAGTGATTTGACTCCTCTATCGACTATGTAAATTCCTTCATTGTGGTCTCCTATGACATACAAAACGCCGTATACATTTGGACTGCTGCAAAATGATTGTGAAGTCCCTATAAAAGGGTCAACCTCCGTTGAACTTTCATCTGACCCTTCAGTTGTTTTGGTCGATAACAGAACAATTGACCAATTTCGATTTGCGGGGTATAGAACATAAAATACTTGTACTTCCTGTGATTCCATTATAAATGGTTCATCTTTCTCCCCTTCCTTACTAAAATCAACTTTCACGAATCCTAATTCATCTATTTTAACAGCACTCCTGTTATCAACCCACTTGCATTGAAAAATCGGCACTTTGAATTTCGTATAATCCAACTCCCATATTCGTTTGATGATTCCAAAGTATGACATATTCGCATAAATTGGATTTTTTTCCTTAGCACCGGAAACATGCATCGACTTAGCCACAAGTGTAACCCCACTATTTTTCATGGTAATGTCTTAATCATGTTCATTAGTATAGAATGTATAATCGTTAACTGCATAAGCATTGTAAGATAATACATACACACTTGCTCCTCCAGCCAGCCATCGAAGTCGTTCTGAAATTGAGTCTGGATTTTCATCTAACTGCTTAAAAATATGGTCTCAGAACCATCCTATAAACTTTCAATTATGTGTATCTGATATCCATTTTTCATCCCTAGAAAGATTCAAACGCCTAAGAATTTCTTTGTGGGTTTGAACATATGGGTCAACGTCGAAACTGTTATGAAAAACGTAAAGGTGGGCCTGCTCCCGATCTGTAATATTGATTGTGACAACCTCTCTTCCAGAAATTCCTTCACCCTCAAGCCACTCAGTGTGACGAGATTTCGGTAGGCCAACGATTTCCACACCAGACAGGTATTCGGTACAAAATTCAACAGCTTCCTTAACAATATATTGCTCTGCAATATAACCCTCTGGCCGACTTCGGTTTTTGACATACCCTTTCAAAATTTTCATATACCGTTCAATGGGGTACATCCATCTATAATGTACAGGACCACATAGTTGAATCTCTCTCACCAAATGAACCATCATATCGAAAAATGTTGGCTGGAAGAACATTTCCAATTCATATAATATGACGACAATTTCTCTTTCCATAGTTAGCAATTTTTCCGGGTCTATAACTTTGCTGCATATATCTTTGAAGAAGAAACAGAGCTTCGTTAATGTATGGAAGACATTCTTGGGCAAAATGCAATGTAAAGCTATAGGAATTAGATCTTGCATCAAAACCTGGCAGTCATGTGATTTCAGACCCTTTAATTTTAAATCTCCCAATGACATGATGTTCTTGATATTTGATAAATACCCCTCTGGAACCTTTATGTCATTCAAGAAGTTGCAAAACTAATATCTCTCCTACCTAGAAAGAGTGTAAGAAGCAGTAGGAAGAAATGTTCATTTTTCACCCTTCACTGGTGCCAACTCTTCTCGTATTCCCATCTCAACCATGTCCAATCAAGCCTTAATTTCATCCTTTTTTTTCGGGTGCATTTAGAAATGTGCCGATGACACTATCACATACATTTTTTTCAATATGCATAATATCAAGAAAATGTCTAACATATAGACAATTCCAGTATGGTAATTTAAAAAAAACTGATCTCTTTTTCCAACCAGTTTTCGTAAGGTTTTTCGAAAACGGTTTACCAAAAGTAGTGTCCAAATATTTCACTTTCTCAAACAATTGATCACCTGTTAGTGGAGACGGTGTTGTACGTTCCTATGAACTTCTGTCGAATGATGTCATCCAAGATCGGTACTTATGTCGTCGTGGTAGAAATCTGTGATGTCCTAGAAACATGGTTTTCGATGAATGTTTCAACCTAATTGATTGTGTACCTTGTTCGCAAATGGGACACCCTTGAGTTACTTTAATACTATATCCTGAAAAATTTCCATAAGAAGGAAAGTCATTTATCATCCCGTACAACATGGATTTCAAAGTGAACTGTTCATTTTTTGTAAGCATCATACATCGTAACACCTGAATCCCACAATATTTTCAAATCCTCGATCAATGGGGCCAAATAAACATCAATATCATTACCCGGTTGTTTTGGTCCTGATATAAGAATAGATAGAATGATGTATTTTCGTTTCATGCATAACCACGGTGGTAAATTATAATTTACCAACATAACCGGCCATGTACTGTGACTGCTGCTTTGAAAACCAATAGGATTCACCCCATCTGTAGATAACGCCAGACGAAGGTTTCTCGGCTCGTTCCCAAATTCAAGATACTCGTGATCAATTCTCTTCCACTGAGGAGAGTCTGTAGGGTGATGTAGTTTCCCATCTTTAATTCTTGTATCTGCATGCCATGTCAATTTTCCTACAGTCTCCTCACTTCCATATAGGCGTCTAAACCTAGGAATGATTGGAAAGTACCATACAAATTTCGTAGGACTAGAATCATCTTTCTTGTATCGAGAAGCACCACACTTTGGGCATTCTTTAAGTGATTTTTGGTCCTTGCGAAACAATATACAGTCATTCAGGCAAGCATGTATTCTTTCAGAGATCATACCCATCGATCGTAGCATTCGTTTGGCACCATATGTTCGGCTTGGGAGTTCATTATCTTCTGGGAGCATGTCATTCAAGAGAGCAAGTAGTTCCGTAAAACTGGCGTCACTCCACCTGTTGCCTGCTTTCAAATTATACAGCTTCAATATGGCTGACAATGTTGTATATTTAGTGCAACCATCATACAATGGCGTTTTTGCACAACTCTTTAACTTCTCAAACAATTTTGGGCAATCACGAAGTTCATCTTCAACTGTCCTTGTCATTTCCTCAATAAGATCTTCATCATCGTTCACATCTGTAATCACACCCTTTATACGATCGTCTTCACTGTTCACACTTCTAATCATATCAGATGATCTATAAAATGTCATGTTCTCTGAGTCACTACCTACATTGGTTTCTTCCCCATGTTTATTCCAACATGTATAACTTCAATCTATTCTGTGACAGATCAGGTGTTCTTCCAACTCCTCTAGACTAATTTGTCTTGAATAAAAACATCATAAACACGGATAAAGGATTTGAGAAGGGTCACATGCATGATCTTCTGCAAACTTGATAAAATCTTTTACACCATCTTCATACTCTTTTTTCAACTGATTATAATTTATCCATTATTTATTCATATTCATCGTCTTTATGGGTTCGATCTCGAGAACTTGCCTAATATTATTTTTTAATTAATCAGGTAGCATTGTTTGGGTTTTATAAAAACAAATCATGGTACAAATGCCTTTAAACACATGTGAAATCCATATACATGGTGTGTCTAGTAGGGTGAACATCGTGTATGTATAAGATACCTGATTTAATCTGAAATATATCAAATTTATTCCAAGTTAGTCTTACAAAGACTGAATGATGCCTTATAAAATACATGACATGCGAACAAGAGGAAACCAATGAGTAACATGAGAAAACAATAATAAATATGATGCTATCTCAATGTACTCAAGGTGATGATAAGATGTTGGTCAAGATCAACTATGGTTTGGGAGTACACTAATATTTAATTGAAAAAAACTACTAAAAACTGATCCAGAAAAGGATGAAATATCATATTCATCAAGTCCCTTAATACAACTAATGCATTAGTTAAACCAAAATTCATCGCTAAAAAATCATACAGGCCATAACTACTCCTAAAAGCAGTCCATGGTAGTTCCATCGATGTCCAACTCATCTAATGGTATCCTAATGTCAAATCTATCTTGGAGAAGATCATAGAACCTCATAGATGATCAATGTGAATATCAATGCGTGGATGAGGATACATATTCATGACTCTCATAAGGTTCAATCTCCAATAGTCCAACAAAAGAATAAATACCAATCAACAGTCTATTTTAGAGAACTATAAAACCACATGGTAAAGCACTATGCCATATGAAACCATTATATTCTATATCATCAAATTGCAATTCAAACAACTGATGCTCTTTTGGTGTTATTTTAGAAATTGTGATAGAAACTGAATTTTCTCCCAAAACTAACTAGATTATAAAGTTTATCTCTTTATTAAGAAGTAAATTTTATACCTCATCAGTGAAAACATTCTAAAAATGTACTACCATTGGGGAAAAAGAATCCTACAGAATTCTAGCAACATCTACAATATGCCTGACTATTTGAGCCATTATGGTACATTAAATATATAATTATAACATGCTATTTAAAATGAAATGTGGAAACAGGAAATCATACAGACTCCTGATAAACCCATAATACAAAACATATCACCTAGTATGTCTGTCACATATACAAATAAATAAATTATAAAAAAACATGCTACAAAGCATAAAGGTACCATTAAATACTTACATTGGTCAACTTGTTTTGGAAATTGTTTATCTTCATCTGTGCCTTGTACTTGCACCCATGAATTTGAAAGTAAGTATGCGTACACAATAGTTGAACTTCTTAGAGAAGAGTTTCTGGAAGAGTTAAAGAGATATGAAGCAATGAAGATCATTAGAGTGTTGGAGAAAATGTGGTTGTACAAAAAATGTGGCAATCAGCTTGTGCAACGCGACCTAAGTTACAACTTGCAGGTACTGTACTTAGGTAGCGTTGCACAAGCCGATTTCCACATTGTAACTTAGGCCGCATTGCACAAGCCGATTGCCACATTGTTTGTAGCAACCACATTTTCTCCAACACTCTAATGATCTTCATTGCTTCATGTCTCTTATAATCTTCCAGAAAATCTTCTCTAAGAAGGTCAACTATCGTGTACACATACTCACCTTCAAATTTATGGGTGCAAGTACAAGCCACGGATGAAGATAAACAATTTCTAAAACAAGTTGACCAACATGCATCGTCCTCGACACTCATCACTAATTATGAATCACATCCCTAGACATAATCATAATCACATTAAGACCACACTATCTATTATGGAAATCCTTACCGAAATTAGGCTCAAGATATGGTATCATTCCTATCTCATATCTATATTCACTATTTGGTCCTCACCCACACAATATATAAATAATATACGAAGGGAATACCATCCATGGAACTCGCATCCCACCTTGAGAGCACGAGGAGGAGGAGGATGAGGCGGCGGCGGTCGTGGCAGTGTGGGTGGAGGCGGAGGTGGTGACAGAGGCGGAGGCGGCAGCGGCGGTCGCAGCAGCGAGGGTGGAGGTGGAAGAGGAAGTGGCGGTCGCGATAGCGGGAGCGGGGGCAGAGGCAGCGGCGGTGGCGGAGAAGGACGAGGACGAGGAGGACGAGGAGGAGGAGGACGAGGTCACGCGGTGAGGGGCCTGGTTCAGCTTCCGCGAGAGCTTGACCGTGTGCAAGCGAGGATGGACTGTTAGGGTTATTAAATAAAAACCAACAGAACCTACTCAAATGGAAAATATTAAACACATCTTGGATAGATATCAAACTAGATGGTAACTGAAAAAAATAATAAATACTCCCCAGTGACCAAAAATCACTATGTTTATCCCATTACTCGGTGAAAACAGACATTGATAACCTAGCCGCTGATGTCCCAAGTGATGTGAAACTATGATAAACACCTAATCACTAACCTAAAACACCAGAATTTGATTCCAATGGTTCGTATTGAATGTATTATAACTCTGTGTAATGATTAAATTCTTCCAGATCAACCGCACCATCCCTTTCATCTCTTGAACAACACTCGAACCAACAATGGACCACTATCCCAACTCTTCCCAGTACTAGGGATATCTATATGGATTCCAATATAAAGAAATGTAGGGATCCTTCTTTATCACATCCCGATAACAATTGTTATAGGGAAAATCAACAAAAGGAAAATTTATTTCCCAATATCCAATGAAATCTTGTGCATGATTCTGGAGAGTAACCTCTAGAACATTGACTTCCCTCTCTGTATATATATCCATCTATAGATGATAATGTGTTAATAATTTACCATGGAAAACTAGTGAAACCTATAATGATTTCCAAAACATAGATTTCAACCTCAGATCGCTTTCTGAAACAATTATAGAGGGAACCTCATGAAGTCTCAAAAAATCTAAAACATATAAGTCCATGAGTTGTTCCACTTTCATCGCCTAATTAATATGAAGGAAGTGCACATATTTTTGGAGTTGATCAACAACCACCCAAATAACAACCTTCTTGCAAGGAGTTTTTGGAAAACCAATAAAAAATTAATGAAAATATAATCCCACTTCTATACTGGAATGTTTAATGGATAAAACAACAATACGGGTCTCTAGTAATCCTCCATAATTCTATAATATGTAATGAACCATGAATCCAAAACCGTTATCAACTATATCATCCATTGACTCTTGCAATAACACCTCATGTCAGGATTTCACACGTTCAATTCAAGCGGTAGAAAAAAAAATTACCTGAAATTGAATATCAATAATGGTAGCGGTGTCGGCGGAGGCAGCACCAGAGGCAGAGGTGGCGGTGGTGGTGGAGGTGGCAGCGGCAGCAGAGGCGGTGGCGGTCGTAGCGTCGGCGGCGGAGG
The DNA here is from genome assembly GCA_963277665.1 of Viscum album. Lineage (NCBI taxonomy): Eukaryota > Viridiplantae > Streptophyta > Magnoliopsida > Santalales > Viscaceae > Viscum > Viscum album. The sequence continues at coordinate 1,946,945,292 of OY728128.1, read as the reverse complement.
CAGCGGCGGTGACGACAGAGGCCGTGGCGGTTGTGGCAGCGGGGGTGGGGGCGGAGGCGGTGGTGGTGGCGGAGGAGGAGGAGGACGAGAAGGAGGAAGGACGAGGAGGAGGAGGACGAGGTCGCGGCAGATGAGGGGCCTGGTTCGGCTTCCGTAAAAGCTTGACCGCATGAGAGCGAGGATGGCTAGTTAGGGTTATTAAATAAAAACTGATGGAACCTTTATCAGCGCTCATTAAAAGCGCTGATAAAGGTATGTTTTATCAGCGCTAAAATAAAAGCGCTGATAAAACATTCATTTATCAGTGCTTTTTTAGCGCTGATAAAGAGCTACCTTTATCAGCGCTAAAAAAAGCGCTGATAAATGTTCCATTTTATCAGCGCTAAAAAAATCGCTCATAAAGGGGTACCCTTTATCAGTGCTTTTAGATAGCGCTGATAAAGGCATACCCCTTTATCAGTGCTTTCTGTTTAGCACTGATAAAGGGTAACGCTTCCCTTGCCCTGTTTTGTGGTAGTGGTTGCTAACTGTTGCTAACTATTGATAACTGTTGCTAACTGTTGCTAACTGTTGCTAACTGTTGCTAACTATTGCTAACTATTGCTAAATATTGCTAACTGTTGCTAATTGTTGCTAACTGTTGCTAATAGTTGCTAACAGTTCCTAACTGTTGCTAACTATTGCTAACTGTTGCTAACTGTTGCTAACCGTTGCTAACTATTGCTAACTGTTGCTAAGTATTACTAACTGTTGCAAATTATTACTAATTCTTACCAATTCTAACTAATTATTACTAATTATTACTAATTATTACTAATTATTACTAATTATTACTAATTATTACTAATTATTACTAATTATTACTAATTATTACTAATTATTACTAATTATTACTAATTATTACTAATTATTACTAATTATTCCTAATTATTCCTAATTATTCCTAATTATTCCTAATTATTCCTAATTATTACTAATTATAACTAATTATTCCTAATTATTCCTAATTATTACTAATTATTACTAATTATATCTAATTATTCCTAATTATTACTAATTATTACTAATTATATCTAATTATTCCTAATTATTACTAACTATATCTAATTATATCTAATTATTACTAATTATATCTAATTATTACTAATTATTACTAATTATATCTAATTATTACTAATTATTACTAATTATTACTAATTATTACTAATTATTACTAATTGTTACTAATTATTACTAATTATTACTAATTATTACTAATTGTTACTAATTATTACTAATTATTACTAATTTATTCCTAATTATTCCTAATTATTCCTAATTATTCCTAATTATTACTAATTATTACTAATTATTCCTAATTATTCCTAATTATTACTAATTATTCCTAATTATTCCTAATTATTACTAATTATTACTAATTATATCTAATTATTCCTAATTATTACTAATTATTACTATTTATATCTAATTATATCTAATTATTACTAATTATTCCTAATTATTACTAATTATTCCTAATTATTACTAATGATTCCTAATTATTACTAATTATTTCTAATTATTACTAATTATTACTAATTATTACTAATTATTACTAATTTTTACTAATTTTTACTAATTATTCCTAATTATTCCAAATTATTCCTAATTATTCCTAATTATTACTAATTATTCCTAATTATTCCTAATTATTACTAATTATATCTAATTATATCTAATTATTACTAATTATATCTAATTATATCTAATTATTACTAATTATTACTAATTATTCCTAATTATTACTAATTATTCCTAATTATTCCTAATTATTCCTAATTATTACTAATTATTCCTAATTATTCCTAATTATTCCTAATTATTACTAATTATTCCTAATTATTACTAATTATTCCTAATTATTACTAATTATTCCTAATTATTCCTAATTATTCCTAATTATTACTATTTATTCCTAATTATTACTAGTTATTCCTAATTATTACTAATTATTACTAATTATTCCTAATTATTACTAATTATTCCTAATTATTACTAATTATTCCTAATTATTACTAATTATATCTAATTATTACTAATTATATCTAATTATTACTAATTATATCTAATTATATCTAATTATTACTAATTATTCCTAATTATAACTATTTATTGCTAATTATATATATTTATTGCTAATTATATCTATTTATTCCTAATTATATCTAATTAATATTAATTATAACTAATTATTTATAATTATTACTAACAATATCAATTTCTTAGTAAAACTAAATATAATTAAAAATCAATTGAAATCTAAATAAATTAGAACTCATAAACAACAATTAAAATTAACATAAAAAATAAAACAAATATAAAAAAATAAAATATAAATACCTTAAACTTTGATATTCTGAAGATATTGGCGCCCTCCGATTGCTCTTGTATAAAAAACTTCAACTAAAAGAAAATTTCTCTTTGAAACTGAAGAATAAAGAGAGAGAGAGAGAGAGCAAGATCTGAATGATTTGGGAAAAAAACGGATGGGGGTATATATAGGTTAGATTAGTTGTGACAGGATTATTTGCGACGGGCTTCCCGTCGCAAATGGTGGTATTTGCGACGGGTCCCGTCGCAAATAGTGCCTGCCGACAGTCTTTTTGCGATGGGACGACATCTCGTCGCAAAAAGTTATTGACCGCCGTCGGGTATTTGCGACGGGAGACGAAATCTCGTTGCAAATAATTGGTTATTTGCGACGGGCACTTCTCCCCGTCGCAAATAGTTTCCTGGACTTGTTATTTGCGACGAGATTTATTCCCGTCGCAAATAGCGATTTTTCCCGTAGTGCTATACGGTTTTCCAAACCATGCAGATCTCCCTAAAAGTTGTGTGAGGCTTAGAGTGTGTCAGGGGTGAGGCACATAGTTTTTCCAAACCGTGGGGTACTTAGGAGTAACCATGTGAGGGGGTGCCTGGACTAGGTAGTGGCCAATGCATGGTTAGCGCACGGTTCGGAAAACTATGCAGCCAAAATGTGCAACCTATTCAGGTGTTTAATTTTTGTGGTTTTCCCAAAATACTCCTCTTCTATTTTAAGGTGTTTCCAGACCCATTTCTCCCCTCTTATGTTAGTCGACCCTTGGGATATCAAGGTGGAGCTCCAACCTCCTCCACCTTGGATTCTTTCCCTCCCTTTGATGATTTTCAAGAGGTTTGAGGTGTGTTCTTCATCTATTTTTCTCTTCTTCCCATCTCCCTCTACTTTCTCTTGGTTTTGGCTTCCACTATGAACTCTAGGTCTCTTTTGGTTCGATTTTAGGGTTCTGAGTGGATCTAATGATGAGGTTTTTGGTTTCCAGGGTTCATAGAAACCATTTTTATTCCCGTGGGTGTGGTCATTATTGAAAATGATGTGTTTCGAAGGGTTTCATCTTGATTCTCATCCCTTTGAGGTAGGTGTTTCTATGAAAATGTTTCATTTTTGGAATTCATGATGTGATTTTTCTTTCTAAATTCATTTTTATGAAATTATGAATATATTTGACATCTCCTTAGTGATTTGAAACCATTTCTTAGTGTTTTGATCTTGGAATAATTGGGTTTTCATATAATTCTATGTTTTCATTTTTTAAATGGAATTTTTAATGTTGTTAGGCTTTTTGAAATTCTTATGTGTTCTTTTTAAATGTTTTTCATGTTGTGCATTGGGTTTTGAATCAGTTTTGGTTTTCAAAGAGTGAAAACTATGTTTTAAAGGGAATTTGGTTTTGAAGAGAGGTTTTAACCTTGAATTGGGTTATAAATGGGGATTTTTTAATATATTTCAAATGGTTATTTGAAATGTGTCTATTATTTACCCATTGTGAAAATTCCTTAATGGATTATTTCAATTTTTTTATAGAAATGGATGGCCTTAGGCCTTGTTTTGATTTTCAAAGAGAAAGACCCTTATTTAAGGGTGGATTTAAAGTGCTGTGAATGTGTGGGTGATTTAAACCATTTTAAAAATGGTATTGGAAATGTGTTTTATGAAAATAGAAAGGTCTTGGCATTTTGAGCCATGTTTTAGTGCTTAAGTCCCAGTTGTCACTTTGGTTTTAAATAGTAAGAGACACCCCTTGATTTCCGATTGCCTTTTTAACCCTTGTGTGGGTTCTTAATCACTATGTGATTCATTTTTCTCCCCTTGTGTGGGAATGCGCTTGTTATATCATGGGTGCATTTTATTATAGGTCTATTCATCATTGGGTGTTAAGGGTGATAGTAGTTATGGTTATGACTTATGTGTTAGACTTTGCTTGTTTGTTCCTATGTCTCACTTCCTTTATTGGTCATCGGAAACTAGAAACTAAGTGGAAGACCTTTCTTGTTCCTCTAGTTGGTTCACACGCTACTAGTTTCCCACCAGCCATGCTAGGCACATGTGATAAGTGGGGGTTAGTTGTTGCAATGATGCTTGTGTGGGCTAATTGGATGACCAGTTATTTGAATGTCATCGCATGTCAATAACTAGTTCATGAGTGGTATACTCATATACGGTTGGATGCCTCACATGTTAGGGATCCCAAGTTAGGGAACATGACACATTTGATCACTTGGATTAGGTATTGATTGAGGGTAGTTTTATATAGTGCTTATTTGTATCATTTCCCCTACTTTCATTGTTATGTAACCTTCATTTGTTTATATTTGACATACGCATGGTGATACATGGTGCCTTCTTTATTGTGCTTGAACTGTGAGGGTTTGTTGGGTTATTTAATTTTGAAAATTAGTTTTAAAAGATCTTGGAAAACCTATTTTGAATTTAAATAATTTTGTATGGGTTCTTTAAAGGGGATTTCTAAATGGATATTTTATATTTAAGTACAAATTTGGATGGTTGGATGTTTTAAATTGACCATTTTTATTTTTGATAAAACAAATGGGTTATTTTTAAGAAATGTTAATGGTGTGCCTAGTTTGGAAATAGCTTGGGTCGGTGGATTTTTTTTAAAACACGTGTTTTCGGTTTTGGAAAACAAAGAGAAATGTTTTGAATGATGTTTATGGAATTATTTTGATTTCCATATGTTACACATATATGAAAATCTTACTTTATAGATTTGTTTTCAAACAAGCATTGATTAATTTAATTATAAAACATATTTAATATATTCGATGGGTTATAGTGACCTATTGGGGTTTTTAGCTCATGCATATTAATTTCAATTTATAGGTTCCCAATTGGATTCAATTTTATTCTTTGTGGTCGATGTGGGGTGAGTTGGGCGGTGGTGAGAAACTAGATATTGCATGCATTTGGTTTGGACTTGGCTTGAGTTGGTTTGTTATTGTTTTCTTTTTGGTTAGTTTTATATCTGTTCCACCTACTAGTTGTAACCTCCTACTTTTGGATGTTGTCTATGTTTATGATAATGGGTTGGATTATTTTAGTTGGTTACGACCTGTTTGGAATGTTTATTTATTTTATCTTATGTATTTATCTTTTCCTCTATCATTTATATATGTTTTGGGTTAAATCATTCGGATATTCCTATCATTACTAGGAACTAGTTACTAGGCCGTGGAGATTAGGAATGCCCTTCAACCCTTATGGTGAATCGGGTCAGGTGTCAGGTTCAGTGGTATCCCAGGATGGTTTATTACAAAATGGTATCAAAGTTTGGGTTTTTATTACTAATAATCCTAAGATCTTTTGTGTAGCCCTTTTTATTTGGTATTTCATATTAAAAATGATATTAAGGCCATCATAGCTTGATAGGTAAGGGTGGGGAGAGTCTAGTTATCTCTTGATCATCTCGAGCCTCAAGCTGCCAGGATATTTTGGGTTTCAAATTTTGAATTCAAGGTTTTTTTGGGTTATTTTGATGTGAATTTATTTTTTTATCCCCTTTGATTATATGTGTGATATTGGGGGTTTATCCTTGGTTTTAGGGTGGAAATGGAAGAGTAATTGAGCGGTGCAGTTAGCTCACATGGCTTGCAAAACCATCTGGTGTTCGTGCATTCAAGTCTACCTCCTTAGTAGAGTGTGATGCTTGATTGGAACATGACTACCCAACCCATGTAGCCAAAGCATGAACAACACCATTTCTTCCCTGGTTAGCCTGTTTGACTCCTCTTGATTCTAGATTTCTCTAAAGGTTATTTTCACTTGTTTGAGGTAGATTGAGGAGTGTGTTGATGCCTTCAGTAGATGTGGTTCTTTTGAACCTTGTGAGAAGGCTTGTGTAGTTATTTTATTTTTCTTGTTTTGTAAACCTAATTTCATAAAATGAAAGTATTTTGTAAAAATTTTGTTTTCAAACTTGGTTTTAAGGAATTTTTTATAAAGTGGTGGTTTCCTTTATCGTTTTTTGGAAATGTTTTGTTTCAAAATTGTTTTTTTTTAAGTTTTATCAGAATAAAAGGAATTAAAAATTGAGTTTTAAAAGTGTTTTGGGATAAAAATTGGTATTTTGTTTTAAAACAATCTTGAAAGGTGTTTTGAAAAAGGAAACAAGTTTTAATAGGCATCCCTTGAGCACTTAGTTTTCAAATCAAAATGGAATTTTGAAATGGATTTTTGGGATGTGCCTTGTATAGGTGGTGTGTGCTCCACCAAGGTTGTTTTTTTAAAGTTTAGTTTGTCTTGGTTTTAAAAATTTTCCTTAGTGGAGAGTGATTTAAAAATTCCTTGGTGAAAATAGTGGTTTTAAAAGAAAATTCCTTTTGATGTGAATGTTTTGGTGCCTCATTGGTGGGATTATTATTTTGGAATGTATTCCTACCTTATGGTGGAATCATTAGGTTTTTTTGAGATATTAATTGATGTGTTTCATGTATTTTTTGTTGTTTTCATCTATAATAGATGAAAAAATTTCTTAGTTCTGGTGCCTACCCAAACTTTAAGTGGAGTGGTGGACGTGGAACCTTATTTAGGATCAGACCCTGTCTCAGACTTCCTGAATCAATATCCACCTTTTGTGTGCAGTGTTCAAGGGTCAGTGGAAGTAGTGAGGTGGTTGTAAGAGATTTAGGTGGTCCTCAATTCTCTTGGGGAAACTAAAGATTCATGGGTGAGATCTTTTGAGAGCTTTCTTTCCAGTTTTAGCCGAGTCTGGTGGGATTTAGTGGTACATTCTCAGTTGTGTGAAGGTGTCACTTGAGAGCTCTTCAAGATGAATTTTTTTAGTGGTTCTTTTATGAGGGTATGAATGTGAAGAAGTATATTGAGATTATGATCCTTTTTTAGGATTATCGATTAGTAAGGGAGTACATTGATCACTTTTCATGGTTGGTCATATTTTCTCCAAAGCTGGTGGTCAGTGATTTTGAGAAAGATCATTTCATGGGAGGCACTTTTCTCTCAGACCTTGTTTTAGCTATAATTTAATTGGGCCTAAAATACTTCTAGTAATTTTTTAATAGGATCATGCAAATGGAATATGAACAGTCTAGGAAACCTGTGGTAGGTGATGACTTAGTTCCATCAGGTATACCGTGGAAGCGTGGTGGGCGTAAGGATAACCTGATGAGAAAGGATAAAAATAAGGATGAGTCAAAGCTGTAAGAAATGGTTCTTTATCGTGAGAAGAAAAAATCCCTTGTGTGCTTCCAGTGTGGGTATCTAGGGAATTCTAAGCCCCACTACTTGAATTATCCACGAGCTTGCCTCAATTGTGGTCGTTTGGGTCATCTTCAGAATTTTTGTAAGATGGGTTTTCAGAATAGGTATCGGGTTTGATCCCTTTATATAGGTGTTGTTTTGGGACCTTTACTTTGATGGTTTTGATCTTGGTTTTCGATCTTAGATTGTTGTTTATGGATGGTTTGAATATTGTTTTATGGAATGCCTTGTTTTGTTTGTGTAATGCTTCCACCCTCTCCTACCCTTATGGGTGTTTTGTGGTTGGATTTGGTTACCATTTTTCTAGAATCATTTTTTAGGTATAAATTATTTTATGGTTTTGGTTTCACCCATTATTATGTTTATCTTTGAGGTTCTCATTGTTTGGAAATGAGAAAGATTGTGGGTGCATGATTGGGTAACTAAGGTGCATATTTTACCAATTGAGTTTGGTATGCTAACTGGTGTTTGGCTATGGACATTTGGATGCACCGTGTGAGGGTGATCAAGATGTTTAACCCTAGGTTATCTGCATGTGTTATAACCTGAGGTGAGAGATCATGTTGTTATTTTCAGTCTCCTTATGGTTTTTCTTCTTCTATTTGGGTTTGGAAATGCTTGTGGTTTGAGAGTGAGTTTTTCTCATGGTTGCTCGGTTTTTTGAGGATTCATTTTTTTTAGTTTTTCTCTGATTCCACCAAATTAGAGGAATTATAAATGGTGGGGAGACCATGTTAGGTATCCCATGATTCATATGGATTCTTGCTATAGGTTTTTTGGGTTGTTCTTGGAGACTTTTGGAACCTTGTGGTTGATCAGTTTGATCCTTTTGAGGTTGTTGGTTTTCAGACTTTAGGTTGAGTGGATCTTTTGATTTAAGGTCCTCCTTAGACCTTTCATTTTCTCTAACATTTTGTTTTGAATGGACTTTATGGGGGTATAAAGTGTTATGGTGGGATGTTTTTGACACCCCATACATCATGGTGTTGTTTATTTTGTGTTATTTTACCTTTCCTTGAGTGGTTTTGATTTTTTGTTGGTTACTAGAAAAAAATTCAAGTTTTTGGAGGGTTTTTGGGAGGATCATGGTTATACCACATGGTTAGTACTAACCATATGATTCCCGTGAGACTAGGTTTGTCATTTTGAAAAATATTTTTAGCACGACTTCCACACGGTTTGTCAAACCATATAGAGATCCCTAGAAGACATACGGGACTTGGAGTGTATCAAGGGTGAGGTACATAGTTTTTACAATTAATGCGGCACTTAGGAGTAACTGTGTGAGGGGTGCTTGGCCTAGGAAGTGGCCAATGCATGGTTGGCATACAATTTGAAAATTTATGTGACCTATCTAGGTGTTTAATTTTTAGGTTTTTCCAAAATACCCCTCTTTTGTTTTAAAGGGTTTCCACCCCCATTTATCCCCTCCTACGTCATTCGACACTTGGGAGATCAAAGAGAAGATCCAACCTCCTCCACCTTGGATTCTTTCCCTCCCTTTGATTATTTCCACGAGGTTTGAGGTGATTTTTTCTTCTCTTTCTCTCTTCTCCCCTTCTCCCTCTCTTATCTCTTGGTTTTGGATTCCCCTATGAACCTTGGGTCTCTTTTGGTTTTATTTTAGGGTTCAGGGTGGATCTAATGATGGGGTTTTTAGTGTCTAGGGTTTTTAGACATCGTTTCTATTCTTATGGGTGTGGTCATCGTTGAAGGTGACATGTTCTGAAGGGTTTCAGATTGATTCTCATCCCTTTGAGGGAGGTTCTTCCATGAAGTTGTTTCATTTTGGAATTCATAATGTACATGTGCTTTCTAAATCACCTTATTATAAGTATGAATATATGTGATATTTCTTTAGTTATTTTAAACCATTTCTTGATGTTTTGAGCTTGGCATAGTTGGTTTTTCATATAAATTCTATTTTTTCATGTTTAAAATGAAATGTTTAATGTTTCTAAGCTTTATTAAATTCCCACATGGATTTTTACAATGTTTTTCATGTTGTGCATTGGGTTTTGACTTGGTTTTGGTTTTCATTGAGTGAAAACTATGTTTTAAATGGAATTTGGTTTTAAAGAGAGGTGCTGACCTAAAAATGGTTTATAAAGGGGGTTCATTAATAGATTTAAAATGGTGATTTTAAATGTGTGTGTGGATTACCCCTTATGAAATTTAATTAATGGATTGTTTCAAAATGTTTTGATATAAATGGATGGCCTTGGGCCTTATTTTTGTTTTCAAAGAGAAATACCCATGTTTAAGGGTGGTTTTGAAATTATTTGAATGTGTGGATGATTTCCATCATATTCCAAATGGTATTGGAAATATGTTCTATGAAATGAGAAAGGGATTGGAATTCCGAGCTATGTTTAGTGTTTAAGTCCCAATTGATACTTTGGTTTTAAATGGTAATAGACACCCCTTGACCAACCCTTTCTTATTTACCCCTTGTGTGGGTTATTGATTAGTATATGATGTCTGTTTCTCCCTTTATGTGGTAATGTGCTTGTTATGTTGTGGGTGAATTTTATTATGGATATATTCATTATTGAGTGTTAGGGGTGAGGGTAGTTATAGTTACACCTTATGCGTTAGACTTGGATTTTTTGTTCATATGCCTCACTTCCTCTATTGTTCATAGGAAAATAAGTACTAGGTATAAGACCTAGCTTGTTCCACTAGTTGTTTCACACACTTCTAGTTTCCCAGCAGTCATTCTTGGCACAAATACTAGGTGGAGTTTGGTCATTTTAATGATACTTGTGTGGGATAATTGGATGACCAGTTATTTGAATGTTAGCCCATGTTGGTAGATGGTTCATGAGTGGTATACTCACATACAGTTGGATTCTTTGCATGTTAGTGACCTTAGGTTAGATCCCATGGTACATTTGATTACTTGGATTAGTTATTGATTGAGAGTAGTTTGATCTAATGCTTGTTTTTATCATTTCCCCTTATTTCATTGTTATGGCACCTTTATTTGTTAATATTTTATATATTCCTAATGATACATAGTAACTAATTTTTTATGCTTAACCTTTGTGGTTTTTTTGGGTTATTTCCTTCATAAAATGAGTTTTCAAAGATGCTGGAAAACCTATTTTTAATTTAAACTCTCATGTGGGAAATTTAAAGTGGATTTCCAAATGGGAATTTTGACTTAAAGGATGAATTTGGATGGTTGGATGTTTTAGAGTGATCATTTTCATTTTTGATAAAAAAATGGGTTGTATTTAAGAAATTTTAATGGTGTGCATGGTTTGGAAATGGCTTGGTCCAATGGCTTTGTTTTCAAAACACATGTGTTTAGTTTTGGAAAAAAAAAAGAGAAATGTTTTGAATGATGTTTATGGAATTGTTTTGATTTCCATACATTACACATATATGGAAATCTTACTTTCTATCTTTATTTTCAAAACAGCATTGATGAATTACCTTATAAAACATATTTCATAGATTTGGCGAGTTGTGGTGACCTACTGGGGTTTTTATCTCATGCCTATTCATTTCAGGTTCTAGGATCCCAGTTGGATTCAGTTTTGTTTGTTGTGGCTGATGTAGGGTGAGTTGGGTCATGATGAGAAACCATAGGTTGCATGGAGTTGGTTTGAACTTGGATTGAGTTGGTTTTTTATTACTTTATTTTTGGTTAATTTTGTATATGTTCTTCCTACTAGTTATAAACTTCTAATTATGGATGTTTTATATGTTTATGATAATGGTTTGGATCATTTTATTTGGTTACGACCTGTTTGGAATGTTTATTTATTTTTTCTTATGTATTTATCTTTTCTGTTATAATTTATCTCTATTTTGGGTGAAATCATTACCTAAGGGATTCTTGTGATTCCCAGAAACTAATTTCCAGCTTTTGGGGATTAGGAACACCCTTCAGCCCTTATGAATAATTGGGTCTGGTGATGGATTTGGTGGAAGAACAAGCTGGTTTGTTATAGAATATATTCAACCCATATTAATTATTGAAGGTTTGAGTCACATTAAGAGAATTTTTATTTGATACTTTTATAGTCTGTGTATACCAAAAACTGCTACCCCAATAAGTAATGTCTATAATAATGTTAATTATGAACCACTCCTGCTAACTCAAGGTCATGCGTCGAGTAATTACACTCACGTGGCCTCAATTAATGAGACCTATACGCCAAGAATCATTCCCCTTGCATAAAAACAACTCCCAGATCAATGCCTAATGCGTCACAATAAACATTATATCCTCTTCCAGGCTCAGGTAAAATCAGGATCGATGTTGAGGTCATACTTCTTTTAAAATATTGAAATTCCTTCTTATAAGCTTCAGACCATGTAAATTTTACACCTTTCTTGGTCAAGCATGTAAGTGGTGTTGCAAGTCATGAGAAGTTATTAATTAAATTTCAATAGTAACTAGATATCCCCAAGACACTATGTATATAAAATATGTTATTGGGATTCTCCTAGGAAATAATGGATCTCACCTTCTCTATATCCATAGATACCCCTGATTCTAATATAATTTGGCCCAGGAATTGATCCTTATCAGTCCGAAGTTATAATTTTGTGAGATTGGAATAGAACCTATGCTCTCTTAGTATACTGAGTACAATATCAAGGTGTTTGTCATGATAATATTCAATATGATGATACAATAAGATATCAAGCAAAAAAATGACCAAAAAAGCATCCATATATGAGTGGAAAACTCGATTCATCGAGGCCATAAAAATAGTAGGAGTGTTTGTTAGATTTAAATAAATAACCAAATATTTGTAAAGGACACACCTACTTTGGAAGGCTGTATATGGTATATCTAAGGTTCTAACACTCACTTGATGATATCCTGATCTGAAATCAATATTTGATAAAACTATGGCTCCTCATAGCTGATCAAAGAGATTTTATATACAAGGAAGTGGGTATCAGTTATTTACAGTAAGTTAATTCAACCATTGGTAATCCACACATACCCTTAGGGTACCATATGCCTTCTTGGAAAAAATCATAGGTGACCCCAAGGAGAAGTATTGGGTTATATAAACTATTTGGATTCTAGGTCCTCCAACTACCTCTTGATTTCATAGAGCTTAGTAGGAGTCATTTTGTATGGAGTAATAGACACTGGTTTTGCTCCTAGAATAAGTTTGATGATGAACTCCACCTATCCATCTGAAGGTAGCCCAAAAAACTCATCAGAGAAAATATCTTTGAATCAGCCCACCATTGGAGGAAAAACAACTAGTATTACTCCTTGATCATTAAGAAAAAGAATTGAAATATGGGCCGACACTCCCCAACCCATGACGCTCAGGTGATGATCAAAATTACTAGAAATTTCATTCTCCTTTATGATCAAAACTACTTCCATTGGGTGATATAAAATACCCTCTATGATGATAATAATTAATATGGGATCGATAAGTCACCAAATTATCCATACTAAGAATCATGTCAAAGACTTTCATATCGAGGATGAAAAGTTTCTATAAGAAATGGTAACCACCAATCTCAAGAGGGTACTCTTTTCATTGGAAAAAACTTTCTCACCATACTCCCAACAGAGTATCAAGAGGCATTAACCCAAAAAAGTAATCAATATAAAGTCTAAGACTTTCTATTAAATCCACAGATAATAATGAGTGTAAAGCACTAGTATCAAATAAAGTAAATACTAAAGTTGTGGCTACTAAGATCATGCATCATACTGTAAATGTCCTGACACTCTTCTCTATAGGTGTAGTATATATTGCATGTAACTAGCCGGATCTATGGACCAAAGCCACAACCCAGACACCTTGAGAAGGTTTGTAATGCTGGCGCTACACATCAAGAGTCTGGCTTCCTTGACCATGAACACTCCCTCATCCTAATCAGCTAGTGGTACTCTATCTTCCTACCTAGCGTGGTGTTACTGATCCCACTCTAGAACCTAGAGCTGGAGCAGATCCTCTCTCACAGGGAATCAGTGTAAATTTCATGCAGAATCTCTAATGATGGATCATTATACTATAATCTCATGACTACATTGAGTTCCTAGCATACTAAGGCTTCATGTGACTTTTCCTTCCACACTGATGGCATACAACATAACTAATAGTGAATATACTATGACTTCCACTACCTTGGAAAGAAACCTCAAGGCGATGTTTCCTACCACTGGATGAACCAATTCCCTACATATCTATTGAGACACCATGCCCTTCACCTTTATTTTCCATCAGATTACACTCAGAGATGATGTCCTAGTTTACTATTTTAAAGATGGTTTATTGTCAAAAAACATTCACCTGAGATTAGATGGTATATCTGAGCGCATCCTTAAAACATCTCACCCTAAATAGCTCAACACCAGTAATGGTGGGTGGAAAGAGATAAATCTCCATGAAGTGAGATGAGTAGTCCATAACATACATTTTACCCTACTATAGATGTATAAACTCCCTATCCTAATCAGCTCTCAATGTATTTAGAAAAATTAGTCATATAAACTGGTTTATAAATCTCTCCAAACCATACCTCGATGTTGATCTGCTTGGGTCAGAACATCCCACTACCTCTTGGAATATATGTGAATTATGTAGGCTAATAGCTTCACCATCCTCTTAGGATGAGTATCTAGGTTCTCAAAAATTATATGAATAGCCTCAATCCATGTTTCCTCCACTTAGGGACTGCCTTCCCTCAATAAAATAGGTGAGTGTTGTTGAAACTCTCTTGTCAACTTGGACATAGTTGATGTAGCATGTGGAACTCCCTCCATGGACTGTACCTAGAACAATAATCCCTCTCAGATCCAATAATCTATTCCCATTATATGAATTATAGGTGGTATAACTAGAGGTTCCTTTGGTGTAACTACTTGTGGTACTACTAGCGGGTCAGGTCCCAACACCTCAGGAGCACGATCGTCACCACTTTCCTGGTGCTTGACTTAAGGCCGCCACGGTGGAATATATATATACTTTCAAGAACATGCCTCAAAAAATATACAAGTAAAAAGGATTATAATTGTTAAAGAAATGATACAATAGTGGCCTAAATACTAGAGATATACTAGCCAATTATCCATTTTTAGGGTTAAATTATAAGATAAGATTCCATGTTTTAAATTATAATTAGTATCCCGATTTAATAACAACCATTTTATGTAAAAGATATAATTCAAAAATTTTATAATTATACTACTGTTCAGTTAGATGTATTTCCATTCCCAAGTTATAAATACATGAGCTTTATAAGTTATAATTGGAATTACATGTAACAGAAATCATCCTTTTACATCTGGTATTATGATGTAAAAATTATATATATAATGGTTTAATCATATGGATCTCCATTCCCAATTTATAGAGGCAAAAAATTTATAAATTAAAATTGTAATTCATTTAATTGTAACCAACTAATCTTGCATCCCATGTAACTAATGTTACATAGATTAAACATGTCATAATTGGTTGGTTAAGGTTCCACCATCAAGATATGTGGGAAAATCCATTTAGATTGATGCAGAAACTTTAAGTAACCAATTATTTTTCTCTTTTTCCTAAAAGAAATGTTAGAAAATTTGAAGGTATAGAAATCAAGGCACATATGATAAGAAATAGGCAATGAAATAGACATGGAATAGCATATACATGACATATATATATATATATAACTATGTGTTTATAATGATGCATTATGAAATGATCCCTTTACATACTGACCCAAGAATAAAAATACATAACATAACATTATAAAACATGTGCATCACCCAACAGTGAAATTGGTACAACAGTAACAGGTGAAATCCATAATAATAAATCCCATCCCTAGCAACTTGACTTTCCCCCCAAATGCAGGTTAGAAACTCCTAGGCATGGATTATTACCAACTTTTGATACTTCCCAGTCTTCTTTCTACAAACCCAAAATAACAAGAAAACAAAAGAAAAGAAACACCTCTGATACCACTTTGTGACATCCTTGTCCTAGTTCACTCATATGTAAACAAACCAGAGGTCCACATGGCCTCAAGCACGCCTCCCTATATTCTAGAGGTCATTGACTAGTAGTGAGGGTGTATGGTGGTATGGTGGGGAGACTATAACCTCATTATTAGAGTGCTGCAGAATGATAAATAGTAATAAAGTAGTGGAAATAATAGGGCGGGGGAAGTAAACCATCCAAACAATAATAAAAATTACAAGGTAGTAAACAATTTCATGTACATGTGATGTCATGTCTATACAAAAGTGAGAAGAAATAAAATCATGAAAATAGGCATACAACAATACATGTCATAACAAAATATAAAAAAGACCAAAATAGATAAACTCCATGAGCATCCCAAGCACTAGATCAGTCCTATGAACCCATACACCCAATCTAGAATAAAATCAAGCATCTAAAGATGGATGCTTCCCTTTTTCCTTTCCTGCAACCAAGAAGTCTTTCTAGGTACCAAACGGAAGCCTAAATTGGGTGCAAGTAAAACTCAGTAGGCCACCACTAATGACGTATAATGAAAATATAGTCCATATTATAAACTATAATAGTGTGAGATATGATTATAATTTAATCGGTAAATAAAATAGAAACCATGTTGAGATCGGGTTCCCTTGGGGATGCCCGACTGACCATACCTACTTTGCCCTAAGCCAGATGTTTTTGAACATGTAACCTATAAATAGTCAATGGAACTGGGAATATATCCCAAGAATCTCTTTGATAATAACTATGAGGAATCCATATAATAACAATATAATAATTCCCGCATAATACACCCATTTCAAACCCAAGGAAAAACCATGGGATTCTTGACCTTTAGAAGTCAAGTCGTGATGTTTTTCAATTAGTTATGAGTGTAATTTGAGGGGTGAACACTTGGAATTTCAAACCTAATAGTTTCTAACTGAACTAAGTAAAACTATCCCTAAGATTTGGGCAGGCCGTAATTGGAATCTAAGGGGTTGACTCAAGGCATTCATGTCTGAAGACATCAACCAAACCTAAGGATATCATCCCTAGCATTCTATGCTTTTCAAAGAATCCATATGAATCCTATAATATTAAGTTGAGTCATTAATAATGTAATACAAAGACTAAATCCAAGTGGGTGTACCAATTAGAATTTTCATCAATGAATTGGTTTGAATCCTATGAGTTCACTCAAGGAATTCATTCTTGGAAATCCAAGGCTTGATCAAGGTTTTCCACACCTATAATAGGGTGAAAATTTACCATAATCAATAACCAAAACATAAATGATAAGTAATCACAAGGTCCAAGTAAGGAGTTCAATCCATTTAATAATTAATTAGAATCCAACCATTACTTTAGGTGGAAACTCAACACACATGTTGGATGGTTTGGATACACCAAATAAAGGGTTTCACCAAGTCCAAAACAAGAACACCCTTATAGGGGTTTTAGTTTAAAATTAAAGTATATTTTTTAAGTTAATTTAGTGAAACACACCCAAAGGGGTGGTTTGGGCTGAGTTTGTCAGCCTCCAATGATGTCCAAGGGTCTCGTAGCACCTCACGATCAAGGTTTAGGCATCTAATTAAAGGAATAAAATTTTTATAGGCAAAACACATAATGTCTGGAATGTGGAACAATTAAACAATTTATAAATGGAGACACCTTGAAGGAAATTTCATAAACCACCTACCTTAGTCCTATGGTAGACTCCTCATCTAGTATCATCCTCAGATTTTGAATGGAATTAGAGAAAAATTAAAACCATAAAAATAACCTAAAATAGGGAATATTAGATTTCATGAAGATCACACTAAATATGGGAAGTGAAAGAGTTAAAATAAGAAAGATGAATACTAGACTTACTAAGGGTGATACATCATGACTAGAGATGATTGAAATGGATTCCAGATGAAGGATATCCACAAAATCCTATAGAATGAATATGGGAGAGATCTCACATGGATTTTTTCCAAATAAAGAGGAGGAAAAAATGGAAAAATGTTTAAAGGAAGGGTAAAATAGGAAAATAAATCTTTTTTAAGGGGCGCATGGTTTGGCTACATGGTTGGCCAAACCATGTTCTAACCATGTGATAACCACTATCCATGAGGCCACACCTCACATGGTTTAGGTTCATAGTTATAAAAACCGTGTGTGGTGCACCTACATTAAATTATAGGTTTTCCATGGTCGTGTGGCCCCTGATGCATGGTTTTCCAAACTATTCTCATTCCTCCTAGGGTCGCACAGTTGAGGGGAATGGTTAGTGAAACCCATGCACTAACCATGTGTCTCACCCCATTTCTTTCAAAACCCTGAATTCGAGCCCTAAACCAAGCCTAAATGATACTGGAACCTCCATAAACCCATTGGGTACTTTGTATTAGATAAATAAAACAATTTATACTAGTATTTCATGGATTTTTACCTCTATGAAAAAATAGGATCTTACAACCTCCCCTCCTTAAAATAACTCATCCTCAAGTTTCCCTTATGAGGATGATTGAGCTATATCTGAGAATAACTCTGGCCACTGAGGATTCCTATTAAACTCTCGCTCCCAGGTATCATCTAGTACATGGTTGTGCTTCCATATCACGCAAACCAAAGGGTTTGTCTTGCCTCGAAGATATTTCTTACTCTAATCAATGATACAAATTGGATACTCCTCAAAAGAAGCATAAACCTCTAACTCAACTTCCTCATGATCAAAAAAATGATATGGATCCAAGTGATAACGACTAATCTAAGAAACATGAAATAAATCATGAATATCCCTATACCACTGAGGAGGAGATATCTAATATGTTTCTGGATTGACCCTCTCTAAGATCTCAAAAGTTCTGACAAATCTAGGTGACAATTTACCTTGTCTTTGAATTTTTTGATAACCCAATCTATGTGGGACTTGTAAGAAGGCCCAATCTCCCACCTCAAACTTCATAGGTTAGTGAGGAAGATCAACATATTAATTCTAATTAGACTAAGATATATCCATATGTTTCTTGATTAATTTCACCTTCTCTACTATCTCCAAAATGAGATGAGGTCCCGGTAGCATTGCCTCCCTCACCTCTAACCATCACAGAGGTGAAAAAAAGGTCTACCATAGAGTTTCTCATATAGATCCATTTTGTATATTCACTTGAAAAATATTATTATGACAAAATTAATCTAGAGGCAAGTTATTTTCCCAAGGGACTCCAAAATTAAGGGCACATACTCGAAGCATGTCCTCAATTTTTTGTATAGTGCGCTCAGATCAACCGTCAGTCTATAGGTGGTATTTTGTAATTAGAAGTACCTATGATCTCAAAGCCCTCTAAAACACCTACTATAATCGATAAGTAAACTGAGAATATCTATTTGATACAATGATACATGTAACCCCATGAAGGTGTATGATCTATAAAATATAAAGTCTACCAAGATTTTCTACTGAGAAGGTCTCCCAGATAGGCAGGAAGTGGTAAACCTTCGTCAACTTATCCACAATTACCCACACATCAAACTACCTCAAGGTGACTTTGGTAAGGCCATTATAAAAAACATGGTGATTTCATACTATTTCCGCTCTGAAACAGGTAATGGTTATAAGAGACTTGTGGGTTGTTGGTGTTTCACTTTCACTTACTGATGGGTGGGACACCAAGTAACACAACCTACAATCTTCTTTTTCATCCTAGGCCACCAATAATAGTGGCTTAATTCATGGTATATATTAGAGATTTTGAGATATACTACCTATTTAGAAGCACGAGATTCATATATCAACTTCTCTTTTGTGTATGTAGGTACCTAAACATGCCCATGGGTATGCATGATCTCATCCTCATCGATAACCCAATCGGGTAGTGGGTTCTCACCTAAAACACTTTTCTTTAGGACTAAGACTTCAAGATCTGAAATTTACCTCCTTTTTACTGAATCCATAAGTGATGATACCACTGCTAAATACATAAGAAAATGATACTCATGAAATTCTTGAAATTCCAGATGCATTTTAGAAAGGATATCCATCAACTAACATTCACTACTAGATTTTTTAATAACTTGAGTCTAAATATTTTGACTCATAGAATCATCCACTTCATTTCACTTCCCTGAAATGTAAGAAAGAAAAAAGTTTAAATACAAAAGATATTCAACCCATATTCATTATTGGAGGTTCAATTCACACTAAGAAAATATATATTTGATACTTTCATGGTTTGTGTATACCACAAACCATTCACTCAGAAAGTAATGTCTCTAGCAACATAAATCATGAACCATTGCTACTAACTTGAGGTCATGCAATGGGTAATTACACTCATGTGACCTTAATTGACGAGACCCGTATGCTATGACTTATTATCCTTGTATCAAAATAGCTACCAGTCTGATGCCTAATACATCACAATAAACTGTATAGCCTCTTCCAGGCATAGGTAAAATCAGGATCAATACTGTGGCTAGTCTTCCTTTCAATTTCTAAAAGGCCTTATCACAATATTCAGACCATGTAAATTGTACACCTTTCTTGGTCAATCCTATATGTGGTGCTACAAGGCATGATAATTTCTTAATGAAACACTGATAGTAACAAGATATCCCCAAGAAACTTTGTCTATCAAAAAAATTTTGGGTTGCACTGAGGAAATAATGAAACACACCTTATCTGGATCCACACATACCCCTAATTACGATATAATGTGGCCTAAGAAGTTCACCTTATCAATCCAAAAGTATCATTTTGTGAGCTTTCCATCAAACTTATGATCTCTTAGTGTACTTAGTATGATGCCAATGTGTTTTTCATGATTGTTTCTAGTCTGATAATACACTAATATATCATCCATGAAGATGACCACAAAAGAATCCAGGTACGAGAATAAAACCTAATTCATCAAGGACATAAATATATCAGGTGCATTCATTAGACCAAATGAAATCACCAAATATTCATAAAGGCCATTCCTTCTTCATAAGTCTGTATGTGTAATATTCGAGGGCATAAATCTCACTTGATGATATAACTATATCAATTCAATATTCAGAAGATTCTAGCTACTCAGAGATGATAAAAGATATTTTATATACAAGGAAGTTGGTATTGGTTCTTTATGGTATGTTAATTCAACCATCGGTAATCCACACATAGACTTAGGGTACCATCTTCCTTCTTGGAAAAAATACAGGAAAACCCCAAGGAGAAGTACTAGGTTGTATAAACCCTTTGTATTCTAGGTCCTTCAATTCCCTCTTGAGTTCCTAGAGCTCTGTAATATCCATTCTATATGGAAGAATAGATACGGGTTCTACTCCTAGAACACGTTTGATGGTGAAATCCACCTCTCTCTTTGAAGATAGATCAGAAATTTTTTTAGGGAAATATCTCTAAATTGGTCTACCGCTAGAGGAAAAATAAACTGATATACTCCTCGATCATAAAGATAAAGAATGGTAATATGGTCCAACACTCTACCCAACCCATGATGCTCAGGTCCATCTCAACTTTCCTAAACATCCCATTATCCTTTATAAACACAGTTGTCACTATCATGTGATATAAAATACCCCATCTTGAGATAAAAATCAATATGGGCTCAATAAGGCACCAACCAATATATCTAGAGAATTATGTCAAAACCTATCATCTTTAGGATGAAAGGGTTTTATAATAAATGGTGACCACTGATCTCGATGGGACACTCCTTGCATCAGTGAACACTTTCTCACTGTACTCCCAATAGAGTATCAAGAGACATTACCCCAAAAAATTACTCTATATCAAGCCCAATAATCTCCATTAAAGTCATAGATAATAATGAGTGTGAAGCTCCATTATCAAATAAATAACATACTAAATTCAAGGCTAATAACATTTTATCTCATACTATAGATGGTCTGACACTTTGCTCCTTGGGCGTAGACTGCACTACATGTAATTGGCTTGATCCATGACCCAGAGCCAATACTTGACCACCCTGAGTAGGAATGCTCTATTGGAACTTCACATCAAGAGTCTGACTTTCTTAACCATGACCACTACCTTAGTCTGATTGGACAGTGGTACTCCTACTTCCTTCATAGCATAGATCTACCACTACTACACTAATGGCCATTAGCGACCACCAAAAGTGGTCACTAAAGGCCTATTGAGACCGCCTAGCGACCGCTTTTGGCGGTCGCTGTTGCTTCGTCAGTAAAGAGCAATAGCGACCGCCAATGGCGGTCGCTAAAGCCTCTATCGAAATACATCATTTTTTTTGCGCTGTATGGAACCAGTGGACACGGCAGTGGTGATGAGGGATGGTGAAGCTTCACCTGCCAGTCATGGCGGATCTACGGCGGCCGAAGGTATGTGAGGTATGTTGATGGAGCATGTGGACAGTGGTCTGTTGATGTGGGGGATGACGGGGGTCACCTACGATGGGGAAGGGGGAAGAGGGGGCCGACAAAGGTATTGGAAGGGGTGACCGACTGTGGCGGCGCGCGGCGGCGAGGTGGCCTGAAATTGCAGCGGCGGGAATGGAAGTGGGGAATGACAGGGCGGGAAAAATCCCTCATTTTTTAGACGGGATTAGCGACCGCCATTGGCGGTCGCTAATGGTCTTAATAGCGACCGCCAATGGCGGTCGCCCGTGTGCGGGGGCGCAGATACTCAAAATTCTAGTAGTGTACTAATCTTATTCCAAAACCTATAGTTGGTAAATATCCTCTCTCACTGGGAATTAGTGGAAAGGTATCGAAGAATCTATGATGATGATCTATTTTTTCTACAAGATTGACATTAAACTGCGTTCTTATCACACTAAGGCTTCATGTGACCTTTCCTTCCACAATGATGGTATACCACATGACTACCAATGTGGATACTTTGACTGCCATTTCCCTGAAAAGAAACCTCAAGGTGACGTTTCCTGCCACTGGATGAACCACTTCCCTACCTTGATATTGAATCACCATACCCTACACATTAAACTTCCCTCAGATTATGCTCATTGATGAGGGCCTGGTTTACCATTTTATAGATTATATAAATCCATAAAACATTCACCTATGATCAGTTGGTATATATGATCCCATTCTCAAAACATCTCACCCTGGATTGCTCATCACTAGTAATAGTGGGAACAAAAAACTGGAGCTCCATGAATTGAGATGACTAGTCCATAATAAACATATTACCCTGCTCCAGATGCATGGAATCTCTAACTTGATCATATCTTATCATATCCGTAAAAAAATATTCATAGAACCTGGTTTGAAAATATCTCCAGACCATACCTCAGTGTTGATTTTCCTGGGTCAGAACATCCCACCATCTGTTGGAAGATCCACAAAGCATGTAGACTTATAACTTCACCGTCCTCTCTGGAGAAGTATCTAGGTTCTCAAAGATCATATAAATGGACTCAAGCCACATTTTTTCCACACAAGGACTTCCTTACCCTAAGAAAATAGGTGGGTTTTGTTGTTGAAACTCTCTTTTTAACTCATACATAATCAATATAGCATGTGTAACTCCCTTCATAGATTGTACCAAGTATAAAAAACCCTCTCAAAGTTGAACAATGTTACCCTATCTAGGAATTATAGGTGGTATAACTAGATGTTCAAATTTTGGAATTACTGGCGGTACTACTGGTGGTTCAGGTCCCACCACCTCAAGAGTGTGGTCATCACCACCTTCTTGGCACTCAACTCGAGGCCACTGTGGAGGCATATATCTACAATGTCAAGAAAATTCCTTAGAAAATATATAAGGTGAAAATGATTACAATTTTGAAAGTAATTATAAATTCAAGGCTTTGATATTAGAGATAAACTAACCAACTATCCATTTTTAGGGTTAGATTATAAGACAAGATTCCAAGTTTTAACCATAATGTTTTAGTTATATGGGGTGTCAATTCCAATTTATAGATTCAAACACTCTTTAATTTTTAATTGGATTTCCCATTTAATGAAAACCATTTATTGTAAAAGTTATAGTTTAACAAGTATATAATTATACAATAGTTCAGTTAAATGTATTTCTATTTCCCAAGTTATAAATGCATAAGCTTTATAAGTTACAATTAACATTCCATATAACAACAACCAGCCTTTTACATCTGGTATTAAGATGTAATAATTTCAAATGTGATGGTTCAATCATATATATCATTATTCCCAATTTATAGTGGTGAAAACTTTATAAATCACAATTAGCATCAATTTAATCATAACTAACTAAATTTTCATCCCATGTAATTAAAGTTCCATGGCTTAAAAAAATCATAATTGATTAGTTAAGGTTCCACCATCAATCTATATGAGAAACCTCTATTTATGTTGATGCAGACACTTTAAGTAACCAATTATTATTTTCCTTTTTCCTACAAGAAACATTATAAAATTTACAAGTAGAGCAATCAAGGCACATATTATAATAAACATGTAATGAAATAGACATGATGTGGCATATTTATAAAATATATATATACTTGTGGTTCCATAATGATGCATGAGGCAATGCTTCCTTTCCATACTATCCCAAGGGTGAAAATCCATAACATAACATCATGAAACATGTGCATCACCTAATGGTAAAAATAGTACAATGATAACAGGAAAAATCCAAAATAATAAATCCCATCTTTGTCAACTTGAATTTTTTACTTGAACATGGGTTAGATACTCTTAGGCATGACTTATTGCCAAGTTTTGAAACTTTCTAATATCCTATCTACTGTCACGAACCAGATCTGGTCACCATCAAAACTGGCACCCGAACCAGATCGTGGCAAGGAACAAAGGGTTTTCCCTATCCCCACGGTCTGGTAAAAGTGCCAGGGTGTCATAAACAATGGTTTGGGAACGATTTACCTGAGTTAGGATACATAAAAACCAATAATGAAGAATAAATCCAATCTGAAAATTCATGCCAAACAATCCTTAATTAAAATTCCGAATTGAATGAATGGTTTTAAACAAGACACAAGAGGTCCAAAACTACAAAAAGTAGTAGAAAAAATAGCCCAAGGACTACCACATGACAAGGGGTCATCACCCACGATCCATCTCTACAACACTGCACCATAGAAGCAACTAAAAACACAAACCACCATCTCTAAAGGCCTTGCCCTTACCTATATCAAAGATAATCAAGTTTACTTACACACAAAGGTGTAAGTAGTATGTGAGCCTAATCCCAATAGAATACCCCCCAAATAGATTCCATGTGATAAACATTATAAGATAAAAAGCTTTCCATTTTTTATAACAAGAAATGGTAACAATGATTTCTAAATAATGTAACCTTTAAATGAAAACAGTTTTCAAGGGGTAACATTAAATAATGAACACTTAAATAAAACATGCAAGATACTGAATTTTTTATCCAAACACACCATAGTCCAAATGAAAATACAAAGTAGTCAACAAGCACTAAACACAGAAACACCCCTAAGCACTAGTTAGTTGTGAGCCCCACTTACCTCGTATCTCAGTGTGAAAGTAACCATATCAAAATCTGTTCTCATGCACGAGACATTACTAGGGAACATACCCATAACCCAGTGGTCCCCAATCATCACCATTATAGTTTTTTTAGTGTTTTCAACATCAAAATTTCCAAGTAAAATAGGGACAAAACCACTTTGGATCACTAGCGTACTAGTACACATTCGCTCACATAGATACCCAGGTTTCCTTTGTGATCAAACAAGTTCCACATGATATCAAATTCCATTATTAGATAAAACACCAGTTCTGGTCATACAAACTCAAAATAGTAGCTAAACATTCTTTGCACCCTTTGTGAAATTCAATAAACCCTTTAGAATTTTCATAAAATAATTTCAATAAGTACAACCATGATTTGCACATAAAATCCATCTAAAAACCCTCATTTGAAACCAAATTAATACCAACATCACACCAAACCATAATTTTCAGACCTAAAACCATTTATTAAGTTCATTTCATGAACCATAAAACAAACCCAATTGATACAAGATGGAACGCACAAGAAAAACACTCTTTTTTGCACAAAAATGCCACTTTAAAATCAACCACTTAACCAATGCTACCAAAAACGGGTTTCACACCCAAAAAAATGGAAGAGGAATATGTTGAAAATATAAATCAAGCAAATAAAACTCATCAAGTGATTCTTACACATGAAATCACCTACCATATATGTCAAAAACCTCGAATCCTTGTGCGAAACTTCAAACGCACCATCGCCGCACCATAAGGTAGTGAAAACAAACCTAAAAACAAAATATTGGACCAAGAAACTCAAAATAAAACCCTAGGTATGAAACCCTAGTTTCTGGACATTTGGAACTTCAAGAAGGAGGGGAGAAACCCTAAGGAAATGGAAGGGATAAGAGAGGAATTCACTTACTTGAGAAAATTTGAATAAATCACCCAAAATACACCAATAGTTGAATCTCCAAGAAGCCAAAATTGAAAGGGAGGTTATAATAAGGTTGAGGAGGTCGAGTGGAAACTGATATAGGGGGAAAAGAGTAAAAAATTAATGATTTATAAAAGAAACAAATTCTCTTTGGAAATCTGAACTAATTGAGAAACTTTGAGGAAATTCACCCTAATCCACGATAAATATGATCTCTAAAGAGGGAAAATGGAACATGGAGTCATGCCTAGGATTTGTGGACTAGAGTGAGAGGTGTAATGACTAAAAAATGTTAAAAATGAAAGAAATATAAAAGAAACAAATTATTTCCTTAAATCTAAAAATGGGCTCATGGGTTGGCCCAATTCCTGAATAAATTACCCAAATCCACCATGATTATTAATTCTTAAGGGGTACAAATGGATATTTTGGTTTGAATAGCTCAAGGGAGTCCAAGTGGGAAGTGGAATGGGTGAAAAATATTGAAAAAAAGGAGTTATAAAAGAAATAAATTTTGTTTTTAAATATGGAAATAGGCTCACAGTTTGACCCAAATCTTGAAGAAACCATCATTTTCTATAAAAATTCCAGGGAAACCCCCACAAACAAAGCAAGAATAGAAAGTACATGAAAAATACATTTAAAATAAGTCATGTATGTGACATATACAAACCCAAAATGGTAAGTAAAAAAATAAAATAAATACCTATAATACCACTTTGTGACATCTTGATCCCATTTCACTCATAAATAACCAAACCTGAGGGCCATATATTCTCAAGAACGCCTCCTCATATGCCAAAAATATAATGACTAGAAACAAAGGTGTAGGGTGGTATGGTGGGGAGATGATACTCTCTTTATCATATTGACACACAATGGTAAATAATAAAAAATTAATATAAATAATAGGGTAGTAGAAGTAAACCATCAAGACCATAATAACGGATACAAGGTAGTAAATAGTTTCATGTACAGATGATGACATGTCTACAAAAAAGTGTAAGTAGGAAAATAATTACATCAGGTGTAAAAAAATACAAGTCACAAAAAAATATACAAAAATAATAAAAGATTAAAACTCCATACACATTCCATGTACTAGCTCAGTCCTCTACTCCCATACCCCAATATAATACAAAATAAAATGTCCAAAGTCAGGCGCTTCCCTCTATACCTTCCCACATCCAAGAAGTCAGTCCATTTACCAAAAAAAGGCTTGAATAGAGTGTTAGTACAACTCAATAGGACACCAAAAATGGTGTCTAATGAAAATATAGTATATGAGTGTAAAATTTAATAGTATTCAATATGATTAAAATTTAAACGGTAAATAAAATAGAAACCATGTCGAGCTTGAGATCCTCTAGAGATTCCCGAACAACCATACCTATTTCTTCCTAAGACATATGCCTTTGAACATGTAACCTATAAATAGATAAAGGACCCAATCATATATCCCAAGTGTCCATGTGATAATAACTCCAAGTAATCCATAGAATAGGCCTAGTAATTCCAAAACAACATGCTCATTTTGAATCCAAGGAAGAACCATGGAATTCTTGGCCTTTGGAAGTTAAACCAACTCATATTGATCAATCCATGAGGTTTTTTCATTTGGTTTGAGTGTAATACAATGGGTAAACCCTTTGAATTTCACTCCTAAGAGTTTCTAACCAAACCTAGGAAAACTATCCTTGTGAGTTAAGCATGCCATGATTAGAATCCAAGGGGATGACCTGAGGTATTCATGTCCGAAGACATTAGCTGAACCTAGGGAGATAATCCCTGGCATTCTATGTTTTTTGGATAATCAAGATGAATACTATGAAGTAAAGTATAGGAATTAATCATGTAATAAAAATTAAAAATCCAAGTGGGTGTACCACTTGGAATTAGCATCAATGAATCAGGTGGAATCCTGTGATTTCTCTAAAGGCATTCCCACTCAAAAATTCAAGGCTTACTCAAGGTTTTGTACACCTATAATGGTGTAAAAATTTATCATAATTAAGAACCAAAACATAAATGATAAGTAATCATAAGGTCCAAGTAAGGAGTTCAATCCATTTAATTATTAATTAAAATCCAACCATTTATTTATGTTGAAACTCAATACACCTGTGGGTTGGTTTGGATACACCAAATAAAGGGTTTCAAAAAATCCAAACCAAACACACCCAAAGGGGTGGTTTGGGTTGAGATTTTCAACCTCCAATATTGTCTAAGGGTCTCATCAAGATCTAGGAATCTAATTAAAGTAATACAATTTTTATAGGAAAATCATGGAAAGTCCAGTGTGCGACATAATGGAACAATTTATAAATGACAATGCCTTGAAGGAAAAGTCATAGACCACCTACCTTAGCCCCACGGTAGATTCCTTATCTAGTACCAACCTGAGATTTGGGATGGAGCAATAGAAAATGAAAAACTAGACAAACTCCCGGAAAATAAGTTGTATTATATTTCATAAATATCACATCAAATATGGGAATAGAAAAAAAGAAAATATGAAATATGAATACTAGACTTACCGAGGAAGATCCAACATGACTAATGATGATTGAAATGGAGTTCGGACAAAAAAGATATACCAAATCATAGATGATAAATATGGAATACTTATCATTTGGATATTATAAAAATGAGGAGGATGAGGAAGGGAAATAATTTCAAAGGTAGGAGGGAAAAAATATTAAAATCCATCTTTTTAAAGGGGCACATGGTTTGGCCGCATGGTAAGCCAAACCATGCACTAATCATGTGATGCCCACTATCTATGAGCCCACAATTCACATGATTTAGGAGAATAGTTATATTAACCATTCAAAAACCATGCATGGTGAAACTATAGTAAATTATAGGTTTTTCATAGTTGTGTGGAATTTCATGCATGGTTTTCCAAATTGTGCTCCTTCCTCCCAGGTCCACACATTTGAGGTGCATGGTTAATGAAAACCATGAGCTAACTGTGTGACTCGCCCTATTTCTTTAAAAAACCCTTAATATGGGATCAGAACCAATCTTGGATGCTCCAAGAACCTCCATTACCCCCTTGGGTACTTCCATTTAGACAAAACAAAAGTTTTAGACTGAAACTTAAAGGATTGTACCTCTATGAAAAACCAAGATCTTACATTTAGTGACTTCTTTATTTGATAATGGTTTCTCTTATTCCTTCATATCTACCTATGTTGATTAATTTTTAAATATTCCTACAGAGATCATTATTTATGTCATGGAAATTTCTATGCCTCTCAAAGTGAAGAGAGAGCAATTTTTTTATTCCCTTATTGTTCATTATCTTTATTAGAAACTGGTTTTGTTTGAAACTTTTTGGTTCTAGATATGAAACCTCTGAATTTCATTTTTGAGGTTGATTAGTTTATTGATCGTAAATATCATATTGAATTTTATCTTCAATGGGTATCCTTTAATACCCCTGATGGGATGTTCCATGTTTTTTAGGGAGAATAAGACCCAAGGTTGAGCTAAGATAGACCTATTATTCTAGAGTTTGGGTAGGATGATATCCATGTTTTACTTTGAACTGGTGTAGGATTCTTTGGGTGGTGATCTTCCTCTAGTTTCTACTAAGTTTCTTGATGTGTTACCATATGACTTTTCTAGTTTTCCATCGGTAAGGGTTCTGGATTTTTCTATCAACTCAATACTAGGTATATAGCCTATTTCTATTCCCTCATTCCATATGGAACCAACTAAACTAAAGGAGTTAAAGACTTAGTTGGAGGACTTGATTTACAAAGGCTTCATTCGACCCAGTGTGTCACCTTGGGTAGTACTAGTAATTTTTTCCAAGAAGGATGATAGAAACCTTCACCGTTGTATTGATTATTGAAATATCAACCGAGTCATGATTAAGAACAAATATTTTTTACCCCAAATTGATGATTTGGTTGATTAGCTGAAAGGTTTTAAATGGTTCTCAAAGATTGATCTCTAGTTTGGTTATCACCATCTTAGGATCAAAGAGTTTTATATCCCTAAGTCCACTTTTAGAAGTAGGTATGACCATTATGAGTACCTTGTTATGACTTTTAGTATAACCAATGCTCCTACTGTGTTTATGTAATTGATGAATAAAATATTCCACCAGTACCTAGATTATTTTGTAGTTTTATTTATGGATGAAATCTTAGTTTAATCCATTATTGATTAGGATCATGTGTGTCACTTGAGAGAATTTATATAAATCTTGATAAATCAAAAAAATTATGCCAATATTTTTAAATTCAACTTCTAGATTCAGGAGGAAAATTTATTGGGACACGTGGTTTACAAAATGAGCATTTTAGTTGATCTTGAGAAGGTGAAAGCTGTTATAACATGGTAGGAACTACATAATGTATTTGATATTTATATATTCATAGGATTGGCATAGTATTATCACTATTTTGGGAAGGATTTATTAAATTTAGATTCTCTATTGACTAGTCTCACTTATATTGTAGTAAAGTTCATTTTGGATTAGAAATTTAAGGCTTATTTCAATGAGTTGAAGCATCGTTGGACTTCATATCGGGTGTTGAATCTTCCAGAAGTTAGGGAGGGCTATACGATCTTTTATGATGCATCAGGTTTAGGTTTTGGTTGTGTTATTATGTAGGGTAATCATGTTGTGACTTACAGTTCTCATCAACTTTAACCCTATGAGAAGAATTATCCCACACATGATCTCAAACTTGCAGTTGTGATGCACGCTCTAAAGATTTTATGATAATACCTTTTTTGGTGAAATATTTACCATCTACTTCGATCATAAAATATTGAGTTATATCTTCTTAAAATAATATTTGAATCTTTGAAAGAGGTGATGGGTGGAGTACCTTTAATCCTTTGATTTCAATATTTCCTACACCCATGGTAAAGAGAATGTCATCGTTGATGCTTAGAGTAATAAACTTCCATCCCAGGAAATGAAATGATCTTATGAGGAGTGGATTCTGATGGATCTCTCTTCTTGTATGCATTTGGGAGTCTGATGGGATGGGACTGAGGTTATCTTGTCAAGTGTTCAGTTAACATCCTCACTTATCAAGATGATTCTCCATGAATAGAAGATTTATGATAAGTTATGAGGCATTTGGGATTATTGATATGGTGGGGATACCATCAGCGAATGGTCTCTATATTTTTAGGGTATCTTTTTCTTTAGAAATCGGTATGTTATTCTATTACCTATGAGGAAGGATATGATTGGGTATTTTCATCATTCCCAGTGGGAAGCACACCTTGACATGATGAAAATATTTTATGACATGAGGTGAAATTTCTGGTGTCCATGTATGAAATGAGAAATTGTTGATTTTTTCTATTTTTTATACTTTTTAGCATATTAAGGTTGAGAATAAGAATCATTTAGGTATACTTCATCCAATTCTAGTGATAACTTGGAAGTGGGATGAGATATAGATGGACACCATGGTTGAGTTGTTGCATATAACTCAAGGAAATAATGTTATATGGGTATTGATTGATTAATTGACCAAATTTCCTTGATTTATTCCCATTTATTATACTGCCAAAGTTGAGGAATTAATAAATATTTATGTGCAGGAGATATTTAGATTGCATGGAGTTCCATCTGCCATAATTTCTGATAGGGATCCCCATTTCACTTATCATTTTTGGAAAGGCCTCTAGGAGGTGATGAGATCCTAGGTAAAGTTGAGCATTACATACCATCCTCAGATAGATGTTTAGATGGAATGAGATATATAGATTCTGAAGGATATGCTTCATTCTTGTGTCCTTGAATTTGGAGGATCTTGGGATTATCATTTGGTCTTGGTTGGGTTTTCCAATAATAATAATAGTTACCATTAATCTATTAATATATAACCCTTTGAGGCCTTATATCGTCATCCTTGTATATCTCCTCTATGCTGGTCAGAGATTAGTGAAACTTCACTGGTTGGACCCAGTTTAGTCCAAGAGATGATAAAAAATATTTAATTGATCCACCAGAGAATGGTAATGACCCAAAGCCATTTTAAATCCTATATTGTTCGGCATTGATTCCTTTAGGAGTTCTCAGTTGGTGACATCATGTTTTTTATAGTTTCACCTCAGTTGGTTCATCAATGACTTAGAAAATATGGAAATTTAGCATCAAGATATCATCGTTTGAGGTTCTTGAGTAGATTAGAAAAGTGGATTACCATTTGGATTTTCCACTTCAGATGACATCAATCCATAATGTGTTTCATGTGTCACAACTCAAAAAGTATCTATATATCCCATCTCATGTCTTGATCTAGGAGGACCTAAATAAGGAACCTAATTTATCTATGATCGAGCAGTCAGTTTGGATTGTTGATTCTCAAATAAAGTTTCTTTATGGAAAATATATTCCCTTGGTTCAGGTGTTTTGGTAACATGGTTCTAATTCACACAAGACTTGGGAGAATGATGCATCCATAAGAGAACAATGGTCTCATTTCTTTGATGTGGAGTCTTCTTTACAATCTTTCTAAGTCCAAAAAACATTTATGGTGGGGAGAATTATAACATCTCAACCTTTGATTTTAGGTATATTCTTTGGTTTGTGATTTTTTCTTTTGGTTTCATAATTTTTGGTGGTGTTTTTTAAGCCTTTTAGTGAAAAAAATTTAATAATCTTCAAAGTCATTTTTACCCTTATGTTGGAATTATTCTTTTCGTAAGGGTAACTCATGATTTGCAAAGGCTGTGTAAAGGTAAGATGATTTTTCTCTCAATTTCACAACGGTAAG
This sequence comes from Viscum album, assembly GCA_963277665.1. Lineage (NCBI taxonomy): Eukaryota > Viridiplantae > Streptophyta > Magnoliopsida > Santalales > Viscaceae > Viscum > Viscum album. The sequence continues at coordinate 1,946,912,580 of OY728128.1, read as the reverse complement.
TGCTATGTTTCATGCACTGCATAATGGTAACTCCATATTTCTAAAGGACGCATAAAGGTAACCCTTAGTTTTCAAATGTTTCATAATGGTAAAGGTATTTTTCTATGGGTTTCATAAGGGTAACCCTAAGTTTCTAAAGGGTATATAAGGGTAACCTATGCAATTTGTAAAGGTAACTTCTAATTTCACTACTGGAAATGGTGGTTTTTCCAATGGATATATACCAACGGTTTGAAGAAACCGTTGGTATACTGTAAAAAAAGACACATTTTCCAATAGTTTGCTCAAACCATTGGAAAATGTGCTAAAATAGTTAAGATTTCCCAACGGTTTGACAGAACTATTGGGAAAGCTTCAGTTCCTCTAACATATACCAATAGATTTAATAAATCATTGGTAAAGAGAGGCTTTCCCAATAGTTTTTAAAAACCATTGGGAAATTTTTCCCCCAAATACCCAATGCCCCAGCTCCCAGTACGCCTGACTGCATACCTAATCCATACCTCCTCTGGAAGTCTTCTCGGCCTTGAAACACTTTCCAGCCAAAGATCCATCTTCAATCAAACAAATTTTTATTTCTACACTTCAAATTAGTAAGTTAGTTTTACTGTTCTTCCTGTTTTTATTTTATGTTTGATGTTTTGATTTCAGGTAAATTAGAATTAGTTCTGTTGGAGTACAGAACCCTTTGTTTGTTTTATTTTTTTTTTGTTCTACACTTTATACATCCTAAATGGTCTGTTTAGTGGGGTTTGTTTAGTGCAGGGGTAAAGGGTTTGTTTTAGGTTTTTGTTTAGTGGGGTAAAGGGTATGTTTTATGTTTGTTTTATGTTTTTTTATGTTTTTTTATGTTTTTTGTTTAGTGGGGTTTTATATATTATGTTTAGTGGGGTTTTATGTTTTTTGTATAGTGAAATGGATAATGCATGATAGTTTGGATTTCTTAATGAATAAAATGATTTTAAATAAAAATACCCTAAGGGGGGTGTAGGAGGGGTAGGGGGTTGTCCAGGTGTGGGGGGCTGTCCAGGTGTGGGGGGATTTCCAGGTGGGGGTGGGTTGTACGGGGGGTAGGGGGCTCTAGGGGGGCTATAGGGGTATGGGCTGCCCCAAGGAGGGGTGTGGGTTGTCCAGGGGGGTCAGGGTGGGGTGTCCAGGTGGGGGAGGGGGTGTGGGGTGTCAAGGAAGAGGGGGTGGGCTGTCTAGGTGGGGGTGGCTGTCCAGGTGGGGGGTGTCTAGGTGGGGGGTGGTTGTCCAGGTGGGGGGTGGGGGTGGGCTATCCAGGTGGGGGCTGTAGGGGAGGGGGTGTGGGGTGTCCAGGGAGGGGGTGGGTTGTCTTGGGGGGGTTATCTAGGTGGGGGAGGAGTGTATGGGTTGTCCAAGGAGGGGGGTTGTCCAGTGGGGGTGGGCTGTCCAAGGGGGTGGGGGTGGGTTATCCTAGACACCTCATACCCCCTGAACACCCCCCACCCCTGGAAAGCCCCCCCACCCCCTATCCCCCCCTGACCCCCTGGACAGCCCCACCACCCTCATGGACAGCCCGCCCACCCCCCTGGACACCCTGTACCCCCTGAACACCCCCCCCCCCCCCCCCCGTGGACAGCCCGCCCACCCACCTCGTACCCCCCTGGACAGCACCGCCACCCCCGTGGATTGCCCGCTCACACACCCCGTACCCCCTGGACAGCCTCGCCCACCCCTGGACACCCCCTCCCCCCGTAGACAGCCCCCACCCCCTTGGACAGCCCGCCCACCCCCCTGGACACCCTGTACCCCCCTGGACAGCCTGCCCACTCCCTGGACACCTCGTACCCCCTGGACAACCCCCCCCCCCCCACCCCTGGAAATCCCCCCCACCCCCTGGATAGCCCTGCCACCCCTCTGGATAGCTCACCCACCCCCCTGGACACCCCGTACCCCCTAGACATCCCACCACCCCCCTGGATATCCCCCACCCCACCCCCTGGACACCTCGTACCCCCTGGACACCCCCCCCCCACCCCTGGAAAGCCCCCCACCCCCCTGAACCGCACCAACCCCCCTGGACAGCCCTGCCACCCCCGTGGACAGCCCGCCCACCCCCCCGGATAGCCTGTACCCCCTGGACATCACCCCCCCCCCCCCACCCTCTTGACACCCCCGACCCCACTGGATAGCCCTGCCACCCCCGTGGACAACCCGACCACCCCCCGTGGACAGCCCGCCCACCCCCCTGGACCACTACTGGAAATAATGGCATTTGCGACGGGGCATTTGCGTCGGGATCCCGTCACTAATAGGCTTTTCCAACGGGCCCCCATCGCAAATAGCCCGTTGCAGAAAACGGCGCCGCAACAACAATTATTTGCGACGGGCCCGTCGCTAAAGGTATTATTTGCGACGGAGATCCTTTCCGTCGCAAATATCAGTCTGTATATTTGTAAAAAACTTTTTAAAATAGTATTTGCGACAGGCCCGTCGCAATTACTATTTTTTAAAAAAAATAAAAAATATTAATAAATTATTTTAATGAAAATAATAATAATACTATTTGCGATGAGCATAGTATCCCGTCGCAAATACTATAAAAAAATTAAAAAAAAATTATTAATAAATTATTTTAATTAATATAATAATAATCCAATTATAATTCAAAAATAAAAAAATATTAATAAATGATTTTAATTAATATAATAATAGAATTATAATTCACAAATAAAAATAATAAATTATTAATAAATTATTTTAATTAATATAATAATAATAGAATTATAATTCAAAAATAAAAAATAATAAAATATTAATAAATGATTTTAATTAATATAATAATAGAATTATAATTCACAAATAAAAATAATAAATTATTAATAAATTATTTTAATTAATATAATAATAATAGAATTATAATTCAAAAATAAAAAATAGTAGAATATTAATAAATGATTTTAATTAATATAATAATATTATAATTATAATTCATAAATAAATAAAATATTAATAAGTTATTTTAATTAATATAAAAATAATAGAATTATTTTACATTCAAATATTAAAATAATTCAAATATTACAAAAAAATATAATTAAATTATAATATTATAAAATTTTAATATATATATATATAATTTAATATTATAAAATATAAATAATATTATTATTCATATTAATATTGTTATTTCAAAATATAATATTATTAATATTTTATAATGAGACTGAAACTACGAATATAAAAAAATTCATATTTTGATTTAACAAACTTTATAACATAAAAACAAACTCTAATCTGAAGGAGGGGGGAGGGGGGGGAGGGGGTGGATCTGCAGATGCTGGTGGAGGAAACTTCATCCCTAAAGCATGAGTGAGTCGGCGCATGTACTCCATCTGCTCCTGGTGCTGCTGCTGCCACCGACTCATCTGCTCCTCGTACAACTGTTGTTGGCGTCGACGCTCCTCCTCATGCTGCTGCTGCTGCTGACTCATCTGCTCCTGCTCCTGTCGGAAACTCTCTATCAGTGCAGTCTGAGATCGCAACTGATCCTCATACTGTGTAGCAGAAGAAGATGCACGAGCTCCTCTCGAGCTGGACGCCGACATCGCAGCACTGCCATAATAATCTCCGGGAGTCAGTCGAGAGCTGATACCAACTACCCGCCCCTTCTCGAAGGCATACTGGGTGGCCTGCATCCATGCCGCCTCATCAAACTGACGACCAGTGGTCTGATCTGATGACTCGGCTTGACTCTCAGGCCGGGTATGTGACGCTGCGGCCTCATATGACTCATGTAGTTGCAATTTAAAATTAAAATTGTGAATATATTATATGCAGTTAATTTTTAAACTTGAAAACAAATAATACTGACCACGATCTGACGCTGACGATCACCTCTGAGCTCCCCAGTAGCAGGATCACTATACATCTTCTGATATACGTCGTACTCCGTAATATCGGGGTGCTCGACAGCCTATAAGAATAAAAAATAAACTGTTAATATTTATAGTTATATAAAATATTTATAAATAATGTACGTACCAGATGCTGTCTATGGGTACTGAAAGTACGACTCCCAGCTCGATGAGTCACCTCCTATCTCCCCTGATTCTTCCTCCCCACCGATGATCTCCTCTGAAATGCATCACTCAACCAGTTCGCACATAATCCATCCCATACATGGGATGAAATATACTCTGGTCGGTGTGCTCTACATGACTCGTCAAAATCTGACACTCCTGCTTTCTTCGTGGAAGCTTTTCTTAAATTGTGCAAAAACTGACAAAAGCGATCACGCATGGCCACCTCTCATGCCTCGTGGATGGCGTCACGCATGATATCCTCGATCGGATACCATAAACCCTACAAATAAATCAAAATATCAAGTTAGAAATGAAATAATTTTCAAAATAAAAATTATTTATTTACGTACGTACCAACCAATGGCCGAACATGTCCTGCTGCACATCAATGGGAATCTACACCCATGTGGTCCAAGGCTGAGAGAAATAGTTGCGCAAAATAGTGTTTCCCTGTCCGACTGTTATATGCGGAAAACTGTAAAAATAATAAACATTTATTATGTGAATAGATTAATGAAATCTTAGTCAAATCCACAGGTTATCACAGATGTTATCACACCTCCGTGTGCGTGGATCAAACCCAAGACGTGGACGTCGCTCGGGGAAGGGGTCAGGAATCATCAATCGTGCAAGACCGCGCCCCCTCCGCGTACTCCCTCGAGCGCCTGCAGGCTGAGGGTCATCTGCCAGCAACTCATCCGCATCGAAAGGCAGGTCAGCATCCGCCAACTCACGAAATGTGTCGTCGTCCATCTGAAACAGAAAATGTTAATGTTGTTAGCAAATAATTGATAATTACTATTATATATACATATATATTAGTTATGATTGTATATAACTACCATGGAATTCTATCAGTGTTCATCTTCATCGTCATCTTCATATATGTTAATGTCATCTTCATATTCCTCCTCAACATCATCGATATCCATTCGAATTCCAGTTGCTTCATCTCTTACCATTTCAAATTCATATGTGACATCATTAACATCATCGTCATCACCGACTCTTAAATGTGGGGTGTCGTCATTGATACTCATGTCTCTTTGTAAAAAAGGATTGATTTTGAGTACTCTCTTGAAAAACTTCAATTCTTTGCACATCAGTGAAAGCACATTCAATTTGACTAAACTGATTGTCTCGAATTTTTATTTTTATTATACTCCACCAATCAGTGAAGTCTCTTGATGTAGCACAGTACTTTGCGTAATAAACTTGATGTGCCTGTTGAGCCAATAAGAATGGTTCATTTACTGCGAGAACACTTTTAAATTTAATATCGATGATTCCATGAGTCGGATGAACACGCACGCCTCTATCTGTATCCAACCACCGACATTTGAACATGGTTATGTAATGTTGTCCAAGATAACAGAGTTCAATGATTTCATCAAGTATGCCATAAAAGTCAACTTCATTTTCTCAATGATGAGATCCTCTCAAGCTAACTCCACTGTTCATTGTTTTTTTTTGATTCCCCATATGCATGTGTGTGAAATCGAAATCCATTCACCACATATGAATTATAAGTTTTAACAAGTTTAGAAGGTGGGTTACTCAATATACACAGTCGTTTTTCAATTTTATCAGCATGTCGAGACACCTGAAAATTTGTGAAATAATTATCAATATAATAAACTATACATTGAATGAGTTGCTAAAAGATAAAGAATTTGTGTTACCAGTTTTTGAAACCACTGAGAGAAATTTTTCTGTTGGCGTTCTTCGAGAGCAGCTGCTGTAATTTGTGGAATTTGTTTATTGATATGATTATCATACAACCTATAAAAAACAAAGTTATTTACTGTAACATAAATGATAGAATAAGTGATATAAACACTTACAGTACAACTGATGTCATCTCTTCACAGTTGAGCAGAACATACGTATGAGCTCTGTGATGTTCATCATCTGAAAGCCAGCGTTCATAAACTCCACCAAAACCAAGCTCTGGCTGGTTGAAAAAAGATAATTGATTGTCGATTTCATCAATATTCCTCTCATTCCATCCCATTCGGTTGTGTTTTAAAGGATACTTAGATTCAAAATAATGGGAGCAGAAAAAAGATATTTCCTCTTGCAAATAAGCTTCTGCAATAGATCCTTCAATAGATGCTTTGTTACGTACTTTTCTTTTCAATTTTTGCATGCATCTTTCAAATGGGTACATCCATCAAAACTGTACTGGACCTCCACATTTGGCTTCATATGGAAAATGTAACATCAAATGTTCCATTGAGTCAAAGAAAGACGGCGGAAATATTTTTTCCAGTTTACATATAATTGCAACAACATCTTCTTCAAGTTTGCATAGAGCATCATAATCTGCTTTAGCCGCACAAATTTCCCGAAAAAAATGAGACATGTCTTTTATAGAATCCCAAATCACAGAATTCAACAGACCTCTTAATACAATGGGTAGAAGTCTTTCCATTATAACATGACAATCATGACTTTTTAATCCAGTAATATGACCATTCTTTACACATCTACCCAAATTGGAAGCACAACCATCTGGAAGTCTCAAATCTGCAATCCACTGACAAAATAATAAACGGTTTTCTTTAGACAGTGTATAAGATGCTTTTGGTTTCAGTAACCTTTCTGTTCTAACATTCTCAAACAGTTCCAGTTTTGGACGCCTGCAAATTTGGTCAAGATCTAAACGTGCATTTACATTGTCTTTGCTCTTTCCTGGCGTATCCAAAACTGTATGAAACAAATTATCAAAACAGTTCTTCTCAATATGCATGACATCCAACATGTGGCGGACCAACAAATCAGACCAATATGGAAAATCCAAAAATATGCTACGTTTAATCCAATTGTGTTCTTTCCCAAAACCAGAAATTTTTTGTTGGTTTATTGTGGGACCAAAAGTGATGGGAGGTAATGAAAATACAACTGATTTTAACTCCGAACCTGATAGCATTTTTGGAGGTCCATCCCTTTCAACTGTTCCTTTTCTGAAATGAGATCTGTTTCTGCGAAAAGGATGATCAGCTGGAAGAAATCTGTGATGACAGTCAAAATAACAAGGTTTCTTTCCATGAATGAGCATAAATGCTTTGTTCTCTCCCATACAGTAAGGACATGATTTCTGACCATGTGTACTCTAGCCAGATAACATCCCATAAGCCAGGAAGTCACTAATTGTCCACATCAATGCTTCTCTCAGTATGAAATTCTATTTCGTAGCAACATCATATGTACTGACACCAGTACTCCACAATAAACTTAATTCATAAATCAATGGTTTCAAATAAACATCAATGTTCTTCTTCGGATGTCCTGGAATTAGTAAATTCAAAAAGATATATGGCTCCTTCATCAACATCCATGGAGGTAAATTGTACGGAGTTAAAAAAATAGGCCAACATGAATATTGACTACCATAAGATCCGAATGGACAGAAACCATCAGTGGAAAGGCCCAGTCGAACATTTCTAGCTTCTAAAGCAAAGGATGGATGCACTCTATCAAAATGTTTCCATGAATCACCATCGGCTAGATGATTCAAGCTTTTATTGGTTGAAATATTCGCTTGATGCCATGACATCATTGTCATTGTATTCTTAGACATGAATAAACGCTGAAGTCTGGATGTAAGCGGAAAATATCTCAACTGTTTTATAGGAATCAAACCAGACTTCCCATGTTGCCCTTCTTTATTACTAATTATTGGTAATTAGTGATAATTATTACTAATTATTACTAATTATTGGTAATTATTGGTAATTATTACTAATTATTGGTAATTATTGGTAATTATTACTAATTATTGATAATTATTGGTAATTATTACTAATTATTACTAATTAATACTAATTATTACTGATTATTACTAATTATTACTAATTATTACTAATTATTACTAATTATTACTAATTATTGGTAATTATTACGAATTATTGGTAATTATTACGAATTATTGGTAATTATTACTAATTATTGATAATTATTACTAATTATTACTAATTATTGGTAATTATTGCTAATTATTGGTAATTATTGGTAATTATTACTAATTATTACTAATTATTGGAAATTATTACAAATTATTACTAATTATTGGTAATTATTACTAATTATTACTAATTATTGGTAATTATTGGTAATTATTTCTAATTATTACTAATTATTGGTAATTATTACTAATTATTACGAATTATTCCTAATTATTGGTAATTATTCCTAATTATTACGAATTATTACTAATTATTACTAATTATTGGTAATTATTGGTAATTATTACTAATTATTGGTAATTATTTCTAATTATTACTAATTATTGGTAATTAGTGATAATTATTACTAATTATTACTAATTATTGGTAATTAGTGATAATTATTACTAATTATTACTAATTATTGGTAATTAATGGTAATTATTACTAATTATTGGTAATTATTGGTAATTATTACTAATTATTGGTAATTATTGGTAATTATTACTAATTATTGATAATTATTGGTAATTATTACTAATTATTACTAATTATTACTAATTATTACTAATTATTACTAATTATTACTAATTATTACTAATTATTGGTAATTATTACGAATTATTGGTAATTATTACGAATTATTGGTAATTATTACTAATTATTGATAATTATTACTAATTATTACTAATTATTGGTAATTATTGGTAATTATTGGTAATTATTGGTAATTATTGGTAATTATTACTAATTATTACTAATTATTGGTAATTATTACTAATTATTACTAATTATTGGTAATTATTATTAATTATTACTAATTATTGGTAATTATTGGTAATTATTTCTAATTATTACTAATTATTGGTAATTATTACTAATTATTACTAATTATTGGTAATTAGTGATAATTAGTACTAATTATTACTAATTATTGGTAATTATTGGTAATTATTACTAATTATGGGTAATTGTTGGTAATTATTACTAATTATTGGTAATTATTGGTAATTATTACTAATTATTGCTAATTATTGGTAATTATTGCTAATTATTCCTAATTATTGGTAATTATTGGTAATTATTGGTAATTATTACGAATTATTCCTAATTATTGGTAATTATTACTAATTATTACTAATTATTGGTAATTATTACTAATTATTGGTAATTATTACTAATTATTGGAAATTATTACTAATTATTGGTAATTATTGGTAATTATTGGTAATTATTGGAAATTATTACTAAATATTGGTAATTATTGGTAATTATTTGTAATTATTCCTAATTATTGGTAATTATTACTAATTATTGGTAATTATTCCTAATTATTGGTAATTATTCCTAATTATTGGTAATTATTTCTAATTATTGGTAATTATTCCTAATTATTGGTAATTATTCCTAATTATTGGTAATTATTCCTAATTATTGGTAAATATTGACAATTATTTGCAATTCTTGGTAAATATTGGTAATTATTGGAAAAAATATTGACAAATATTGACAAATATTGGCAATTATTGAATATTGGGAATTATTAGTAATTATTACTAATTATTAGTAATTATTACTAATTATTGGTAATTATTATAAATTATTACTAATTAATGTTAATTATTTCTAATTATTATTAATTAATTCAAATTAATTTTATTTTTTCATAATTACTGCTAATTAATTGTAATTACAGCTAACTATTTTAAATTAATTAGTATTTAATTGTCTCTAATTACTGTTAATTATTAATACTTATTCATAATTATTTCTAATTAGAAATCAGAAAAAAAATCTAAAAATTTAAACTAAATAAATATAATAAATATTAAATTAAAATTCAGATAAAAACCTTAAACTTGATGTCAATGTCGAGCCGCTGTAATTGTAGAACACCACCAACTGAATCCTCGAAGTCGGAAAAAAAATTTTACAACTGAAAGTCGTAAAAGATTCAGAGCAGAAAAATTGGAACGGTTGAGAGTTGAGAGTGGGAAAATTGTAATGGTTGGCAAGATTTATAGGTTAGATTAATTGCGACGGGCTTTTTTGCGACAGAAAACTCGTCGCAAATAACGATATTTGCGACGGGACTCGTCGCAAATAACCCTGACCGCATTTAATTATTGGCGGCATTAAAACGGTTATTTGCGACGGGGCCCGTCGCAAATAATCTTTAACTGCTGCCAGTTATTTGCGACGGGGATAGAACTTCGTCACAAATAACCCTAACCCCATTTAATTATGGGCGGCATTAAAACGGTTATTTGCGACAGGACCCGTCGCAAATAACTCCTGCCGCCTGGGTATTTGCGACGGGCCTGCAGCCCCGTCGCAAATAGTCTTTAATCGCCGCCGGTTATTTGCAACGGGGATAGAACCCCGTCGCAAATAACCTTCGCGCCAAACTATTTGCGACGGGAATAGTTGCCCGTCGCAAATACTCCTTTGCGAAAGGTATTTGCGACGGGAATAATTCCCGTCGCAAATACCCCATCGCTATTACCCATTTTTCCCGTAGCGGACAGCCCGCCCACACCCTGGACACCCCGTACCCCCCTGGACAGCTCCGCCACTCCCATGGACAGCCCGCCCACCCCCACTGGACACCCCGTACTCCCCTGGACATCCCCTCCCACCCCTTGGACACCCCGCTCACCCCCTTGGACAGCCCGCCCACCCCCCTGGACACCCCCTACCCCCTTGGATAGCCCGACCACCCTCATTGACAGCCCACCCACCTGGACACCCCAACCCCCCTAGACAACTCCCCACCCTCTGGACACCTCCAAACCCCCTTGACAGCCCCGCCACCCCCCTGAACACCCCGCACCCCCTGGACACTCCCTCCCCCTTGGGCAATGTATGTGATCACTCAAATTATCTACTAGAATATAAAATTTCTTCGATCTAAAATTTAGTCAACTCCTGAATAATTCTCCTCCACAAGTTTACATGATCTTGTACACTCATGTATAGTTCTTAAAAGATATTTTGTTATAAATATAGTATTTTTTTTGTCTTTTATATTATGATTCTCATATAGAGTAGTGTGCCAGCTATGGTTTCATATAAAGTGAACAATTCTCGTTTACTTAAATATATTTTTTATGAAACTTCAATCTTATTGAATTGGTTTTGACGAAATGACTTATAAAAATTATTTTTTTACAGAATGGATAGAAGTTGGATGTATGAAATCGATCGGATCTTAAGCGATTTTCAAAACAATTTAGGGATTTTTTTAGATTTTTCATTTCACAATGCTTTAGATAGTGGTCGCATACATTGTCCATATTCTAATTATGTTGTAAGACCTTGGTTGATCCATGAAGAAGTCAGATACCACATAACCAAATATGGTTTTCAAGAAAACTACTATGTGTGGTATCACAATGGGGAGAAAATGAAATATCAAATTGCTGATGATTCAAATGAGAGGACTGGAGTGGATAATTTGTTATATGACCGGTTTCCGTTTATTCATCATCATGAAAAAGAAAGGATTACGAACCAAGAAGACTTTGATATGAGCACACATGATGCGCCTAATGAAAATGATGATGTTGTAAGGGTAAAAAAATTGAATGATGTTGCCACGACTCCAATATATCGACAGTGCGATAAAATGAAAAAGGGTGGAATTTTTAATCTGATTGTTTCAAGGGAAAACTATGTATGAGATTTCTAATACAGCAGTCGATTACATTCTTACCTTCTTGAAGGATTTACTTCTATATGATGCATATATTCCCTCAAACCACTATATGGCATGGAAGTTAGTTGAGGAACTTGGATTTTCAAGAAACAAAATTCATGCTTGCCTGAAAGATTACAGTTTATTCTAGGAGGAAACCGCTGAATGAAATGATTGTATAAAATGTGGCACATCACGCTGGAATTCAAAATCTGATGGAACACCATCCCACATGCCAAATAAATTAATGTGGCACTTTACATTGATCCCCAGACTCCAGAATATTTTTATGTCTAATGAAATATCAATAAAATGAGATGGAATGATACTGAGAGAAAGAAGACTAATTATGAGTTGGTTCACCCTGCAGATGGATTTTCATGGTAGAGATTTGATGCTCAATATCCTGATTTTGCAGCTGATGTGCGTAATGTGAGGATGGGTCTTTCATGCTACGGTTTTAATCTGTTTGGGTAGATGCTTAATTCGCACAGCATATGGCCAGTTTTTATACACATTTATAATCTTCCCCCATGGTTTTGTATGAAAAAACCTTTCACTTTCATGAGTATACTCATATCTAGACCTTCTGATCCCGAAATTTATATTGACGTATACATTCAACCTTTAATAAAAGAGTTAAAACTTCTTTGGGATGTGGGTGTACGCACATACGATGCATATTTTAAAGACATATTTCAAATGTGTGTTGTGCTTATGTGGACGAACAATGATTTTCTAGATTATGCAATGATGTCTTGATGGAGCACAAAGGGAAAAATTTCATGTCCTGTTTGTATGAAGAATACACGATCCAAAGGACTGAAACATCGTTGTAGTTTCAGTTTTATGGGATATCGATGATTCTTGCCAATAGACCATCCATATAGAAATAATCGTCGAAGATTTGATAATACCACAGAGACTAATGATCCACCTCAGCGTATGTCTGGAACTGATGTTCTTAATGAATTGAAAGATTTTGGTTTTTCATTTGGGAAGGGTCAAATGAAATCTAGAAAGAGAAAGAATGTTTCCACTGAAACCTATTACAATTGGAGGAATATGAGTATCTTTTTTGATTTTCCTTATTGGTCAACCAATTTGTTATGTCATTGCTTAGACGTAATTCACATTAAAAAGAATATATGTGAAATGTTGCTTTAAATACTTCTAAATGTTAAGGGAAAGACAAAAGATGATTTAAGGTCTCGGCGTGACTTGGTGGATTGGGGCATCAGACTAGAATTGCATCTTGTGCGTTCAGTGAAAATAAATGGCAAGTTCCATGTGCTTCTTATGTGATAACACCTACTAAAAAAACAATTTCTAGAAGTATTAGAGACTATTAGAGTTACTGATGTCTATTCAAGAAACATATCTAAATGGGTCAACAGAAGAGAGTTGAAGCTAAAATCTTTGAAGACTCATGATTATCATGTTCTTATGCATGAGTTGATTCCAATAGCAATCTGTTATCTTTTGTCCAATAATGTAAGGGTGACTATTATTCGGTTTTGATATTTGTTTAGATATCTTTGTGCTGAGAATTTGTCCAAGTTGTTCTTGCAAAAAAATGTTGACAGATGCCCCATTAATTTTGTGTGAGTTGGAGAAAATATTTCCTCCATCATTTTTCACATGAATGTTGCATATGACTATCCATATTCCCACTGAAATATTTCTCAGAGGATCTGTTTCTTTTCGTTGGATGTATCCAATGGAAATAAATATGTACACATTAAAGTATTATGTCCGAAATAGGAATCATCCCGAAGGTTCTATCGTGAACGATTACTTGGCTCAAGAATGTATGGATTTCTGCTCAATGTATTTGTCTGATCTTACTATAAGAATGAAAAGACCAATGAGAAATGAAGAACAGTATGAGAAAATTGAACCCAGTTTTCTATCACTTCCTCAAACAGAAGGAATTCTTGGATCATATACATTGAATACATTAATCCTTGAAGAGCGGGAGATGGCACATCACATAGTTTTGTTCAACTGTGATTTGTTCGATGACTACATCAGGTAACTAAATTGAATATGTATGTTTTACATATATATCTGCTAAACTATTCATATTTTTTATCTACGTGGAACATAAAACAATGATAAATAGAAAGAATCATTCTTTATCTTTGAGAAAGAGGGAGACTTTGCATATCAAAGAGTTTTCTGCTTGGTTAAAATTGAAGGTAAAAATATTACTGTTTAAAATAATTAAATCAATATTTAATTAAGTTTAATATTCATTTATATTTCAGATTGTAAGTTTTAATTTGTAGATTTAAAATTTTAATCTATATTTTGTAACTTAATAATCTATTTATATTTGTAATAGGATTCTTTAGAAGCTCTTGATTCCCAGAAACCTGACAATTTTGGGCCAAATGATCACTTACATCAGGTGTTGGGAGATGAGAACCCTGGTAGAGTACACTGCCGGCCTGGGAAGATTATAGTTCTGATGAGGTATTGGCCCTCCTCAGGTGTGAGTTATAGTTCCACCGAGTTGTATCAGGTTAATGCACAGGCAGAACAGGATGAAAAAATGGTCATAGAGACGGCAACACAGTCTACTATGGCAAGCACTACATTTATGAAACTGATGGAATCTTTACGTCCAACACTTCCACCAGAAGTCAGAACTTCTTATGAGGAATATATTTCATCGATGCATTCTATATATGGTGCACTAGGTTGCAGTTCTAGCGATGGTCAAGATGATGGCAAGGAGGTTGAGGTGGAGGAGGAGGAGGGTGAGGAGGTGGCCGAGGCGGAGGAGGAGGGCGAGGAGGAGGTCGAGGCGGAGGAGGATGGCGATGAGGAGGATGAGGCTGAGTACGAGGGCGAGGAGGGAGGGGATGATGATGGGGACGATGATGAGGACGAGGGTAAGGGTGAAGATAATGGTGATGATAGTGATGGTGATGAGGGACAGATTGATCTATTACATTTTTGAATGATATTACTAAACTTTGATGTTTATTGATTTTTTGTGCCTCAATATATCTATGATTAGGTAGGACACATTATCTTTATTTTTTTATCTATAAATAATAAAACTTGATTTGATGATTTTCTGTGACATCCCCCTATTTTAATGAAATTTTAATTTTTTAGTGGAATTTAGAAAATTGGTGGTCTGATTAGAAGTTGATATAATGAAATTATTTTTTAACCTTGAAAGAATTTTCTTAGAAAATATGTAAATACCATCCCAAGAACCCGAGATAGCCCCCCCCCCCCCCACCCTCCTCCCTGGACCCCGGACAGCCCCCCAGATAGCTCCCCAAATAGCCCCTCAGACAGCCCCCCACCCTCCTCCCTGGACCTCGGACAACCCCCCAGATAGCCCCCCAAACAGCCCCCCAGACAGCCCCCCGGACAGCCCCTCCACCCTCCTCCCTGGACCCCGGATAGCCCCCCAAACAGCTCCCCGGACAGCCCCCCACCCTCCTCCCTGGACCCCAGATAGCCCCCCAGACAGCCCCTCGAACAGCCCCCCATACAACCCTCCCACCCTCCTCCCTGGACCACAGACATCCCCCCGGACATCCCCCCAGACAGCCCCCCCACCCTCCTCCCTGGACCCCGGACAGCCCCCCCACCCTCCTCCCTGGACCCTGGACAGCACCCACCCCCCACTCTCCTCCTACTATGCATAACCCCCGCCACATATATCCTCATCCTCCATTGGGTACCTCACACAACTGTGTATCACCAACATCATCACACCAATCACTACATCATAAGGTCACTGAGCTCAATCTAAGCTCTCTTCAAGATTCACCCTAAATCCCAATCTAATTAATATTTCATTTGGATTCTATTGTTACTTTAGGACAAGGATCCATGGGTCATTTTTTACTTTTATGAGTCAACCCCTCCTCAATCTGAGGCCCGGTGTGGCTGGTACCACTCAAAGTGTATCACTTTTATTTGAAATGGATACTCTTTTAAGTAAAAACAACTGGAATACGGAAAACCAGACAAACTTATTTGGATTATGTTGATACATTATCACGATGATCCATGGGTTATTTGTGACATGTATGAGTCAAACCCACCTCAATATGAGTCACGGTGTGGCCGGTACCACTCAAAGTGTCTCACTTTTATTTGAAATGGACAACATTTTAAGTGAAAACAACAACTAGCATATGGAAACCCAAACAAATAGATTCTTATTGTGTTTATACTTTAGAAAAACGATCCATGGGTTATTTATGACATGTATGAGTCAACCCCACCTCAATCCAAGGCACGGTGTGGCTGGTACCACTCAAAGTGTCTCACTTTTATTTGAAATGGACTACATTTTAAGTGAAAACAAAAATTGGCATACGGAAAACTGACCAAACGCATTTGAATTATATTTATACTTTAGGAAAACAATAAATGGGTCATTTTTTATGTGTATAAGTCAACCCCACCTCAATCCAATGCACAGTGTGTCTGGTACCACTCAAAGTGTCTCACTTTTATTTGAAATGGACAACATTTTAAGTGAAAACAACAACTGGAATACGGAAAACTGACCAAACACATTTGGATTCTGTTGATACTTTAGGACAAGGATCTATGAGTCATTTTTGACATTTAAGAGTCAACCCCACCTCAATCTGAGGCACGGTGTATCCGGTACCACTCAAAGTGTCTCACTTTTATTTGAAATGAACAAAATTTTAAGTGAAAACAAAAACTGACATACAGAAAACTGACCAAACACATTCGGATTATATTTATAATTTAGTAAAATTATCCATGGGTCATTTTTGACATGTAAGATTCAACCCCGCCTCAATCCGAGGTACGGTGTGATTGGTACCACTCAAAGTGTATCACTTTTATTTGAAATGGATACTCTTTTAAGTAAAAACAACTGGCATACGGAAAACCGACCAAATGTATTTGGATTGTATTGACACTTTATAAAAATGATACATGGGTAATTTTTGATGTGTACGAGTCAACCCCGCCTCAATCTGAGGCATGATGTGTCAGGTACCACTCAAAGTGTCTCATTTTTATTTGAAATGGACAACATTTTAAGTGAAAACAAAAACTGGCATACGGAAAACTGACCAAATGCATTAGGATTGTGTTGATACTTTATCAAAATGATACATGGGTCATTTGTGACGTGTAAGAGTCAACCCCTCCTTAATCCGAGGCACAGTGTGCCCGGTACCACTCAAAGTGTCTCACTTTTATTTGAAATGGACAAAATTTTAAGTGAAAACAACAATTGGCATACGGAAAACTGACCAAACACATTTGGATTCTATTGATACTTTAGGAAAACAATACATGGGTCATTTTTGATGTGTATGAGTAAACCTCGTCTCAATATGAGGCACGGTGTGGCCGGTACCACTCAAAGTGTATCACTTTTATTTGAAGTAGACAACATTTTAAGTGAAAACAACAACTACCATACGGAAAACCAACCAAATAGATTCTTATTGTGTTGATACTTTATAAAAACGATCCATGGGTCATTTTTGGCGTGTATGAGTCAACCCCTCCTCAATCCAAGGTACGGTGTGGCCGTTACCTCTCAAAGTATCTCACTTTTATTTGAAATGGACAACATTTTAAGTGAAAACAACAACTAGCATACGAAAAACTGACCAAATGAATTAGGATTCTATTGATACTTTAGTACAAGGATCCATGGGTTATATTTGACATGTAAGAGTCAACCCCGCATCAATCTGAGGCATGGTGTGGTCAGTACCACTTAAAGTGTCTCACTTTTATTTGAAATTTACAAAATTTTAAGTGAAAACAACAAATGGCATATGAAAAACTGACCAAACGCATTTGGATTCTGTTGATACTTTAGGAAAAGTATCCATGGGTCATTGTGACATGTACGAGTCAACTCCTACTCAATCCGAGGCACGGTGTGGCTGGTACCACTCAAAGTGTATCACTTTTATTTGAAATGGATACTCTTTTAAGTAAAAACAACTGGCATACGGAAAACCGACCAAACGTATTCGGATTGTGTTGATACTTTAGAAAAACTATCCATGGGTCATTTATGATGTGTAAGAGTCAACCCCACCTCAATCTAGGGCACTGTTTGGCCGATACCACTCAAAGTGTCTCACTTTTATTTGAAATGGACAACATTTTAAGTGAAAACAACAAATAGCATATGGAAAACCAACCAAATGCATTCAGATTGTGTTGATAATTTAGAACAATGATCCATGGGTCATTTTTGATGTGTACGAGTCAACCCCACCTCAATCCGAGTCATGGTATGGCCGATACCACTCAAATTGTCTCACTTTTATTTGAAATGGACAAAATTTTAAGTGTAAACAACAACTGGCATACGAAAAACTGACCAAACACATTAGTATTCTATTGATACTTTAGTAAAATTATCCATGGGTAATTTGTGAAATTTATGAGTCAAAACCACCTCAATATGAGGCACTTTGTTTCCTATACCACTCAAAGTGTATCACTTTTATTTGAAATGGACAACATTTTAAGTGAAAACAACAACTACCATACAGAAAACCGACCAAAAAGATTAGGATTGTGTTGATACTTTAGAAAAACTATCCATGGGTCATTTGTGACGTTTACGAGTCAACCCTGTCTCAATCCAAGGTACGATGTGTCCAGTATTACTCAAAGTGTCTCACTTTTATTTGAAATGGACAACATTTTAAGTGAAAACAACAACTAGCATATGGAAAACCAACCAAACGCATTCGGATTCTGTTGATACTTTAGTAAAAGGATACATGGGTCATTTTTGACGTGTACGAGTAAACCCCACCTCAATCTGAGGCACGGTGTGTCTGATACCACTCAAAGTTTCTTTCTTTTGTTTAAAATGGATACTCTATTAAGTAAAAACAACTGGCATATGGAAAACTAACCAAACATATTCATATTGTGTTGATACTTTAGAAAAATGATACATGGGTCATTTTTTATGTTTATGAGTCAACCTAGCCTCAATATTAGGCACGATGTGGTCGGTACCACTCAAAGTGTCTCACTTTTATTTGAAATGGACAACATTTTAGGTGAAAACAACAAATGGCATATGGAAAACCAACCAAATGCATTCAGATTGTCTCGATAATTTAGGAAAATGATCCATGGGTCATATGTGACGTTTATGAGTCAACTCTGCCTCAATATGAGGCATGATATGGCTGGTATTAGTTGAAGTGTCTATCTTTTGTTTAAAATGGACAACATTTTAAGTGAAAATAATTGGCATACGGAAAACCAACCAAACGTATTCGGATTTTGTTGATACTTTAACACAAGGATCTATGGTACAACCTCACATAATCCACTTCTCATGTGAGGAACTCCTAATCCTATTCTAAAACACATGACATTTAATATGCCAATCCCATCCTCAAACAGTGGGTTCTAGGACCAAACCAAAGTCCCTTTGGGAACCCAATACCAAATACATAATTGAATATTCATAACCACTACCCAAAATAGGTATTCATCTCACATCATACCCAGGATACCAAATTACAATTACCCACATACCCCCTTGTTCCAATTAAAAAGTCTATGAAAAACATGTAGGCTATTCTGGTAACCCATCTCATATGTTTAGATTGGCCAATGTTTCCCACTAACACATCAGGAACCATTTATACATAGATACATAGTAATTAGGGGAATATGAACATCCCATGCGATCCCTTAACTCATCTTAGTTCTAATCACATGACCACTACTATTGTCTATCTTATGGGTATCATGATCCTTGTCCACTTTACCCAAGTTTTTCTATTGGTTTTAAGATATTCAACCCAAGACCATGAGTAAACATCCCATGTGCTTCCTATAACATGTAGGATTCTTCTCTTGTGTGTATTGGTGTTGTGGTTTGAGTGAGGAGTGAATTCTAAATTTTGAATACTGTTATGGGTGTTATTGATTTTCAATTCTAAATTTATGAATTCTGGATGTATTGGATTCTAGCTGTATTGGTAATGAATTCTAAATTTTGAATATGGTTATGTGTATTGGATTCTAGATGTATTGGATTTTAATTTTTTATTGGTGTTATGGGTGTTATTGCATTTCAATTCTAGATGTATTGGATTGTGGATGTATTGGATTCTGGATTTTTATCTTGTGTTGTGGTTTGAGTGATGAATGAATTTTAAATTTCTAAATTTCTGAATTATGGATGAATTTTAAACATCCCATGTAGGCTTTTGGATTCTGGATGTGTATGTGTTCTTGCAGGTCATGGAGAGTTACAGGTTGGAGGGGGCTGCTGGCTGCTGTGGAGCTACAGGGCTGCTGGCTGCTGTGGAGCTGTAGCAGATGTATACCAACAGTTTTCAAAACCGTTGGTATAGAATTTTGATGTATATTATACCAACAGTTTTGTTATAACCGTTGGTATAAACTTGTACCAACAGTTTTAAAAACCATTGGTATATGCTTTGGATGAATATTTTACACTATATACCAATGGTTTAGAACCATTGGTATAAGGGTAACATATACCAACAATTTTTGAAATCATTGGTGTATCTCTTACATTAACACCTATACCAATGGTTTACACAGAACCATTGGTATAATCCTTTACCCACGGCTTACTTGGCCACTGTTTGGGAAACTGTTGGTATATAATATACCAATGGTTTCCAGGCCTTTACCAATAGTTCTAAACCGTTGGTAAAGGGTAGAATTTTGGTAGTGTTTCTAAATAATGTGTAAGAGTAATCCAAAGTTGTGTAAGGGTTGGGCGTGTGGCCTATATAAGGTTAAATCTCCTTACTGACATGTGATATCAATGATCCAAATAAGTGTAAAACCATGTTACCCTTACTCAATTCCCTTTTTGGTGTGAAGTTTTTTTTCTAGATTTTCATTTCTTCTTCCCCAACATGCTTTTGTAAACCTTTTTGATGATTTTAAAAGTCCAAAATCATGATAATTTAATTATTATGACTTGTTAAAGGTTGTAACTCCTATTTTAAAATATTTTAAAACTCATACATTTAAGATTAGATTAAAAATGAAAATTAAATGGTGAATTTAATTTGGGTTTTGTTAATGCTGTGAACTAGGATGCCTTTGTAATTTTTAAAAATACTCAAACCTTTTCCACCCTCGATTTTTGATACCCTCTCAAGGGGAGTTTTTGAGAATCTAGATTTTGGGTGATCAATATAAGGGTGTTAGAGGTTGTTTTTCATTGGTCATTGTGTGTGGACCTTCTCTTAAAATTGTAGGCTTCTCTTCCTCACTGGTTATGGTCCCCTCGTTGGGCATTTCAAGATTTTGTTATTGAGGTATGTGTTTTCGTAAGGAAATATCTATCAATTGAGACCTTTGATGCTTGATTAATTTAAATTGTTTTTCTAATTTATTTATAAATCTTGAATTGAGACTCTTGGAAAATTATTTTAAATGGCATGGTGTGTGTGTGTGATGAAATTCCTTTGAAAATCGATTTTGAAATAAAGTGTGATTTTCAAAAAAAATATTTTGAATTGAAATGAATGATTTGAATTATGATTTTGATAATATAAAAGGAATGTAATGTTTTATGATTTGAAATGAAATGAATTGATTTTAAATGCATGTTTTTTTTTGATAAAAACCATTTGAAACTAGTTTTTGAAATGATGGGACATATTTTCAAACTTGAACTTGGACCAAATGAATTGATTGATTGTATTGAATTATATCCAAATTATTATTTATTATGTTGAAGCACATGGGACTCTAGGTAGTTGTGAAAAAAGATATGAATGTTAGGTAAACTGCTATCTATAAATGGATTGACGATGACAACGATACTAAACTATCTTGAGGGTAGGGAGTTTATTCTTTGGGATTATATCATATTCCCCCAATGTCTTTTGATCTAGGGAGTGTGTGTGCACCTAGAGCCATATTTCACTGAGATTATATGGAACCTTGTGACTGGTACTAACCCTGAGCCTCATTACCATGGTGTTATGATTGAAAATGATTTATACATGCCAGTGTTTATGAAATGAATTAATCATGTATATTTTAATATAAATGATTATTCATGTATGTTTTGATAAATATTATTATATCTTTCTGATTTGATGGGAATTCACTTTGATTTTTTTATAATTTCCATTAGAATATTTGGAAATTGATATTTTGATATGAACTGTGAAAATATTTCCATTCCATGTTTTATTTAAAATTGAGCAAAGTTGGTTAAATTATTATATATTTCTTATGAAATGCTTGGTGAGATCTTACTAGGCTTTGTTGAACACTCCATACCTTTTCCTTTTCTTGTTAATATATTTTCTTACTTCATGACTAGGAAAAGGGAAAGAACCACTCTAGGTAGTGGGTGTTCTTGATTAACAATACTTAGTAGTTGGTGGTGATCAATGGATCTTGTGATACACCTATTTCATGGAGTTTCTAGGATGATGTCTTTATGGTCTTATCTGACGACTTTGGTTGATGTGCCATTTTGATACTTTTATTTTTCTACTGGTGGTAATTTCTCTCTTTTGGATCATTTGGCATACCGACTATTTTTTTTTTTATTCTACTTTTTTATAATGATTTATATGTGGTGAAATCATCCCATATTTATTGTTTTGATTCCCAATAACTATTCTTAAACCCGTAGGGTTCAGGAACACCCTTCAGGTCATGTTAGAATTGATTTGGGTACTCTATAAGTAGGTTATCCATGTTGGTTTGTAAAAAATAAGTATTAGAGGTGGTTTTTTCCTTTATATATGTTGGTATGTGCTTTGGTATGTCTTAGTAGATAGGATACAATATTGTCAGGACGTAAGGGGTAGTTTATGAATGAGTGACTAACTAGCTCCCATCATAATGAGCCTTAATTTACCATGGGTAGTTGGGAAAATTTTATTTTATAAATTGTTTAATATAATCCTAGAATTTTTCTAAACCTTTGATTTGAGATTTGAGTTTCCCATTTGAATTCTAATTGATAGAGTTGATGATCTCATGTATCTTGATTGATGTTTCCCTTGTTATCTTTTGATGTTGTGTAGTACCATTCCCCTAAGAAGAGGTTTTAGTATACCTAGGAATGGAGATACTGATGATCCATAAAAATAAAACCATCTAGTTTATTAGAAACTTATAGAGGTTATTGTGAATATGGTCTAAGCTTTGAGCTAGGTAGTTGCGCCTATTCTCATTCAGGATACTGAGGTTATACCCTAGAGGGACAATAGTAGAGATCATGCCTAAGACTTTCTTTGTCTAAATCCACCATATTTCCAGGGTACTAATGATCCTTAGGGGGAAGAGGACTGGTTGAAGATGGTTGAGTAGCTCTTTGAGTTTTTAAAGGTTCCTAACTCAGTTAAGGTGAAATGTGAAGTCTTCAAACTTAAAGAACCTAGAATAAGGTAGTGGGATTCTTTGTTCAGGTAGGGGAAAATTTGGGCTTGGAGTGGAATAACTTAAGGGCTCTTTTCACATAGTAATTCTATCTAGAATCTATGGTGTTGGATGAGTCTATTGAGTTCCTTAAACCCGAGTAAGATGATCAAAATGTGACTTGGTATGCCAACTGCTTTGTCGAGCTTGTTCATTTCTCACTTGAGGTAGTATTGAATGAGAAACTGAAATCTCAAAGGTTTGAGATGGGTCTTAGATCATATATCTAATATCATGTTTTCCTACTAAATCTTACCTTATATGTTGTCATTATAGATAAAACCTTGATGGTAGAACTTGACTTGGATGATAAGTTAGGTTTGATAGGAGTTCCTCCTACTCCTAGTGTTGGCTCAAATAATCCCTTTAAAAGGAAGAATAAGTGGGATGATTCTCATGGTGGAAACCATAGGGGTGGATCTTAGCAACAAACTTCTTCCAAATCTTATGTAGTATCTTGTAAAGGACAACTTACTTGTTTCCAGTGTGGCAAAGTTGGGCACTAAAAGTAAGACTATATAGATACATTGAAGATCTATAGCTATTATGGATGCTTATGTCACTTGTAGAGGTTTTTCCATGTCTTTACCACTCTGAGTAGTGGTATGAACTTGAATTTACTAGGAGGATCTATTTTATAGTTAGATGCTTTAAGAACAAAGGGGATTCTGCCATTGAAATCAAGAATGAAGCTTCTTCATACAATGGATGAGTCTCTAGTGGATGCTGATATGAGTCCTGTAACCATGAGAGGTATCATTACCATTGATTCATCTTTAGTGGATGCTTTATTTGATATTGGTCCCTATTATTCCTTAGTATCTTCCCATGTTTTGGAATTATTAAATCTTCCTACAAAGCTCATGCCTTATGTCATGAAGATTACTACACCTCTCAAGATAAAGATAGAGTAGGGTATTTGATTCCCTTATTATTCTATCTATTTAGCAGAAATAGATCTTGTTTGAGATTTTTTTGTTATAGATATGAAACCTCTAGATGTCGTTATTGGGATGGATTGGATGATTACTCATAAAGCTCATAATGATTTCTATTTTTGGTAGATATTCGTTACATCCCCCGATGGGGTGTGGCTTGTTTTTTAGGTAGAATGGGACCCAAGGTTGATCAAATCCATATTTCCTCTTCTAGAGTTGGGTAGGATGATATCCATGTTTTCTTTTGAATTGGAGTAGGATTCTTTGGGTGGTGATCTTCCTCCATTTTTTGTTGAGTTTCCCGATGTGTTCTCATCTAAATTTTCTAGTTTTCCACTAATGAGGGAGGTGGAGTTTTATATCAACTTGGTAATAGGTACCCCACCTATTTCTATTTCCACTTACCATATGTAACCAGCTAAACTGAAGGAGTTAAAGACTCAGTTGGAAAATATGATGTCTAGAGGATTTATTCGACCTAGTGTGTCGCCTCAGGCAACACCAATTATTTTTTCCAAGAAGGATGATATAACCCTTGACCTTTGTGTTTATTACTGAAAGATCAATAGGTTCATGATCAAGAAAAAACATCCATTAACCTGAATTAATGATTTTTTTGATCATATGAAAGTGGAGATGTGGTTATCAAAATTGATCTTTGGTCTGGTTATCACCATCTTAGGATCAAGGATTCTAATATCTCTAAGACCACTTTCAAAAGTAGGTATGGCCACTATGAGTACCTTGTTATTCCTTTTGTTCTAACCAATGCTCATACTATATTTATGAAATTCATAAACATGATATTCCACTAGTACCTCGATTATTTCATAGTGGTATTTAGGGATGAAATCTTGGTTTACTCCAAGATCAAGGAGGATCATGTGCATCACTTGAGAACAGTTATAGACTTCTTAATAAATCACAGACTTTATGACAATATTTCTAAATGAAACTTATAGATTTGGGAGGTAAATTTATTGGGGCATGTAGTTTCAAAATAGGTAATTTCAGTTGATCCCGATTAGGTGAAAGTTTTTATGATGTGGGAGGCACCACAACATGTCTCTAATATTTGGATATTCTTAGTCTTGGTAGGGTATTATCACCATTTTTTGAAGTATTTCTCAAATTTAGCTTCTCTCTTGACCGCTTTCACTCAAAAACAAGAAAAATTTGTTTGGGATCAGAAATTCTGGGCTTCTTTAAATGAGGTGAAGAATCATTTATCTTCAGATCTAGTATTGAATCTTCTAGAATTTGGGCAAGGTTATATGGTCTTCTTTTATAAAATGGGTTCAGGTTTGGGATATGTTATTATACAGGGTAATCACATTATAGATTATGGTTCTCATCAGCTTCGGCCCCAGGAGAAGAACTATCCCACACATGATCACGAACTCACAATTGTGATGCACACTCTGAATAGTTGGAAACATTTACTTTTTTGGTGAAATTTTTACCATCTACTTCAATAATAAAATATTGATTTATATATTCACGAAAAAATATTTGAATCTTCAGTAGAGGCGATGGGTGGAGTACCTAAAATCCTTTGGTTTTGACATTTTCTACACCACTAGTAAGGGGAATTCCATCATTGAAGCTTTGAGAAAGAAACTTCCATCTCAGGTTGTGAAATAATCTTCTGAGGAGTGGAATTGGATGGATCTATTTGCTCATATGCATTTGGGAGTCTGAGAGGATGAGACTGAGGTTATCTTGTCGAGTGTTCAATTGAAATCCTCACTTCTCGAGATTATTCTCTAGGAGTAGCAGCTTATTAGTGATTTTTTAGGCATTAGGGATTCTTTATATGGTGGGGAGACCATTGGTGAGTGGTCTCGATCTTATAAGGGTATCCTTTGCTTCAGAAACTGGTATGTTGGTCAATTACTTACGAGGAAGGATATGATGGGGGATTTTAATTATTCCTATTTTTTTTGTACACCCTGGAATAATAAAAATGTTTTATGAAATGAGGCAGTGATTTTGGTGGCCAGGTATGAAATGAGACATTGCTGATTTTTCTTCTTATTATTATACTTGTTAGAAGATTAAGATCGAACATCAGAATCCTTCTGTTCTATTTCATATACTTCCAGTATCGACATGGAAGTGGGATGAGATATCGATCAATTTTTTGGTTGGGTTTCCACGTACACCTTGAGTAAATAATTCAATATGGGTGGTGATTGAGATATTTACCAAATCGACTCAATTTATTCCCATTCATGATACCGCCAAAGTTGAGGACATGGGAAATCTGTATGTGTAGAAGATCATTGGATTTTATGGAGTTACATATGCCATAATTTTTTATATGGATCCCAATTTCACTTATCAATTTTGGAAAGGCCTCCAGGAAGTGATGGGATCCTAGGTAAAATTGATCACAACATACCATCCTCATACAGGTGGTCAGACTGAACGAGCTATATAGATTCTATAGGACATGCTTTGTGATGTGTTGTTGACTTTGGAGGAGCTTGGGATTTCTATTTAGGACTTGTTGATTTTTACTATAATAATAGTTAGAAATCATCCATCAATATATAACCCTTTAAGTAAATTTATAGATGGCCTTGTAGATCTCCTCTATGTTGGTCAATGATTGGTGAATCTTCCCTGATTAGACCCATTTTGGTCAAAGAGGCAATAAAAAAGATTCAATTGATACATCAGAGAATGGTAACAACATAATTCCATTATAAATCCTTGTTTGGTCATTGTTGATTCCCTTTAGAGTTCTTGGTTGGTGACCTGATGTTTTTAAGAGTTTCATCTCAGATCGGTCATTGATGACTTGAAAAATAGGGAATGTTATTACAAAGATACGTGAGACCATTTAAGGTTGTTGATAAAATTTGAAAAGTGTCTTGGCTTTTGGATTTTTCACCTCATATGACATCAATCCATAATGTGTTTCATGTGTCACAACGTAGAAAGTATATCTCTGACCCATCTCTTGTCTTGAGCTGGGAGGACCTTAATGTGGAACTAGATTTAGCCATGATTGAGCAGCCAGTTCATATTTTTGATTCTCAGATAAAGGTTCTTTGTGGAAAATCTATTCCATTGGTTTGGGTGTTTTGGAATTGTAGTTCCAATTCACATGAGACATGGGGGAGTGAGGTACTAATAAGAGAACAATGACCTCATATATTTGATGTGTAGTATTCTTGATAGGCTTTATGGGGGAAGAAATCATTTATGGTGGGGAGAATTTTAATATCCTGACCTTTTCTTTCAAGTGCATTCTTTGGGATGTGATGTTTTATTTTAGTTTCGAAAGTGTTGGAGGTGTTTTGTAAGCCTTTCAATGAAAAAAATTAATAATTTTAAACATAATAATTACCCTTATATAGAACATATTATTTGTGTAAGGATAACTCATAATTTACAAAGGTTATGTAAAGATAAGAGGAGTTTTACCTTAGTTGAGTAAAGTTAAGTGCTCTGTTTCATGAACTGCATAAGGGTAACTTCAAATTCCAAAAGGTTTCATAAAGATAACCCTTAGTTTACAAAGTCTATGTAAGGGTAGATCTATTTTTTTATGGGTTGCGTAAGGGAAACCCTAAGTTTCCAAAGGGTATGTAAGGGTAACCTATACATTGTGTAAAGGTAACTCCTAACTTCTAAAGGATGTGTAAGGGTAATCCATAACTGCGTAAAGGTAGGTGTGGGTGTGGGACCTATGTAAGGATAAATCTACTTACCCTCATATGATAGCAATTAGTTGTGTAAGGGTGAAACCATGTGACCCTTATGCAGCGCCCTTTTTTGCATGAAAGTGTTTTTTCCATACTTCCATTTCTTCTTCCTCAACATGCTTCTATAACCATTTTTGATGATTTTAAAAGCCTTAAATCGTGATAATTTAATTATTATAACTCGTTAAAGGTTGTAACTCCTGTTTTAAAATATTGTAAACCTTTTTCATTCAATATTAAATTAAAAATGAAAATTAAATGGTGGTATAAATTTGTTTTTTTAATCCTATGAACCAGAATGCCTTTGGTATTTTTAAAAATACTTGAACCTTTGTTGCTCTTGATTTTTGATATCTTCTTGAGGGGAGTTTTAGGTTTTTAGATGTAGGGTGACCAATAGAAGAGTGTTATAGGTTGTTTTTCATTGATTTTTTTGTGTGGACCTTGTCTTTTTGGTGTAGATTCCTCTTCCCCACTGGTTGTGGACCCATCATTGGGTGTTTTGTGATTTTGTTATTGAGGTGGGTTGTTTCATAATGCAATCTCTATCAATTGAAACATTTGATGCTTGATAAATTTAAATTTTTTTTCTAATTTATTTTTAAATCTTGAATTGAAATGCTTGAAAATGTTTTGAAATGGAATGGTGTGTGTGTGTGTGATGAAATTCATTTGAAAATGGATTTTGAAATAAAGTGTGATTTTTGAAAAAAATGATCTTAAATTGAAATAAATGTTTTAAGCATGTTTTTTATGAGATAAAAGGCATGAAATGTTTTATGATTTGAAATGAAATGAATTGATTTGAAAGGAATTAGTTTTTGATATAACTCATTTGAAGTTTTTTTGAAATGATATGGCATGTTTTGAAACTTGAACTTGGTCCAAATGAATTGATTGATTGGAATGATTGATTGTATTGAATGATAGTCCAAGTATGATTGATTACCTTAAAGAACATGGGAGTTTGGGTAGTTAGATGGAAGGATATGCATGCTAGGTAAACTGTTATCTAGAAATGGATTGACGATGACAATAATAATAAACTATCTTGAGGGAAGGGAGTTTATTCTTTGATATTATTTCCTATTCCCCCTAGGACTTTTGATTTAGGGAGTGTGTGAACACCTAGAGGTGCATTTCACTGAGATCATCTGGAACCTTGTGACTGGTACTAAACCAGGGTGTTATTTCCATGGTGTTATGATTGAAAATGATTTATACATGCTAGTGTTTATGAAATAGCTTACTCATGTCCATTTTGATAAAAATGATTATTAATTCTTATTTTAATAAAGATGCGTATATCTTACTGATTTGATGGGAATGAACTTTGAACTTGTTTTATAATAGCCATTGGAATGTTTTGAAATTCATATTTTGATATGAACTATGAAAAGATTTTCATGTCGTGTTTTATTTGAAATTGAGAAAAGTTAGTTAATTTGTTATAGATTGTTTCTGAAATGCTTGGTGAGATCCTAATGGTCTTTGTTGCTCACACCCTACCTTTTCCTTCGAGAGTTTGTAGATTTTATTATTCCAGTTCTGGGAAAATAGAAAGCATCACTTGGAGGTGGTGGGTATTCTTGATTAGTGGGACTTGGGAGTTGGTGGCGACCAATGGAGCATGTGACCCACTTATTGTACGGAGTTTCTAGGATGATGTATTGATGGTATTATCTGATGAAATTGGTTGATGCACCTTTTTGAGACTTGTATCTGTCTACTAGTTGTACTTTCTCTCTTATAGAGTGTTTGGAATACTGATTGTTTGTTGTTTTATATTCATTGTTTTATCATGATGGGTTTTTCTTGTGGTGAAATCATTCCCTCTTGATTATTTTGATGCCCAATCACCATCATGTGAGGATTGAGAATGTCCTCAGGGTCGTGTCAGAATTGATCCGGGTATATTTTAGGCAGGTTATCCGGGTTGGTTTGTGACACAACTAAATATTGATTAATTAAAAATATAAATATTTAATAACATAGACAATACATATATACAACACATATAGATAAATATATAACCAATATTTAAAACACACATATCTATATCAAAACAAGTCAACAACCATCGATCATAAACTCAGTTATCATATAGATAACATAAGTCCAACATCCACTATCAAGCTATCAGGTCAATCTCTCTGCCTCAACTGCATTCAAACACCTCTGTAGCTAGGCTTATCATACATGAAACTGATCGCATCATTGTCATATCGACTAAAAAAAGATAGAAATTAGAACAAATGAACCCAATAAATAACAATTACAGTAGAATGGTAATATTTAATGATAGCCCCAAAACTATAAACCATCATGATGGCCTTATGAAGAGTGATGTGGATAAGAATACTCAACCACTTTTGGCTATAGTCTCCATCTGTCACCTATAATAAAAATCAAATCATTTAAAAAAAAGAAATATGAAATGAAACGGTCATGGAATTTATTCATAATTTTTTACATAACATTTGTTATTTTATTAATCAAACACGTGAAATTTTTGCACAAAACAAATGATATATCAGCCCACATATCATGGATTAAATGAAGACATGAAAATGATCCATAAAATTAAGCCACCAAACTCACCCAGAACACTGTGAAAACTTAAAATTATCTATTTAAGATATGATTCAAATCTCATAACTCAAAATGAATGAGTTTATAATAATCTAAGTCTCCATATCTCATTTTCCATTACTATAAAACTAATTTTATATAATTGAAACCAAATTTTATAATTCACCACCTAAACCTATCAAACCATTGACAAATATAATTATCTTGGTAAATTAGATATGGTTTGATCTTCATTTCTCACAATTCAATCAATGCAACCATCAAATCAAATTACTCATTCCCTCTAGGAAATTTCCTAGTGTAAGAGTATAAAGTGAGGAATATCAATAAAAAACAAGACCATATATTTGGAATTCACCCTAAATAATGCATAAACTTCCAACATATCCCAGTTCTTACTTCTTGTCATTAATTATACCCAAAAGATCGATTATACACTATAAAAAGGAAAAATATTCACAATTTCAATTTAATTCAAACCAAACATTCCTTAATGGATAGACACATAATGGAAGTATTCATGTTTCAATCAAAATTTGCAGAAACTATAAAATAAATCGTGCATACTTAGCATCAAAGCATACATTTGGTGAAAAATGCACAATTAGCATCCAATTACCACAATTAAACCTCCAAACTCACCCAAAACACTGTAAAAACTTAAAATTACCTATTTAAGATACAATTCAACTCTCAAAACTAAAACTTAATGATTTTATAACGATCAAAGTCTCCATATCACTTTTTTCATTATTATATAGCTAAATCTGTAGAATCAATACCAACTTCTACAATTCACCGCCTAAATCTACCAAACCATTTCCAAATATACACATCTGGGTAAATTAGATACGGTTTGGTCTTCATTTCTCACAATTCAATAATGTAAGCATAAAACCAAATCATTCATTTCCTCTAGGAAATTTCCTAATGTAAGATTCTAAAATCAAGAATATTCATTAAAAAACAAAGGAATGTATTTGAAATTTACTTCAAATAATGTATCAACTTCCAAACTCTAGGAATATGCCTCCAATATTTATAATTAATGGAAAGACTCACGCCTTTTAAATCATTCATCAATGAATATTAATTTAGTATTATATTTATTTGGTCATCAAATACCTCCTTCCAAGTTATAGGAATATGTCTCTGATCTTTATAATTAATGAGAAGGCTCACCAACTCCCAAGAAAGTTTCCCAAGAATCCATGTAATACCTGCAATTCCACTATAGTAAACAAACACCTCATCATAAAACCTATTGTGAAATTCACATAATATTATTCCATTATAATGGTACAACACATAGTACTACACAAAACTAGAAAATTACATTCACAATAATAACTGGAACTGGTGTGACATAACACATAGCAATATAAGACATCGCAACAATCTTGAACCCTAGAGGACCATACTCTAAAATTAATGTCAAATATATAAGATACATTGTTATTATGAAGAAAACAATAATAAATGGAATGGACATGGTATAATAATTAAGAGACAGATATGAATGATTCTAGGATGTTAGAATTAAAAGTATATATAAGGGGTAATATGACCGTTAGAATCTGACCATTGGGAATCTAACCATTATAATAGTAATGCAACAGTTATTCATATAAGTGTTTAGTAAAATGAACAAAATGATATGATAATAATATAATTAATAAATATAAAAAATGTATATTGATCAATAAATAGTAATATAATTACACACATGACCTAGAATAAAAATAAGATTTACTAAAAGAAATAGTTTTTAAAATTTTGGTACTAAACACTTGATTTTGAAATACAACAAGAGTTTTAGTTAAAAATTAAAATTCTCATATAAAGAAAATATTTTTCATAAAAATGAATTTAAATTTGAAACTAGTATGCCGAAATTATACAATGGTGATTTTTTTATAATTTTTTGAGACAATCGTTTTTTCATTAAATAGTAAAGTACGATAAGCATATACGGTAAGTATTATGATATGATTATGATGTTCAAAATGATATAATAATTAATATAAGTGAATCCATGACAAGAAATAATTTATTTATTTAATATAATATATTTTATTGAATTAAAATGATTTTTCAAACTTATAAATAACTTTACAAAGTTTAGAATGAAAATTAAAGTTTTAAAAATAATATTTGGTGTAAAAAATATATTTTCTTTTCCA
The DNA here is from genome assembly GCA_963277665.1 of Viscum album. Lineage (NCBI taxonomy): Eukaryota > Viridiplantae > Streptophyta > Magnoliopsida > Santalales > Viscaceae > Viscum > Viscum album. Next base: position 1,946,880,004 of record OY728128.1, on the reverse strand, counting down.
AAGTAATATAAAATAATGGATTTTGATTATAGAAGATTAAAAATATCAAAAATCATGTCTTAAATATCAAAAAACATGAAACTAAAATCATGGGTAAGACAATGAATTTTTCATTTTCCACAACCTATATTTATAAGCCTATGTTTAGAAATTAATAAAAAAATCCCCTCATTTGTTGTAAATAGTCATGCGTTCTCCCATTCTTCCCCACTCCAAATACATTGAGCATGAATTCCCTCCCATTTTACCTATCAAGACTCTCTCTAAGGAGTTTCCAAGGTTCTAAGGTGTTTTTCTCAAGCTTTAAGAAGCTACCTTGAAAGGTAAGGGTTCCTAAACTCTTCTCTATCTTCATTATAATGCCATGATCTGAACCACCGGGTCCTAACTGGAGAGCCACAAGATCTCATGTGTGCCTCCCCGTATGCAAGAGACTGCCAACTAGCAGTGAGGGTCTGAACACCGTTAGTGGGGATAATATACCCTTGGTATCATATCCTTCCACCAATAATGTAAATAAAATATAAAACTCAGAGTAATCAAAGAAGAAGATAAGATATCATAATGTAATATCAAATGATGCACATGTCATAAAGATAAATAAAGATAAATAACCTGGCTCCCGATGTGGCAAACCAAACTAGAGTAAATGTGTAAGAAGATAAATAAATAAAATTGTGGTATCCTCCATAGTATGTCTTAGTACCGCTCCCAGCTTCATGCAACTCGGATCAACCATCTTCCATGGGCTTCTTTCCCTTTCTTAGATCCTTATACGTGAAGTTTGCACGTGCATTGAGATGCTCAATTAGGCGTGAGTAATAAAACTCAATAGGAAACCACCAATGCATCCTTAATAAGTATGCACAAGTATAACAAGTGTACGCCATAATAAAAATAAATGCACAAGCAAGCATAAACAATCATATGTTGAGAACCTTGTGCTAACCAATCCACCATGAGCCCCAACAGTAGGATGATCAACGATTTCATAAGTGATCGAGAACTAACCACAAGGTTGGCAACATATTACTCGACATCCTAAAGGCATCGAGTGAGCATGATACTTGGTATCCACAGGGCATCGAGTTTCATCATGTTACTTGGTATCCTCAAGCCATCGAGTGTTGGTCGGGACACAAGATTGTCATGATCCTACCCGATGTATGGGTCCACCATCATTATCACCGCACATTGTGCGCACTTCCCTCTAAGGGGTAGTTATACCACGATAGTCGACCTATTACAAATAACAAGACAATACCTCCAAGACATGGTAGAAGAACACAATAGGGAAAAGCATAGCATGTCATCATAAGTGTATAGTAGAAACATACAACAACATGTGATCAACATCAAGCATGGTGACAAGCTACTCTAACAATACTCATGGAATCAAGAATCATATATGGGTATCATGGGATACAAACACACCCACAAGAAAACACCATCAAGCATGGACACCAAGCTATGCCAACAATATGAATAAAGGAAATAAAGTATACAAGTGTCTCCAATGGTAAGGAACTTCCTACCCCATAGTTGTCGACATGTTATGCAAACACAATATTTATTTTTATTATTATTTTTATTATTATTTTTATTATTATTTTTATTATTATTATTAGTATTATTATTATTATTATTATTATTACTAATATTATTAGTATTACTATTATTATTATTATTATTATTATTATTATTATTATTAGTACTAGTATTATTATTATTGTTGTTGTTGTTGTTGTTGTTGTTATTATTATTATTATTATTATTATTATGTGGTTGATCCCTACGTCTACAGGACTCGTGGTTCATGGTAGTAGGCCCATGTGGTTGGGGAGACATTGTTTCTTGGGGATATAAGCACAGACCATATGGGCCTCCCACCATGAATGATGATGCCTATGGCTATAGGTGTTGGTCACGTGGGCCTATTTCCACGGGTATCGATGCCCATGGTTGTAAAAACCATCCACACCAACCTACCACCATTGGCATGTTTGCCCATGGATGTAGGCGCCAACTACATAGACCTACCGCCATGGGCGTCATTGCCCATGGTTGTAGGTGTCAGCCACATAGAACTACCATCATGGCCACTGATGCCCATGGTTATAGGTGTCGACCACGTGGGCCTGCAACCATGGGCGATGATTCCCATGGTTGTAGAAGCCAACCACATGGACTTGTTCCCATGGGCACCGATGCTTGTAGTTGTAGGCGTCGACCACATGGACCATATAGCCATGGGCGATGTTGCCCATGGTGAGAAGCCATTACCATGCTACACAGGCCATTCACACACATTTGCCAACTATCATGGACCACTCTCTCATGGCCATAAACCTCAATGTCGTAAGCCTATCTCCACAAATGACATTTCTCGTGGTGATAGTGCCTTCAAATCAACTATATGGCTACATGCTTTGATTTCCCATAGATATATGTCAATATACGATCATGGTCACTACCGACCATAGTCGTAGGTCCATAGTCATAGGGTAAATTTCTAGTGGTGAAAGACTCCATAGGTATAGATTTTTGAATTCATTTGATTATGAATCACTTTATACATGTGAATCTATTATATTAGGAAAACTGATTGAAATGCCTTTTAGTGAAAAAAATAGAGCTAGTAAACTATTGGATCTTATAGATAGTGATGTATGTGGACCAATGAGAACTCAAAAAAGTGGTGGGTTTAGGTATTTTGTATCTTTTACTAATGATTTTAGTAACTATGGTTATGTGTTTCTGTGAGACACAAGTTTGAAACTTTTGAAAACTTCAAAGAGTTTCAGAACAAAGTAAAGAATCAACTGGAAAATTGTATTAAGATTCTTCGATTAGAACGGGTGGTGAATGCTTGAGCTAGGAATTCACTGATCATATAAGAAATTATGTAACTTTTTCAAAACTCACTCTTCTGGAAGTAACACAGTGGAATGGCGTGTCTGGGAGAAGGAATTATACCCTGTTGGATATAGTTCAATCGATGATGATTCAATGTTATTAATCCCAATTTTTGTGTGTTATTTTATATCAATGGTTGTCAATGAATATGGAGCTTTCAATGATGTTTGGTGTCAATATGGAAGAAAAAAGAATTTAAGTAAAGATGATTTGCATGGAAGTTGGTTGGAGAACCCAAGCTTAGCATTATAAAGGAAGAGATCCCAAACATTTTGTCACTTTGTATTAAGTGAATGAATTTTGGAGACAACGTTGGAATTTAATTTGAAGTTTCTTGTCATATCTTATATGAGAAAAAGAGTTCTCACCTTGAAAGAATTGGGAGATCCATTAATTATTGAAGGTAAAAGCGTTTTAAAGATTTGAGTTACATAGAGAATTTATAATGATAAATTCTATATCTATATGATAAAGAAATTTTTGATGAATTATCCATCAATGTTCATGAAAAGTATAAAAGGAAACATGGCTGAAGTTTTGAGTTTAGAAGAAAAGAAAAGAGAAGATAGGGTGGATATGATTGGAGTGTTGTATTTTGTTGTCAATACATAAATAATATTCAAACCTAGGTGTTTAATGGTGATTCAATTGAGGTGAAGTTCGTTCCATGGTTTTGGAATGATTGTAAGAACCTGGAAGAAGTTTGAAGCTTGAAGAGTGAAGCATGAAGGTGTTTGAAGTGAAGTTGACATCGCCACGTTGTGATGGTATGTGAAAAATGGTTGTGGAGATCTGGGAAGTCAAAATGGCAAGTTACACTGAACACTGGCATTTTATAAGGTATTTTGTCATGGAGTTTCACCTATTGTAAATGGTGAGCTTGTTTATTATGTAGAGAGAAATTGTGGTGGTATGGAGAACTTGGAGTAGCATGGAAACAGGGAGCACCACCCCGTGGTGTATCCTCTGGGGTTTTTGATAAGAAGATTGAAATGATGGAAATGGCTGGGAAGTTTAAAATGGGGAGCTACACACCGTGGAGATGCCTTGGTATGAAAAAACTTCACCTATTTGAAAAGGTTAGAGGAAAACATGCCATAGTGCTGGGCATTTTGAAGATGTGCATGAGTGATTCTGAAATCTCTGTATGGGTTATGGAGCACCAGCATATGTTTCATTTACAGATGATTGATCCATGTATGACTTGGAGTGTGTAAGAATTTTCATCATAAGACTTGATGGTCATAAGACATGGAATGCACGACTTTTGAAGTAAGGAGATGCAGCCACAACTGCATTATACAAGACTTTCATAAATATGAAATTGCGGATTTTGTGGAATGAGTTAAATACAGAATGAAGACCATGCGATATTTCTATATTTCATAAAAGATAAAAGGAAATGGGAAAAATGAAGATCCTGTCATTTAAAATGCCGAGTCATTCATAAAGATGAAAGGAAACTTGGTTCGATAATGAAGATCGAAGATTCTGGGTTTTAAATGAGCATGATTTCAAGGAGGTCTGATACTGCACCCAACAAAAAAATCCTTGAGTATCAAAGAATAGAAAAGCCCCGACTCCAACAATTGATGCATATTCTAGTGAGCCGAAGAGAAGACGAGATCCAGTTTAATCCTGCTGTTATGCACTAAAGAATAAGAAAAGAGGGAAGAACCATTGCAATTTGTGTTTCACTGAAGTAGGAGAAGAAGAGGGAAGAAAAGGAACGTTGTGCAGTTCAGTTTGCACAGAAAGAAGAGCCTTGCACTTGTGCAATAGAAGAAGAGGAAGAAGCAGCAAGTCAGTTTGCTGCTGTGAATTAGAAAGAGAGTGTGTGTTCACTGTTGTTCATACAAATGAAGAATAAGAAGTGTTTCTTTCATGTTGCTGTGCAAGTAGAAGAAGAGGAAAAAGCGGAAAAAAGAAGCATCACAACATAGTGGAGTCTCAACTGGTAGCAGAGTTGCCTATTGTTACAAAGAACTTATTTTGACACTGTCGAGAGGTAGTATAAATATCCAAAGGGATGCTGTCAAACTGTAGGATTCACTGTAGGTTCAGGTTACTCCCTTATTATATGGTTTTAAGTTACTCCTTAGCAAATCCACTACAACTAATGTTTCATTATAGTGGAAATATGTGCATCAATCACCACTCCTGAACACAGTAAGGACTAGCTACTCTTTTTGAGTAATGAACCATATAAAAATATTGCATGGCATCTTTTACTTGCTTTCATCTGCTTGTATACAAAAAGAGATAGATAACCAGGAATGAGAGAATCGAGATCTTAACCGATCAAATAAGTAAAGGGATAGAAAGTTTAAATTGGTTAAAAAAGAGTCCAACATAGATTCATCCCAACCCTCTCAGTGTTGAATATATCCCAAAGTGATCCTCCAAGTGTGACCTTCATATTACATTCTGGGGATAAGATCTATAAACTGAAACATTCCTACTTAACCACATCGCATCTAATGCATACATAAAGATACCATATAAGATATAGACCGGGAAATGTACCAATATATCTTTTATGAATATTTAGGGTTGTAAAGCATACGTATGACATTTGACTATTGATAAACTAAGCCTTAAATTGGAAAAATTTATTTATTGGTTATCCCAAAGAAAAAAATGGATGTTATTTCAATACTCCTACTGAATACAAAGTGTTTGTGGATCAAGAAGTCATTGGGAGGAAAGTTGAACTTGGAGAAGTTCAAGATCAATAAAAAGGAAGTGTTCTTGAGATGGAAGTTAAAGTCGGTTTCACAAAGAGTTGTGGAAGAATAACTGACTTGGGTTACACAATAACCTCGAAGGTCTAGTAGGTTTCATCAAGAGCCAGAGAGATTTGTATTTCTTATGAAAAATGATTGAGAAGTAATGTTCATAGATGATAAACCTACTACTTACTAAGAGGACATTGAGAGTTCTGATTTCGAGAATGGTTAAATGACATGAAATCTGATATAGACTTCATGTACACTAAACAAGTTTGGAACTTTGTGGATGCTCCTGAAGGGGTGAGGCCCATAGGATTCAAGTGGGTTTTCCAAAAGAAAATTGACATGGATGGTAGAGTGATTACATATAAAGCTCGCTTAGTGGAAAAGGGTTGTAGAAAAATTCACAGTATTGACTATGAAGAAACATTTTCTAGAGTTGAAATGATAAAGTCTATCCGAATATTGCTAGCCATAACAGCTCATTATGATTATGAGATATATTAGATTAATATCAAAACCAATTTCCTTGATGAGAATTTAGTCGAGGACATGTATATGATAAAACTAAAGGTTTTGAAGTTCCAAATGAGTATGTTATGGTTTGTAAGTTACAATGATCCATTTATAGATTGAAGAAAGCTTCTCAGAGTTAAAACACACAGTTTGATGATGCAATCAAAGAGTTTTGCTTCATCAAGGACATGTATAATTATTGTGCATACAAGTGGAGTAGTGGGAGTGTTGTGATATTTCTAATATTATATGTGGATGACATGCTCCTTATCGGAAATGATGTCCTGATTTTACATTCTATAATGATATGGTTGGTAAAATGTTTCTCAATGAAAGACATGGGTGAAACATATTACATGCCAGGTATGGAGATCTGTAGAGATAGATCTAAGTGGTTGCATGAACCGAGTCAAAACATATATACTAGTAAAGTGCTAAAGTGGTTTAACATTTAGAACTCCAAGAAGGGGTCTTTACCAGTGTTGCATGGCACGAATCATAGGAAGTTTCAAAATCCTTCTAATGAGTTGGAAATGATGAATAAGATTTCTTATGTGGTCTCTATAGGATCTATCATGTATGTCATATTATGTACTTGACCTACTTTGAGCATAATAAATAAATAACAATCCAATCCTGGTGAAATTCGCTAGATTGTTGTCAAGAATATCCTCATGCACCTAACAAGAAATACAAATATGTTCCTATTCTTTGGAGGAGAGGATGAACTCATTGGGGTTACATTGATGCTAGTTTTTAATCTGACAAAGATGATATGAGATCTCAATCTAGTTTCTTGATTTGCCTAAACAGTGGATGTAGCACCCCCGGTTTGAGGTATGTAGACTTTGTTTATGTTTCTTTGTGTGTTTAAAGTGCATGGGATGAGTTGAGAAGAGGTTGGGTGAGTTTGGAATGGTTTTAAATAATTTTGGAGGCTTTTCTTAGGGAGCACGGTTTGAGCACGGTTAGAGGAAACCGTGCGGGTTCTCCAGGAAACCGTGCAGGGGGAGACAGTAGGCTTCGCACGGCCTGCGCACGGTTTGTCAAACCGTGCGAGGCAACCGTGCAGACCCCTCATCTCGAGGCAGTAGCGTGCGCACGATTAGCGCACGGTTTGTCAAACTGTGCGGGCTAACCGTGCGGCCACTTAAAAATAGGGTTTTAAAACCCGGGTTCACTCGGGCTTGCCTCATTCCTCTCCAAACCCTCTCCCACTCGAGCCTCACTCGGGATTTTGGGTTCTCAAAGGTTGAAGGTGATCTCCCACTCGTTTTGGAAGCGTTTTGAAGAGGTTTCTTGGTGGATTGAAGGTGGTTTCTCCCGGGTAAGTCTCTCATTTTGGGTTCTTTGTGTTTTCCTCTAGATCTACATCTCCCTCTCTCTCGGTTTTCTAGATCTACACCCGTTGTGTGTAGATCTAGGGTTGTGGTTACCTTGGATGTTAATTTTAAGGCTTATGGATGTTAGGGAAGGGGATCTAGAGAGGTTTCGGTGGTGCGTTCGCCGGTTTTGAAGAGTAATTGCTTGTGGGTCGATTTCGCAGGAACCCTAAAGGTGGGTGGCTTCTCTCTCGACTCCACTTGGTTAGAACTAGTGGTTTTGGTTGCAATTAATTTGTGTTGCTTAAAATTAATTGTGTTGTTGATGTGCGAAATTGGATGGCAATCCCTTTGGGGATGGTTTGTGGATTTTTGGGAAAAAGGGCTTCTAGCGAATGCTCTTGATGTGATTTTAAAATGGGATTTTAAAATGAGTTGTTTTTTTGGTTTGATTAAGATGATTTGAGAAAATGGTTTCCAATAAAAAGGGTTGTTTTATTGAAATGTGGTTTGGTATGAAAAATGATTGAAGGGTGTTTTCAATAAATGTTTGATTTATTGAAGTAGATTGACATGTAATGGAAATGGTGAATTGCGTATTGTTGTGGCCTTGGAGGGTTACATGCTTGGTTATGGCTTGCGTTGGTTGTGTGGAAGTGGGCGAGAAGTCTCACTATAAAAGGTGAACGGGATGGGCGGGAAGTCCCACCGTTTTGGGTTGTCAGGTAGTGGGCGGGAAGTCCTGCTAGCTGAAGATGGAGTGAACGAGTTGGGCGGGAAGTCCCACCGTTATGGTTGTTTGTTGTGTGTTGCTTTGCATAGATGGAATTTGTTGTGGAAATGTGAAATGGTTGAATTGGCTTCCTTGTGTGGCATGATTGATGGGGCTTCCTTGTGTGGCATGTTTGGCTCATGGCATGATTGTTTGGCTTTCCCTGGGTTTACTTGGTTTGGGTGAAATGGCTTGGTAAGGGTGTGTTTGGCTTATGGTAATGGATGCACTTGTGATTATTTTATATAAACTGTTTTATATAAATGTGCTAATAGTTTTATCCTAGTGGCGTGTGTAGGGAAGTCATTTGGGAAAAACCTACTGAGTAGTTGTACTCACCCCCTGCTTTGGCACTTTGGTGTCTTTGCAGATGTCGTGTACCGGGATACAGGTAAGGTAAGGCATCTCATTGCTAGTGGTTCGCGGTGATGCTTGTGATGTGTTGGTGGAGCTTGGAGCTTGGAGCTTGGTGTGGAGCTGTGGTGGTGTCATGGCTCGTGGTGTTTTGCTGTTTAGTTTCCGCTTTGTACTCTGATGTTTGGTGGACATGTCTAGTTGAACGGTTTTGGGGTATGTGATGGCATTGTTAGTATCGTATGGTTGGGTTTGATAGTGCATGCATCTTTCATTGTTGGTTGGTTGAGTTGGTTGAGTTGGTTGATTTGGGTGATCTCCTTAAGGGCAAAGCGTTCCCCACTATTCCTTGAAGCCCTCGGCATTTATTGTCAGCCTTTGGCACCTTGGGAACGTCTCTTAAGTCCATGTAACCATCATCGCCTCCTCAAGCCAATGAGGTAGGGGCGGGGTGTTACAAGTGGTATCAGTTTGTTCGGTCCTTAGCTTTCAAGTGAGAGCAGTTGTTCAATCCTTGGTGCTGATCATCGGTCTTGGTGTTGACATTCGTTCTTAGCCTGTTCCTCGAGTCGGGATGGTAGCAAGGCGTAGGAATGTCAGAACTTGAAATGTATAGCATAAAAGGACGTAGCTAACCCTTTTATACTGAACTTCAAGTTACCAGGGAGTTGGGTACATAAGTGGTTGGAGACACTTATAGACATTGGATATCTCATTGTCGTGGGTGTAGCCAATGAGATGAGCATGGCATGCATGGTAGAAATGACTTCCCTCTAGGATGCATATTTCATTGGGCATAAAGATTTATGGGCTGAATGGAGAAATGGTTTTTCAAATGTGTGAAATTGTAATGTGAATAAATTTGGTATTTTGAAAATGGTTTGGTTTTCAAAAATGGTGAAACATGGAAAATGTGGAAAAGGTGGAAAGCCTCGTTGTGATAGTGTTGTGTAATGCGATTTGAAATGGGAATTATTGATGTCTACGGAAGTGAGATTCATGGTTATTTGTTTTCTATTTATAAAAATGGCACCGGGTAGGCGTCGTAGAGACCAACCGGAAGTGGCCGATGAGAACGTGGTTGCATCTGAGCCCTAGGTGAACCAACAATTAGTCCAGAGCATAGTGCAAAAGCTATGGGAAGTATGAATAGAGCAAAAGAGCCAAAGCATGTTAATTATGTGGCTCAATTTCAAAGGCAGGATCCACCCGTCTTTAGGGGTGATTCGGACCCGAAAAGGGCAGAGGCGTGGCTGTCCAGAATGGACAGAATTTTCGAATTCTTGGGGATGTCGGTAGAGCTGAAAGTAAGGCTAGCAACGTATAAGCTAGAGGATCTTGCTCTTCAGTGGTGGGACTTGGTAGTCCAAGCGGGGACGGACCAAGGTATGACGTGGGAAGGCTTTGAGGAATTGTTTAATAAACAATTCTACCCACATACGTTCAGAATTCAGCGCACAACTGATTTCTTCAGTCTGAAGCAAGAGCATATGTCTGTGACGGAATATGCAGCTAAGTTTATGAGCTTAGTGTGGTTTGCACCTGAGGTGGCGGGTAGCACGTCGTTGAAGGCAAGGATCTTCGAAGCGGGGTTAAGGCAAGAGATCCGTTCAAAAATAGCAGTGTTGTGTATTGGTGATTACACAGAGATGGTGAATCGAGCATCGGTGGCTGAGCGGGATCTGTTGGGAGCTCCAGGCGGAGGAAGCATGGTAGTACCCATGGGAAATAGTGGGAACTCTAACACTGGGTTCAAGCGGAGGAGGGACACTTACCCAGGGCGGGAGTATGACACATAATCTGACGGCAGGATCGGTAAATCTTCCTTCGAAGCCCCAGAGCAAGACAGGATGTTTTCAGTGTGGCTCTACGGCACACATCAAGCGGGACTGTACGGCACAACCTCGAGCATGTCACGATTGTAAGCAGATGGGGCATCTGCAACGTTATTGTCGGGATGCTCCAAGGTCGGGTGCGCGACACTCCTCAAGGATCGCAAACGTCGTATGCATCGACGGGATGGGGACAGCAGCACACCCCTCGTCAGCAGAGCAAAGCCAGTTATGGTGATTCTCGAAACACCACAACTCCTCAGCAGGGCAATAAAGACCAGAGTGTGGCAACCAATGCGTTGTTCGGAGCCGAGCAGGTTGTGGTGGATGATCAGTCGGGACCATCCATGGTGCGAGGTACTATTCTTTTAAATTCTACCTTGATGCAAGTGCTGTTTGATTCGGGTGTCTCACACTCTTTTATTGTTGCACGTGTGGTTGAGTTGCTGGGTTTAAGGGTAGAAATGATGTCTTCGGTTTTGAAACTTCAAACTTCTCTGGGTCAAAGAGAGTGTCGAGTCTTCTTGTGTAGAGCATGTTGTATCGTTGTGGGCGAGGTTGAGCTAATGTGGAATTTCTCAGTGCTTGAGATGGATGGGTATGATGTAATCCTGGGAATGGATTGGCTGGTGGCATTTAAGGCCCGCATCGACTGTAATGCGCGGACAGTGGCTTTTACGACACACGATGGCGTTAGACATCTCTTTAGAGGAGAGAGGCATGAAAGGCAGGGTGCAACGAGTTTGTTGGCACCAGCAGTGGGCACGTTATCATATCAGTTGGCGGTGTTGTTGTTGGAATCGGTAGAGGGTGTTGAGCAGAGTGTTCTTCCGGCAGTGGTGGATCAGTTTATGGGTGTTTTTCCCGAAGAATTCTCTGAGTTACCTCCCGTAAGAGAAGTGGAGTTTACGATTGATCTCCTTCCGGGGACCAATCCTATCTCACTTCCGTCTTACCGGATGGCACCTACTGAATTGCGGGAATTGAAAGTCCAGTTGGAAGAGTTAGAAAACAAAGGGTTTATCCGGCCTAGCACGTCTCCGTGGGCAGCGCCGGTGTTGTTTGTGAAAAAGGCGGATGGAACTTTGAGGCTCTGTGTTGATTATCGTCGACTTAACCAAGTTACGATAAAGAACAGATATCTACTTCCACGAATTGATGATTTGTTCGACCAGTTGAGGGGGGAGCCCAGTGGTTCTCCAAGATCGACCTGAGGTCGGGATATCATCAATTGCAGGTGAGGAAAGACGATATTCCTAAAACAGCTTTCAGAAGTAGATATGACCATTATGAATATGTGGTTATGCCCTTTGGTCTAACGAATGTGTCAGCGGTGTTCATGGCATTGATGAATCGGATATTTCAGAGATATCTGGATTCATTTGTGGTGGTGTTTGTAGATGATATTATGGTGTATTCAACGACAAGGGTGGAGCATGAGCAGCACTTGGCGACAGTGTTGGGGATCTTGAGGGAAAATCGGTTGTATGCCAAATTGTCAAAGTGTGACTTTTGGATATAAGAAGTCCGTTTTCTGGGCTATGTGATTTCTGAAAGGGGTATTTCAGTGGATCCGGAAAAGATAGAGGCAGTTATCTCATGGCAACCACCAAAGAATGTGTTTGAGGTACGGAGTTTCCTCAGTCTAGCTGGGTATTATCGGCGTTTTGTTCGTGATTTTTCACGTTTGGCTTCACTGATGACAGCTTTGACAAGAAAGAATGTTCCATTCCAGTGGAATGAACAGTGTCAACAGTGTTTCGAAGAGCTAAAGGGTCACCTTACATCAGCACAAATCTTGGTTTTTCCAGAACCAGGAAGAGGGTACGTGGTGTATTGCGATGCATCGGGATCAAGGTTGGGGTGCGTTCTCATGCAAGGGAATCATGTGGTTGTGTATGGCTCACGACAGTTGAGGGTGCATGAGAAGAACTACCCAACTCATGATTTGGAATTAGCAGCAGTGGTCCATGCTTTGAAAGTGTGGCGTCATTATCTCTTCGGTGAGAAATTCAGAGTATATACAGATCATAAGAGCTTGAAGCACATTTTCTCACAAAGGGATTTGAACTTGAGGCAAAGGAGATGGATGGTGTTGGAGTCTGCATCCCACATCGGACTTAAGGTCCGGTGTGGTCTTTAATATTCATTATAAATTAACCTCAGGGGCTCTTTTAGAGTGAATACCTTGGGGGTTTGATTTCTCCTTTTTCCCATTCTACATGGTATTAGAGGGAAATTAATCCCGACCCCCCTTCCATCTATTTTTTTTCTATTCCGCTCTAGGGTTTAATATTTTTTTTCCTCCTCGTGGGGTTGGCGGCGGCCGCCCAAGTAGGGCTAGGCTTATTTTTCAGCCGCCGCCCCTCCAGGAGCGTTTCTCAGGCGGCACCTCTGCTGGATCCCCTTCTCTCCCGGCGCCGCCTCCTTCCCTGCGGCTTTTCCCGGCAGCCCGCCTCCTGCGGTCCTACTCCTTGCGCGACTCCCTGTGCGCGTCTCCCTGGTGCGCTCAACGGAGGACGACGCCCTCTCCCGCGGCAACCTCCCTGCTTCGGATCTCCTCTTCCGGCGAATCCCTCCTCCGCTGCGCCGCACTCCGGCGTCCCGATCCTGGCCCCGCCTTCCGCAGCGGCGCCCTTCCCGGCGGCGACTCTCGCGGCACAGTCCATTCCCGGCGACGCTCTCCCGCGGCGGTTTTCCCCAACGGCGCTCCTCCCGTTGCGGCTTTTCCCGGCAGGATTCCACCCAGCGCGCGACGACCCGCCTCCTGTCTCCCACGCGACTCCCGCACGAACCGCCCTCCGCGGTCCTCCTGTGCGCGCAGCACGGCCCGACGCCTCTCTTCAAGCCAGCGTCTCCGGCTCCCAGTTACTCCCAGCGCCGGCGGCCTTCCTTCGCCCAGCGGCCTCCCTTCACCAGCGGCCTCCCTTCCCCGGCGGTCGGTCTGCTGCTGTCCGGCGACTCCTTCCGCCCTCTCACGCGGCTCTCTTCCGGCGGATCTCCCCCTGCCGGCATCTCTTTGCGCCTCTCCTGCGGTTTCCGGTTTTGTCCGGCCCGCCTCTCCCTGCCCTAGCAGATCGGCCCGCCTTCGTCAAAGCGGCTCTCCGACGTCTGCCCCTCTCCGTCCGGCTGCTCCCTTCCCGGCGGATCCTTCGCGCCGGCGCCCGCCCGTCCGGTTACTTCCCTTCCAGAACCGGTTCCCTCCTGGCGAACCGGTCCAGGCTGCTCCCTCCATGCCGGCCTCTTCCTGCTTCCTGCGGCATTCCCGCCTCAATCGCCGGCCTCCTCTTGCGGATTTTCCGGCGCTTCGACGACCGGCACCGCCATTGCGGATTTCCCGGCGCTTCGACGACCGGCACCGCCATTGCGGATTTCCTGACGCTTCGACGATCGGCACCGCCATTGCGGCTTCCTCGGCACTTTGACGACCGGCCCTCCCGAGCGGATTTCTCGGCGCTTTGACGATCGGCCCGACATTACGGATTTCCCGGCGCTTTGACGACCGGCCCGTAGTGCAGACTTTCCCGATGCTCTGACGACCGACCTGTCAGTGTGGATTTCCCGGCGCTCTGATGTCCGGCCCCGCACTTTTCCGACGATGACCCATCCTTTTTTTTTCCAGCGGCATCACATTACCATCTTGAGGGGGAGCAGCATCAACAACGATTTTATTATTTTCGTTTCTTCTGTTTTTTTTTTGTCTTGTCTTTGTCATCAAGCTAGGCATGTCTAGCTTGAGGGGGAGTGTTAGCGTCTGTTTTGTTGCTTTCTTTTCATTATGTGTCCAAGTTAGGTACACCTAGCTTGAGGGGGAGTGTTGGAGTCTGCATCCCACATCGGACTTAAGATCCGATGTGGTCTTTAATATTCATTATAAATTAACCTCAGGGGCTCTTTTAGAGTGAATACCTTGGGGGTTTGGTTTCTCCTTTTTCCCATTCTACAGATGGAATATCTCCAGATGTTTGATTTTGACTTAATGTACACACTGGGTAAGGGAAATTCGGTGGCGGATGCATTAAGTAGAAAATCATATGCTCAGGTGGTGAAACAGGCATCGGACCAGTGGCAGTTGATGTCGGTTATAAATGACATGCAGTTGGAATGTGAGGACCAGGGCGATAGAGCGGTCTTCTTTCTGGTCTTGTTGATTCCTAACTTGGTTACACTGGTTAAAGAGGCGCAGATATCTAATTCTGAGTGTGTGACCATGAGGTCGAAACTCAATGGTGGGAAGACCATTGAGGGTTAGCAACTGAATGGAGATTCAGTTTTGTGTTTTCGAAATCGGATAGTTTTACCAGTTGCTTGTCAGGAGGATCTTCTTAGGGCGTATCACCATTCCAGGTGGGTTGTTCATCCTGGAATTCAGAAAATGTATAAAGCGTTGAAAGTGCAGTTTTGGTGGGCTGGTATGAAAAGAAGTGTGGCTGAGTTTGTTTCGAGATGCTTGACTTGCCAGCAGGTCAAGGCAGAGCATCAGAGGCCAGCGGGAATGTTGCAGTCTTTACCAATCCCTGTTTGGAAGTGGGAGCAAATAGCGATAGATTTTGTCACAGGTCTCCCAAGAACGGTCAGGAAGCACGATGTCATTTGGGTGATAGTGGATCGGCTAACGAAGTCGGCCCATTTCATCCCAATTCGTGAATCTCATACGGTGGAGGATCTGTCCAAAATCTATATCTGGGAGGTGATAAAGAGGCATGGTGTTCCAGTTTCGATTGTATCAGATAGAGATCCGAGGTTTACATCTCGTTTTTGAAAATCCTTGCAGCAAGCCCTTGGCACACAATTGACTATGAGCACGGCATATCACCCTCAGACGGATGGTCAATCCGAGAGGACGATACAAACTTTGGAGGATATGTTGCGGGCTTGTGTCATGGATTTTGGTGGCTCGTGGGAGGAGCACTTGTCGTTGGTTGAGTTCTCGTACAATAACAGTTATCGGACATCCATACATATGGCTCCGTTTGAAGCGTTGTATGGGCGGCTGTGTCGTTCTCCACTATGCTAGGTGGAAACAGGTGAGTCCTCAATGGTTGGACCGAGCCTTGTTCAGGAGACTATAGAGAAGATCGGGTTAATCAGGAAGAGAATGGAGACGGCTCAGGGTCGTCAGAAATCGTATGCGGATCATCGTCGACGGTCGTTGTCGTTCGAGGTGAGTGATCATGTTTTCTTGAGGATCTCTCCTAGGTTGGGACATCGTCGGTTTGGGAAGCAGGGAAAGTTATCTCCGAGGTATATTGGACCTTTTGAGATTCTTGAGCGGGTTGGTGAGGTGGCTTATCGTTTGGCTTTTCCATCTAGGTTCAGTGCGGTGCACAATGTGTTTCATGTGTCGCAGTTGAAGAAGTATCAGCCGGATCTGGGCCACGTTATTCGATGGGATCATGTTGAGCTAGAGTCGGATGCTTCGTTGGTGCACGTGCCACTGCGGATTGTGGATAGGCAAGAGAAAGTCTTGCGAGGTAAAAACATCGGTCTGGTTCAGGTTTTGTGGCAGCATGGCCAGATCCAAGAGGAGATTTGGGAGCGGGAGAAAGAGATGGTCGAGCAATGGCCCGAGCTCTTTCGACAAAGGGTGGGTTCATTACTTTCCGAGGACGGAAAGTCCAATGGTGGGGAGAATGTAGCACCCCCGGTTTGAGGTATGTAGACTTTGTTTATGCTTCTTTATGTGTTTAAAGTGCATGGGATGAGTTGGGAAGAGGTTGGGGGAGTTTGGAATGGTTTTGAATAAGTTTAGAGTCTTTTCTTAGGGAGCACGGTTTGAGCACGGTTTGAGGAAACCGTGCGGGTTCTCCAGGAAACCGTGCAGGGGGAGACAGTAGGCTTCGCACGGCCTACGCACAGTTTGTCAAACCATGCAAGGCAACCGTGCGGACCCCTCATCTCGAGGCAGTAGCGTGCACACGATTTGTCAAACCGTGCGGGCTAACCGTGCGGCCACTTAAAAATAGGGTTTTAAAACCCGGGTTCACTCGGGCTTGCCTCATTCCTCTCCAAACCCTCTCCCACTCGATCCTCACTCGGGATTTTGGGTTCTCAGAGGTTGAAGGTGATCTCCCACTCGTTTTGGAAGCGTTTTGAAGAGGTTTCTTGGTGGATTGAAGGTGGTTTCTCCCAGGTAAGTCTCTCCTCTTGGGTTCTTTGTGTTTTCCTCTAGATCTACATCTCCCTCTCTCTTGATTTTCTAGATCTACACCCGTTGTGTGTAGATATAGGGTTGTGGTTGCCTTGGATGTTAATTTTAAAGCTTATGGATGTTAGGGAAGGGGATTTAGAGAGGTTTCGGTGGTGCGTTCGCCAGTTTTGAAGAGTAATTGCTTGTAGATCGATTTCGCCGAAACCCTAAAGGTAGGTGGCTTCTCTCTCGACTCCACTTGGTTAGAACTAATGGTTTTGATTGCAATTAATTTCTGTTGCTTAAAATTAATTGTGTTGTTGATGTGCGAAATTGGATGGCAATCCCTTTGGGGATGGTTTGGGGATTTTTGGGAAAAAGGGCTTGTGGCGAAATGCTCTTGATGTGATTTTAAAATGGGATTTTAAAATGAGTTGTTTTGTTGGTTTGATTAAGATGATTTGAGAAAAAGATTTCCAATAAAAAGGGTTGTTTTATTGAAATGTGGTTTGGTATGGAAAATGATTGAAGGGTGTTTTCAATAAATGTTTGGTTTATTGAAGTGGATTGACATGTAATGGAAATGGTGAATCGCGTATTGTTGTGGCCTTGGAGGGTTACATGCTTGGTTATGGTTTGTGTTGGTTGTGTGGAAGTGGGCGAGAAGTCTCACTATAAAAGGTGAACGGGATGGGCGGGAAGTCCCACCATTTTGGGTTGTCAGGTAGTGGGCGGGAAGTCCTGCTAACTGAAGATGGGGTGAACGAGTTGGGCGGGAAGTCCCACCGTTATGGTTGCTTTGTTGTGTGTTGCTTTGCATAGATGGAATTTGTTGTGGAAATGTGAAATGGTTGAATTGGCTTCCTTGCGTGGCATGATTGATGGGGCTTCCTTGTGTGGCATGTTTGGCTCATGGCATGATTGTTTGGCTTTCCCTAGGTTTACTTGGTTTGGGTGAAATGGCTTGGTAAGGGTGTGTTTGACTTATGGTAATGGATGCACTTGTGATTATTTTATATAAACTGTTTTATATAAATGTGCTAACGGTTTTATCCTAGTGGCGTGTGTAGGGAAGTCATTTGGGGAAAACCTACTGAGTAGTTGTACTCACCCCCTGCTTTGGCACTTCGGTGTCTTTGCAGATGTCGTGTACCGGGATACAGGTAAAGGTAAGGTGTCTCATTGCTAGTGGTTCGCGGTGATGCTTGTGATGTGTTGGTGGAGCTTGGAGCTTGGACCTTGGAGCTTGGTGTGGAGCTGTGGTGGTGTCATGGCTCGTGGTGTTTTGTTGTTTAGTTTCCGCTTAATACTCTGATGTTTGGTGGACATGTCTAGTTGAACGGTTTTGGGGTATGTGATGGCATTGTTAGTATCATATGGTTGGGTTTGATAGTGCATGCATCTTTCGTTGTTGGTTGGTTGAGTTGGGTGATCTCCTTAAGGGCAAAGCGTTCCCCACTGTTCCTTGAAGCCCTCGGCATCACCTTGGGAACGTCGCTTAAGACCAAGTAACTCTCACCGCCTCCTCAAGCCAATGAGGTAAGGACGGGGTGTTACAGTAGAGCTATCAGTTGGAAGAGTTCCAAACAAGCAACCATAGCGGACTCAACAATAAAGGCAGAGTACATTATTGCATCAGATATTGCAAAGGAAGCTGTTTGGATCAAGAATTTCATCACTAAACCTGGGGTGGTTCCTACCATTAAGGGAGCGATTGAGCTTTACTATGACAATAATGAAGTTATTGCTCAAGTTAAGGAACCATGGTCTCACCAAAGGATCAAACACATCCTTCACAAATAAAATCTCATTTAAGGGATCATTGAGAGGGGGAATGTAAAGATCTTTTGGGTGGTTGCAGACAAAAATGTATAAGATCCTTTGAAAAAACCATTACCGCAACAAAAGCATGAGGGTCATGTTGAATCTCTTGGTATTAGATACATGAGAGATTGAATGTAATGGTTGTAAAATATATCATGGTTTTATAATAAATGAAATCTCCATTTATCATTTTCATTCATGTATGATTCAGTTATATTACATGAATAGTGGAATGATAACATCCCCTCAAAGTAAGAATTTGAGTTGTCCCTAATCGATGATAATCACAGAGTATTCTAGGTTGTGATGATATGTTAAGATTAACATAAGTAGAATCTTGTATTCAATACAAAGAGTTGTATGTGATACAAAGAATGTACTTGTGAGAGAATAAGTTGAGACTTATTATCTGGGTTGGTGTGCTAAAGTATATCACATGGAATATCAAACGGTCGTTGATATACATAGGGGTGTGTGTGCTTATTATGAAACCTCATTACGTAAGGTTGGTGACATACCTAGCATAAGAATCTTTATAATTTGATATCTTTCTTACGTAGGCCTTGAGGTTTAGCTAATCAAGGGTGGTTGGGTATGTTACCGATCATGTTGTCGGTCGGAGTTTAACAAAGATGGGATTTGTCCACTTGTATAACAAGAAAAGAAATTTGATCCCTTGATTGAATTAGATAGAGGAAATTCATGGTCATGCTTAGTTGAGTGACATGTGATGTGCTCAACTACTTGGATGAATGACATGTGATGTATTCATTCATATTGGTCAGCCTATTTTGGAAAATCATGAATGTATGAGATGACCTATAATAGATTGACATGTTCCATGTCTAGTGGTCACTCGATGTCATGGACAAAGGGATTATATAAGTATAAATACGATGTATATGATAAGTCTTATGGTAGACATGTTCATATAGAGATATGCTCTTTGTAGGTTGAGTAGCAGTGATGTTTTGCTAGAAGCTGCTTTTTGTTTGTTGTCAACGTTGTAAAGGTCCTTACAGTCATACAGTTAGGCCTTGGAATAAAGATTAAATTTTAGATAAAATATTTGTTTCAAAATGAAAAGAGTTTGATAAACCGTATCCAAACGAATTTAAATGGATTCACAAAGATTTGGGGAGTTTTGCATAAAGTCCTTATAGGATTTTGATGCAACTGAAAAATTGTTGGATATGCACTAAAATAGTTCAATTGTATTATACGATTGAATTATATCATAAGCCAAGATATGCATGTGATGGCATATCACAGGCTATGATATGGACATATCATTAAGGGCATGAAATGCCTCTATCGTAGCGTGATGGGTTTATGATATGGGATATTGGGAACAAGGCTACTGCCACATTTTCCGTGTGAGTTTTCTTCATTTATGAATAATTGGGGTGATTCATTTATGGCGTTACAAATCATTGAAACGTTCAACGATCATTAACACCAACAGACATATGTTTTTGAGTAACGCATGTTGGCTACCAAGCGTTGGCAACCGATGCTTAACCTCCTCAATGAATGAAGGGGGTCTAAATAAGGATGCGATCCTCCTGTGAGTGGTTTGTACAACTGTCTTGCTAAAGTCGAAGCTCTTTTCACGCCTAGATCTCTATTTTTCTTTGTTGAAGAAGGTGCTAGCACACCTTTTGGAGTTCGTAAGGTCCTCTCGTAGCGTATGAGTATTCTAGTGGATGGTGTATTACTTGTGGAAGCGAGAGTTGGTCAGTTGTCATTGAGTGATCTTCTTCAAGCATACTCCATCGAGGTGATGGTGCTCACCGGTGTTAAGGTACCCCTGTTTTATTTATGTTCTTCATTGCATGTTGATTCGGTGATGATAAACTAGACATTCAAAAGGGTTTCTCCCACTGCGCTGGACATTAGATGATCCTACAAAATCCATCAACATGTCGATTGATGAGTTTAATCGTACATCAATCATACGATTTGCGATGCACCAGAAGCACATTGGAATTGAACTCGAGTCAAAGTGGACTGATCGTGAACCGAATTGAATCACGACAGATAGAGCATGATTTGAAATAGGTCAAATTGGTTTTGAGATCAAATGGTCATACCTATTTGAGAATATATACAATTTGTGACATTCAAAATAGGTATATATCCTTATCCAAAAGAATGATATTTTATCTTAAGATGCACCCGCAAACCTAAAAAGACATATATAAAGATCATTTCAATATCATCTAAACATTCACAATCCTCTCACAGTAGTATGGATTAGCTGAAGGTTCTGGGCGCAGCGGAAACGTGGTTGGGACAGGACCCAATTTGATTTTTACAATGATCAATGATTATTCCAAGATCAATAAGACGATAAACGTCAGTCTCCACGGAATATAATGAAAGATTTAGATAAAGAAGAAAGAGGCCCGAAACCTTTAGAGAAGATTTTGCACATCATATTTATAATTAATTTTGTAGTAAGATAAAATGAGATGACCCGGAACCCCCAAGGTGTACTTTCTAAAGGAGTCATTGGGTTTCTTTTATAATGAATAATTAATACCACACCGGACCTCAAGTACGATGTGGGATACAGACTCCAACACTCCCCCTCAAGTTAGGTTCAAGCTAGGTGAACCTAGCTTGGACACATAAAGAAAAAAAAAATCAAACCAATGAAGACAAAGCAATCAACAGACTGCAAACACTCCCCCTCAAGCTGGACATACCCAGCTTGACGACAAAACAAGACAAAGCAGAATAAAAGATAAAGCTGCACGGCTGTTGCTCCCCCTCACGATCGAAGCTCCCCCGCAAGATGATGGATGGATGATGTCGCGGACGCAGCAGATGAACCACTCAGACCGGCCGATTGACGGAGCGCCAAGAATGCCGCACTTGTCACGAACTAGCCCAGTTACCCTGGTAACCCAATAACCAAGTCGGCCCTAACATAGCCCGAAGGGCATTCCCGATCCCCACGGGTCGGCGACTAGCACCTAGCATCGTACAACATACAAGTGGGAACGATTTTTGCCACAAAAATGCGGAAGCAAAAGAGACAAGACTGCATGCATAACAAAAGAAACTCCACCGGGAGTGATGTACCAGAAAACAATTTGGCATAAAAAGCCCAAAGTACTACAACCCAAGTACTAAAAATGGGAAAAACAGCCCCAAGGTCCCTAAGAACACTACTCACCAAGACCAAAGTTCAGCAGCTGGAATCACCTCTCAGAGATCCCTTCCCTTTGCTCGAACCTAGAAGAAGAAAATCTACAAACACCCGAAGGCAAAAGTAAGGTGTGAGCCTAAGCCAGTAGGATACCACCAAAGATTCCGTAACAGATGTCAAATATAGATTATCCAAAGAAAAGCTTTCAATTTTCAAATAAACAGGTTTTGCAATTCAAAAGCATATTTAAACAAAACATGCTATACATTTTTAAATGATAGAAATAAATATCTTAAGCAAAAGCTTTACAAATGATGGAATATTTCTAAAACAATGGCTTAAGTAAAACATTTATATAAAACAGTTTATATAAATTCAGCAGGCATGTAAAGCAGTTCATAAGCATTGGCATACATTTATATCTCAAATATAAATAAACAAGCGAGCAACATAGTCATCTGTCAAAAGGTACGATAGTATTAACCAGTTATAGGATTCCGCACTCTCTATGTGAACTCAGCAAAATGTGTACACACGTCCCTATGACACTGGCCAAAGGAGACTCGTCACCAACCCGTCTGGGATGTGACCCGCTGCATGTATGTTTTAAAACGTTGTCGTAGCGTAGAGTGTATCCAAATAACTCACTAACTACCTAAGGCTTGCATGAGCTCTTAAATGATGGGCGAACTATTTTAAGAATGCTTAAAATACGATCAATCTCATTCTCCCATTTCAAAAAGTGTCAATTTCATTCCATTTAAAACCAAAACAGGTTTTATTCAAAACATGTCTTTCCATAAGATAAAACCAATGGGTTTCTATCAAATCCTTTTTAAGCCATTTTCATAAGTTTGAAATCCATTCAAAACCAATTCCATCATTACACAATTCATTTCACAATTAAATTCAACAATTTAATTGAAATCATTTCCATCAAATCCACAATTTAAATTAAACAATTTAAATCGGCCAATTTCCATAAACACACTCAATTCAAGGGAATTGGGGTTTTCCCAAATTTCTATGCCAAAGCCATTTCAAATATCTCAATTCAATGGAATCGAGTTTTTATCAATTAATTGAAAGCAAATTTGAGCAATTGAATTTAAATCAACAATTGAAATAAATCAAGCAAATACAACGATAAACAATTTGGCAAGTCGGGACGGAACCACCTACCTCAATTTATTGACGGGAGTTAGCCCAACGAGAAACCCCAAAAACCGAGCGGCACAACAACGTCGATCAAAAACTGGATCCAAATCCTTAAAACCAAAATTAAGATCAAAGGAATCAAGATCTTGCAAAACTAGATCTAGATTCACAATCCTAGATCTATACCCCAACTCATAGGTTTAGATCCATGGAAGCAAAGGAAATCTCCCATGAAAGGATCAAGGAAAGATAGAGGAAAAAAACGAGAAACACAACGGGATGAAATCCACTTACCAGGAGGAGAGCGGATCTTCAATCCGAGCCTTCAATCTCGAAGAAAGATGTTCGGATCGCCTTGGAATCTCTCTAGGAAGCTTTGGAAAGACCTAAAATGAGTCAAGCCCGAGGCAAGGTCGAAATTATGGAAGTCCCGGGGGTTCGGGTGGTTTTAAAAGAAAAAATCAGAATTAAAAACCGCGCGCATGGTTTACCTGGGCAGAGGCGCACGGTTTATCAAACCGTGCGGACCTCACTGTCCATAGATACACGGTCCGCACGGTTTGGTTGCACGGTTTGTCAAACCGTGCGCACACCGTGCGTACCTCTCTGTCCAGTGCTGCTTGGTTGGCACGGTTTGATCGCACGGTTTGTCAAACCGTGCGCAAACCGTGCACAAGTCATTGCCCTTCTGTTTTACTTAAAAGTTCACTCAAACGCACCCCCAAGTCACTACTCCAAAACAGAGGTGCTAAGAAACATCAAAAGTACCTGGAAACGTAACGTGATGTTACAGCACTAGTAGGGTCGGTCGATGAAACGCCGGGAAATCCATACTAGCACCAGGAAAACCGCACTTGAGGGGTCGGCGACGGGAGGCGGGGATTCCGCAGGAGGGGCCGGAGATCCGGATCTGGAAGCAGGGCAGCCGCTTGGAGGAGGTCGGTATCGAAATACCAGATGATGAGATTCGCCGGAGTGGAGCAGATGAATCTGACCGGAGGGAGGGCTGACTTGCAGGAGGAGGCCGGCAAGGAGGGAGCAGCGGACGGGGAACCTGGTCTGTCGGGAGTCTCGCACAGGTGGAGCAGCAGGCCGGTACGATGCCGCTCGGGATATGTCGCGACGGGAGGCGGAGGCGCCGTGACGGAAGGCGGGCCGACGATAGGCGCAGGGAGCCGGGAAACGTAGGGCAACAACAATCTGCTGGGATGGGGCCGTTGCGCTAGAGCGAGCCACCGGATAGAGGCCAACTGGGAGAGAACCGTCGGGAAAGAGGAGATCCAGCAGGGGAACCGCGTCTGGAAAAGGGGTCGTCTGGGCTGGCGCACTGGATCTGGACGGCGGGAGAGAGCGTTGGGAAGAAGCCGCGAGGGAGGGCTGCTACGCATGAGGCCGATCACGTGTGGGAAGAAAGGAGTCGTCGTCGTCGTGTGAAGAGGAAGCGGGGAGGGGCAGGCCGTCGCTGCAAATCCGTCGCGCAGGAACGGACTGGAGGCGGGCTGCCGGAAAGAGCCGCAGCAGGCGAGATCGGGAGGCTGGGATCCGTCGCGCGCACAAGGGCGGAGCCGTCGCACGGGGTCGGCCGGAAACCTGCGCTGGATCACGAGCGGAGGTCGTGCGCAAGGAGCCGCGGAAAAAGGCGGGCCTGTAGTCGCGACGGGAAGGGCGCCGGGAGCCGTGACGGACAGCGGGAGGAGGGCGCCGAGAGCCGTGACGGACAGCGGGAGGAGGGCGACGGGAGAAGCGAGCAACCGCGTCGGGGGAGCCATCTAGAGGAGAGTCGGGCCGAGGGAGGGACGCTGCGAGAGGAGCGCCAGGGATAATCGTCGCAGGAGTGCGTCGCGGGGTTGCGTCACGAAATGGAGTGCGTCACCGGAATGGAGTGCGTCGCGGAAGACGGCCGGGAACCCAAGCGGGATCGCGAGCGGGGGTCGCGCACAGGGAGCGTCGGGAGGGACGGGAACAGCGGGACGGCGCGAAGGAGCGCCGACTGCTGGAGGGGAAGGAGTGTCGGCTGCTGGAGGACCGACACGCGAGAGCTGTGCAGGAAGGCCGTCGCGCAGAACTGGGTCGTGCGCGATGGGAGAGGCGGGAGGCGGCAGTCACCGGGATTATGGTCGGCCAGGGAACCCGCGCTGGATTCGTCGGGAGGGACGCCGGGATCGCCGGGAGAGAGCGTCGGGAAGAAGCCGCGAGGGAGGGCTGCGGCACATGAGACCGATCACGTGCGGGAAGAAGGCAGGGGCAGGACTGCGCAGGGAGGCCAGGCCGTCGCGCGGAGTTAACCCGCTGGGAAGGGTGGAACGCGGCAGGGAAGAGAGGCCGCCTGATGGAGGCGGGGTCGATCCCACGGAGACGACGCCGGAGGGAGCGGCGGAGGGTGGGGGCGACCCATTCTGAGAGTCGTCGCCCCAGCACGAGAAAAAAAAATAGAAACCCTAAATGGAAGATAAAAAAAAATATGAGGGAGGGATCGGGTTCAATCAAACCTCCTCTGATACCATGTAGTAAGATAAAATGAGGTGACCTGGAACCCCCAAGGTGTACTCTCTAAAGGAGCCCTTGGGGTTCTTTTATAATGAATAATTAAGACCACACCAGACCTCAAGTCCAATGTAGGATACAGACTCCAACAAATTTAATTAATTTCATAAAGAAAAATAATACATGGATCTTTGGTATTTTTCTTCGTTGATGATGTTGATCGTCCGGAATGACCCTTCCGGATTATCTTGTTGCGCTTGTAAGGATCCAAACTAGAATCCCTCTAGCGGTGATCCACACGTGCTCCGATGACCTCCGATCGACACCGCTCATTCTCCGGGTGCTAGCACGGCGAATCGAGTGTTTTTTGTCGGTCGTTTTTGATCGCCTGTTCTTCGGCCTTGAAAAACGTCTCTCGTTCATTGATAAAACACTATTTTGTTGAATATTTTATTGATAGTAAATGATATAATTTCCCCACATTGTGCTAAATATGTTTATTTATAAAATATTTGAGATTTGATCATTCATTTGAAAATTTGGTGAAAATTCCAGTTTTACCCTTTATAGTGCACTGTAGTATTTCGAAGATAAATATTTTTATATTTATTATTTTAATTTGAAATTTTGTAACAATGTTTCTAACTTAATTTTCTACAACTTTCATTCAGGACACTAGAGCTAAAAAGGGCATTTGGATGGAGTAAATGGGACATTAATCCAATGGTGGGCTGGACTCGGCAGAATGGACATGGGTTCTGTATTTGGGCCATATCTTCTTCATCCGGTCTTGGATTAAGCCCATATTTTGAGAGGAGCTCGGGGATTCCTTTTCCCACAAATCATCCTTCTGGAAGGAGAGCTGGTTCACGCGTTTTCGAGGTCAAATGGGCGGTGCAAGTTGTATTAAAATATTTGGCCGAGATTTCCCATTCACACTTGAAACCTCTTTAAACCTAGTCTTCCCTCCACTCTATAAATTGGAGTTTTTATCATTTGGAGGGGTTGGGACGTGCTTTGGGAAGTTGAGGGCAGAGGAGAAGTGGATCCACTCCAATTCTCCAACCATTTCAATAAGGGTAGCTCTTGAAGCAAGGATCCCTTCGACGAAGCCTTCTTCTTCTCCTTCATGTTGTAATGATTTTGTTTGTGTAATAAACTTCTTTGTTCTTCTTTTATTTCTTCTCTTTTCTTCTGTTTTGTTTAAATTTCTTCTTCTCTTAATCTTCCTCTTTGGGCTGGAATTCTTGAGTAGAAGCGTTATTGGGTTATACCCATTATAAACCTTTGCACATGCAAAACGCTTCTACAATGATTACGCCACTCATGGAAGAGTAGTCTTTTAGTAATCGATCTATATTCTACCATCTTCATTTAATTATTTTGAATCAATGAGCTACTGTAATTCACATAATATGATCCATGAATTGTGTTTTTAAATTACAAGAAACTAAGAAAGCAATTGAACAATTAACACAAAAACACGCGAGGTCGAGATTTTGTGTAAATTGTGAAAGCGCGATCTTAATCGGTAATACAAGACCACACGGGATAAATTTGTAGAGTTCAAATATAATCCCTAAACACAATTCATCCTCATTTCCAGAATGGATATGTGATCTAATTAACCACTGACCATAAGCTATCCTTAGAACAACAATCAAAGCAGGGTGCTGCGATTGCGTGTTCCGAAGCTAGCCTAGGGTTTAAGTAATTTCATCTTTGTGGTTAAGTTAACTCTCGTAGGGTTCGAGGGATAAAAAATTAGGGGATCATAATTAAGTGGATATTAATTTAAATGATAATGATTAATAAATGATTGAAGATGTAGAGTTAAATCGATTACGCCTTTTAAAATAGATTTCTAAAAAAAAACATCTTTTTGTTGTGTCATTTCAATCGAACTTCATTTCAAAACTAAAAACAAAAAAATATACAATCTTCTTCCAGCAAACTTCTTCTAGATTCATAAACTATAACAAACCTCAATCCTTTAAATTAGTGTTTTTATTAGAATAGCTTTAATAAGTTGTTAAATTCACTTCCTCCTTTGGGAGACGACTTTGGTCAGTCACTCTGCTGCACCTAAGTACCCCAAAATCACACTAATCATTTGAGGGCGCCCACGACAGCGCTCTTTCATTCATGAGAGGGGAGAGAAGAGGATTTGAGAGAGAAATTGTTTGTCTCAACAAATCTCAAATTCACCAGGCGTGTGGTGTGGTGTATGGCACAATAGGCGTACTTGCCTATTTATATACATGGAATTTCAGTTACAATATTTAATTGCATAACAACAATTAAATACATTCATGAACTTAGAGAAAACTCATGCATTTAATAATAATACCGCGTCATTATTTATGGTGCGCCAACTTGCGCAAAACGGAATTATAAATAAAATTTTGCGTCACAAAATAATAGCAGCGTTATTTTAATTTGTGTCAACTAGTTAAATAATTATTTACCGTCTTGCAAATAATTATTTTACTACCGGACCGACCTTGGTCCGCTCAAACTCCAATTCCATTTATTGAACACATGAATAAATAAATAAATAAATAATTTATTCTCTTAAATAAATATTTTATTTACAAACTAGTAAATAAATATTTATTAAATGTTCAACAAAATAAATAAATATATTTTATTTAATTTATGCGATCATTATAACTTGAAAAAAAAAATTCCACGGTCTTGAAAATAATATTTATTTCATTAATTAAATTCAAATAGAATTTAACCGAGACTACCAAAAACACTTAATGTGTGACCCTCTAGGATTCTTTCTCGTTGGCATTAGACGGGCTTGCCTAAAGTCTAAGAGTACTGTCTAGCAACTGGTAAGACACCCAAGAGAAAGAACGTAAAGTCGCAACAACGACATCCACATACAAATGCTCACAGTGTAATATTATCTTTTTGTTGCAATATCTCATCAAGCAGGTTTCATGACTATGTCATCAACTTTTATGCTTGATACGTCATTCTTTGACTACCTGAAATAAACTCGTCGTTACACCATGACCATGGAATTTCGTGTGACGATTCTATTTCAATCAAAGGGCTGAGATATCAACTTCCATAAATGGAAGGGACAAATCCTTCCTCGACTTATCCATTAATAACATGTCACTCGTGACGCACCCAACGTACCCTACTTCCCGCCAACTATCTGCGTGACGGTTTTTGTCAGTAAATCAAAGTGCGTAAGTCGTGACACGTATTAATGATAATCTTAAAGTCTAAGGATCATTACACACGCTCGCAGATAGAAATATCTGATGACACCAAAACATGCTGAATTCCTACTAACGGGTATGTTCTCATAATCTTCAATCTTAGAGATTACCAAGTGCGAACTTCATAAGAGGAAGTCTCATCTGCTTACGAGTACTCGCACCTGACGGTCTGCATGCTATGTGTCTCATCATAGCATGTCATCCAACCGCAGAACTATATTTAAGAATATTGTTATAGCATTTCAATGTTCTCATCATAGCGGGGAACTGTCAGGACCTTATCAATGCAACAAATACTCTAGGACATTATTACATCATAATCATGCAGAACAATGAACAATATGTAATAATACATTAAATATTCATGTAATCAAAGTAAAACCAGTTGGTTCTAAGACATCAACTCTTACAAACTCCCACTTGGACTAGAGTCAACTGCCTACGACTTTCAGTCCGCTAGACCTCACGTGATGATCATGTTTCTGCTGAGTCAAGGCTTTAGTCAAGGGGTCCGCCACGTTGTCTTCTGTGGAAATACTGCTCACTGCAACTTCACCTCTCTGAGAAAAATCACTCAAGAGATGATACTTCTGAAGTATGTGCTTCGTCCGCTGATGTGACATTGGCTCTTTTGCGAGAGTCACCGCTGCAGTATTGTCACAGTATAGTGTGATGGGATCTTTACTGTTAGGTATCACATCTAGCTCCTAGACGAAGCTTCGCATCCAAACTGCTTCTTTAGGTGCCTCAGAAGCTGCAATATACTCGAACTCTGTTGTAGAATCTGCGACAACACTTTGCTTTGAGCTCTTCCAACTCACTGCACCTCCATTCAAAGTGAAGATGTATCCCGTTTGCGACTTCATGTCATCTTGATCAGTCTGGAAACTAGCATCTGCATATCCTCTGATGACTAGTTCTTCATCTCTTCCATAAACCAGGAACATATCCTTAGTACGCCTCAGATACTTTAGGATGGTCTTGACTGTCATCCAATGGAGGTCACCTGAGTCAGCTTCATATCTCATGTGTCTGAGGACACATTTTCTTGGAAAGATGAATGTCATGTGACGCTGGCAACAATCCCCTCTTGGATTTTTCCATAATGAATCTCTTCGGTATCTTATCAATGTATGTACTTTGACTTAAACCCAGCAATCTCTTGAATCTATCACGATGTATCTTGATCCCAAAAATATACGTTGTCTCGCCCAAGTCTTTCATGGAGAAGCATTGATTCAACCATGTCTTGACAGACTGTAAGACTGGTATCTCGTTTCCAATAAGTAATATGTCATCAACATATACTATTAAGAAAACGACTGCACTCTCACTAAACCGTTTGTAGACACAAGGCTCACATTCATTCTTGATAAAACCAAATTCTTTTATGGCTTCATCAAAACGAATGTTCCATGACCTGAATGTTTGCTGTAATTCATAAATGGATTTCTGCAACTTGCATGCTTTATTGACATCTTTTGGAGTCACAAACCCTTCAGGTTGTGTCATGTAGACATCTTCCTGAAGGTTCCCGTTAAGGAATGTTATTTTGACATCCATTTGTCAAATCTCATAATCATGGTAAGCCGCAATGGCAAGTAGAATTCTGATGGATTTCAGTATTGCAACTGGTGAGAAGGTTTCATCGTAGTCAATTCCTTGACGTTGTTTAAAACTTTTTGAAACCAGTCATACCTTATAGGTACTGACTTGTCCTTTCATGTCCAGTTTCTTCTTGAATACTCATTTGCAACCAACAGGCTTTACATCAACTGGAGGATCTACCAAAATCCAGACTTGGTTTTGGTACATGGAATCCATTTCAGAATTCATGGGTTCTTGTCACTTGGCAACGTCTGTGCCACTTACTGCTTCCTTGTAGGTTAGAGGATCATTATTGTCAACTAATAAGAAGTCACCATCCTCGGTAACTAGAAAACCATACCGTTTCGATTCTCTAACCTCTCTTGTACTCCTACGCAGTACTTGTGTCTCTGGAACAGATTCTTCTTCCACAGGGCTTTGTGGAATATGTTCCTATACCAACTCTTGTGTACCTTGAGCCTCGACTTCATCGAAGTCTATCTCGCTCCCACTATCTCTTTTGGAGATGTGCTCCCTTTCAAGGAATATGGCATGTCTTACCACTATAACTTTTTTGTCCAAGGGGTTGTATAGGTAATATCCCCTTGTTTCCTTGGGGTATCCTATAAAGGTACACTTTGTGCCTCGGGGTGCGAGTTTGTTACCTGAAGATGCCTTAACAAACGTTTAGCTACCCCACACATGTAAATTCGATAACATGGTTTTTCTTCCACTCCAGAACTCGTATGGAATACCATTTATCGATTTAGTTGGTACTTGGTTTGGTATGTGTGCCGCTGTTTGTAACGTATATCCCCAAAAGGATAATGGAAGACTCGCATGACTCATCATTGATCTCACCATGTTCAACAGGGTGCGGTTTCTCCTTTCGCTCACACCATTCCATTGGGGCGTGTTTGGAAGAGTGAGTTGGGATAGGATCCCAAACTCCCGTAAGTAATCAATGAAGTCTTGATTAAGATATTCTCCACCTCGGTCTGAGCGGAGTTTCTTAATCTTCTTATCAAACTGGTTCTCAACTTCATTCTTGTATTCTTTGAACTTATCAAAAGAATCTGACTTATACCTCATTAAGTAGATATATTCATATCTACTAAAATCATCAGTAAAAGTTATGAAGTATGAGTACCCTCCCCTTGCTTCAACTGGAAATGGTCCACACACATCGGTATGAACCAATTCAAGAAGTTCTTTAGCCCTTTCACCTTTCTCACTAAATGGAGATTTGGTCATTTTTCCTTGTAAACATGCATGACATACGCCAAGTGGTTTTATTTCGAAAGAATCTAAATATCCATCTTGATGTAACTTTGTCAAGCGTTACTCGTTTATATGACCTAGTCAGTGATGCCAAAGTTGGGTGTGGTATGAGTCATGTGAAGTATCTTTGTTATCGATTGTCATTACTTGGTATGTGTAATCCAACACGTAAAGTCCGTTGTATAAATGTGCCCTACCATAACAAATGCTATCTTTGTAAAAGAAGCAACATTCATTTCCAAACTTGAAAACAAATTCATCTGTATCTAATCCGGATACAAAAATAATGTTTTTAGTAACAGAAGGCACATAATAACCCTTTAATACCAAGATCATCCCAGTTAGCAACGTGAGGTGGTAGTCCCCGACAGCTACAGCAACAAGTCTGGCTCCGTTAGCTGCTCGTAGATCTACCTCCCCTCGATCAATTTTCATGAATCTACTTGGTTCCTGTATTTGGATACATATGTGAGCACCACAAGCTGTATCTAATACCCAATTTATAAAAACAGATAGATTGCATTCGATAACAAACGCACCTAAAGCTTCCCCTTGCTTCTTAGGTTGGGTGCGGTTCTTCTTCCAGTGGCCCTTCTTGCCACATGCGAAACAAACAGCCTCTTATTCCCTTGCCTCCCCTTTGATCTTCCTTTTCTTGGAAGGTTGTGAAGAAGCTTTGGGCTTAAAGCTCTTTGTCTTCCATTTCCTCTTATTCACCATAAGGACAGAAGGCTTTTCGCGCTTCATATCTTTGTCCACTTGAAGAATGAGGATAAGAAGATCAGATAGAGACGTCTCAATGTTGTTCATATTGAAATTGACAACAAAGTTAGAGAAGCTCTGAGGGAGTGATGCGAGAATGAGATCGGTGCCCAGTTCTTCGGGGATTTTAAACCCTAGAACCTCCAGGCGCTCAATGTAGCCAATGAGCTTGACTACATGAGGCACCTTCTCCAAGCTTACTCTGAAAGAGTGCCTTAGAGATCTCAAACCTTTCCTGTCTTGCTCTCTCCTGGTAAAGACCACAGAGGTGCTCGAGCATGCTATAAGCATCCATGTTTTCATGAGACTTCATGAGCTCACTAAACATTGATGATAGCATCAAACATTGAACGTCGACCGCATCATTCATATGTTTCTCATAGACTAGGAAATCCTCATCACTCGCATCTTTGACAGGCGGATCAGGTGATGCTGACTCCAGTACATAAGACTTCCGTTCATGGCGTAGGACAACCCGAAGGCGTCTAAACCATTCCTGGAAGTTTCTGCCGGTGAGGATGTTGTCTTTATCCAGAATTGATCGTAGGAATAGTGTGGTTGCCGAGTTTGTCATTTTTATTCTACAATTAAAAGAGCGGATCATTAGTACTTTCTTGATTACATTTTATAAGAAATAATAAATTTTATTAAGTCTCCCACTATTTTATCAAATCCCAATAGCCCTCACCATTGAACTCGGAATGTCCAGTTGTCATGACATTCTAGTGGCAAGGATCCATATTCTCCTTCGCATAACCCCAACAAAGGTTGGTCAAGCTATTAGAAGGTATTTAGGTAGGCAGGTATTTGCCAACTGCAGGCTTGCAGCTCCTTAATATGTTGAGTAGACTCCCCAATCCTGAAATCATAACTTTGGATTTCCTCAACTCTTGCCTCCAATATTACACCAAGTCTAGCAAGGGCTACTCCTCTTGATGTAATATGGTTAAGTCAACCCGAAACCTTTCATAAGAGCTTCCTGTATAAAAGTAAGTGTCCAAACAAGGGTTGGTCAAACACATAGTTTTATTAAGTTTTGCCCTTAATCAAGTAACGGAAGGCTTGTTCTGACTTAATATTTTATTTGAGGGATTTTTTATCTCTTATGCGTGAATTGTTTATCATCATTATCACACGCTTGTTAATATTAAGTGAAACTTACTTAAGTGATTAACCATATCTTGATAATATTTACGCATAAGTCTAGTTTATTTTAGTTTTATCTTGCATGCTTATTTAATTCATTAATTATGTGATCGTGACAACACATCCATAATGATAAACCATGCAACTGACAGAAATAAAAAAAAGTAAATAGCATGATCATGAGCTTTTCTAATGTTTAGTTTATCTAGCGGTTGATAAACTAACCCTAACCTAGGAGAGAAACACCTTGAACCTTTTGGGTTCGTGTTTACAGCTTCCACCTGTCCACCTCTATATCTCCTGGAATTGGTTTCGTCTTGGCTCTAGCTTGAACCGCCTCCACTAGCTTGGGAGTTTCATCCATTACATATAGCTTTTTTTAACTCACATGTAGGTGAGGGGTAAAAAAGGGTTTCACATAAAAGAAACCTTGGACACACAGGCCCTACATATTAATGAGGAGAATGCTCGCAGGCCAACAAATTTAATTCAAATAAATAAATTAAAAGAAACCATCCACATACAAAGATCTTGATCTAGCTCATGATCATCCATACATGCAACGATATTTACGCATAAATAAAACTAGCAATCAATTCTTTAATCATTCTTGTTTAAGATAAATCGCGGTCGAATCAATTAATTATCATCTTTAATTAATCAATCCTTTTATCTTAAACCCTTTTCTGAATTTTCTTGAGATTCTCATCCATCATAATTTTAAACAAATAAATTCATTTAAAATTATATTTGTACGTAACTTGTACCTTGGAGGCAACCCGGTGAATTCCTATTCATAACTACTCAATGAGTAGAAATGAACATTACGCAGATGTTAAATTAAACACATATATATAAAACACCTATCACGTGTTGTGCCTCAGCTTTATGCCCGCACGATGGTACACGTCTCAAGGGTTTGTATAATATAATAATAAATTTTAATAAATCTGCGTAATTTGGATAAGTACACGACGTGTAATTCCAACTACACGGCGTGTATTATTTTTCACCGTCTATCCGAAGTACACGCCCGGGGAAACGGTGTGTGAGTATACTTCGAAAATCTTCAGAGTACACGGCGTGTCCAGTGGGTCACACGCCATGTAGTTCCTCGTTACACGGTCTCCAGCCGGGCAAGCCGTGTACGGGGTACACGGTCCAACTCTAACCCAAAGGGACTACACGTCGTGTCCATTGGGTCACACGGCGTGTAATCCGGAAACCACGTGTCACCTATTCATGGTCAACACACGGAGTCATTTAAGACTTAGAAAGACTCCAACACATAGCTTGGTTTGGCGAACCGGTCTGATGCATTGAATCTTGACTACACGGCGTGTACTGCCGAATACACGTCGTGTGTTCTAGTGTTGTACGGCCAGAAAGCTTTCGCACCTCCGGATGAGATCCTCTATTTTATTTTAATCAAAATTAAAAGAAAAGATCATTTTTGTAAGGTGGACGAGAAACGAAAGAGGATGAATAGATCTCGAGATTCAGATTTGCAGAACGATTAACTTGAATTGAAACAACTAAATTATTAAATGCGTAATTCATCAACGAAATATTTAAATAATTATAAACTATGATGTAACCGCTCTGATACCACTTGAAGGTTCCAGGCGCAACGGAAGCGTGGTTGGGACGAGACCCAATTTGATTTTTACCATGATCAATGATTATTCTGGGATCAATACGACGATGAACGTCAGTCTCCACAGAATATAATCAAAGATTTAGATAAAGAAGAAAGAGACTCGAAGCCTTTAGAGAGGATCTTGCACATCATGTTTATAATTAATTTAATTAATTTCATAAAGAAAAATAATACCTGAATCTTTGGAATTTTTCTTCGTTGATGATGTTGATCGTCCGGAATGATCCTTCCGGATTATCTCGTTGCGCTTGTAAGGATCCAAACTAGAATCCCTCTAGCGGTGATCCACACGTGCTCTGATGGCCTTCGATCAACACTGCTCGTTCTCCAGGTGCTAGCGCGGCGCATCGAGTGTCTTGTGTCGGTCGTTCTTGATCGTCTGGTCTTCGGTCTTGAAGAACGTCTCTCATTCTTGAGAGGGGAGAGAAGAAGATTCGAGAGAGAAATTGTCTGGCTCAACAATTCTCAATTCACCAGGCGTGTGGTGTGGTGTATGGCACAATAGGCGTACTTGCCTATTTATATACATGGAATTTCAGTTACAATATTTAATTGCATAGCAACAATTAAATACATTCATGAACTTAGAGAAAACTCATGCATTTAATAATAATACCGCATCATTATTTATGGTGTGCCAATTTGCGCAAAACGAAATTATAAATAAAATTTTGCGTCAAAAATAATAGCAGCGTTATTTTAATTTGTGTCAACTATTTAAATAATTATTTACCGTCTTGCAAATAATTATTTTACTATCGGACCAACCTTGGTCCGCTCGAACTCCACTTTCATTTATTGAACACCCGAATAAATAAATAAATAATTTATTCTCTTAAATAAATATTTTATTTACAAACTAGTAAATAAATATTTATTAAATGTTCAATAAAATAAATAAATATATTTTATTTAATTTATGCGATCATTTTAACTTGAATAAAAAATTTCCACGGTCTTGAAAATAATATTTATTTCATTAATTAAATTCAAATAGAATTTAACCGAGACCACCAAAAACACTTAGTGTGTGACCCTCTAGGATTCTTTCTCGTTGGCATTAGACGGGCTTGCCTAAAGTCCAAAAGTACTGTCTAGCAACGGGTTAAGACACTCAAGAGAAAGAACGTAAAGTCGCAACAACGACATTCATATACGAACGTTCACTGTGTAATATAATCTCTTTGTTGCAATATCTCATCAAGCAGGTTTCATGACTGTGTCATCAACTTTTATGTTTGATACGTCATTCTTTGACTACCTAAAATAAACTCGTCGTTACACTATGGCCATGGAATTTCGCATGACGGTTCTATTTCAATCAAATGGCCAAGATATCAACTTCCATAAATGGAAGAGATAAATCCTTCCTCAACTTATCCATTAATAACATGTCACTCGTGACGCACCCAACGTACCCTACTTCCCACCAACTGTCTACGTGACGGTTTTCGTCAGTGAATCAAAGTGCGTAAGTCATGACACATATTAATGATAATCTTGAAGTCTAAGGATCATTACACACGCTCGCAGATAGAAATATCTGATGACACCAAAACATGCAGAATTCCTACTAGCAGGTATGTTCTCATAATCTCCTATCTTAGAGATTACCAAGTACGAACTTCATGAGATGAAGTCTCATCTGCTTACGAGTTCTCGCACCTGACGGTCTGCATGCTATGTGTCCCATCATAGCATGTCATCCAACCGTAGAACTATATTTAAGAATATTGTTATAGCATTTCAAGGTTTTCATCATAGCGGAGAACTATCATTACCTTATCAATGCAACAAATACTCTAGGACATTATTACATCACAATCATGCAGAACAATGAACAATATGTAATAATACATCAAATATCAATGTAATCAAAGTAAAACCAGTTGGTTCACCAACTCTTACATTAGCACCATCGTAAGGAAGAGGACAAGAAAAATGAAAATCAGTGGAGACCCACCAGACCAGACTGTATGTTGCGCCCATCATCCTCACCGATCTGGCTTGAAGACCCATCCATTCGTTTCCGCTTCAACTTGCTTCTGCTATTCTTAGATTCCCTCTCATCGACGAATGATAAGAACGTACGAAGGCTCGGAGAATGGGCGGTGGTGGTGAGGCCCGAGGGATCGGACTCTTCGTGAACCTGCTGATAAAATTGGTGCACTATCAAGCAGAAGTAGATGAGGAGAGCCAGGAAGCAAGCAGCCCCACATAAAAGGAAGAGTCCCCCAAAGCTCTTCAGATGCAGCTGGTCCGAATCGATCTCAGAGCTCTGCACGCTGCAAGCTGTCTTTGTCAGCCATTGGTCGTGGATCTTTTGAAGCTCGCCGTTCTCCGATAACTTGAGAATGGCAGTCGACATGTCAACAGCTAAGGGAGAGTCCCTTGGAAATGCCTGGTGAAAAACATGAACACAGAGACATGAATACAAACAGCTATATTATGAAAAAAGGCATGTTACTACAGATTGGTAGAAACAATTCTGTCTTAATTTCTAAAGAAACCATTTATAAAATTTACTGGAAAAGCATTTTCTCAATAAACAATCTTGAAACACTTGTGCATAAACACTTGGGCTCTGTTTGGAAATACTTAACGAAATCGAACACTTAAGTTTTTTACATTTATTGAAAACTGCTTCGAGGGTCCATTTTCCTGCACTTCCTGGTTGAAAACTGCATATAGCACTTATGATAAATGTTTTTGCACAAGTGCTTCGGGATTGCTTATTGAAACAATATTTTTCAGCCACTTATTTAAGTGATTTTCTTCTGGATAAGTGTTTTTCAGAAAACAGACCAGGAGGAACTTAAAAAAACATGTAGCTTTTCATCAAATGCTGCCAAACAGAGCCTAAAAAATAATCATTCAATGATTCTGTTTGGTTCAGCTTAAAAAATAAGTGATTTTGATGTACTTTTGCATGATTTAAAAAAAAAAAGCGCTTTTTGTGTTTTGGTTATAATCACAAAATCATTTTTCATTTTCAACAAAATCAATTTTTAAAAATATTTAATCAAAGTAGATTTTCAAAAAAAGCAGAAAAGTAATTATTTTAGATTCTGATTTTTGAAGAAGAAAAAATCGAACAAGCCATAATTTTATAGCATTGTTTTTTAATAAAAAAATTAAGCAATCTGAAAACACTTACCCATATCATTACTTATAAGGCCCAGATTGACAACACTGATTTAAGACTGTTTATAACACTAACAATTCCGATAAGCAATTTGAAAAAATGATGTTTGTTCTGTTTTTGAAAAAACACTTAACTTAAATTTCTGAGGAAAACCACTTAAATAAATGATATAAAAACACTTTCAATAAGCAATCAGGGAATACTTAAACAGAAACATTTTGTTGTAAGCAATTTTCAACAAGTGTCATAAAACTAACCCTCGTTGAAAAAATGTTTCTCGGACACTTATTTAATTGTGGGTTTCTTCTAAAATTTAAGCGTAAGTGTTTTTTTAGAAATAGAACATACACCGCTTATTTTTTCAAACCGTTTGTCATAAGTAATAAGTGTCATAAGCAACATTCAATAAGTGTTGTCAAACGGAGCCCACGTAAAAGTGTCAACAATTCCATATAAGTCCAAGGAAGTTGCCAAGAGGCATACAAATCCCCATCCACCCCTTGTAAACTGTGGGCCGACAATCGAGAACTTGCAATGGTTAGAGAGGAAGACTTCAATATAGGGGCGCTCATCCACCACAGCAGAAACCATTCCATTCTCAAGAGCTGCTGCATAATCATCGGGAGTCCCAAGAGCTACAAGCCTGGATTTAGGGATGTGGAGTTCCTCGCTCATATAATTTTCTGCAAAGGATCCTACCTGGAACCCAATGCGATCTTTGTTGGCTATCAGGGTTTCAATTCCTTTAATAGGAGATGATAGGTACTGTACTGTGAGGATTGATGTCAGGCTCGCAGTGTAGCTCGAGTTGATAATCAGAACCACAAAAAGCCAGATTATCAGAACAACACGGCCAAGCTTGCTCGCTGTGTTCTCTCCTGAAAATGTGAAGGAACCCTCAAAATAGCTTCCCATAAAACTCCTAGACAGGATATAGAAGAAGACAATTCAATCCATATATACACCAACCAAATAGAAGCCTACAGAGATTCAACTTACTGTGCGTGAAAAATAGTGTTGACAAGCTAAACCTGAAAGGTAGGAAAACAGAACTTTGTGAGGGTAATAGGAAAGCAGATGAGATGGGCAAATGATGCAATCAAAGTTCATAGGCCCTTAGACCCTGTTTGGTTCATAGAAAGTAAATTGAAGAAAAGGATTATAAAGGGAAGAAAAATTAAAAGATGATGTTTGGTTAGAGATGAAAAGGAAAGTAATTTAATAATATTATTATATTGAAATATTAATTAATAAATAAAAGTAGATAAAAATATTTATTTTAGTTTTTACTTTAGATTTCAAGCTATTTTCCCCTGTTTCCTCCCATGCGAAGGAAGAGGTAGGATTTTCATGGAAACTCAAGTTTTCAAACAAACAAGCGTTAAGGAAAATGTTCAGCTTTCCTTTCTATGAATGTTTAATTTAACTTTTGTTTTAAATTTCCTTTTGTTTTCTTCTGTTTCTCCCATGAATGAGAGGAAACAAATTCATCCATGTGAGAGAAAACCGGGATTGTCATCCCGGGTTTAAAAGCAAGCACGCCTCAAGGAAAACTATCCATTCCAATAATATTCAAGTACTGGAGAGTCAAGTATCCCATTTTTAGTTCATTTTCTAGTAAAATTTCATTTGTAATTCATTTTCAGGTGAAATTTCACTGGGAAATGAACTAATAACGGGTACTTGCCTCTCCATTACTGGGATTTTACTGAAGAAGATTCAGTCTGAGGCTAGGTGGTCGGAAGAAACAGAGACTCGAGTCGTTACCACAAAACCGTGACAACTTGTCTCCTCGGCGGCCCTCGAAACTCATCATTTAGTCTATGTTCCAGAATCCACACAACCGGTCCAACAACAATAAACAACAAGGCAATGACAGCCCACATCAAAGGAGTGAATGGCCTCAAAAAAGCCCATGCATTTGAGTGTGACTTCCGGACTAGAGCTACAACAACCAAACCCAAATCGATATATGGCTGAGTAAAATCTATGAACTTTGTACGGTTCGTGACAATTGCAATGTCACCAACAGCAGCGTCAAGGGTCTATAAAATCAAGACCAAAACAGTTACCAAACCCCATTATCCAAACTTGAGTTAATAACAGCTAACAAAACAATTATATTCAGTTTACTCACATTTGATGTGATCTTATTTGAAAGGTCGGCATAACTCGGATTCTCATGACCATTCCCGAAAAGAACAAACTCGTAAGGGACCCCATATGGAAGCAAATTCATGGCACTGATGAACACATCGATGCAATAACCTTGAATAGCACCAGTATCTTTGTTTATAGAGACAAACTCCTTATAACTAACTCGATTAGGGACTCCAATCTTCAACTGCCTTCCATTATTAGAAACAACCCACCCACGGGGCTTCCCAGTTGTTCTTCCAGGCCACACTACACTACGTAATTGTTGGCTTGAAACTGATCGATTGGGAGGCTTCGCATAAAGAATCTCTGGGGGCATGATAGAAAGTCCGGAATAGTTCGACCAGTATCCAACCTGATTGTATCCAGTTCCAATTACATTAATGACATCAAAGGCAG
The DNA here is from genome assembly GCA_963277665.1 of Viscum album. Taxonomy (NCBI): domain Eukaryota; kingdom Viridiplantae; phylum Streptophyta; class Magnoliopsida; order Santalales; family Viscaceae; genus Viscum; species Viscum album. Next base: position 1,946,839,428 of record OY728128.1, on the reverse strand, counting down.
GATATACTAGCGATCTATCGGCAGTGAACTGAATCGGCCCCGTCACGCCAGTCATATTGGTCCGCATAACATTTGTGAGCAACCGTTCCCCACCATTGAAGAAGCTCAACGAATCAATATTCAGAATCCCACGAGCAATGCTATTCAAACCGGTGTTATTCGAGAATGACAACGTGCCACCCTGATCCCACAACATTTTGACCGCATGGGCAATCATCCAAACCGTATCATAGGCATACAGGCCATAAGGGTTCAGCCCAATCGAGCCATTACTCAGATGATTCCACCGAGACACGAATGCTTTCTTCTTCTTCGTGTCAGGAGTGTGTGGGCGTAGCGTAAGAACTCCTTGGAAAGGATTTGGGTAAAGGGGTGGTGTCGAATCTAAAACAGTAGAGAGCCAGCTAGTAGCAATCCAAACATACCCAGGCTGCATCATGTTAAGAGACTCGGCCACATTAAGGACCAAGGAGCCCACTGCAGAGTAAGCATGGATGATGATTATTCGAGATTCTACTAGGGTAACCTTGAGTAATTGATTCATCACGTCATCTCGATTGGCAGGCAACTCAGGTGAAAGAACTGCTTTATAAGAAATTATGCAGCGACTCTCAGCAAGTTTATCGCTCAACGCAGATATGCCATTTCGGAACTGATCGTCATCAGTGTAAACTGCAACAACCTCTGCCCAGCCGAAGTAGCTGATCATCTCAGCAATAGCAGCCATCTGGAACAGATCATTGGGCGCTGTTTGGATGAAGTATGGGTACTGGAGAGGGGAGAGCGTGGGGTCTAGAGCCGTGAAGGATAATAGAGGAACATGAAGTTCATTTGCAAGATGTGAGAGTACGTGAGCCATTACAGAAGACTGCGGACCAATAATAGCCACTGTATCCTTTTCCATGTATTGTAATGCTACAGAAGAACACAAGAACAGTACTAAATCAAACGACGAGCGAAATTCAACAAAGTGACCAGGAAAGAAGATATACTAACCCCCAATGATGGACATGAATCCGCTGTAGTTGGAATCGTGCATGGATATCGCTATTTTGCTTCCACCAAGAATGCTAGGATCGGAATTAATATCTTCTTCAGCAGCCTTCATGGCGATGTTCGCAACCCTACCGTTAATGGTCCCAAAGCTAAAAATCGATCCAACGTTTACAGTAGCCGGTCTTGGCTTTTCCTGGGATGACGCTTCCGCATAAAGAAAGGATATGAACAAAACCCAAACCACAGTAATGGCTTCGTTTCCTAGGGCTCGATGAATACTCCTCATGGGAGCTGAGCAAACGGAACTTCAATTCAAAAATAGTATCAGGGAACCATGATAAAAAACTCACGAGCTGTGGGAATTCCCACAATAACCAGAAACAGTGGACGGAAAGGCATAAACGAGCCCCGTCGCCATGGGTGAATAGGAAGTATCCACGAAGGTCTGGCTCGTCGCCCCGATTCCAGTGCCTCGACAAGAAGACAAACCATCCAGCCTGTAAACAAAAGCGAACACACGGCCACCCGTCATGGAAAGAGAAGACCCGGACAAGGGATGGCCTGGTGCTATTGATTATGGAAAGGGAGGGAGAAAGAAGACACAACTTGCCAACATTTCATCATGAGACTACTTGCTGAAAGAGGAGGAATCGAAGTGCTCGGTGAACTGGGTTTCCACTAATCCTGTCGAAGCACACTGAACCCACCTCTCCCGCCTGATCAGACTAGCGGGGCGGTCGAAGCCAAAGCAGCAGCAGTCTGTAACAAGGGAATAGAAAGCTGAATCAACAGTCTGCAACAAGGGGATGGATATCTGGGCTTGTGGGATTGGATCAGCAACAAAATGGCATCACCTCCAGAGAGCAAAAATTCAATTTCTAAGCCGTCGCTTGCTGTCATGCACGGAAAACACGTTCTTTGGATGGGAAGTGATGGACGAACTAACAAATGACCGAGTGGTCTCCTCGTGCATCATCCTACTGGGATTCGTTCATGTATGCGGAACCCATCCACCGCGAAGCTTCAAGGTTCTCAGCACATGTGATGGTTCATGTTCATTCATGTATCCTTGTCAAAAAAAAAGTTCATTCATGTATCTCCTTTTTAAAACATGATTTGGAAAGAAATGATTGTGGGGGGTTATTTATATTTTAAAATTTTAACTTTATCTCTATTTTATGTGTGTATCATAAAATATTTGTTTTTTTTTCTTTAAGGATTCATCAAACAAAATAGAAAGAAATTCAAATTTTTTATTTTCTTTTACTAATTTATTAATCCAAACTCAAAGATATCAATCTCAATCAATTTTTTTATTTTTATTTTTCTTTTATTTACTATCAAATCATTTATTTTCTTTTATTAAAATATCACCGAACACAGTGTTAAAATGATATGTATCCCTGGTCAGAGTGTCTCTATAGAAACATAAAAACAGAGTAACAATCAAGAATATCACAGTTCCTTAAAACCATATTTTTCGAATTTTCAAAAGTGGATATAGAATGAAACACATCCAAGGCAAGAATATCACAATTGATGATTGATATGTGATACCAATTACATGCATTAATACATTAAATTGTTCAAAAAAATACTGCAATAAAATAAAAAAAACTAAGTGGCATGATACAAATTTTGATGACCCATTGGAATACAAGGGAGGTTTAACCCCCTGTTGCTTTTCAACATTGCATCAAAATTAGTAATTTAAACCACTAGGAACTCATTTAGCGGCGGTTATTTAAATCGATGTACATTTCAATGTCGTAAATAAAATAACAACGATTTGAATTTATTTAGTGACGGTTTAGAGAACTTTTTTTCAATATTTAACGGTGATTTTTTATCATAAAATTGTTTATTTAATATATGAGGGAAAAAATAAATGAATCGCCACTAAATAATGTAAAAGTAGTTTATTTTCGCAGTAGTTTATCAGAACCACCACAAACCGAAAAAAATTAAAAATAGAGAATTTGAAAAAAAAAACTACCACTAATATGTTAAGCGACGGTTATTTTTAGCAGTGGTTTATAGAAACCGGGCACTACACATTTAAAATAAAAAATACAACTAAAAAAATATAAAAAAAATTACACAACATACAATGCAACTAAATATTAATTGAATAAAAAACCTAAATATACAATAATATAGACAATACATATATACAATACATATATATAATCAATATATAAAATACACATATGTTTATAAAAACAAGTCAACAACCATCAGTCATAAACTCAGTTATCATACAAACAATATAAGTCCAACATCCACCATTAACCCATCAGGTCCATCTCTCAACTTTCACTGTATCTGACCACCTCCTTAGCTAGGCTTATCATACACAAAATCAACCACATCATTATCATATTAACTGAAACAAAATTCAGAACAACCGAACACAGTAAATAGCAATTACAGTAGAATGGTAATGTTTAATCGTACCACAAAAACTATAAACCGTCACAAATGTCTTCTGAAGAGTGTCATGGGTCAGAACGTTCAACCTCATACCTACTGCCAGCATCTGTCACCTACAATACTAAACAAACACATTTAAAAAAGGAACACAAAACAGTATACACAGAATTTAGTCACATCTTTTAAATAACATTTTTTATTTTGTTAACCAAACACATGACATTTTAGCACAAATCAAATGATATATCAACCCACATATCACATATTAAACGAAGATATGAAAATGCCCATGCAATCAAGCCTCTAAACTCACCCAGAACACTTTGAAAACTTAAAATTGCTTATTTAAGGTATGATTCAACTCTCTAAACTCGAAATGGACGATTTTATAACAATCTAAGTCTCCATATATCATTTTCTATTACAATGCAACTAATTTTATAGAATCAATACCAACTTTTACAATTCACCACCTAAACCTACCAAACTATTACCCAATATACCTATCTTACTAAATTAGATATGGTTTGTGAAGGAACTGGGCACGCAGCGGAAGCCCCAATAGGGGGATTTTAAAAAATTTCTCACCGACGTACGACATGAACTCCTCGACGTCGGTGAGTAGCTGCCCAGTTTATTTTAAGGATCACGCGTGAAGAGTTTTAAACACAAAATCAAATCGATAAATATCTGGTTTAAATTTGAAGTCGTGCACGACATCTAGTCGTCGTTGGCGATCATTGCACGAAGAATCTGAAGCCAAATTCCTCTAGATCATCTACATGCACTTCAAGAAACTGTGGAATCATCGTTTGTCGAAATCAGGGTGCTAGCGCAGAGAACCGACGACGCCTTCAACGCGCTGACGATCATCGCATCGCTCTGATTGCGATGTCTAAGCAAGAGCTCGATCCGAGCTCCTTGGATCCAGAGCCTCTCTCTCTAGGATATGAGAGAGAGAAGAGGAGAGAGAGAGATGTAGTGAATAGTCCATGGCAAACTCATATTCTTCTCTATTTATAGAGTGTTCAGAAAATATCTGGTATTGCCACCCGACCTTCCGAATACGCAACACGCTATAAACGACTTGTTATGACTTCTAAACTGAGTCAAAAATATTATTATCATTTTATTGTAATATATTAAATATATTACGTGATAATAAATGAGTAATTGACTCGACTCGTCGTTCCCACAAATATTAATTGATCCTTGAATATTTTTAATATTCGTTCAAATAATATTTTGCATGTATTTACTTTAAAACTTGTAAATACATTTAATAAATAAATTCAATGCTCATTATTCTATACTTGAATAATATGAATTTATTTATTGCATTGGTGATCGTTTAACTTTGGACAAATCCCGAACCCCAGTGGTGGGGGCCACCATATCCAAAACTCCTATTCAACTGAATATGACAGATTCTCGAATACGTTATTGTATATGACCCTCTAGGCCCTTTTTTTCGATAGCAATGAATAGTATTCACAGACTAAGAGCGAGATCTAGCAACTCATCATGGCCTCTAAAGAGATAAGGATTGTTACAACATCAATAACCAACCTACGAACATGCATTGTGTAATATAATCTCTGTCATTTATATCTCATAAAGCAGGACGCACACTCGTGTTATTGTCCTTTTCTTGCTTTATTATTTGTTGATCCAACTGGACGAATCTACCCATGACCGCTGTGGCCATGATCTTATGAAGGTATTACCATCCTGATCAACATGGCATGAGATATATTACTTCCATAACCCGGAAGCGACAAATCTTTTCTTGACCATTCAACTAATATCATGCCACCAATGACGCACCCAACACAAACTACCTCGCTACGATTTCATTATCATGGTTTTCGTCTTGCATCAAAGTACACGATCAAATGACATACATTGACAATGATTTAAAGTCAGAAGACCATTAAACATGATCATAGATAGGAACATCCAATGACACCCAAAACATGCGGTGTTCCTATGATATCCTGCCTTTTTATTGCGTAACTTTTCATTTCATTTTACAAACAAAAGATCTTTAAAGTCTAGTGTCTTGGAAATAAGGTACATGATTTATGAAAAAATATAACAATATTTTAATCCTCTTAAAAGGATTCTTAAAAAGTTCATCCTAAGAACATTTACTACATCTCATATACTGAAGACACACATCAAAGGAAAGGATGAGCAGAAGACCTAGTAAGGAAAACAAGTGAAAGAGTTTACATGTGAACTTGAGTGATATCAATAAGAACATGAGGAATATCATAAAGGTATGATAAAGAGTCATATCATGATAATGATAACTTGAAACATAACTTGAAAATGTGGATAAAACATTTAATTTAGATATTCATAAGCATATCACCAAGGTCCATCCCCAAGGTGTCATAAAAATTACCAAGGTTATTCACCAAGGTATCATAAAACTTGTCATCTCTAGAGATTAATTTCTTTACCCAATGTATTGGAATGTTATCAGGGTGAACCCTTAATATGTATTTATTTTCATATGATTCACATAGATCATAATCAAACATTTCATAAATAACCCAAAGAGAATAAAAGAAATGAGTTTCATATCAAAATCACGATGTTTTAAAAAGTGCTTAAAAACAAGATCATTATGCCATTTATAACCCATGGAAAGGGAATGAGGGTTTTATGTATATCAACTCCAGAATCAAATATATCATTTTTATGTTTTGATGAATACCCCTAGAAATGAAATAGGCTTGGGTATTCACATAAATAAAATAAGAGAATTTATTGAGAAAAAGAGAGATTTTGAGACGAAAATTTTACAGCATAACGACTATACAACATGGTTTTTAGAAAACATTAAAAAGACATGAGACAAGGGTCTCCCATCCATAAATGACCCATAATACATAAAATGGAAATAATAACATGGTATGAAAACTTGAAATTTATACCACATAAATGAGAACTTGAATGGAAAAAAGAGAAGTTGAGAATTCTCTTACAAATATTCGGCAGCCTAACAGCGTCGTTAAAATTCAGAAAATCAGTTAATGAGAGTGGAAAGGGTCTCTCATAATTTGGAAATAAAATGGATAGTAATAAGGATATAGAATAACATACCCCAACATAATAAAATAGAAACTAGAAGACATAACATAAAAGGATGTCTTGACTAAAAGAGGAGGGTGAAATGTTCTCTTACCTTGAAGAGTAACTTCAAAAACTCGAAGGTTGGGACCTTGGGGCTTGAGGGAACCTTGGGAGGGTGAAATGTCCCCTTACCTTGAACAGTACTATAGCAGTACTGTAGCAGGTACTGTAGTGGGAACTTTGTAGTACTGTAGTGGGGACTGTAGCAGACACTATTTGGCACTGTAGTAGTCAGAAATTTGCCCCCGTTTGGGCCTTCAGGCCACAAATTTGGTCCCTAAGTTCTTTAAGGCCTTTGGGCCACCCAATCCTTCAGGCTAGTAAGGCCTTCGAGCCACCTCAAGGCCTTCAGGTCACCTTTAGTGCAAATGCAAACCAGACAACCTACATGGAAAAACTTTATAGGAGGATGAGCAAGGAGCTTTTACCATAGCAGAAGCTACATGGATTGCAAGAATGATAGGGTATGACACCTGCCATCAGGACAAGCCTGTTCATGCATGAGATAGCCTAGTCGAACAACCATGCGAAGGTGGAGAGCTGATTTCATGATGAAGATGCTGGGGAGGAGAAGTTCCAAGTAGTTAGTTTGGGTTGTATATAATGTTTGAAGCCTACGAGCAAGGAATCCCTCTAAGGCCTACGAGCCATGTAATACTTACGCCTACAGGCCTTTTAAGGGTTCCACCTCACCCCTTGAAAGGTGGATTATCAAAAATCAATAAAAAATGAAGACCTTCAGGCGATTAGATGCAAGAGACACCTCATTAGTGGTATTTGAAAAACTATGAGCTTGCCCATGGTATTTGCTCATGATTTTGGCCTCTTGGGAAACCTCATATAATATTTTAATCCAAATTAGTCGACCATCATTTTAAATTACATATTATATCATTATGATGTCATAAAACACACCGAAAACTCAAAAATTATATTTTTACTATTCACCGAAAAACAAAACATTTTATAAAAATCTCATAAATTCACCCTAACATAATATTGATGTTTTGAATTAAAAAATGAACTCAATTTTATGAAAATAATTTTCTAAATATGATATATTTAATTTTTAAGTAAAATCACTATTTACCCAAAAAAATACCAATACTTAAGTAATAATTTCTGAAACTGTTATTTACTTATGCTATTATATCACATTACCATTCAAGATGCCTAAATTATATTTATACTTAATTAAGTGAGGTTACTATTCCATTGGTCACATTACTATTCATAAGGGTAATATTATTATTTATAATTTACTATTTACAAAAAATAAGTTAATCTTATTAGACTCTAAATTTCTTAATGATCACAACTGTATATGTCCATTTTTTGAAAATAATTTCAAATTATTAATTATTTAAATTATAAAAAATATTTTAAAAAATATTTTTTTCAATATTCATCAATAATATGAAACTTCTAAAAATTCATCCTATATTTATTTTGACATTTGAAATTCAAAAGTGATAGTTATTTTACTATAATAAGAAATAACAATTTTATTTATACAAAAGATTACACAAAGTAATTAAGGCCTCATTACATAACCTCTTATAACATATGCATAGGACCTAAGAGTAAGGTGTGCAATGATGATAGAATCTTGGGGTGGCTCGGACAACATTGCTTGAGTGGTGATTTCTATCTGCTTGAACTTCTCCTGCTGGTGATTTCATTCAAGCTTAGCTTGTTGAAGCTCAACTTGGGATTGGTATAGAGTAAAGCCCAGTGACATTAACTTCTTTCCAAGATCCGATAGATGGGCTTCATACAACCCGAGTCTACTGGATGAGGCCATCGTCTCTTCTTTTTGTATTAATTAACCATGATCATTTGTATTTATAAACAATAATCACAATGTTAAGAGTTTAGTTTCCAATGATCATATTGACCAACAATCATATAACAGTTGAAACCCAATGGTCTCATTTTAATTATACTCACTTCATTAATAAAAGGATATAGTTTTTTGAGTATAAAATAAAATATCATATAAAATCGGGAAATAAATATTATTCAAAAGTTCAGGTCGTTACATTATCCCCCCCTTAAGAAATTTCATCCCTAAAATTTCAACTCATACCCTCAGAAGAGAAAATGTGTGGGTACTTCTGCCTCATAGAATCTTCTAGTTCCCACATGGCTTCTTCATATTTGTGGTTCCTCCACAACACTTTAATAGGATGGGTAGTCTTGTTTCGTAGAACCTTATCTCTACGATCCAAGATCTCCAACGGCTGCTCCTCATAGGAGAGGTCATGTTCCATTTGTACCACCTCTGGATTTAGTACATGTGAAGGGCCAGGTATGTACTTCATCAAGATAGATACGTGGAAGACATCATGAAATTGTGTTAGATTTGGAGGAAGTGCAAGCTGATATGCCACTATTTCTATGCCATCAAGGATTTCATAAAGGCCATTGTACCTAGGGTTGAGATTCCCTTTCTTCCCAAACCTCATGAAACTCTTCCAAGGAGAAATTCAAAGAAAGTTTTTTTACCAACATCAAACTCCAAGTCCCTTTAATGGATGTCGGCATAACTCTTTTATCGACTCTAAGCATCCTTAATGTGTTGTTGGATGGCATGAACCTTTTATGTCATCTCTTGTACAAGATCAGGCCCAAGAAGATTTCTCTCACAAACTCCATCCTGACAAGTAGGAGTTATACATTGCTTCCCATATAGAGATTCATAGGGTGCCATTTGAATTCTCGAGTGTAAGCTTTTGTTGTAAGAGAACTCAATTATTGGGAGATGTTGGTCTCACCCACCTTTAAATTCCATTGATCATGTTCTCAACATGTCCTCAAGTGTTTGAATAGTCCTTTCAGATTGAACATCTGTTTGGGGGTGATAGGCCATACTGAAATTCAATTCGGTACTCAGATCATGTTGAAGACTTATCTATAATTTTGACGTTAACCTTGGATCATGATCATATACGATAGAAAGTGGAACTCCATGTGGCCTTACCACTTCCTTCACATAAATCATGTAAAGTTGATCAAGAGATAAATCTTCTCGAATAGAGATAAAATGAGATGTTTTGGTGAGATAGTCCACTATAACCCATATCACATTATTTTATTTAGAAGTTATCAGGAGAATAGTGAAAAAGTTTGTAGTGATATTATCCCACTTCCATGCTGGTATGGGTAGTGGTTGTAATACCTCTTTAGAAAGTTATCGTTATGTCTTCACTTGCTGACATACCAGGCACCATGTAGTGTAGTCAGCAATATCTCTTTTCATATTATCCCACCAAAAATGATCATAAAGGTCCCTATACATTTTCATGCTTCCAGGATGTATAGATAAAATAGAGATATGATATTTATCCATTAACTCCCACTTTATTTCCGGAATAGATGGAACACACAGTCTCGTACAAATTTTTAGTACACCTTCTTGATCAATATTGAACTTAGGAAACTTCCCATCCTTCACAGCCTCAAACTTCTTCTATAACAAAGGATCTTCTTTTTGAGCCTTCTTGATCTTATCTAGTAATGGAAATTTAGAAATCATTTTGGATAGGGTTAATGATGTCCCTTCCCTTACAATTCCCATGTTCAGTTTCACTAGGTCTTGGATCAAGTGATCTATTTGAATCCTCATCATGGATAGAACAAAATGGTCCTTCCTACTTAATGCATAAACAACTTTGTTTACTCTTCCAGGATGATAATGAATTGAAAAATCATAGTCTTTAAGAAGTTCCAACCATCTCCTCTGTCTCATGTTCAATTCCTTTTGTGTGAAAATATACTTCAAACTTTGATGGTTTGTGTATATATCACACTTCTCCCCATAAAGATAGTGCCTCCATATCTTTAGAGAAAATACAATCGCAACCAACTCCAGATCATGCGTAGGATAGTTCTACTCATGAGTCTTCAACTGTTGAGATGCATAAGAAATCACCTTGTCATTTTTCATGAGGACATACCCAATCCCTTTCGGAGATGTATCGCTAAAAATAATGAATCCTTCTTCACTTGAGGGTAGAGTTAACATGGGTGCAGTAACCAATCTCTTCTTCAGCTCTTGGAAACTTTCCTCACACTCCTTTATCCAGATGAACTTGACCCCTTTTCAAGTTAACTTGGATAATAGATTAAAAAGTCATGATTTTTGTTTCACAAACCTCCAATAATATCCTGCTAATCTAAGGAAACTATGAATCTCAGTTATTATTGTAGGCTGAGGCCACTCCTCTACAACCTTTTTCTTTGTAGGGTCAACTGTGATTACTTCATTGGATGTAATGTGCCCTAAGAAAGAAACTTTTTGTAACTAAAATTCGCATTTGCTGAACTTTCCAAAAAACCTCTCCTTCTATAGAGTTTTCAAAATAACCTTTAGACGATCCTCATGCTCCTCAAAAATTTTATAATATATCAGAATATCATCAATAAAAACTATCACAAAATTATCAAGGTAGTCCTTAAAGGCTCTATTCATCAAATCCATAAAAATAGCAGGTGAATTAGTTAGTCCAAAGGGCATAACAACAAACTCATAATACCTATATCTTTTTCAGAAGATGGTTTTTGGAATATCTTCCTTCTTCACCCTCAATTGATGATAACCAGATCGAAGATCAATCTTGAAGGAGAATTGAGCCCCATGAAGTTGGTCAAATAAGTCATCAATTCTTGGAAGAGGGTATTTATTCTTCACTATGACCCCGTTCAGTTCTCTATAATCAATGCATAGTCGCATTGATCCATCCTTATTATTCCAAAAAAAAACATGTTCTCCCCAAGGAGACACACTTGGTTGGATAAACCCCTTCTCCAAAAGACATTGGAGTTTTTTCTTTAATTCCTCTAACTCCATATTTTTCATCCTATACGGGGTCTTTGATATCAGATGAGATCCAGGTATGAGTTCAATGAAGAACTCTACCTCTCTTTCTAGGGGAGGTCCGAGTAACTCCTTAAGAAATACATTAATGTATTCCTGGATGATGGGGACATTTTTTATCATTATACCCTCATTTTTATCTTCTTCTTCACTTATCAACTCCATGAAGAATTCTATAAGAGGTTCTTCTAGAAAAATATTAGGTTGATAAATCTCTCCTTGGAAGATAACTATAGGTTTACCATTCAAGACTACTGAGATTTCCTTGATTCTGCATTTGATCTTAGCATTATACTTTGAGAGCCAATCCATCCCTAGTATAATGTCAAATTCCAACATGGGAATGACTACTAGATTTATGATGATATTGTGCTCACTAAAGTAAATACTAGAGTTTTAAAATACTCTTGATGCTTTAATAATCCCTCCAGGAGTTTTTACTGATAACTCTACTTTTAGAAATTAAGGGGTTGATTCTAAATTCTTTGCAAACTTGGAGGAAAAAAAATAATGTGTGAAACCAGAATCAAACAAAGTACTTGATAGTTTTGAGAGAACAACAAGAGTACCTGCCACTACATCATTTGGATCTTCAACATCAGCTGTCATGATAAAAAAGGCATGAACTTGCTCACTTGGACTTTGCTGATGCTTATGGTGATTTCCCTTCACTGCCCTCAGATTTAGACATTGATTAAAAAAGTTCCAAAATTGTCCACACTTGAAGCATTAGAATCTAGGTAGGTCCTACACCATATTACCTTTGTCATTAGTGTTGGGAATTTGAGACTTCACCTCATTATGATAGTTCCGTGTGATATAGCCATCTCTTCCACACTTGTAACACTTCCTGCTACCAAGCAGGTAGTTCCCCGAATGATTCTTCCCACATTTATTACATGTGGAAAGTTGCACTTTCTTTCCTCCTCTTCCCTGATCAAAGCTCTCCCCTAAGCTTGGATCCATTGATCTATTCTTGTCATTAGATTTATGAGACCACTACATCTCACTGAACCCCAGTTTGACTTTCATAGCACTTCATACGATCTCCTCATAACTATCATAGTCTCAGTTGGCTAGATTCTTCCGCAGATGAGGTCTTAGTCCACTAAAGAATCTATCAACCTTCCCATTAGGATCCATGACAAAGCTTGAGGTGTAACTAGAAAGTCTTGTGAAGTTCATCTTATATCTTCCAACATATTCATTCTCTTTCTGCTTCAGCTCAAGAAACTCCTTCTCCATTTTTTTTCTCATTGAACGGGGAAATACTTATTGAATAATATCCCTACGAACTCTTCCCATTCCATAACTTCAACCTCCACTCTTGGCCTCATGTTTTTAATCAGTTCCCACCACTGATCAACTTCTACCTCTAAGTGGTAAATAACCAAGGTGACATTTGTAATGCCCTGACCCCAGAATCCTGGATTCGGTGCATTATTTTAATACATTAGCATGATTATAAGGAATCAAGTCCTGAAGGACCGATTAGTTTAGTATTCTTGTAAAATAGATTACATAAATGAATGTTACATTACACTTTCTAAAATAAAATAATGCATAAATAATCCATTTAGAATGACATTATTCCCCTAGATTAACCCTGCATATCAATTGTAATACACTTCTTGGAATCCATAGAAAATAAAACATTAGAAATGGGTGAGTTCAGATGCTCAGTAAGGGTAAATAATTCAACATAAGCTATAAAATTTTAAGGAAAGATGTATAATAAAAACAACAGCCTTTTAAACATAAAACTTGAACATAATATGGTAAAAATAAGTCAAAAATTACCATATAAACATGCACATGGATATTCTACTAGTTGAATAATCACAAGTAATAACTAATTTCATAACGAGGGAATGCATAATGCCAGACATAATAACTACTACGTCAAGGCCTCGTGCCAAGACCATTCACAAATATTCTATCGAGACCTTGTGCCAAGACACTAGTTTGTATCATGAGACATACCGATGCATCGAGGGGATATAGTGGGATCCACCCGTCACTTACTAAGTCCAATGCATTCCTCATATGAAAAGGGTGAAACATAACATACACATTCGTATTAAGACTAACATACCAAATGTCAATACTTTAACCGTAAACCATGAATGGTATAAAAATATCACATCCATAGTCAAACATATCATAACTCATTCAATATAATATAGAAGATTGTATTATAATAAATCAACCTCAATCAATAATAATATTCAGTAAAGGATGATGACATAATTGAAAATGACCAGTAAAACTCTTTGAGAGAAATATCCCTTTTTCATGAAATCATTTAAAAGTCACACAATTTACAAAGAAAGAAATTTAAAAGATATTTTTGAATAAAAGTTCCCCATATCACTTTGAAACCTTTAAAAATAATTAATATTTTCAAATATAAATAAATCCTTAAAATCATTTTTGAAAACATGGACATTAATGAGAAAGGTTTAGAAGAAAAAATATTTAAAACATTTAAAATGATGTTTTAGTTAAAGAGTACCTTAAAAATAATCCTTTTGAAAAATCTTTCATGAAACATGGACCTGGATGATAAATATGTCCTAGTAAATACTTACACATAAATAATCTTGAATAATAATGAGATTGAGGAATTAACTCTTACCTTGTACTTTCCTTTAATTGAGGGTAAGTTTAACCTCCTGTATAATTATCATAGTATGTTATTAAATTATACCAGAACCATATTCATATTTATGACATCATATATGATTCATTTATGAATTTATACTACCCATTTAATAATAATTTCCATGTTAAAGTAACATTTCGGGTAATAATCACTTTCTTTATCGTACATGTTTTAACTTGTTATTCTTGATCGTATCACATAGATCATGATTTACATACTTCCAGAATATAAAACATGATTTATATATCATATATATTCAGAATATAAATATGTATAATAGATAGATATATGAAATGGAAACACCATTCATGGAGACGGTAGTCCATATGTACGCATGAACGTTGTGTCCGTTTTCTTATCGTATAGTATGGAAGTAAGTAAACGACATATATTTATCTACATAAATATATATTATTCTAGTAGAAATATTATTTAATATATCTCATACTTTGTCATGACCCATCCTCGGGGCCCGTGCCTTGACTACCCCAAGCCCTCCTTCCATAGGCCAGGGGCTGGCGACTAGCACCAAAGGCATAACTCCCTATAAACTGGGAAGGCATTGCCTTTACAAAACGCAAACACACACACAACCAGAGAACAAGCGGAAGAAAACACTAAGTAAAGAAGTATAAAAAAAGTTCTGAAAGTACAAAGGGGCTAGAAATACAAGCCCAACAAAAAGGTACAACTACAACTGAAAGAAAAGTACAACTGAAAATACAACAACTGAAAGGTGAAGCAGCTCCTGGATCGTCCTCCAGGTTCCTACCTGAAGGGTAGGTACAGATGTCCTCCTAAGCACTCCACGTCTATCGGTCTACTCCATGTGCCGTCACGCCGAGTGTCCACCTCCGGGTACCGTCCAGTCCTCGTACACTCTACCTCGGTCAACACTGTTCGTCGTCTGCATCCAACACAATGACGTGCGGGCATAACCCGTGTAGGGGTGAGTATAACGATACTCAGTAGGGACCCCGAGACCCTCAAGGTCTCAATAAAATCCAACAAGGATAAACCACAAAGAAATACCTCAATAGATAACCTTTACTTAGGTATATGCCCATACATATACCTAAGTTATCAAGTAACCCATCTTAATCATGAGGAAAACACAAAGGTCATTGACTCAGCTCAAACCAGGTTTTTATTCATGATGCCGAAACCATGACTGCTGGAGAACTCCTCCTCTGTTGAGTATAGTGGGTCTGCCGCTACAACCAAGCGCTTCCCACTAACCTTGGACTACTGAAGTACTCCACCTGTCGAGTACTGTGGGCCTGCTGCTACAACCAAGCGCTTCCTACCATGAGTCTGCTGCTACAACCAAGCGCACCACCTCACAGCCTACAGAGGTACTCCTTCTATCGAGTACCGTGGGTCTGCTGCTACAACCAAGAACTCCTCTTCCGTGGGTCTGCTGCTACAACCAAGCGCAACCCACTGGGCCATCTGAATTACTCCGAGTCGATCGACCAACAGTCGTCAAGTCTCAGCTAGCTACTAGGTTTCCATACTCTGTATGCTCGTCTCTGGTCGTCTCCGGGAGGATCCTCTCCATGAGCTACTGGTCTACACTCCAAGTGTCACAAAGTCCCACTAAGGAGTATCTCAAAGATCCGTTATGACATAGGGATCTCAACTCAATAGACAACACGTCAATCGGACGCCCGGTCTGTGAGTTATTAGCCTTTTTGTCCCGGGGGCCCAGTTGGTTTCGTGTATGAACCAACCTGACCGTATCTCAACTATACCCTGAACTCCCATGGGGTATACTCAAAGGAACTGTTTCTCAACGATATTACCAATGTCGCTGACGGTTCATCAAACGAACGTCCTGTCTGAGAGTTATTGGCTTTTCCGTTCCAGAGGCCCAGTTGGTTTTTAAGCTAAAACCAACCCGACCATACTCCAACTGCATCCGAAACTCAAGCGGAGTATTCCAAAATATCCTTCTCAACAAAAGTAAACCAACATAATTGACGACACATCAATCAGACGTCCGGTCCTTAAGTTATAAGCGTTTCCGCTCCGAGGGCCCGGTTGGTTTCGGGTTCGAACCAACCCGGCCGTACACAAACTTTGCTAAAACCTTGAGTGTAATATATCTAAACGACCATCTCGATCCAATGATTCCTACGCAACTGGCGGTGCATCAATCGGAGTTCCGTAACTCAAGTTAGGTCCGTTTAAACGAATCTGGTCCGAAAAAAGGGGGGTCTGGGCCCGGTCCGGTCCGACCCGGCCCAACCCACCTTGGGTTGGCCTGAACCGGGTCGACCCGACCTGGGTCTAGGTCCGGCCCGACAGGCACGGTGCGACCCATCCCAGCTGGCGCGGCTCGGCCCGGCCCGTGGCTGGCGCGGCCCGGCCCAGCTGGGAGCGGTTCAGCCCGACAAGGCGCGACGCGGCCCGCGGCCGGCCACGGCTCGGCCAGCCTGGTTGAGTGGGGGGGGGGGGGGGGGGGGCTCCCCAGCTGGCGCGGCTTAATGTCGCGCCGCTTCACCACCGGAACGGTTCTGCCGTTCCCAGTTTCTCTTACCGCCGCGACTCAGCCGCGGCGGTCTGCTCCAGCGGCGCGCCGCCACCGCCACCTTCCACTGACCACCGAACGCACTTCGGTGGTCCGATTCGCCCACCGTCTATGCTTGCGGCTCTCCCGGGACCTGCTCTTTACTGCGACGACTTCATATCACCGTTTCGGTCCCGTTTCGTCGTCGTCTGTCAATCCGTGCACAAACGAACAACCAGCGGAGGGTCGTCGGGCCGTGTTTGTTCGGCCCGCGCCCTCCGCGTTAGTCATTATTAATTGGCCAAATATAAACATGGTTTAACGTATAACGAATAAAAATTTTATTCAAATAAAATTGAAGCAATCTACCCTACAATTCCCCCGCAAATAACTATTCCCAACCCGCAAAATAAAACATCCGCGGATCAACTTGATAATGAGTTGATCCGCGTTCTTTGTTTTAGAAGGGAAGAACATGGGAATATAAACATACTCAAATTAAACCACTACCTTGGAAAAGATTCACGGTAGTCGAGCGTCGTGGATGATGGTGTCGATTCCGTCGTCGTCGGAGAAAGAACCATCGTCGTTGGCGAGTTCTCCGCGTCGGTGTCTCCTCCCTTGATACGGAGGAAGTAGAAGATTGGAGAAACGTGGAGCGTTCTTCACTGAGTCGTTCTTCGTCGAAGGTGAGGGTTCTTCGTCGGAGAAGAACACCGTTCTTCATTGAGGAGAATAATACTTCTCTCTCTTTTCTCCAGAGCTCTCACCCCAAATCTTTTCCAACACAACAAAGCTCCCCAAAATAAAATATTAGGATTGGCTAATATTTTATTAACACATCCAATTCAAAATTTCAAATCACTTAATTAATTACGGTGTGTTGGCAACATTAAAGAGGGAGAGAGGGAGAGGAAGAGTCCTTATAAAATAAGGGGGGTTGTCACATTAAACAAGGGAGTTTAAAAGGGGTTTAAGGGAGGTTATGGGGAGATGAAGGGTTGGGGATCGTGTGGGCCCCACCTCTCAAATATCCACACATGGGAAGTTGGGTGGATGTGGGCCTCACCATCAACTTCCCATGGGAGGAAATAACTTCCATGGATATATATAAAATTGTTCCAACAATTTTAGTTAACTATTTCCAATTTCCCCAAAAATTAACTCTCAACCCGCATAGAACACAACTGCATTAAAGGTTCCTTTAAGAGAATACCGGCGCTGCGAGTTCATCGGTGTCCTCAGATTTTAATTCCGAGCACCGGTTCAAGAGATAGAAAAACCCTTACATATGTTTACTGAACGTACCCGAACAAAGCTTCAGAAATTGATTCCGGGCACACCGGGCCACGGAATCAGGCGCCGTAAAAAACTGCGGACTCGTAAAATTCCAAAGAAATTAAGAAAACATTTCTCTTGAAATTTCTAGGTCTTTACATTACTCCCAACTCAGGGATTTACATCCCCGTAAAGCTTCAACACACACTAGGGAAACTAAAGGGGTGAGCACGCATCTGAGCCTCTTGCTCCCATGTTCTCCACTAGAGGTTCATGTGCCGCCAGAGAATGCGCACCAGAGGAATCGACCATCCACGTAGGACCCACTCCTGTTGATCCTCGATCTCCACCAGGACCTTCATAAATGTCGCCCTGTCATCGATGTACAACTCCCCATGATCGATGATGTGTGATGGGTCATGCATGTATCTCCTCAATTGAGATACGTGGAAGACGTCATGCACCCAGTGCAACTGAGGTGGAAGGGCTAGGCGGTAAGACACCTCGCCTACTCTGCTGAGGACCTAGAAAGGTCCGATGAAACGTGGAGATAACTTTCCGCCCCAGCCAAATCTCCATTGTCCTCGTCGAGGTGAGACCCGTAGGAAGATGTGGTCACCATCCTCGAACTCCAGTGATTTTTGTCTCCTATCAGCATAGGACTTCTGTCTGCTCTGTTGAGTCTTCATCCGCTCCTGGATGATCCGAACCTTCTCCGTCATAGCCTGAACCATCTCTGGTTCTATACGTGCCGACCCATCACTATCCACAAAGGATATCTGAAATGCGGCCAGCTACTATCTCGCCTCTCCTAACAGTTGAATGTTCGATCTCCTACTAAGAGCATCTGCTACAACGTTCCCCTTCCCAGGAGTATAAACTATCTCGAAGTCATAGTTCTAGAGGAACTCAAGACATCGCTACTATCTCAGGTTTAGGTCCTTCTGTGAGAAGACACAACTGAGACTATTGAGTTTAGAGTAAACTGTAAACCGTTTGCTCAACGAACAATGGTGAGACTAGCCAATTGTAAGAACTAATCTCCACCCTTCTTCGTCTACGTTCTATAAGAGCTGCTGAGATTTCTCCTCTTCCAAAAAGAGAAATTCGGTCTCATCCCCTGGATGAAACATGTTATTTGCTTAATACATTCAATCCTGACATGAACGGTACTATTTCATGCCATAAACGACATCGTAAGGCCTCGACTCTATTACCAAGAGATCCAACCATTACTCTCACATCCAAGGGTTGAGTCACACTGTCGGCATCAGTGCGTGGTTACTGGGTCTCCTCCAGTAGGAATCTCGCAAGTGAGGGTCAAGTCAAAAATTTTAACTGGAACCTCTTAGTATCAACCATACAAAAAGGACAGGAAAGTAAACGTCACAAAGATAAGTGTCTTTTATTACTGCAGCTCAAAGTACAAAGACACAAAGCAAACACAATAAGAACAACACAGAAACTAGAAGCACCAAGAACAAAGGCCTCCATGCCTGGAACTAGTCTTGCTCTTATCCACCTAATTCTGGAGCTCCATGGTCGTATGCTTCAGCTGCCTGAAGTTGTGCTCTCCCATGTCCACCTGTTCCCTGTGGTCGGGGTGGACCTCCTGGTGGTGGTGGTGGCAACACCTCGAAGCGTCGTCCACCTCCAACTGCATGACCATCTCCTTGTAGTCCTCCTCGATCGAACCTCTACCGCTGCCTGGGAGGTCCTTCATCTATCTACTGATCATCTGTATGGTGGGTCAGATAGTCACGTGCCATGTGACCAAGCCCACCGCAGGAGTAACACTGTCCTCTCCTGGTGAGTCATTCTCCACCCCGGGTTCCTCGCACACACGATCCCGAGTCATGTGGTCGACCACCTGTAGGTCTGGTCCTCTTGGACCTCTGTGTCATCTGTCTACTGCTAGCTGTAGAATACTCCACTATATGTCGACTAGTGGTGGGTTCCGTTGCTGAATATTGCTCAGCAAGGAAACTCTCCACTAGGAGGGCTCGCTCCAACACCCTTGTCTGCGTCGAGATGCTGTGAGAAACAACTGAAGATCTAATCTCTCGCCTGAGCCCCTGCTCGAAGGTCCGGGCCCTGAAGAATGGGTCCCGTACCATATCTGTAGAGTAGCGCGAGAGGTCTGTGAACCTCACTAAGTACTGTGCTACTGTCATGCTGCCTTGTTGAAGATGCAGTAGCTCCTATATACGCACTGCTTGAAGGGTGGCTGGTACAAACTCCACCCGGAATAGGACCTTGAAGTCTGCCCATAGAAGTGTCGCCTCGTCATGCATCTGGAGAATCAGGCTCCACCATCTGCCTGTTGCTTCCTAAAGGAGGCTGGCAATAAGGATCACCATAAAGTCTGCTGGTGTCCCTACTAGCTTGAAGACTCTCACCACAACATGCAGCCAATCCTCAACCGCCTGTGGGTCTGTCTCTCCCTGGAACCTAGGTGGCCTCTGGTGTTGGAACTCATGTAGCATGCTCAAGCGGTGTGCATCGCCTGCTTCTGGGGATCGTGGCATCGGTGGACCAATGGGTGGTTGTACCGATGGTGCCTCAACTGGAAGAGGGTCTTGTACTGAGGCCTCGTCGCTCGGCGGGCTGTCAGTAAGTACAACTCTCGGTGCTCTAGCTGGTCGTCTGTGGGGAGGCATCCTGAAAGAAACAGACGCGACACGGTCAAAAGACTATACCTGGTGAGATGACCTGGTTTTGAGCTGACTTAAAGGAATTTTTTTGAAAACACTCACGCAATCAGTGTTTTAGTGAAATGAGTCGGAAATCAGAAGTCAAAGTCCTGGTGTATGGATACGTCGGTCGCCCGCACCAACACTGGACTCCCTGAACTGAAGACCAAACTCAGTACCCTTAACACTATTGCTTCATAGAAAAGAAATATCAGAGTCCTAAGTTCTGCGGTAGAACCGATGTCCTCTGATACCAATTTGTTACGACCCGTCCTTGGGGCCCATGCTGTGACTACCCCAAGCCCGCCTTCCATAGGCCAGGGGTTGGCGACTAGCACCAAAGGTGTAAATCCCTATAAACTGGGAAGACATTGCCTTTACAAAACGTAAACACACACACAACCAGAGAACAAGTGGAAGAAAACACTAAGTAAAGCAGTATAACAAAAGTGCTGAAAGTACAAAGGGGACATAAATACAAGCCCAACAGAAAGGTATAACTACAACTGAAAGAAAAGTACAACTGAAAAGACAATAGCTGAAAGGTGAAACAGCTCCTAGATCATCCTCCGGGTTCCTACCTGAATGGTAGGTACATATTTCCTCCTAAGAACTCTGTGTCTATCGATCTGCTCTGTGTGCCATCACGCCGAGTGTCCACCTCCGGGTACCATCCAGTCCTCGTACACTCTACCTCGGTCAGCGTTGTCCGTCGTCTGCATCCAACACAACGAGGTGCGGGCATAGCCCGTGAAGGGGTGAGTATAACGATACTCAGTAGGGACCCCGAGACCCTCAAGGTCTCACTAAAATCCAACAATGATAAACTACAAATAAAGATCTCAACAGATAACCTTTACTTAGGTATATGCCCATACATATACCTAAGTTATCAAGTAACCCATCTCAATCATGAGGAAAACACAAAGGTCATTGACTCAGCTCAAACTGGGTTTTTATTCATGATCACGAAACCACGACTACTAGAGAACTCCTCCTCTGTTGAGTAAAATTGGCCTGCCGCTACAACCAAGCGCTTCCCATTGACCTTGGACTGCTAAAGTACTCTACCTGTCGAGTACTGTGGGCCTACTGTTACAACCAAGCGATTCTTACCATGGGTCTGTCGCTACAACCAAGCGCACCCCCTCATAGCCTATAGAGGTACTCCTTTTGTCAAGTACCGTGGGTCTGCCACTACAACCAAGAACTCCTCTGTCGTGGGTCTGCTGCTACAACCAAGAGCACCCCACTGGACCATCCGAATCACTCCGATTCGATCGATCAACAGTCGTCAAGTCTCATCCAGCTACTAGGTTTCTGTACTCCGTATGCTCGTCTCCGGGAGGATCCACTCCACGAGATACTGTTAGACACTCCAAGTTTCACAAAGTCCCACGAAGAAGTATATCAAATATCCTTCACAACATAGGGATCTCAACGCAACAGACGACGCATCAATCAGACGCCCGATTTGTGAGTTATTAGCCTTTTTGTCCCGAGGGCCCGGTTGGTTTCGTGTACGAACCAACCCGACCATATCTCAACTGTACCCCGAACTCCCATGGGGTATACTCAAAGGAACCATTTCTCAACGAGATTACCAACGCTGCTGACGGTTCGTCAAACGGACGTCCAGTCTGAGAGTTATTGGCTTTTCCGTTCCATGGGCCCGGTTGTTTTTTAAGCTAAAACCAACCCGAATGTACTCCAACTGCGTCCAAACCTCGATCGGAGTATGCAAAAAGATCCGTCTCAACAAAAGTAAACCAACTTAATTGACGGCACGTCAATCGGACGTCCGGTCCTTAAGTTATAAGCGTTTCCGCTCCGAGGGCCCGGTTGATTTCAGGTTCGAACCAACCCGAACATACCCAAATTTTTCCAAAACCTTGAGTATAATATACCTAAACGACCGTCTCGATCCAAGGATTCCTACACAACTGACGGTGCATCAATCAGAGGTCCTTAGCTCAATTTAGGGCCATTTAAACGAATCTAGTCCGAAAAAAGGGGGGTTTGGGCCCGGTCCGACCCGGTCCAACCCACCCTGGGTCGGCCCGAACCAGGTCGACCTGACCCGGGTTCGAGTTAGGCCCGGCTCAGCGCGGCCCGGCCCGGCGGGGCGCGGTCCGGCCAGCCGGGATGAGCGGGGTGGGGGGGGGGGGGGGGTGGCCTCCCCATCTAGCGCAGCTTAATGCCGCGCCGCTTCACCACCGGAACGGCTCTGCCGTTCCGGGTTCCTTCCGCCGCCGTGACTCAGCCGCGACGGTCTGCTCTGGCAGCGCGCTGCCGCCACCGCCTTCCGCGGACCACCGGACATGCTCCGGTGGTCCGATTCGCCCACCGTCTACGCCTGTGGATCTCCCAGGACCTGCTCTTCCCTGCGACGGCTTCATATCGTCGTTGCGGTCCCGTTTCGTCGTTGCCCGTCAATCCGCGCACAAAAAAACAACCAGAGGAGGGTCGTCGGGCTGTGTTTGTTCGGCCTACGCCCTTCGCGTTAGGCGTTATCAATTGGCCAAAGATAAATATGGTTTCCCGTAGAACGAATAACAATTTTATTCAAATAAAATTGAAGCAATCCACCCTACAATTCCCCTGCAAATAACTATTCCCAACCCGTAAAAGAAAACATCTGTGGATAGACTTGATAATGAGTTGATCTGCATTCTTTGTTTTATAAGGGAAGAACATGGGAATATAAACATACTCAAATTAAACCCCTACCTTGGAAAAGATTCTCGGTAGTCGAGCATTGTGGATGACAGTGTCGATTCCATCGTCTTTGAAGAAAGAACCATCGTCGTTGGCGAGTTCTCCGCATCGGTGTATCCTCCCTTGATACATAGGAAGTAAAAGATTGGAGAAACGTGGAGCGTTCTTCTCCAAGTCGTTCTTCATTGAAGGTTAGTGTTCTTCATCGGAGAAGAACACCGTTCTTCATTGAGGAGAAGAATACTTCTCTCTCTTTTCTCCAGAGCTCTCACCCCAAAGCTTTTCCAACACAAAAAAGCTCCCCAAAATAAAATATTAGGTTTGGCTAAATTTTATTAACACATCCAATTCAAAATTTCAAATCACTTAATTAATTAGGGTGTTTTGGAAACATTAAAGAGGGAGAGAGGGAGAGTAAGAGTCCTCATAAAATAAGGGGGGTTGTCACATTAAACAAGGGAGTTTAAAAGGGGTTTAAGGGAGGTTATGGGGAGATGAAGGGGTGGGGCTCGTGTGGGACCCACCTATCAAATATCCACACATGGTAAGTTGGGTGGATGTGGGCCCCAAAATCAACTTTCAATGGGAGTAAATAACTTCCATGGATATATATAAAATTGTTCTAAAATTTTTATTTAACTATTTCCAATTTCCCCAAAAATTAACTCTCAACCCGTATAAAACGCAACTGCGGTAAAGGTTCCTTTAAGTGAATATCGGCGTTGCGAGTTTATCGGTTTCCTTGGATTTCAATTCCGAGAACCGGTTCAAAAGATATAAAAACCTGCACATAAGTTTACTGAACGTACCCGAACAAAGCTTCAGAAATTGATTCCGGGTACACCGGGCCTCAGAATCATGCGCCGTCAGAAACTGAGGACTCGTAAAATTCCAAAGAAATTAAGAAAAAATTTCTCTTGAAATTTCCGGGTCTTTAAATACTTAATCAATATATATGTTTTTATAAAAATTCTTTAATGATAATCGTTGAAGATGAATCTCATCGTGTCGTGGAGACGGTAAGCCGTATGTACATACGAGCGACAATATCATTCTATTGATAGTGAAATGGTGTTTAATTGGATGATATATTATATATAAAGAATAATTAACATGTTATATTTATTATTTAAATCAATTATACTCATTATTATACCCATCTAAATAATGAAGTGTTGAGTAACAAACTACAGCACGACGTGGAGACGGTAAGCCGTACGTACGCACGTATGGTGACTTTGTCATTCATATGATGGATAGAATAATGAATATGGTTGTAACATATTTATAATAATATCTCAGTATGTATAAGGTATTGGAGTTATTATTTTAGTATGGAAACAACAAATAAATAGTAATTAGAATAAGAAAAGAACTTTGAAAGAGGTGATGAAATAATTACCTCTTCTTCGGGTTATTCCTTTTGATTTGAACAAAAAGGCTCCTTAGGTTGTATTTATGATAAAAGTAAGGAATCTAGGATTAATTTAGAGTATTTTTGAGAAGATTTGAGTAGGGTTTGGCTGATCCAAATGACTTTGGAGGTGTAAAATTAAGAGAAGGGGAAATACCCTTTTATAAGAGAGATGAAGGGCACTTTAGGAAAAGTTTGAAATATTATTTTATTATAAAATTAATTTTGTTTTATAATAGCTCCAAAAGGATTTATTTTGAGTATAATGTGGGTATGGGTCGAAATACTCCCAACCAATAGGTTTTATACAAGTTTAGGTCACCATAATAACCTTATCTTTTAGATTTAACTCTTAGTTAAATAGTTTAACTTTTACCATGTCTTCTTATATTTTTATACTACATGGTTAATAAAGTTACTATAAAATTCCAAGAGAACCTAAAGTGGTTCATTAATGACATATCTAAAATTATCTAAGTCTTTTCCCGAATCTTAGTTTTTTAGGAATAATATATCATTTAATAAAATCGTATTTTTTTTAAAAACTCATTTATGTCAATTTTGACACTATTTAGTATTTGGTTTTTTTGAAAGTCATAAAAACTTGATTACTTCAAAAAAAATACATTTAATTGACCCTAACATGTCATATTAACTTAGAAAATTCGTGGATGACATCAAAAGTTTCAATTTACATTTATTTTAATATTTATAATATCAATTATTTTAATCTTTCATTAATAAGGTAATTACTACATCATCATTATGTCATAAATAAATTTAATTATTTAATGTATAAAAATTATAAATAAAATACCATTATGTATAAAATATTTTTATATTTCTAATGAATATTTATATTCAAATTTATCTTATGTGTAACCCTATATTAAAAATGGTTTAGTTATTAAAATTTGAATTTAACACTTTTAACCCTTCTTTAAATAAAATATAATAAATGTCCTAATCTAATCCAAGTGGATCAAAAAAGATCATATTTTTGTCCTAAGGTTTATTTTGGTTGAAATAAACTTATCCAATAGAATTATGACATGTGTTGTTGTAATGTTATATTATTATAATATTATTTTTACCTTTAATTACCTTACTTACTTTTAACCGTGGTAAATAAAATTCAAAAGTCACTATTCAACAAAAATTATTTTCATCCTATTGAACCACATTTTACTTACTGATAATAATTTCATCTGTTGGATTTTTGAAATTCAATTCATAGAAGTGGTAAAATTACGTTTTATGTAACTTTTCAAATATGCCTAGAAGGTGGGTAAAAGACGTTAAAAAGTTCAATGAAATTTTATATATCTAATCTTATTATAAAACGACTCAAATTACTTACATTGAACTAATATATGTATTATGTATCTATTTTGACTTTAAGATAAATTTTAATTAAAAATAATTATTTAAATGAAAAAGTCGGTTTTTATGTACTATGTAGTATTTTTCACTATTTATCAAAAATTGAATGGTTTCAGAAAAATACAAAAAATTCACCCTAAGATAATTTTGATATTCTGAATTAAAAAATGAATTCTATTTTACAAAATTCAATTTTTAGGAGTGTCTAAAATTAATTTTATTATTGTTCACAAATGGACGTAAATAGTTTCCCTAAATATATAACTATTTTAACAAAACTTATACATTTCATTGTAAATATGTTTTATTTATAGAAAAATTATAAATAAAATTTAAAATTTATTTTTTACTATTCATATTACAATATTTAATTAATAAATAAATATATCATTTAAATAACTATAATACTACCGTGTTGTTTCACAGAAACTCAATCTTGCGTATAACGCAAGACAAATTGGTGTTGCATGAAATATAAGCTATTAAATTAATTTAAAGAGATAACATAATACAAAATCTTGGGGTGTTACATTCTCCCCTCCTTCAATAAATTGTGTCCTCTCAATTTGAAATTGTTCTTCAAAAATAAAAGGTTAAAAATAGAAAATACCTTTCTGGAAAACCCACATCAGAAATAGGGTTAATAAAATTTAGTCTTAATAAGAGGGAAAGGGAAATGAAAAATTCACCACCAAATTAGGATTTCAAATAGTAGAACATTGGTGGAAATTATAGACACATAATTGGAGAAAAATATAAATATTTATAGGGAGTTATTGAGGTTATCAATCACAAAAAGTGATCAATAAATGGAAAATTGAGGGCCTCAAAGATATAAATCTATGGGGATTTAAAATATCATCGATTTATAAGGAATTAGGATAACATATTTTTTAGATACATTTTGTTGGAAGAGGAGGGATTAATTTACTATAAAGATAAGAACTCAATAAAACATACTTGATTTCATTACCTATCATAATCATAATCTCATCATTTGGTTGTGCTTCAATCTATCTTCACTTTATCCGTTAAACTAGGAAATAATGTTGAATTTGTTATTCTTGAAATGTTGTAAGATCATGTGATCCATAAATATAATGATTGGTCATTCCATTTGTCTCACCAAAATTGTTAGAACAAGTTATCACATATACATAAGTCCACCTATAGAGAGATAATACACCAATCTAAAAAACTTAAACTAGAGTATAACTTATACTATCCAATAATGGATAACCCTAAAATCCTTCTAAAAACCGAAAATATACAAATTTGGAAAGAGGTGAACCAAACTGGCTTAGCATTTATCTCCCATATCTCATAGGGCAGTTCTTGGTTGTCACATTACAAACATGTGAACACCATCATCATGTATTCTCTTGAGTCATGATAACAACATGAATTATCAGATATCCTTATTGAAAACATGCATGTTTCCTTGTTCCAAAACATAGTGTATTATTCCTTAAGTCCCAAAAATTTGCACACTTCATCCATGATAACATAACCCTCTTGTAGAAAAAAAATCCAAAATTAGTTCTCAAGAAACTTGCATCATCCAATTTACTTATTCAAATATAACATTATTATCTCAACATAAGGAACATATTAAGGATTATCTTTACCTTAATCATATGTTCTCCAAATATAATATTACCCTTAAATCAATTTTCTTGTCCTTGATAGAAATTCAACATATTCTTGAAAATTCTTAGCAAAAAATATAAACTGAATACTCCTTATATAATTAACTTATTCATAATTCTTGGATCCAAATACATAAATACTTAAATCCTTACAATTTAATGGTTGGAATGGAATAAATCCTTCCTTAGATTAGAGGTAGATTATTATGTTTGGGCATTGAGTTGGGTAATGCCCATGATATCCACATATGATACATTGAAATCCATAACAATTGGCTACTATATGACCCTTTTTCCCATAGAGATAACATCTTCCCCTCCATTTGAGGTATTCCTTAAGGTTCTTCTTCCCTTCCTCTTGACATGTAGGAAACCAAATCTTCTTTCCACTACATTTCTTAAAATTTGAACATTTATAAATGTTCATCTTCCTATTACGCAATGCATTAGGAATGTCATCAAAGATCACATTGTTAATAATATATCTTGATAACT
Organism: Viscum album; assembly: GCA_963277665.1. Lineage (NCBI taxonomy): Eukaryota > Viridiplantae > Streptophyta > Magnoliopsida > Santalales > Viscaceae > Viscum > Viscum album. The sequence goes on along the minus strand of OY728128.1, from coordinate 1,946,811,169 downwards.
GATTTGGCATAATCACAATATCTTTCTCTCTAGTCATTATTTGATTTTGTTGATCAAAATCACCATATTTTCCATCAAACTCAATGTTAATTCAATTCCTTCTGGTTTCATCCATTAACTATGACCAGAAAGAATAGGGTGAGAAACAAATCTTATTGAAGAAAACCACACAATCAAGGGAAGGTATTTTCAATCTATAACATCTTAGGTTTAATCCTAGGTTGTCCATGATTGTTACCATAATTCTAGGGGGTTCTTCTATACTTATCCTTAAATCCAATCGTAGGGTTATGATCCCTAATCTAAGTTTTCCAAATCTATTTACAAGGTTGTTGCTAAAATTCCTTTAATACCAACTATAACGCCCTAACCCCATAAGCTCGGAGCCAATGCATTATTTTAATACATTGGCATGATTACAAGGAATCAAGTCCCGAAGGACTGATCAATTTTAGCAGTCTTGGAAAATAGATTACATACATGAACATTACATTACACTTTATAACATAAAACACAACATAAATAATCCATTTATAATTATATTATTCCTCTAGATTAACCCTATATATCAATTTTAATAAACTTCTTATAATCTTGGGAAAATAAAACATTATAAAGGGGAAAACTTAGATGCTCTGTAAGGGTAAATAATTTAGCGAAAGCTATAAACTTTTAAGGTAAGATGTATAATAAAAACAACAGCCTTTTAAACATAAAACTTGAACATAATATGGAAAAAATAAGCCAAACATTACCATATAAACATGCACATGGACATTATATTAGTCTAATAATCACATGTAATAACTAATTTCATAATGATGGAATGCATAATACCAGACATAATAACTACTACATCAAGGCCTTGTTTCAAGACCATTCAAAAATATTCTGTCGAGGTCTTGTTCCAAGACACAAGTTTGTCTCATGTTACCTACTGATGCATCAAGGGGCTATAACGGGCCCCACCCGTCACTTACTAAGTCCAATGAATTACTAATTTGAAAAGGGTGAAACATAACATAAACATTCATATTAAAACTAGCACACCAAATGTCAACAATTTAACTGTAAACCATGAATGGTATAAAAATGTCACATCCATAGTCAAACATATCATAACTCATTCAATACAATATAGAAGATTGTATTATACTAATTCAAATTCAATCAAGAATAATATCCAGTAAATGATGTTGATATAGTTAAAAATGATCGGTAAAACTCTTTGAGAGAAATATCCCTTTTTCATTAAATCATTTAAAAGTCACACAATTTATAAAGGAAGACATTTAAAAGATATTTTTGAATCAAAGTGTCCCATACCACTTTGAAACCTTTGAAAAGAATTAACATTTTTAAACATTCATGTCCATATAAATAAATCCTTAAAACCATTTTGAAAACATATACATTAATGAGAAAGGTTTAGAAGAATAAATATTTAAAACATTTAAAATGATGTTTTAGTTAAAGAGTCACTTAAAAATAATCCCTTTGAAAACTATTTTATGAAACATGGACCTAGATGATAAATATGTCCCAGTAAATACTTACACATAAACAATCTCAAATAATAATGAGATTGAGGAATTAACCCTTATCTTGTACTTTCTTTTAGTCGAGGGTACGTTTAACCTCCTGTATAATGACCATAGTATGTTATTAAATTATACCAGAACCAGAACCATATTCATATTTATGATATCATATATGATTCATTTATGAATTTATACTATGCATTTAATAATAATTTCCATGTTAAAGTAACATTTCGGGTAATAATCGCTTTCTTTCGTACATGTTTTAACTTGTTATTCTTGATTGTATCACATAGATCATGATTTACATACTTACAGAATATAAAACATGATTTATATATCATATATATTCAGAATATAAATATTTATAATAGATATATATATGAAATTGAAACACCGTTCATGGAGATGGTAGTCCGTACGTACGCATGGACATTGTTTCTGTTTTGTTATCGTATAGTATGTAAGTAAGTAAACAACATATCTTTATCTACATAAATATATATTATTCTAGTAGAAATATTATTTCATATATATCATACCTAATCAATATAGATATTTTTATAAAAATTCTTGAATGATGATCGTTGAAGATGAATCTCATCGCGTCGTGGAGACGGTAAGCCATACGTACGCACGAGCGACAATATCATTCTATTGATGGTGAAACAGTGTTTAATTGGATGGTATATTATATATAAAGAATAATTTATATGTTATATTTATTATTTACATAAATTATACTCATTATTATACCCATCTAAATAATGAAGTGTTGAATAAAAAACTACACCACGACGTGGAGATTGTAAGCCGTATGTACGCATGTATGGTGACTTTTTCATTCATAGGATGGATAAAATAATGAATATAATTGTACCATATTTATAATAACAACTCAATATTTATAATGTACTGGATTTATTATTTTAGTATGTAAACAACAAAGAAAGATGAAGTAGAAGAAGAAAAAAACTTTGAAAGATGTGATGAAACAATTACCTCCTTTTCTGGTTCTTCCTTTTGATTTGAACAAAAGGGATCCTTAGGTTGAATTTTTGATCAAATTAATGCCTCTAGGACGAATTTAGGGCAGTTTTTAGGAGATTTTAGTAGGTTTTGGCTGAGACAAATGTCTTTGGAGGTGTGAAATTAAGAGAATGGGAAGTACCTTTTTATAAGAGAGGTGACAACACTTTAGGAAAAGCTTGAAATATTATTTTATTATAAAATTATTTTCGGTTTATAATAGCTCAAAAAATATTTATTTAGAGGATAATGTGGGTATGGGTCTAAATCCTCTCAACCAATATGTTTTAGACAAGTTTATGTAACCATATTAATCTTATCTTTTAGATTTAACTCTTAGTTAAATAGTTTAACTTTTACCATGTCTTCTTGTATTTTTATACTACATGGTTAATAAAGTTACTATAAAATGCAAAGAGAACATAAAGTGGTTAATTAATGAAATATATAACATTATCTAAGTCCTTTTACCTAATATTATATTTTTATAAATATTATATCATTTAATAAAATAGTATTTGTTTTAAAAACTCATTTATGTCAATTTTGACACTATTTAGTATTTGGTTTTTGTAAAAGACATAACAACTTGATTACTTAGAAAAAATACACTGAATCAACCCTAACATGTCATATTCAGGTATAAAATTCATGGATGGCATCAAAAGTTTCAATTTACATTTATTTTAATATTTATAATATCAATTATTTTAATCTTTCATTAATAAGGTAATTACTGCATCATCATTGTGTCATAAATAAATTTAATTATTTAATGTATAAAAATTATAAATAAAATCCTATGATGTATTGAATCTTTTTATATATATAATTAATATTTATAGTTGAATTTATATTATTTTTAACCTTATATTAAAAATGTTTTAGTTATTAACATTTGAATTTAACACTTTTAACCCTTCTTTAAATAAAATATAATAAATGTCCTAATCTAATCCAAGTGGATCAAAAAGGATAATATTTTTTTCTAAGGTTTATTTTGGTCTAAATACACTTATACAATAGAATTAGGACATGTGTTGGGGTAATTTTATATTATTATAATATTATTTTTACCTCTAATTACCTAATTTACTTTTAACCGTGGTAAATAAAATTTAAAAGTTACTATTCACCAAAATTATTTTCATCTTATTGAACCAAATTTTACTCCGTATCTTTTGTATTTTTTAAATTTAATTCACAGAAGTGGTAAAATTATTTTTTATGCATATTTGCAAATGTGCCTAGAAGGTGGGTAAAAGACTTTAAAAAGTTCAATGAAATTTTAAATATCTAATCTTATTATAAAATGACTCAAATGACTTACATTGAACTAATATATGTATTATGTATCTATTTTTACTTTAAGATAAATTTTAATTAAGAATACTTATTTAAATGAAAAAGTCAGTTTTTATGTACTGTGCAGTATTTTTCACTATTCATAAAAAATTGAATGTTTTCAGAAAAATAACATAAAATCACCCTAATCTAATTTTGATATTCTTAATTCAAAAATGAATTCTATTTTAACAAATTCAATTTTTATAAGTTTCTAAAATTAATTTTATTATTATTCACAAAAGGATGTAAATAGTTTTCCTAAATATATAAATATTTTAACAAAACTTATACATTTCATTATAAATATGTTTTATTTATAAAAAAAATTATAAATAACATTTAAAATTTATTTTTTTATATTCATATTAAAATATTTAATTGATAAATAAATATATCATTTAAATAATTATTATACTGCTATGTTGTTTCACAAAAACTCAATCTTGTGTATAACGCAAGCCAATTTGGTGTTGCGTGCAATATAAGCTATTAAATTACTTTAAAGAGATAACATACTATGAAATATTGGAATGTTACAATATTTTATTGTTCCGAATAGTGGAGCACAGAAAAGATCTTCTCGATAGAGCTGATCCACTGTTCAACAATCAATGGGTTGGTAGATCCACTGAAGGTTGGTGGTTGTTGACGCATAAAGGACTCAACAAAGAGTTGTTCCCTTCATGGTGAAATCGGTCTCTCGGATTGATTCAAGTCATTTACTATAATTTGAGTCAGTTGGTTCATCATTCTTCTGAATGTTTCCATTCCAGCTTCCATCGAAGGGCCGTCATTGCATGGTCCATTACGGTCACCATTTGCATTGTTCCTCTTATTGCCCACCATTTTCTAAAAGAATAAAAATTTAGGGAGAATCTTATTTCATTTACGAATCTTTTAACTATAAAGTTTTTTTATTTCTTAAAACTTCTTGCTTAAACATATTATTCTTTAATAGTAATTACATTTCTCTATAAATCCTTCATAATGATTCATAAAAAGCTTGTGATTAATCAAACATATCCCCCGAGAGTGTGAAACCGGTAGTGAAGTAAGACCCATTTTCATGCACCAGTTGCCGTTCGAGTCTATCTCAAAGTGGTATTTTAGGTTTTTACCCCTAGATAAATCTCTGCCAGAGCCACATCCAATTGTTCATATCCAGATAGAGATTTATTTGTTCGGAAACCACTTACTTAATATTTCACCATAATACCAGGAAGTTTTCCTATATCTAAACTTTTATATAGGTTACTTCCTTAGGTTTTCATATCCTAATTTCTAAAAATAACTAAACTATCATTTGATACTAACTATGACATCCCTCCTTTTTATTACATAACTTTTTATTTCATTTTACAAATAGAGGATCTTTAAAGTCTAGTGTCTTGGAAATAAGGTACATGATACATGAAAACATATAATAATATTTTAATACTCTTGAAAGGCTTATTGAAAAGTTTATCCTAATAAAATTTACTTCATCTCATATCTTGGAGACATACATCAAAGTAAAGGGTGAGCAGAAGGCCCAGTAAGGAAAACAAGTGAAACGATTTACATGTGAACTTGAGCGATATCAATAAGAACATAAGGAATATCATAAAGGTATGATAAATAAGAATATAATGATAATGATAAATTGGAACATAAATTGAAAATGTGTCTACAAAATTTAATTTAGACATTCATAAGCATATCACCAAGGTCCATCCCCAAGGTTTTATAAAAATTACCAAGGTTATTCACCATGGTATCATAAAACTTGTCATATCTAGAGATTAATTTCTTTACCCAATGCATTGGAGTGATATCAAGGCACACCCTTAATATGAATTTATTTTCATGCGAGCCACATAGATCATAATCAAACATTTCATAAATAACCCAAAGAGAATAAAAGAAATGGGCTTCACATCAAAATCGTGACGTTTTAAAAAGTGCTTAAAAACAAGATCATTATGTCATTTATAACCCATGGAAAGGGAATGAGGGTTTTATGTATGTAAAATACATAATAAAATATATCATTTTTATGTATTTATTAGTAACCCTTGAAATTAAATAGTTTTGGGTATTCACATAAATAAAATAAGATATTTTTTGAGAAAAAGAGAGAGATTTTGAGACGAAAATTCTCCAGCATAACGACTATACAACATGGTTTTCAGAAAACATTAAAAATAGAGGTGAAAATAGTCTAACATACATAAATGACTCATAATATATAAAATTTAAATAATAAAAATCTATGGAAACCTAAAAGTTATACCACATAAATGATAACTTGAATGAAAAAAAAGAAGTTGAGAATTCCCTTACAAAAATTTGGCAGCCTAACAACGTCGCTTAAAATTAATAAAATCAGTTGATGAGAGTGGAAAGGGTATCTCATTGTTTTGAAATAAAATGGAAAGAAATAAAGATATATAATAAAACACCCCAACATAATAAAATGGAAACTAGAAGACATAACATAAAGGAGGTCTTGACTAAAAGAGAAGGGTGAAAAGTTCCCTTACCTTGAAGAGTAACTTCAAAAACTCAAAGGTTGAGACATTGAGGGATTAAGGAAAACTTAGGAGTACTAATTGGGAGGTAAAAAGACCATAGATTTTTTTATAAGGAATTTCGAATGAAAGGAATGAAGGAAAGGGTTGGTATTTATAGCAAAAGTGAGGGAAAATTTTATTAATTCCTAAGGGACGCCTCATTAGCGGCATTTGAAAAACCATGGTATTGCCCATGGTTTTGGACACTTGGGACACCTAATATAATATTTTAATAAAAATTATTCTACCATCATTTTAAATTACATATTATATCATTATGATGTCATAAAACACACCGAAAACTCAAAAACTGCATTTTTACTATTCACTAAAAAACAAAACATTTTATAAAAATATAATAAATTCACCCTGACCTAATATCAATGTTCTAAATTCAAAAATTAACTCCATTTTATGAAAATAATTTTCTAAATATGAGATATTTAATTTTTAAGTAAAATCACTATTTACCCAAAAAAATACTAATACTTAAGTAGTAATTTCTGAAATAGTTATTTACTTATACTATTATATCACATTACCATTAAAGATGCCTAAATTATATTTATACTTAATTAAGTGAGGTTACTATTCAATTTGTCACATTACTATTCATAAGGGTAATAATATTATTCATAATTTACAATTCACCAAAAAACAAGTCGATCTTATCAGACTCTAACTTTCTTACTGATCACAACTGTATATGTACATTTTTTGAAAATCATTTCACATTATTAATTATTTAAAGTATAAAAAATATTTTAAAATACATTTTTTAATATTCATCGATAATATGAAACTTCTAAAAATTCATCTTATATTTATTTTGACATTTGAAATTTAAAAATGATATTTATTTTACCATAATAAAAAATAACAATTTTATTTATACAAAGTATTACACAAAGAAAATAAGGTCTCATTACATAGCCCCTTATAACACCTGCATAGGACCTAAGAGTAAGGTGTGCAATGGTGATAGAATCTTGGGGCAACCCATACAACATTTCCCGAGTAGTGATTTCTATCAGCTTTAACTTCTTCCTTAGGAGATTCCATTCAAGATTAACATATTGAATCTCAACTTGGACTTGGTCTAGAGAAAAGACCAGTGACACTACCTCCTTCCCAAGCTCTAATAGATGGGCTTCGTATGGCCTGAGTCTATTAGATGATGCCCTCGACTCTTCTTTCTATATTAATTAACCACAATCATTTGTATTTATATACAATAATCACAATGTTAAGATTTTAGTTTCCAACAGTCATATTGACGAATGATCATATAACAGTCGAAACCCGATGGTCTCATTTTAATTATACTCACTTCATTAATAAAAGGATATAGTTTTGTTGAGTATAAAATAAAATAACATACAAAATCAGGAAACAAATGTTATTCAAAAGTTCAGATCATTACATTATTCCCCCCTTAAGAAATTTCATCCCCGAAATTTCAACTCATACCCTCAGAAGAGAAAAGGTGTGGGTACTTATGCCTCATAGACTCTTATGGTTCCCATGTTTCTTCTTCATATTTGTGTTTCCTTTACAACACTTTAACAAGGTGGGTAGTCTTGTTGTGTAAAACCTTGTCTCTACAATCCAAGATCTCCACTGGATGCTCCTCATAGGAGAGGTCATTTTCTAGTTGCACCGCCTCTGGATTTAGTACATGTGAAGGGCCGGGTATGTACATTCTCAAGAGGGATATGTAAAAGACATCATGAACTTGTGATAGATTTGGAGGAAGTGCAAGCTGATAGGCCACTGCTCATATGTGATCAAGGATTTCATAGGGTCTAATGTACCTAGGGATGAGCTTCTCTTTCTTCCCAAACCTCACGACTCTCTTTCAAGGTGAAATTATAAGAAATACTTTTTCACCAACAAAAAATTCCAAGTCCCTTCGACGGATGTCGACATATCTTTTTTTCCAACTCCGAGCAGCCTTAATGTGTTGTTGGATGGCATGAACCTTTTCTGTCATCTATTGCATAAAATCATGCCCAAGAAGCTTTCTCTCACCAGCTTCATTCCAACAAGTAGGAGTTATACATCACTTCCCATATAGAGCTTCATAGGGTGCTATTTGAATGCTCGAGTGTAAGCTATTATTGTTAGAGAACTCAACTAATGGGAGATGTTGGTCCCATCCACCTTTAAATTCCATTGAGCATATTCTCATCATGTCCTCGAGTGTTTGAATGGTTCTTTCAAATTGGCTATCAGTTTGGGGATGATAGGCCATACTAAAATTCAATTCGATGCTCATATCATGTTGAAGAATTCTCCAGAATTTTGATGTGAATCTTGGATCATGATCAAATATGATAGAAAGTGGAACTCCATACAACCTTACCACTTCCTTCACGTAAATCCTGGAAAGCTGATCAAGATAGAAATCTTCCTGAATAGAGATAAAATGGGTAGTCTATGTGAGATGGTCCACTATAACCCATATCACATTGTTTCATTTGGAATTTATCAGGAGACCAGTGACAAAGTCCATAGTGATATTGTCCCACTTCCCTGCTGGTATGGGTAGTGGTTGTAATACCCCTTTAGAAATTTGTTGCTCTGCCTTCACTTACTAACATACCAGGCACCTTGTAGTGTAGTCAGAAATCTATTTTTTCATATTATCCCACCAAAAATGATCATGAAGGTCCCTATACATTTTTGTGCTTCCAATATGTATAGAGAAAATAGAGCTATGAGCTTCATCCATTAGATCCTTCTTTATTTTCGGAATAGATAGAACACATAGTCCCATACAAAATTTTAGTAAACCTTCTTGATCAATATTGAACTCAGGAAACTTCCCATCCTTCACAGCCTCAAACTTCTTCTATAACAAAGGATCTTCTTTTTGAGCCTTCTTGATCTTATCTAGTAATGACAATTGAGAAATCATTTGGGATAGGGTTTATGATTTCCATTACCTTACAATTCCCATGTCCAGTTTCACTAGGTCTTGGATCAAGGGATCTCTTTGAATCCTCATCATGGATAAAAAAACAAGGTTCTTCCTACTTAATGCATCATCGGTTTTGTTTTCTCTTCTAGGATGATAATGAATTGAACAATAATATCCTTTAAGAAGTTCCAACCATCTCCTCTGTCTCATGTTCAATTCCTTTTGTGTGAAAATATACTTCAAACTTTGATGGTTTGTATATATATCACACTTCTCTGCATAAAGATAGTACCTCCATATCTTTAGAGCAAATAAAACTACAGCCAACTCCAAATCATGCGTATGATAGTTATGCTCATGAGTCTTCAACCATCGAGATGCATAAGCAATCAACTTATAATTTTTCATGAGGACACACCCAATCCATTTTAGAGATGCATCGCTAAAAATAACAAATCCTTATTTACTTGAGGGAAGAGTTAACACGAGTGCAGTAACCAATCTCTTATTCAAATCTTGGAAACTTTCCTCCCACTCATTTATCCAAATGAACTTGACCCCTTTTCGAGTTAACTTTGTTAATGGATTAGAAAGTCATGAAAAGTTTTTCACAACCTCCTATAATATCCCGCTAATCCAAGGAAACTATGAATCTCAGTTATTGTTGTAGGCTGAGGCCACTCCTCTATAACCTTTGTCTTTGTAGGGTCAACTGTGATTCCTTCATTGGTTACAATGTGCCCCAAGAAAGTAAATTTTTGTAACCAAAATTCACATTTTCTGAACTTTACAAAAATCCCATCCTTTCATATAATTTGCAAAATAACCCTTAGATGGTCTTCATGCTCCTCACAACTTTTATATTATATCAGCATATCATCAATAAAAACTACCACAAAATTATAAAGGTAGTCCTTAAAGATTATATTCATCAAATACATAAAAATAGTAGGTGCATTAGTCAGTTTGAAGGGCATAAAAACAAACTCATAATGCCCATATCTTGATCAGATGGCAGTTTTTGGAATATATTCCTTCTTCACCCTCAATTAATGATAACCAGATCGAAGATCAATCTTGGAGGATAATTGAGCCCCATGAAGTTGGTCAAATAAGTCATCAATTCTTAGAAGAGGGTATTTTTTTCTTCACTGTGATCCCATTTAGTTCTCTATAATCAATGTATAGCTGCATTGATCCATCCTTCTTCTTCACAAAAAGAATAAGTTCTCCCCAAGAGACACACTCAGATCGGATAAAACCCTTCTCCAAAAGATCTTGGAGTTGTTTATTTAATTCCTCCAGATCCACATTTTCTATCCTATATAAGGTCTTTGAAATCATATGAGATCCATGTATGAGTTCAATGGAGAACTCTACCTCTCTTTCGAGGGGAGGTCCATGTAACTCCTCAAAAAATACATCAATGTATTCCTAGATTATGATGAAATTTTCTATCATTATAACCTCATTTTTGTCTTCTTATTCACCGATCAAATCCACGAACAAGGATATAAGAGGTTCTTATAAATACAGACCTGGTTGATAAATCTCTCCTTGGAAGATAATTGTAGGTTTCCCATTCAAGACTACTGAGATTTCCTTACTTCTACATTTGATCTTAGCATTTTATTTTGAGATCCAATCCATCCCTAGTATAATTTCAAATTCCAACATGGGAATGACTACTAGATTTGAGATAATATTGTGCTCACTAAATTAAATACTAGAGTTTCAAAATACCATTGATGCTTTGATAATCCTCCAGAAGTCTTGACTGATAACTCTACTTTTAGCAATTCAGGGGTTGGTTCTAAATTCTTTTCAAACTTGGAGGAAATAAAATAATGCGTAGAACTAGAATCAAACAAAGTACTTTCTAGTTTTGAGATAATGACAAGAGTACCTACCACCACATCATTTGGGGCTTCAACATCAGCTATTTTGATAGAAAAATCATGACCTTTCTCCCATTGCCTTTGTTGAGGTTTATGGTGCTTCCCCTCCACTACCCTCAGATTTAAAAATTGATTTGAAAAGTGACCAAGCTATCCACACTTGAATCATTGAACTCTAGGTAGGGCCTGAACCATATTCCCTTTGTCGTTAGTGTTGGGAAGTTGAGGCTTCACCTCACTATGACAATTCGGTGCGATATGGAAATCTCTTCCACACTTGTAGCACTTCCCTTTCCCGAGCAGGTAGTTCCCCAAATGATTCTTCCCACATTTATTACATGTGTAAAGTTACAACTGCTTTCCTCTTCTTACCTGATCAAATATCCTCCCTAATATTGGATCCATTGATCTCTTCTTATCATTGGATTTATGAGACCACTACATCTCATCGAACTCCAGTTCGACTTTCATAGCACTCCGTATAATCTCTTCATAACTATCATAGTATCAGTTGGCTAGATTCTTCCACAGATGAGGTCTTAGTTAACCAAATAATCTATCAACCTTACCATTAATATCCATGAAAAAACTTGAGGTGTAATGTTAAAGTCTTGTGAAGTTTATCTCATAGCTTCCAATAGATTCATTCTCCTTTTTCTTCATCTTGAGAAACTTCTTCTCCATTTTTGTTCTCATTGAATGAGGGAAATACTTATTGAAGAAGATCCCTATGAACTCTTACCACTCCATAGCTTCAACATACACTCTTGGCCTCATGTTTTTAATCATTTCCCACCACCGATAAACTTCTCTCTCTAATCGGTAAACAGTCAGGGTGACCTTCTCTTTTTCTGAACATCAGAGCACAAAAAAGATCTTCTCAATAGAGATGACCCACTATTCAACAATCAATGGGTTGGTAGATCCACTAAAGGTTGGTGGTTGTTGATGCATAAATGAATCAATAGAGATCTATTACATTTATGGTTAAATTGGTCTCTCATCTTGATTCAAGTTATTTCCAACAACTTGAGTCATTTGGTTCATCATTCTCATGAACATTTCCATCCCGGATTCCATCAGAGGTCTGTCAACGCATGGTCCATTGCAATAACCATTTGCACAGTTCCTCCTTTTTCTCACCATTTTCTAAGAGAATAAAACCTTAGTGAGAATATTATTTCATTTACAAATATTTTAAATATAAATGATTTTTATTTCTTAAATCTTCACACTTTAACATATTATTCTTTAACAACAATTACATTTCTTTATAAATCCTTTATAATGATTCATAAAAAACTTGTGATTAACCAGACATATCCCCTGGGAGTGTCAAAACAGGAGTGCATCAAGGCCCTTTGTTATTCACTAGTTCCCATTTGATTCTTGCTCAAAGTGGTGTTTTTGGGTTTTACCCCTAGATACATCTGTGCCAGAGCCACATCCACTTGTTCATATCCTGACAAGGATTTATTTGTTCAGAAACCACTTACTTAATATTTCACCAAAATAATAGGAAGTTTTCCTATATATAAAATTTTATATAGGGTTATTCCTGAGGTTTTAATATCATAATTTTCATAAATAACTAAACTATACTATGATAATAACTATGGCATCCCACCTTTTTATTACATAAATTTTCATTTCATTTTACAAATAGAGGATCTTTAAAGTCTAGTGTCTTGAAAATAAGGTAAATAATACATGAAAACATATAACAATATTTTAATCCTATTGAAAGGATTATTTAAAAGTTTATCCTAATAACATTTACTGTATCTCATATCTTGGAGACGTATATCAAAGTAAAGGGTGAGGAGAAGGCCCATTAAAGAAAACAAGTGAAACGACTTACATGTGAACTTGAGTGATATCAATAAGAACATGGGGAATATCATAAAGGTATGATAAAGAGGCATATCATGATAATAATAACTTTAAACATAACTTGAAAATGTGTCTACAACATTTAATTTAGACATTCATAATCATATCACCAAGGTCCATCCCCAATGTGTCATAAAAATTACCAAGGTTATTCACCAAGGTATCATAAAACTTGTCATCTCTAGAGATTAATTTATTTACCTAATGTATTAGAGTGCTATAAGGGTACACACTTAATATGAATTTATTTTCATGTGAACCACATAGATCATAATCAAACATTTAATAAATAACCCAAATAGAAAAAAAGAAATGGGTTTCATATCAAAATCGTGACGTTTTTTAAGTGATTAAAAACGAGATCATTATGTCATTTATAACCCATGGAAAGGAAGTGAGGGTTTTATGTATGTAAACTCCAGAATAAAATATATCATTTTTACATATTGATGAATACCCCTATAAATGAAATAGTTTTGGGTATTCACATAAATAAAATAAGAAAATTTCTTGAGAAAAAGAGAGATATTTTGAGATGAAAATTTTGTAGCATAATGACTATACAAAATGGTTTTTAGAAAACATTAAAAAGAGAGGGGGAAAGGGTATACCATCCATAAATGACTCATAATAAATAAAATTTAAATAATAAAATGGTATGTAAACTTGAAATTTATACCACATAAATGATAACTTGAATGAAAAAAGAGAAGTTGAGAATTCCCTTACGAAAATTCGGCAGCCTAACGACGTTGCTTAAAATTTATAAAATAAGTTGATGAGAGTGGAAAGGGTATCCCATAATTTTAACATAAAATTGAAATCAATAAGTATATAGAATAATATACCCCAACATAATATAATGGAAACTAGAAGACATAACATAAAGGAAGTCTTGACTAAAAGAGAAGGGTGAAAGGTTCCCTTACCTTGAAGAGTAACTTAAAAAACTTAAAGATTGGGACCTTGGGGAATTTAGGGAACCTTGGGAGGACTCCTTTTGGGGTAAAAAGACTATATATTCATTGAGGAGGAATTTTTAATGAAAGTAATGAAGTAAAGGGTTGGTATTTATAGTGAAAATGAGAGAATATTTTATTAATTTCCAAGGGACACCTCATTAGTGGTATTTTCAAAACCATGAGCTTGACCATGGAATTTTCTCATGATTTTGGAAACTTGGGACACCTAATATAATATTTTAATCCAAATTAGTCTACCATAATTTTAAATTACATATTATATCATTATGATGTCATAAAACACACCGAAAACTCAAAAACTGTATTTTTACTATTCACTGGAAAACAAATTTTTTTATAAAAAACTCATAAATTCACCCTATCCTAATATCGATGTTTTGAATTCAAAAATTAATTCCATTTTATGAAATTAATTTTCTAAATATGAGATATTTAATTTTTAAGTAAAATCACTATTTACTCGAAAAAATACTAGCACTTAACTAATAATTTCTGAAACAGTTATTTACTTATTCTATTATATCACATTACAATTCAAGATTCCTAAATTATATTTATACTTAATTAAGTGAGGTTACTATTCCATTGTTAACATTACCATTCATAATGGTAATATTACTATTCATAATTTATTATTCACCAAAAAACAAGTTAATCTTATCAGACTCTAAATTTCTTACTGATCACAACTATATATGTCCATTTTTTGAAAATAATTTCACATTATTAGTTATTTAAAGTATAAAAAAATATTTTAAAATACATTTTTTTTCAATATTCATCAATAATATAAAACTTCTAAAAATTTATCCAATATTTATTTTGACATTTGAAATTCAAAAATG
The DNA here is from genome assembly GCA_963277665.1 of Viscum album. NCBI lineage: Eukaryota > Viridiplantae > Streptophyta > Magnoliopsida > Santalales > Viscaceae > Viscum > Viscum album. The sequence continues at coordinate 1,946,796,158 of OY728128.1, read as the reverse complement.
ATAGTTATTTTACCATAATAAGAAATAACAATTTTATTTATTCAAAGGATTACACAAAGTAATTAAGGACTCATTAAATTGCCCCTTATAACACCTACATAGGACCTAAGAGTAAGTTATGAAATGGTGATAGAATCTTGGGGCGGCTCGGACAACATTGCCCGATTGGTGATTTCTATCAGCTTAAACTTCTCCCGTAAGTGATTTCGTTCAAGCTTAACATATTGAAAATTATCTTGGGCTTGATCCAGAGAAAATCCCAGTGACACTACCTCCTTCCCAAGCTCGAACAGATGGGATTGGTATGACCTGAGTCTACTAGATGAGGCCATCGACTCTTCTTTATGTATTAATTAACCATGATCATTTGTATTTATAAACAATGATCATAACGTTAAGAGTTTAGTTTCTAATGGTCATTTTGACCAACAGTCATATAACAGTCGAATCCCAATGGTCTCATTTTAATTACAATCACTTAATTAATAAAAGGAGATAGTTTTGTTGAGTATAAAATAAAATAACATACAAAATTATGAAACAAATATTATTCAAAAGTTTGGGTCATTATAGTTCCTATTGGTAGGTCTGTCCTCATGATCTCACTACTAGAGATCACCAAGTTCGAACTTCATAAGAAGAAGTCTAAATGATTATGAGTCCCTATCATTTGATTGTCAAACATCTATTATGTCCAATCATTAAGATGCATCTAGACCATAAAACCTTACTTTAAGATTAATGTCATAATATCTAGAGGTTCTCATTATAGTCTGGGATCTGCTATAACCTTTCTAAATGACAATTAATCTTTGGAAATTACCATTAAATAGTGGATGCAGAAATATATACACCATAATGATAAGTTACCATCTTGTATATCTAAATATATACATGATATGGTAATCAAAAGCACTGGATAGTTGGTTTTAGGACACCCACTATTTTAACAGTTTGATCTTCATTTATCACAATTCAATCAGCGCAAGCATAAAATCAAATCATTCATTCCCTCCATAAAATTTTCTAGTATAAGAATATAAAATTAGGAATATCCACTAAAAAGAAAAGACAAATATGTAAAATTCACTCTATATAATTCATCAACTTCCAACTTATCCCAATTCCAACTTCATGTCATTGATTATATCCAAAATCTTGATGTTACACTATACAATTGGTAAAAATTCACAATTTCATTTTAATTCACACCAAACATGACTTAATGGCCAGACATGTTTCAAATAAATGGAATCATTCAAGTTTCAACCAAAAGTTGTAAAAACCAGAAAATAAATCGTGTATGCTTATCATCAAAGCATATATTTAGCAAAAAATGCTCAATTAGCATCCAATTCCAACAATTAAACCTCCAAACTCAGACACAACACTTTGAAAACTTAAAAGTACATATTTAAGATACAATTAAACTCTAAAAACTACAAATTAATGAGTTTATAACAATATAATTCTCCATATCTCCTTTTTCATCATTATACAACTAAATTTACAAAATCGATACCAACTTCTACAATTCACCTCATAAACCTACCAAACCATTTCCCAATATAAATATCATGGAAAATTAGATATGGTTTGATCTTAATTTCTTAAAATTCAATCAGTGTAAGCATCAAACCAAATCATCCATCATCACCAATAAATTTCCCAGTGTAAGAGTCTAAAATCAATAATATCCATTAAAAACCAAAGCCATATATTCATAATTCACTCCAAATAATGTAACAAATTCTAAGCTATAGGAATATGCCTCTGATATTTATAATTAATGGGAAGGATCACGTCTTTTAAACTAGTCATCAATGAATATTAAACTAGTGTTACCTTTATTTGGTTATTAAACACCTCATTCTTTCAAGCTATGAGAATATGCCTATGATTTTTATAATTAATGGGAAGGCTCACTATCTCGTAAGCAAGCTGCCTAAGAATCTACGGAATATCCGAGATTCCACTATAGTAAATAAACACTTCATCACAAAAACTATTGCACAATACACACTCTATTATTTCATCATAATGGTATAATTCATAGTATAACATAAAACTAGAAAATTACATTCCTAACAATGGTCGTAACTAATACGACATAGCACATAACAACATAATGTACCACCATAATCTTGAATCCTATAGGATTGTAATCTAAAATGAATGCCACATATATAATATACATTGTTATTATGAAGAAAACAATAAAAAATGGAATGGACATGGTATAAGAATTAATAGAAGGATATGAATGATCTTATGATGTTAGAATTAAGAGTATATATAAGGGGTAATATAACCGCTAGAATCTGACCGTTGTAATAATAATAAAATAGTTGTTCATGTAAGTGTATAGTAAAATGAACAAAATAATTTGATATTAATACAATTAATAAATATAAAAAAATTATATTAATCAATAAACAGTAATATAATTACACACATATAACCTAGAATAAAAATAAGATTTATTAGAATAAAGAGTTTTAATGTTTTCAGCACCAAACAATTGATTTTTAAATACAATGGGAGAATTATTTAAAAATTAAAATTCTCATATAAAGAAAATTATTTTCATAAAAAAGACATTAAATTTGAAACCAACATGTTGAAATTATATAATGGTGATTTGTTGAGAAAATTGAATTTTTTGCTAAATATTAAAATATAATAAGCATATACAGTAAGTATTATGAAATGATTATGATGTTAAAATGATATAATAATTAATAAAAGTGAATCCATGACCAAAAATAATTTATTTTTTACTATAATATATTTTAATGAATTAAAATATTTTTCCAAACCTATAAATAACTTTCTAAAGCCTAGAATGGAAATAAAAGTTTTAAAAATATTATTTTGTGTAAAAAATATATCTTTATGGGAAAATTAATATAAAATAATATATTTCAGTTCTAAAACATTAAAAATATAAAAAATCATGTTTGAAATGTCGAGAAATATGAAATAAAACCATAGGTAGGCCAATGGTTTTGTATTTTCCACAACCTTGTCATGACCTGTCCCAATGGGGCTCATGCTGCGACTCTCTAAGACCTCCTCCAATAGGACATGGGTTGGAGACTAGCGTTCAGTAGGCATATCAATAATATGGGATACCTTAGCCTAAGTGCATGCACACACACACACACACACACATCTCCAAGACCATACAATGCTGAAATGTAAAAACAACTGAACAACCATGCATACATACATCTAAATCCCACAACTAGAGTAAGATAGGAAGTAAAGGAAAGTAAATAGGTCCAAATACAATCCCACTAAAAAGAGTCTGAAAAAAAATTCCAACCTAAAAGTAATACTTAGGACTGCTATCAAGATACTACAGGAACACACCTCGGTCTGTTCGGTTTCACTAAGCATCGTCTAGTCCTGTCCCATCTAGGACTCTACAAAAGATCGATTGTCAACAAAAGACATGACATGTGAGAACAAAACCCGTATAGGGGTGAGTATAACAATACTCAGTAAGAAACCCCAAAACCACAAAGCATACAACAAAATAAGTACAATCATCTCTACACAAGTATATGTCTATATCACATATAACAAGAATATCCAAATATACTCAACAAAGACACACAATATAAAGGTAAGTCACAACTGTAATACCAACATAGGATTTTAACTTGAAGGTTCCACATAACACTCATCCAGGAGAACACACACCTAAGTCTGATAACACGGATGGCGTCCATCTAAGAGGCAGTGCTCGTCAAGTCTCGCCATTAGAAGTACATGATAAAGGTCTGAAGAGATACGGTACACAAATAAAGATCACACCCAAGGCCATGGGGTATACCAACAACTCAATATTTATTAACCAACTAAGTAGAGGATCAACACCCATATAGTGTTGGTCATGACGATACCAAGAACTCCACCTAGGGCACAGAGATGAATAGAGGATCTCACTCCAGGCCTCATATAAGGATTCCAAAAACTCTATCCAAGAAGTCTTGATGAATGGATCACTATCCTAGGAGTAGGAGGTGATTGATGTGACTGAATAAGTTGTTAATTTATCTAGGCATAGATCAAATTAGAAATTTATATTATCCTGAACCTTACTAACTACAAAGGCACAATATAACATAAGTGTGGGGTCAAACCCACAGAGAGCAGGGAACACAACAATGAAAACTCTCTATTAAAGGTTAGGTCACTCCAATTTCAGTTTTATTTTATTAAACTAATTATGAAATTAAAATAAATGAATTCAAATCGAGAAATAGACGAGAGGTGAACTAGTTTCCATGGATGGTTTTTCTAAATTAATTAATTCAAATTTACTTGAAAAACAATTATATCAAATAGCTGCACAACCAAACAATTTTATTGATGGAAGAAATAGTTATTCCCTATCAAACTACTATAGAATCACAATTCATCATGGTTATATGGATAAAAATAAATAAAGTAAATTAAGTTTATATTTACAAAATAAGAAGATTAATTTCATTCAATGGTCATGAATACATTGTCTCAATCATGCTAGGGTTCATTCATTACTTATGGAATATAGTCAATAGATAACGATAAATAAAATAGACATGTATTCACAACATGATACTTTTTAATAAAATCATATTTATGAGTGAAATAAAATCAAATAATAATGGTACGTATCCCTTTTAACTGATTCTTCTCTCCCCTATGGGTTTCAACCAACCATTATCGGGTGATCATCAACGATGATTAAATCCAAATACATAGGAGAGAGATTAAGAAATAATGATAAGGGAATAAAGAAAATAAATTAATAATGAAAATATATTGGAATTAAAACTAGAAATAATCCAATAATTACATGAAATAAAGAAAAGAAAAATAGAAAGAAAACCTAACTATAAAGAAATCAGGGTTGGAACCCTGGGACAACACCCTAGTAGTAGATCCTCTCCACCTGAAATGGAATCCTTTAAAATCTTGTCCGAAACCCATATAAATAGGTAAGGAATTCATCTATAGGGTTTACTTGGTCTAAAATTTCATTAACTAACCATTTTGGGTAGTCAAAGGTAAAATTTTTGGAGTTAGTGCCCTAGAACCAACTTCTTGTGTACTTTATAATAAACTTGTATTCATTGTTTTGAATATTAGTAAACTACTTATCCCATAATGATTTTTATTCTCCATAACATAGTATGTGATAATGTCCTAAGAGTGGACGTCTCACTAAAAGGTCATAGAAGTTCCCTGCTATGATGAGAACTCGGAAGTGCTATGACACTATTCTTGAATATATATGTTCTATAGCTAGATGATATCATTTTAGGGACACAAATGATAAATACTATCAGGGGTGGAGACTCATAGGACTTTGATGCACCTTCTCATGGTGTACTCCCTTGGTAATATCTAGTAGTATATTATGAGAATGAGACCCGTTAGTAGGAAATCCACATTTATATGTGTCATTGTATGTTCCTATATATAGATGGTCACACCTTGACCATGGACGCCTATTATTTTATTCTTTTCTCAATCCCGCGTCTTTTGGACAGAGTTGGGTTTGGGTTCAGGTTTGAAATTTTTAAATCTTTGATGTTTTCGGTGGGTCTTGGGCTGGTGCGCGGTCACCGTACCATTAGCGGTGCTCGTGTGTTCAGTCCTGGTGAATGTGAGGTTGCCCGATACTCGAAATAAATAAATTTTATAAATTTTTAAACCACCATGATAATATTATTTTTGTATATAATAATAATAATAATATCATTAAATTGATATTAATATTATTCTTATTAAATTTTTATTAATATTATTTTTAATAAATTTTCATTAATATTTTCATTAATATTATTATTATTATTATTATTATTATTATTATTTAATTTACATTTTCCCCCTCTTAACCCTATCCGCTTTCCCCCTACTCTCCCCTCTCTCATGTGGCTCCCCCTCCCCTCCATCTCCCCCTCTATTCGTGCAACCCCCCCTTTTTGGTCGGTTCTGTGTGCGCCCACCTTACCGGAGCTCCCTCCGGCCGCACCACCATCAAACAACGTGACTCCACCCCTTCTTCTCTCGCTATGCACTGTAGCTGAAAGAGGTCCGCCGTAGCCTGCCTCCCGACCTCTTCCTCCATGTGCCGCTGCCCGCCGCAGATCCCTACGCCATCTGACAGTCGCCCACTGCGGCTCCACCTCTGTCCCGCAGCACTGCCCTCCTCTTGCGCCATCCGACCGTTACCCAACCTCCGGCCACTTCACCAACACGTGACCCTAGCCTACTACGCAACCTCAACGCTTCCCCCTTCCCTGTCCAGCTGGCGTGAGAGCCCCCTACCCCACTTCTGCTTGGCGCAAACCACCAACAGCAGCCCGCTCCCCTCCTCCCGACCAGTCATCTCCATCCTCAACCTCCCTCGCCGATGTTCTACTCTGATGAATTTTGTTTTGTCAATTTTTAGGGGTTTTTTCCAAACCCAAAGTTTGGAGTATAATTTGTGCGTGTTTCTCATTTTTAGGGTCTGCAAAGGGTCCACAGAATTCTTTTCTCCCTTCCGTTGATGCGTGCTTGTATTCGCGCACCTCTAAGGTAGGTAAATTCACACATTTCATTTCTGGAGCACTCCACTAATGTTTGTTCTATTTATTTTAGTTTTAAAACCTATTTTCTAGATTCGTTATGCCCTTAATTAGCTTACTATAAAGTTCTTAATTTTTTAAAATTTGTTAAAAATATGTTTTGAGTGAGTTCCTAGTTCACGTCTACATGTGTCTGTAATGATTTTTTTTAGGTTCCAAATATTATTTTTATAATTTTTAAAGTATAATTCACATCCCTATGGTATTATTTTCTAGCTTTTTCTGATGCTTTGGAATTGATGTAATTGTTTAAAATTGGTCCTTAGCGTGATTCTTCAATTATGTTTATGTTTTTATGCACTTGGGGGTGTTGATAAAATGTGTGGTGAGATTTTAAAATAAATTGATGTAATTTTGGGGGTGTTTCCCTTAGTTTTGTTTTATAATAAAGATGAAAATGTGATTTGGGTTTTACTTGTGAACTTTGTGATTTTTTAGGGTTGGTTTCTAGATTGTGTTTTGATTTCTTTGTTTGGCTTAAATTTTATTTTTGGGATATGTGGTGTTTTTTAGTCCTGGGGATTTATCACAGGGAGTTGTGGTCAGTTTCAAAGGCACGCATGCATATTCCCAAGTATGTATATGTATAGATATATGTATCATTTGTGTGCATGTTTCCTTATGGCGTGGGGAACACATGCATCGATTTAAGGATATATATATATATATATATGGAAGTGCGTGTGTGTGAGAGAGCTGTTGTTTGAGTTAGAAAGCATGGTGTGACCATTGTTTGAGGTAGACATTTCCATCCTTTCTCTCATTCGAAGTTTTCCATATGCACTTGCATTATTTCATTTACTTTATAAATGTTATTCACACCTTTATAATAATGACATTTTATTCATTTCAGTGTTTTTTTATGATGGTTAAAAGTGTTAAAAATAGCTTTGAAATAGTTCCTTGGTTATGTATAGGTGTTTCCATGCCCTTGATCCCAATTTTAATCTATTTAATGCTTGTGTTTTCTTAATAAAATCTTAGATTATTTTTCTCACCTCTATTATGTTTATATTTAACTTATGGTAGTGTTTTCCTGTTGAAAGATTTGATTAAAAAATGGATTTTTGGATGCTCCTCTATTTATACACATGTTTATGTCTTTCCAACTTGGTTGGAACTAAATACCTTATCTACAATGGTATTATTGGATGACTTGAGTGGTATTTGCTGTAAAAACATTTTATGAAACTTGTTTGTCCTGCATTGGTTAGTTTTATGGAACTTAGTGTTTTTGTAGAAATGATTTCTCATGTCTCTTTGAATTGGAATTTTTCTCGAATCCTTGGTTTTATAAGTAGTTCTTGTTTTCTAAATGTTGTGGGTCTCTTTGTTTGATTCTTTAAATTGGTTTGAAAATAAATCCATGAGTATATGACCATTTGGATTTTGGTGTATATATTTTGTTGAGTGTGTGGTGTAAGGAAACACTTGGTTTGTTTTTACAAAATTGAACATAGTATCATTAAATACTTTTATGTCAATTCTTTGAAACGTGAAAATTAAGGGCCTATTTGGATTTTTAAATACAAAAGTGGTGTCTAGAGATATTTTAGAAGAGCTTGTGCAATGTTTTCATAAAGGAATTTGATTATGTAAAACTAAAGGCCTGATTTACAACTCCAAATGTTTAATAAAGTGGTTTTGATAACCGAATGATGTGATGGCCCGATTTTCACTTTGTATGTTTGACATGTATGCATACATATATAAGTATATGGGGCACCCCTATCTAGGGTAACCCTTTATGGGTGAACGTATAGGAAGCATCCGTGTTTGGGGAAGGCAAGTGCGGTGAGATGAGTCACGTGTGCGAGGGTCTTCCTACCTACACAATATTATTATAACCACCATGGGTTCCTGGGTGTCTTATAGTTGATAGAGTGATTGTTGCTTATCAGACCCGATTAGATAGGTTGGTACCCACTGGTAGGTGTATAGTCCATATGGGGAGTGCCACTGGTTTCTATTAATGTGAGGGAGACCAATTGGTTATAGATTTAGGAGTTTCACCATACGCTGACAGGTGGTTCCTAACCAAGTACATCCAGGGGTCTTTTAGGGATGTTTAGGATCACCCATGGTTACTTAATTATTCACATTGCTTGTTTAATTTTAGCTATAACTGTTAGTTTATTTCCATTTTGTATTGTTTATTCATTTATTTTAGCACAACCTTGGTCTTTCTGTCTTGGTTTTGTTTATAAAATGTCAAATGGTTATAGAAGTGGTATGTAGCTTGTTTTGGGTTTTCTTTATATGGGAAAGATGTTTATTATTTTAAAATGTGAAAAACCTATTTTCATACTTGTATTTCAAACTTGTGTTTATGGACTGCTTCAGAAAAGAGAACTTTTGGATTCAGTGGTTTATTTTTGGCATCCCTACTGAGCATCTTGGTGCTCACACCTATTATATATTTCCATATGTAGGTTCAGTTTCTCATACATGTTCGTGGTTTAGCTGTTCAATGTTGGATTAGGCGTGGTTTTGAGTTGGGTGGTGACCTAGGAGGTCACAAGGAGGTATGTGTAGTTTTTTTTATTTCCTTTCCATAGCTAGTTTAATTTTCTTATCGTCAATCTTTATTTATTTGGTTATATTTTTTTCATGGGCCAAATCATTCCCAACAGTTAGATTTTGATGCCCAACACTAGTTTCTAGCTCGTGGGGATCGGGAATGCCCCTCAGGCCATACTGTGGGCCGACTCGAGTGACTGGTTCAGGGTTGACCTGAGTTTGTTTGTGAGAAAATGGTATCAAAGGGAGGTTATTTTTATTTAGGGTGTCCGGTAGAAGGAGATTAGGACTGTCGGGGCTCATAAGGTAGGTTACGGGTTGGTGCATGATCACCACTGCTCGCAACGAGACTAGAGTTACCAGGGGTAGTTCAAGATTTGAGCCTTTTTGTCTTTGGTTGTTTTGGATTAAGGGATGAAAATGTGGGAGAATCGGTTCACGTTGCTACCTCACATGGGGTGGTGACTCATGTGGAGTCCAAGTTCCCAATTTAAGGTCCTCTTAGTGTTATGCCTTACTTGGGGCATGGCTCACCACCATGTCACTGTGTTAGGTACAGACACTAGTTCCTCATTCTGATGGTTTATAGTTGGTTGTGTTTTGTTTTGAACTCAGTTGATGTGAGTGTATGTTAAAAATGAAAGTGATTTAGAAATGAAAAAGGGGGGTTTCTCCAAAATTGTTTTTAAAATTAGTAAAGTGGGTTTTTAAAGAGAAAGTGTATCAGTTTGGAAAAACTTGGTATGTGTTTTTATTTGGTAAGGAAAAGAAGTGTTTAAACCTTGACACTCCTTATGAAGGGTCACACGTGCATGAGTATGTATAGAGAGTGCATGGGGGAAACTTGTTCATAAATTATGTGAGCGATATTGAATGAACACACATGTGACTGTTCATAAGGCGCCATAGGTGAGTTTTAAAATTTTAAGGAAATAACGGTTTTGGAAAAGTGATTTTTGCTTGTGTTTGTATCTGTTTGGCTTATGGTCCTATTTCCCTAGGCTTGTGTTGTTTCTTTGATTTAGTTTTGGCTTGATGACCAGTTTTGATAGTGTTTTTTGTGTTGTTATGAGTATGCCGCCCAGAAATCCTCCAAAAGTTGTTAATGAGTTATGAACAGTTCCCAGTTCTTTCTGTGTGTTGCCTGCTTATCGAGGTAATCGAAGTCTATTAGAGGTAGTTGTATAGTTCAGAAAGATAGTGTGCCTTCGGGTTGTTGGGAACTCCCAGGGTAGTTAAGGATTGTACTATCCCAGGGTTATTTGAGGATTCAGTTCTGGACTAGTAAAGGTGGGATGTCTCATTGTCATTAGAGTCTCAGGTGTAGTTGGTGGGGGTCAGCCCTTGTAAAGGTTCCCCGTCTGGTAAGAATCTTCGTCTATACTGAATCCCAATTTGTTGGACCATTCTCTCACATGCGACTAGTCTGGATGGTTCAGGCATTCTAATCCACCTTGTCGCATCCCTCCTAAGTCTTGCTACCATGCGACTGTTCAGGCCACCGAGGAGAGTTCTGAAAGAAGCGTTGTTTAGGAGGAAGGAGTTAAGGACTAGAGGATGCAAATGCTTGACTGTGAGGTAGTAGATGCTTCAACCATCAGGGCCCCAACCACAAGTCCCGGGATGAAGCTCGTGCACAGTCAGGAGTTGCCGAGGGTGTGTGGAACCTCAGTCCAGATAATGTTTTCAGCTTTGGGATAGAAATATCCAAAATTTCCTTATTCTATTACCGTCAATGTCGTAAGCTCATCCTTGTTGTGGTGGCGTGATGAGCTCATTCCACCACAATCCAAGCAGTCTTATCTGCTCTTATCATGGTTTCCAAATCGTTCGTTGTCCTTTAAGGGTGTTAGGCCCATGAATAAACTGACCTGTTATGATTTTGAGTTGGTCTCAGCTGTGTTAGTTAGAGGGATGTTTCATTTCTTGAAATTGATGGGAGGTGTTGAGTTAATTTCTCATCCTCAAATTGTTGGGTTGTTTCGTAGCAAGCTTTACATCAAAGCCTTAGGTGTGTTTTTCAGTCCACATGGGGAAAATGAATGAGTTTGGTTTGGGAGTTCCCACGTTGCCCCCCCCGGGGGGTGGTTTGTTCGGGTTTCAAGGGTTTCTGTATTAGTGAATTCTTGTGGTGGGGAGAACCCTCTCATATTCTACCCTCAATCTCGGGCAATGGTTTTCCTTGAATTGGTCGGGTGTGACGTTTGTTGGGAATGGTCACCCTGAGGATCTCAATTCTCTATGATTTTATCTGGTCATGGACTCAAGTTGTGTCAAATGTTGGCTTGGTGACTTTCTGGGGGAAAAAAGTTTCTGTGGTGGGGAGAATTATCACACCCCGACCAAATACATCTATTATTTTATTCTTTTCTCAGTCCCGCGTCTTTTGGACAGAGTTAGGTTTGGGTTTAGGTTTGAAATTTTTGAAGCTTTGATGTTTTCGATGGGGCTCGGGTCGGTGCGCGGTCACTGTACCGTTAGCGGTACCTGTGCGTTCGGTTCTGGTGAATGCGCAGTTTCCCAATACTTAAAATAACTAAATTTTATAAATTTTTAAACCTCCATGATAATATTAATTTTTCAGATAATAATAATAATAATATCATTAAATTGATATTAATATTATTCTTATTAAATTTCTATTAGTATTATTTTTATTAAATTTTCATTATTATTATTATTATTATTATTATTATTATTATTATTATTTAATTTCCATTTCCCCCCCTTTTAAAACTAGCCACTTTCCCCCATCTCTCCCCTCTCTCACGCAACTCCCCGTCCCCTCCATCTCCCCCTCTATTCGTACAGCCCCCCCTTTTGGTTCGTTCCTGCGCACGCCCACCTCGCCGGAGCTCCATCCGAACGCACCACCATCAACCGGCACGACTCCCCCCTCCTTCTCTCTCTGCACACTGCAAATGCAAGAGGTCTACCATGGCCAGCCTCCCGGCCTCTTCCTCCCTGCACCGCTACCTGCTGCGGATCCCTAAACTGTCCAACTGTCACCCACCACAGCTCCACCTCCATCCCGCAGCGCTGCCCTCCTCCCGCGCCGTCCGACCACCACCCGACCTCTGGCCACTCCACCAACACGCGACCCTAGCCTACTGCATGACCTCAGCACTGCCCCCATCCCTGTACAGCTATCATGAGAGCCCCATTCCCACCTTCTTCTTGGCACGGCCCACCGGCAGTGGCCCGCTCCCCTCCTTCCAACCAGTCATCTCCAGCCACAACCTCCCTCACCGGTGTTCTACTCTGATGCATTTTGTTTTGTTAAATTTTAGGGGGTTTTTCCAAACCCAAAGTTTGGGGTATAATTTTTGTGTGTTTCTATTTTTTTAGGGTCTATGAAGGGTCCACAAAATTCTTTTCTCCCTTCTATTGATGCACAATTGTATTCGTGCACCTCTGAGGTAGGTGAATTTGCGTATTTAATTTTTGGAGCACTCCTTTAATGTTTGCACTATTTCTTTTAGTTTTAAAACTTGTTTTACATCTTCATTATACCCTTAATTAGCTTTCTATAAAGTTCTTAAATTTTAAAATTGGTTAAAAATATGTTTTGAGTGAGTTTCTAGTTTACGTCTGCATGTGTCTGCGATGATTTTTTTGTTTAGGTGCCAAATCTTGTTTTGATAAATTTTAAATTATAATTCGCATCCCTATGGTATTATCGTATAGCTTTTTGTGATACTTTGGCATTGATGGAATTGTTTAAAATTGGTCCTTAACATGATTATTCAATTATGTTTATGTGTTTATACACTTGGGGGTGTTGATAAAATGTGTGATGAGATTTTAAAATAAATTGATGTGATTTTGGGGGTGTTGTCCTTAGTTTTGTTTTATAATAAAGATGAAAATGTGATTTGGGTTTTACTTTTGAACTTTTTGATTTTTTTAGGGTTGGTTTTTAGATTGTGTTTTGATTTATTTGCTTGGATTAAATTTTATTTTAGGGATTTGTGGTGTTTTTGAGTCCCGGGGATTTATCGTAGGGAGTTGTGGTCGGTTTCGAAGGCGCGCACACATATTACTAGGTATGGATATGTATAGATATATGTATCTTCTGTGTGCATGTTCCCTCATGGTGTGGGGAACACGTGAATCAGTTTTAAGTATATATATATATATGGAAGTGTGTGCGTGCAAGCGAGCTGCTAATTGAGTTAGAAAGCATGACGTGACCATTGTTTTAGGTAGGAATTTCCATCCCCTCTTTCATCTGAAGTTTTACATATGCACTTTCATTATTTAATTTACTTTATAAATGTTATTCACACATTTATAAGAATGATATTTTATTCATTGCAGTGTTTTTTTATGATGGTTAAAAGTGTTAAAAATATCTTTGAAATAGTTCCTTGGTTATGTGTAGGTGTTTCCATGACCTTGCTCCCAATTTTAATTCTTTTAACGCTTGTGTTTTCTTAATCAAATCTTAGATTACGTTTCACACCTCTATTATGTTTATATTTAACTTATGGTAGTGTTTTCCTATTGAAAGATTTGATTAAAAAATGGATTTTTGGATGCTCCTCAATTTATAAACATGTTTATGCCTTGCCAACTTGGTTGGAACTAAATGACTTTATCTGCAATGGTATTGTTGGATGATTTGAGTGGTGTTTTCTTGTAGAAACATTTTATAGAACTTGTTTTTCCCGCATTGGTTAGTTTTACGGAACTTAGTGTTTTTATAGAAATGATTTCACGTGTCTCTTTGAATTGGAATTTTTCATGAATCCTTGGTTTTATGAGCGGTTCTTGTTTTCTAAATGTTGTGGGTCTCTTCATGCGGTTCTTTAAATTGGTTTGAAAATAAATCCACGAGTATATGCTCGTTTGGATTTTGGTGTATATATTTTTTGAGTGTGTGTTGTAAGGCAACACTTGGTTTTTTTTATGAAATTGAACATAGTATCACTAAATAATTTTATGTCAATGCTTTGAAATGTTGAACTTAAGGGACCGTTTGGATTTTTAAATACAAAAGTGGTGTCTAGAGATGTTTTATAAGAGATTGTGAAATGTTTTCATAAATTAATTTGATTATGTAAAACTAAAGGCCCAATTTACAACTCCAAATGTTTAATAAAGTGGTTTTGATAACCAAATGATGTGATGGCCTGATTGGCACATTGTATGTTTGAAATCTTTACATACATATATAAGTATATGGGTCACTCCTATTTAGGTTAACCCTTTATGGGTGAACACATAGGAAGCGTCTGTGTTTGGGGAAGGAAAGTGCAGTGGGATGAGTCATGCGTGTGAGGGCCTTCTTACCTACACAGTATTATTTTAACCACCATGGGTTCCTGAGCGTATTATAGTTGATTGGGTGATGGTTGCTTATCAACCCTGATTAGATGGGTTGGTACCCACTGGTAGGTGTATAGGCTAGATGGGGAGTGCTGCTGGTTTTTATTGCTGTGAGGGTGACCAGTTGGTTATAGACTTAGGAGTTTTACCATACGCCGGTAGGTGGTTCTGAACCAAGTACATCCAAGTGTCTTTTAGGGATATTTAGGATCACCCATGGTTACTTAATTATTCACATTTCTTGTTTACTTTCAGCTATACCTGTTAGTTTATTTCCAGTTTGTATTATTTATTAATTTCTTTTAGCACAACCTTGGTCTTTCTGTCTTGGTTTTGTTTATAAAATTTCAAATGGTTATAGAAGTGTTATATAGAATGTGTTGGATTTTATTTATATGGGAAAAACATGTTGCTTATTTTAAAATGTGAAAAACCTACTTTTATACTTGTATTTCAAACTTATGTTTATGGACTGCTTCGGAAAAGAGAACTTTTGGATTCTGTGGTTTATTTCTGGCATCCCTACTGAGCATCTCAGTGCTCACGCCTATTATATATTTCCAAATGTAGGTTTATTTTCTCATACAGGTTCCTGGTTCTGCTGCTCAATGTTGGAGCATGCATGGTTTTGAGTTGGGTGGTAACCTAGGAGGTCACAAGGAGGTATGTGCAGTTTTTTTGTTTTCTTTCTACTGTTAGTTTTATTTTCTTATCGTCAATCTTTATTTATTTGGTTATATTTTGTTCATGGGAATTTTTTTCCAATGGTTAGATTTTGATGCTTGAAACTAGTTTCCAGCCCGTGGGGATTGGGAACGCCCCTCAGGCCATGCCGCAGGCTGGCTCGGGTGACCGGTTCAGGGTCAACCCGAGTTGGTTTGTGACACAAATGCATGTATTGGTCCTTAGACTTTAAGACCATTATTAATGAGTATTATGGGTTACATAGTTAGATGTATTGAAAAAAAACATGATGACAGATGTTCATGGTGAGGTAGGATATGTTGGGTGCGTTACAGGTAATATTGAATTAATGAATAATGTGAGAAAGAATTTATCCCTTCCGTTCTTTAACAGAAGTTAATATCATAGGCCCTTTGACATAAATGATATAGACTAAATAAATCCATGTTCATGGTGATCAATAGGAAAGTTATATTTCCAAAAAGTCAAAGAAAGAGATAATTGAGCACATAGGTTGATGGCACTGGCATGCAACCTGCTCAATTTGAGATATTGCGACAAAGAGATTATATTACATGGTAAACATTCATATGAGGTAAAATTCCATTTCGACATTAACTTCTTTCTCTATGGGTGCCTTGGCATGTTACGATACGCTAACCTTAGACTTTAGGATGCTTTGCCTAATGCCACTAAGAAATAGGCCTAGAGGGGCACACACTAAGTATATCCAGAATCTTAATTAAATAATATATTATTATTTATTATTTATTATTTAACAGGTTGAATAAATATTATTCCCACACATGGTTTAATAATTATTTATGTATGATTGCTCACATTTATTCCATCACTAGTTATTTAAGATAATATATTATGATCCGAATATTTAATAAATATTTATTTTCTATTTAGTGAATATAATATTTATTTATTTATTAGTAAATAATATAGTGATATTTATTTAATAAATAAATAGACATTATTTAAGGTCTGATAAATATTGCGGAGGAATGGCGGACCAAGTTTAATAGTCCTATGAAAAATAATAAATAATAAATATTATTTAATTAAATAATATTTAATTATAATTCGCAAGTTAATCATATATTGAGAAATAATAATAATAATATTATTATTATTTGAAATGGTGTTTTTTCTAGGATTAAATAAATAAATAAGGGTTCTTGTTCAATTATTTTATTTTTAACCTAGAAATATAAATACCCAATTATGTTATTTTCTCAAGAGATCCAATTCATCTTGTGCATTGTGTACAACAATCTTAGAGAATCCTCTCAAGCCTGGATAGATCCCTTTCTCTAAGAATGCTCTCAAGAATGGTGAATAATCCTCCTCCACTAGATCAAATAGAACACTTTGGAATTTATTCTTGAGGTGATCAAGGTAGACAACACAAGGGCAAGGATATTCTGTGCTAACACCTGGAGACTCCTTCGGTGACATCTGGAGATTCTTGGAATATGTGTGGATCATTGCTAGAGGAAATTTACACTTGGTTTTTATAAAACAACGACGGTGCACCACATATCTATCATCAGACTCATCAATGAAGAAATAATTCCTTATAGGTAATTCTTTATCTAATTAAATTAATTATAAACAATATGTGTTGATCTCCTCTCTCTCAGTTCCAACATAATTCTTCTTTTTCTATTTATTTGACTCAATTATGTGGATCACAACGTTCATCATCGTATAGATCTCAGACTGATCATTGATTATAGAAAAAATTAAAGTTGGGAACCACCCATCACAATACTTCCACTGAACTCAGAACCTATAAGTGGTATCAGATTAGGCACATAATTGTTTATAATTATTTACAAATCATTAGTGATTTATGCATTTATAATTTAGATTTTTCAGTTCAAGTTTGATCATTATTTTAATCTAAAATGAAAGATCTATTTCTTCCTCCTTCGTTTCTTGTAGATCTAATCAAGAAATTTAATTTTATGATTAAAATAAAATCGAGGAACTCATCCGGAGGTGCCAAGAATTCTGGCCAGATAATACAAGAGTACATGTCGTGTAATCGAAATTACACGCCATGTACTCATGGTCAATGCACTAGGAATTAATTCTACAATTACTCAAACTGTGAGTATTGATGAAACACATTGTAGTTAATTCTTACACCGCATGTTGACCGGGATGACTGGTGCACGATCAGTCAGATTACACACCGTGTAGCCCATGTATACAATGTGTAATCCATTTGGGTCAGATATGGGCCATGTATTCCATACATGGCCTACTCAACCAACGACCTTGTAACACAGATTCAACATGGCGTGTGGCCCATTGGACACACCGTGCACTCCAAAATTTCCAAGGTATGATTCACACATCGAGTCCCTAGGTGTGTACCTCAGATAAATGGTGAGAGATGTACACGTCGTGTAGATCAGATCTACACACCATGTACTTTTACCAGTTACACAGATTTAAAATTTATTTATTATACAATATAAACCTTGAGACATGTACTTGCGTGTAGTTGTAAAGATGAGACACGATATGTGATAGGTTTTAATATATATATATATATATGTATATATATAAATGTTTAATTAATATCTGTGAAATGTTCAAATATTCTTATCATGTATGATATATATTACAAGTTTTTACTCTACGTGCATTGAAGCATAACACGTGACC
The DNA here is from genome assembly GCA_963277665.1 of Viscum album. Lineage (NCBI taxonomy): Eukaryota > Viridiplantae > Streptophyta > Magnoliopsida > Santalales > Viscaceae > Viscum > Viscum album. The sequence continues at coordinate 1,946,778,306 of OY728128.1, read as the reverse complement.
AAAAAATAATGTAATTTATGTAATCATCCATGAAGTACACATCATGAAATTACGTGATAAGTTGTGTATTCCATATGTCACAAGAGTAAAACAATATACAAGTATAATACATATTAGGTAGATTTGGACGAGTATTCACCGTGTTGCCTCTAAGGTACATTTATGTACAAGGTTAATTTTAAATGAATTTATTTAATTTGTTTAAAATTATAATTGATGAGAATCTCAAGAAAATTTAGATAAAGATTAAGATAAAAGGATTGATTAATTAAAAATAATAATTAATCGATTTGAGTGCGATTTATCTTAAATAAGAACGATTAAGAATTGAATGCTAGTTTTATTAAACGTGTAATTCACTACATGCATGTGGATGATCATGAGATAGAATAGACCTTTTGTATGTTATTGGTTTTATTTAATTTATTATTAAATTAAATTGTTGGCCTGCATGCCTTATCTCCTCATTATTATATAGGGATTTCACTCCCATGGTTTCTTTTATATAAACCCCTTTTCCCCTCACCTACGTGTGAGTAAAAGACATATGTAATTGATGGAGATCCCAAGCTAGTGGAGGTAGTTCAAGTTCGAAGCTGAGGTGAAACCAATCTAGGGAGATATAAAGGTGGAAAGGTGGAAAGCTATAAACACGAATCTCAATTGGTTCAAGGTGTTTCTCCCCTAGGTCAATGGTTAGTTTATCAACCATTAGATAAACTATTCATTAGTATAATCTCATGATCATATCCTTTATTTTATTTCTATCATTTTCATGGTTATTTCATTATGGATGTTTTGTCACAATCACATAATTAATGAATTAACAGCCATGCAAGATGGAACTAAAATAATATGGCTTATGCGTAGATATTATCTAAGATATGGTTAATCACTTAATTAATCCCACTTAATATTAAAAATAATGTTATAAAGATAATAATTGTAAATTTATGCATGAAAGGATAAAATCCCTCAATAAAATATTAAGTTGGTATAGCCTTTCATTACTTCAGTTAGAATAAAACCATAGTTTAAAGTGCTTAACCAGCCAAATTTAGGGTGCTTTCAATTATTGGGGAATTATAACATGAGGTTTTGGGTTAACTTAACTTGGTTCACATCAATGGTTGACTGCCAAAATAGGACTTGGTGTAATTGAGTGGAAAAAGTTGAGGAAATCTAAAATTAAGGATTTTAGGATCGGAGAGTCCACTCAACAGATCAAGGAACTGTGATCTAATACAGTTGGAATTTGGAATACCTACATAAAACCATTCAAGTTGCTTGACCAACCAAAGTTGGGGTAATAAGAAGAGGAATATGGATCCTTTCCACTAAGATGTCCAAGAAACATGATATTCTGAAGCCAATGGTGAGGGCTATTTACTTTCGATAAAATAGTGGGAGACTAATAAATATAATATTTATTTATTTGTATAAATTTTATAAGATAAAGTACTAAAATTCTAATTATATTATTTTGTATAAACAATAATAAAATAACACCAAACATATCATTGTTATCTATACTTGATAAAGAAAAACTTCTCACCGGCACAAAATTCCAAGAGTGGAAAAGGTGACTACAAGTTATCCTTCTCCATGAAAGGAAATTATATGTGCTGGAAGAACCTTTACCAGTTGCACCTGGAAATGAGACAAGTGATAGAAGAACTATATCTCTATGAGAAACATATGAATGATGCTAAAAATGTTCAGTTCTTCATGCTATCATCCATGTTCAATGAGCTTTTAAAGCAACATGAGGATATGGATGCCTATAGTATGATGTATCACCTTTGGTATATCTATCAAGAGAAGGTGATACAAGAGAGTTATGTGATCTACAATGCTTTGTTCACAACTAATATTGGAGAGTCTTCACTAGTTGGGCCTCATGTATTATAGCTTTTTAGCTAAATTGAATGTCTGGACATCTTAGGGATTAAATTCCCAAATGAGTTTCGTACAGATCTCATACTTTCATCACTGCCCAAGGACTTCTCTAGATTTATTGTGAATTATAATATGAGTAATAATGAGAAGAGTATTTCAGAACCTCTAACCTTGATTTTCCAAGTGGATAAGGACATGGGGTGTGATAAACCCATAGTCCTTATAGTGAATAAGAAAATGAAGAACAAGGAAAAGGGGATCAAAACTTATAAACAGTCTAAAGCTCCTAAGCACCGTACTTCCAAGAAGAAAAAGATCTAAAGGTTAGGAAAGGAAAAGAAAGAAGTATGTTTGGCGCATGGCAAGACAGACCACTAGAAGAGGAACTACACCCAGAAACAAGGGGAAACTAAATGCGTGTTCTTTATCGAGTGAAATATTTCCATTTCTACATATTTGGTATTAGATACATCTTGTGGTGATCACATATATATCCAAATGCAGTAACCAAGTAGATTCTGAAAGATTTCTAGAGGAGAGGTGGATCTGCAAGTTGCTCTGGCCATTGGTGACTACCACCTTTCATTGCCAATGAGAACAATTTTGGTTTTAAGATATTTTTATTAGGTACCTACAGTTACCAAGAATATAATTTTCATGCCATATTTAGATGTAGATGGGTTTATTTTCAAATTTGGAAATAAAATCTGTTTCTTCTATAAGGAAAACACATGTTATGGTATGAAACATTTAAATAATGGTCTTTATATATTAAATTATGAAAAACAAGTGTTGGAAATTGATAACAAATAATGTTTACACGACTCATATAACACCCAGTTGTGATATCACTATCTTGGTCATATAAACAAGAATCATTTGACAAAGATCTGTCAAGATGGTTATTTAGAATCTTCTAAGATAAAACCACTTTATAGATATCATGCTTGTTTACAATAAAAAATAACCAAACCACCATTCGGTGGACATGGTGAAAGGGCTACATAAATTCTAGGGTTGGTACACACTGATGTGTGTAGACTATTTCCAATAGAAGCTAGAGGTGGATATTCTTACTTCATTACTTTTACTGATGACTCAAGTAAATATGGCTATATCTACTTGATGAGGTATAAGTCTGAGTCCCTTGATAAATTCAAGGAATTCAAGAATGAAGTAGAGAATCAGCTTGGTAATAAGATAAAGAAGCTTCAATCAGATTGAGGTGGTGAATATATTAACCGAGTGTTCATTGAATTTCTATGGTATTTTGGGATTCTATCCCAACTCACTCCACCTTATACACCATAGTGGAATGGTATTAGTGAAAGGAGGAACCGTACCTTGTTATACATGGTAAGGTCGATGACGAGTCATGAAAATCTTATATTATCCTTTTAGGGATATGCATTAAAAACTACGACATACATATTAAATTGAGTACCAAATAAAGCAGAAAATGGAATTCCCTTCAATATGTGAAGTGGAAAGAAACCCATTTCATTACATACACATGTATGGGATTGCGAGGCATTTGTTAAGTCCTTCTCAGGCAACAAACTAACACCTCGGGGAATGAAGTGTATCTTTATATGGTATCCCAAGGAAACAAAGGGATACTAACTATACAACCCATCATACAAGAAAATTATTGTCACTAGACAAGCTATATTTATTGAGAGAGAGCACATCCTCAAAAAGGATAGTAGGAGAAAGATTGAATTCGACGATTTTGATACTCAAGATACACAAGAGTTGGTACAAGAACAAATTCCATATATCTATATGGAATAATTAGTTCCTAAAATGCAAGTATTGCGTAGGAGTGAAGAGAGGTAAAAGAACTAGAGAGATATGGTTTTCTAGTCAGATAGGATGGTGACTCATTATTGGTTGACAATGATAAACCTATCTCCTACAAGGAGGAATTAGAGAGATCAAAAGATGCAAGATGGCTAGAAGCTATGAATTATGAAATGGATTCAATGTATCATAACCAAGTTTGGATTTTGGTCAATGCACTGGTTGATGTAAAGCCTGTTGGATGCAAATGGGTATTTAAGAGGAAACTGGAAATGGAAGGTAAAGTAAGTACCTATAAAGCAAGTCTAGTGGCTAAAGGGTTAAAACAATTTCAAGTAATTGACTATGATGAAACCTTTTCAATAGTTTACATATTTTAATCCATAAGAATCATAATTTATATAACATCTTAACATGACTATGAGATTTGGTAGATGGATGTCAAAACTGTATTCCTTAATGGGAACCTTCAGGAAGATGTCTATATGACACAACCATAAAGGTTTGTGACTCCAGGTGATGCCAAAAGGATTTTCAAGTTGTATAGATCCATTTATGGATTGAATCAAGCATCCAATTCATGGAACATTTGATTTTATGAATCCATAAAAGAATTTGTTTTCATTAATAATGAATGTGATCCATGTGTTTACTAAAGGTTTAATGGGAATGTGTTCATTATACTAGTAGTACATGTTGACGACATATTACTTATTGGAAATGACATACCGGTATTACAATCTGTTAAGGAATGGTTAAACAAGTGTTTACCCATTAAGGACTTAGAAAAACCAACCTTTATTCTAGGTATTAAGATCATTTGTGATATATTCAAGAGGATTCTTGGACTAAGTAAAAGTAAATATATTGACTAGACACTAAATAGATTTAGTATAGAATAATCCAAGAGGGGATTAGTTCTAGTGTCACATGGTCTACATATTTCTAAGAAAATGTGTCCTCATACACAACATTAGAAAGAGAGAATGAGGAATATCCCATATGCTTATGCGATATGATCAATCATGTATGCCAAGTTATATATTAGACTTGATGTTGCCTATGCACTGATCATGGTAGGAAGATATCAAGAAGATCTAGGATAATAGAATTGGACTGATGTTAAGGTTATCCTTAAGTATCTAAGAAGAACTAAAGATATGTTCCTGGTTTATGGAGGAGACGAGGATATGGTTATTAGAGGTTATACTGATGCTGGTTTTCAAACAGATCAAAATGATATAAAGTTGTAATCAAGATATGTTTTCTATCTCAACGGAGGAGCTGTGAGCTGGAAGAGTTCAAAGAATCTAGTTGTAGCCAATTCTATAGTAGAGTCCTAGTATATAACAGCTTATAATGTATCCAAGGAAGCCATTTGGTTTTGGAACTTTTTCCAGGAACTTGATGTAGTACCTAGTAGTAAAGACCCTGTCACATTGTATTGTGATAATACTGCAGTGGTGGCTCTTGCAAAAGAGACAAGGTCACACCAATGGACAAAGAACATACTATGGGAGTATCACCTCTCAAGGGATTTCTACTAGAGGGTTGAAGTTGAAGTGAGCAGAGTACCCATAGAAGAGAACGCTAAATACACCTTGACTAAAGGCCTATCTCAGTAAAAGAATGAGTATCATGTGAGAGCTAGCGGACTGGAGGTTGTTAGCAGTTGGCTCTAGTGTAAGTGGGATTCTGTTAGAGATGGTTCCCTAGAACCAACTTATTGTTTAATTTATGATAAAATTGTATTCATTGTTTTTAATATTAATAAACTATTTATCACATCATGATTTATCTTTTACATAACATAGTATGTGGCAATTTTCTAAGAGTGGCTGTCACACTAAAAGGTCATAGTAGTTCCCCGCTATGATGAGAACCCAGAAGTACTATGACACTATTCTTAAATATATATGTTTTATAACTAGATGGTATCATTTTAGGGACAAAAATGATATAGGGTATTAGGGGTGGAGACTCATAGGACTTTGAGGCACCTTCTCATGATGTACGCCCTTGGTAATATCTAGTAGGATATTATGAGAACGAGACCCGTCAGTAGGAAATTTACATTTCTATGTGTCATTGGATGTTCCTATCTACAGACTCATGTATTGGTCCTTAGACTTTAAGATTATTATTAATGAGTATTATGAGTCATTCACATAGATGTATTGACAAAAACCATGATGAAAAATGTTTACGGTGAGGTATGATATGTTGGGTGTGTCACGAGTAATATTTAATTAATATATAATGTGAGAAAAGATTTATCCCTTCCATTATTTAATGGAAGTTAATATCTCATGCCCTTTGATGGAAACGATATAGCCTAAATAAATCCATGTCCATGGTGATAAATAAACAAGTTGTATTTCTAGAAAGTCCAAGAAAGTGATAATCAAGAACATTGGTTGATGGTACTAACATGCAACCTACTCGATTAGAGATATTGTGATAAAGGTATTATATTACATGATAAGCGTCTGTATGAGGTAACATGTTGTTACAACATTAAATTATTTCTTTATGGGTGCCTTGGTGTGTTGATAAATGCTAACATTGGACTTTAGGCTGCTTCACCTAATGCAACTGAGAAAGAGGCCTAGAGGGCCACACACTAAGTGTATCAAGAATCTTAGTTAAATAATATATTATTATTTATTATTTAACATGTTGAATAAATACTATTCCTACACATGGTTTAATAATTATTCATGTATGCTTGATTACATTTATTTCATCACTAGTTATTCTAGAGAATATATTTTGAGTGGAATATTTAATAAATATTTATTTGTTGTTTAGTGAATATAATATTTATTTATTTATTGGCGAATAATGTAGTGATATTTATTTAATAAATAAATAGACATTATTCAAGTCCCAATAAATATTGTGGAGTAATGACATACTGAGTTTAATGGTCCAGTGAGAAATAATAAATAATGAATATTATTTAATTATAATTCACAAGTTAAGCACATGTTGAGAAATAATAATAATAATAATATTATTTTACATGGGGTTTTTCTAGGATTAAATAAATAAATAAGGGCGCTTGTGAAATTATTTTATTTTTAACCTAGGAATATAAATACCCAATTATGTTATTTTCTCAAGAGATCCAATTCATTTTGTCTGTTATGAAAAATAATCTTTTAGAATCCTCTCAATCCTAGAGATCCCCCTTTCTCCAAAAATGCTCCCAAGAATAGTGAGGAATACTCCTCCACTAGATCAAGGAGAACTCTTTGGAAGCGATTCTCTAGGTGATTAAGGCAGATGATGCAAGTGTAAGGATCGTCCATACTAGCACCCGAAGACTCCTTCGACGATGTACATATATTCTTAGAATATGTGTGGATCAACAATAGTGGAAATATATACTTGGTTTCTACAATGAAATGATGGTGCACTGCAGATCTATCGTTGGACTCGTTAACGAAGAAAAAATTCCTTAGAGGTAATTCTTTATCTAATTAAATTAATTTTAAGCAATATGTGTTGATCTCCTCTCTCTCAGTTCCGATGTAATTATTATTTGTCTATTTATTTGAATCAATTTTGTGGATCACGTCGTCATATAGATCTTGGATTGATAATTGATTATGGAAAAAATTAAATTTAGTCACCGTCCATTACAATGCTTCTATTGTGCCTGGAACCTAAAAAAATATCCCATTGGAAGATATGATGGAATAAATGTTTTTTATATTTGATTGGGAAATTTCACATTATGTAATGTTTTACACAATGTCTATTGTGTGGGGATTTTCCCATAATGTAATCTTTACACGATGTGTATCTTTAACTTCCAACATCGGAACCTTTGTTTCATCTCGCTTCTCTAGTTTTGTGCCTCTAGAACCTCACTTATTTTCTTTGGATTTAATCATTGACCTCAAATTCTTCACCATTTTCCGTTGGCACACCACGTCACTTCATGGATCGGTGTGAAGTTCCTTTATGTTCCTCAGTTCTCATGTTTTCCTTTCTATTGCTTCAAATGTTAGTCCTATATAAGAATACACAAAACATAAATATTAGTCACATATCTCATATTCAATGAATTTATATATAAAAACCCTTCAAAATATGTATACAAAATAGATTTATCAAATACCCACACACTTAAATCTTTTCTAATCCTCGAGAAAAACCTCAACATCAAAATACCAAGGATCCATACATCAACAAGGGAATTTTCAAATTATTATGATCATAAAAACAAGTTATAATTGAATATTGTAAAATCAAAACACCCACATAATAAATAATCCCAAAATAATGATTCATTTAAAGTGTGAAATTCAAGACATTTATACTTTTTCACACATAGTTTTCAACCATTCATCATCAACCATTCCATTTATGATTTACCTCACCATTTATTTCTCCACTCATCACTCAAGGTAACAATTTTAATTAATTTATTCTCATACCATAAGTACATTCTCCTAACCATAGGCTTGAATTGAATCTACTTTCTCCATCCCATAAAGACTAATATCACAATTAATCATGAGGGATTTTTAATAAGGATCAAATAACTCTGTGGCTAAGGGTAGGAAAGTAGTAATGTTGAAAATCAAGTAAGGATCAAGGAGGAGGCTAAATTATAACATAAAATTCATGATATTCAAAATACAAGCTCAATGAAATTCTCCTCACCAAAATGAAATCTCACACACTTCCCAAAGCGCAAAGTAAAGGTTTACATAATATGTAATCATAATGAAAAATAATCATCTATTGTTTTTCTTTTTTATTTTCTTTTTGTTTCATTATTTATTTATTTATCAAAATTCATGTTTAGTCCTGATATCACATCCACCCCCAACCACATATGATCCTTCATGGGATTCATCAGTCTGGAAATGGTTATTTTTGACCTTCTTAATATACAACCCAACATCTTTTTTTTTTCATTTTTTAATAAAGAGGGATATATAATGGAATATAATGAATATAAATATAAAACTTCCCCAAAATTACATAGAAACACCCTGAAGTCTTCCCTAAAGATATCACATTTCATATCCACCATAAACAAGCCCTCCCCCACACTCATTAAATTAAATATCATTAAAAATACAAAGAGATGGGTAGGAAAAGAAATAATGGATTATAACGTGGCTTAATCCTAACAAGGTCATACATGGCTTCTATAGGCTTACAAACAATAAATTTGTAGATGGGTATTAGGATAAAAGGTCTCATCAATAAAATAACTCAATAATTTCAAAAGTGAATTTGTTCAGTCATAGCTTTGATAAGATATTAATGCATGTTCTAGTAGGTTTACATGCCCTAAGTTTCAATAAAGAAATATGCTCATAAATAATGGGAAATATTTGGATCAGTGTATACCTCAGGAATGAGATGAATGGTTGGGATAATTAGTCATGAAAATGAATATTAATAATTAAATCAATTAATGTAAATATCAAAAATTCAAAACATGGCCAAATATTAGAAAAATTTCATTTATAATAATCAACATGCTCCCCTAAATCATGATTTTTCAAATCCTAATCCACATGATTATCTCTACTAATTTTCCCACTTTTCTCATTCAAATTTATTGACAAAAGAAATTTAAATTTCATGGAATTATAATTATCCTAGGTAGTTTCATGTATCCTAGTTTATTTGAGTAAAGAAATAATCAAGTGAGAGCATGCGATTGGAAATTAAATTTCATAACAATTTCAATGTGGGGAATATAGTAGAAAAATTATGAATTGAAAGTCTTACTCCCCTTACAATTGATTCTTTGAAGTTGTCTGCGTAGGTTCTACCTGCACCAGTTTCACGACTTGTAACTACTCTTCATGACATGTATTCTTTGATCTTCATGATGTGTATTATTTGGTCTTAATAATTTAAATGGCACTCATGATGTGTAATGACCCTGAAACATTCTCTCATGCCTTATTCTGCTTGCTTCTTATGCCTTTTATGGACCTGAAAAATAAACAAAAACATGTGAAAGTATATTTCATTTCAATAATGCTCAAAAATAAAATTATAATTGAAATTAAATCCTAATATAAAATTAAATTTAATAAATAAATTAATCTAAATTCCTAGAAGGCGATAAAAATCGGGTTGCCTCCCAGAAGCTGCTCCTTTTTAATAGTCACTTAGCTCGAATATACCTGAGTTAGCTGATTGGAGAGTGGTATAATGATAACTATCTCATGTTTACCCAATTATGGATTTGAAATCCTCCTAGATCAGCTTGAATTATCCTCATTGAAATGGGTATGAAACTTATAGGTGGTGAATAGAGTCTGAATAACATGAGTATAACTAACACGATTTCAACATCTATCTAGACTCGGTAAAATTCTTTTATGTAGTTGATTGTTTTTATTCCTATATACAGTCAATGTAGGGTGCAATAGGTTATTCTTCTTATTCTTGTGACACACTTAAATTCTATAAATTTTTTGTTATAAATGTGGCAGTCATCTCTTTTTCTTCCTCTTATTTTTCTTCCTTCAGTTATGATCTTAGTTTTTTGAGGAAAATTTGTAGTAACTTAGTAGTTGAGGTTCCTTTTTCATATATTTCTTATTCTTGCTACTATTTGTTGAATTGTGTTTTACCCCACTCAATTTCTATAGAAAGGTTACCCTCTTCACTTTATTTTGTGCCTGCAAATTCAAGGACATCATAATTAGCATAAAAATTAGCTTTAGAAGTGGTATATACCTCTGATTCATAATCCGTGATTCTTTTCTTGTGGTGATTCTTGTTGAATTATGGCTCCATGCTATGGATTATTGTGCATTAAAAGCATGAACATAGTTGCGTTCTCTCATTTAATTGACTATTTATTATTTTAACCTCATTGAGTAGTTGTGCCATATCATCCAATAGGAAGGTGAACCCATCCTTGGTGGGCATTTTGTTCTGAAGCCCTTCTATCACAACCAAAAATACCCAGTACAATAAAAAGTAATAAAAATAAAAAATAAAAATCCTATGCTAAATTCAGGAAATGTAAAATATGAGAAAATAGTTTGTCTAAATTGTTAAATCAATAAAATATCTACTTCTATCCCTGACAATGATGCCAAAAATTAATATCCTTGTGGGTGTCATTAATTCCCACAAGGTTACCAAATTTATAAATTTAGAAACATGAATCATACAAACCACAAAACTATAGGGTAGTATAAGAATTGAAAGTCCAAGGTCGAACCCATAGAGACAGGGTTGGAGAAAATATTAATTCAATAAAGTAAACCTAAACTAACTATGATTTGTATAAATTAAATCTAAGATTTTGAGAATTTTATTAGTGGATAATATGGGAGAAGAAAATATAAAACGGGTGCTGGAAAATAATAAATCTAAGTTCATGGAATGAAAAGGTATGAAACAATTAATTAAAAATCATGTAGTCATTAGAATCGGGTCCTAGCGAGTACAATGGTCATGTAAAATACCCTTCATCTTAAGTTATCCTTTTCTTATGGTTAAATACTTTGTATTACAAAGAATGGGTAACCCAAAACCTAATTTAAACATAAGTCAAGGACAAAACCAATGGTTATAGAGAAAATATAAACCCTAGACCTCACATTAAATAGTGTTATTCAATCAACTCAGGTAATGGTCATGCTCAAACAAATAAAAAATTCAACCCAATTCCTAACCCCACTCACAATGGTCATGTAAGAAGAATCAATAAAGAGATTGAGATGAAGAAAAAATGTGAAATCCCCACATAAATTTCAATAATAAATAAAATAACTCATAAAATCAATCCCTGTTCATCACGCATGCCATAGAAAAAATAAATCACCCCTCATGTTATCCATGAGAGGGTGTAGAAAAATAATGAAAAAAATCCTACAAAATGGTGGTGAAGTAGGGATCTGTAGTGGTGTATGTATCTGGAAGTGTCTTCTCATTGAATCACTCATCCAGAATGATCAAAAAAGTAGTTGAGGGTGTATTTAATAATATTATGCATCAAAACCACAACTTGTGCATCTTTAATTTTTTGCTCATAGAAACTTACATGATATGTAAAACTTATACATCATGTAATATTTTAATCTCCAAGCATCATGAATTTCAGTGTATCTCTTCCAAAAAATCATCTTGAAAAAACTCACATTGTGTAAATGAAATACATGATGTATAAATTCTTTGTTCCATTTCTACAGCTCCATTGCATCCTAAAAAATCTGGTGCTGCACCACTTCACTGTGCTCATAGCGTGAAGTGTCTTTAGCTCATATTTTCATCCCTTTTTCTTACATTTCCAAGCATTTGTTTTTTCCTACCAAAAAACAAAAAAACAAATCAAATTATTCACAATTTAGCAAGATTCATCAATTGAATATAGAAATCAATGTCTTAAAATACCATAAAATGTATATATGAAATAAATTCATCTATGATTCCATACTAACCCTTAATGAATGGATATGGGGAACACACCCCAATGAAAATTGTCCAAGATATAGAGGACAAGGGACCCAATCCATGTTTTAAGAAGTATAAGGTGTGTATTAGGGTTACATTTCGTGTCCCTTAACCCCGAGTCCTGCCCATGTAAATGATCCGTGTCTCATGCCCATGTCCGTGTAACAGTTTATGGAATGTCAACTCCCCATGTACTATGCTCATGTACCAGAACATGGCTTAGACCATGTAATTTCATCCAAACCATGTCCATGTGGGAGTACACGACGTACCCATTCTCATGTACTCTAACCCGTGTCCATGTACCCTATGAGGTACATGATGAGTTCACCAATGGGGGCTACATGATGTGTGATACTTATCCCCCTCCTATAACCTTAAATACCATAGGAGGGTCCCACATAGTGTGTGGCTTCGTGTTATATGCAGTGTAGTGTAAAATTTACTAGAAACTCAGATCTGGTTTCACGTGTCTTCTCCAGTTTTCTAGCCACCATTCCAGTTGTACCTCACCCAAAAAATCAGGTATCACATCCTGACAAGTCTTGCTACCATCGATCAAAAATTTCCAGCCCTTAAATATGTTCATAAAATGGATTTATACATCATTCTTCATTGCATGCCGAAGAACCTGAAATCAGGTGTCCAAAACCATCTGATTTACTGCCGCTTCCATCACCACACCACCGTTGTGTCATGCCGATCCCAGATCTACAAAATCTGATCATTGTGCCAAGAAATAGGTATGTAATGATTGATTCATTGGGATATGTTGAACCACATACCAAATAAAGAATGCCTATGATTAACGAAGAATCAGGGGAAAAAATCACAAGAACAATCAAGTGGAATGAACCTCGATCAATATTTTTTCTAATCTAGATTCGTTTCCATTAAAACAATAAGTGAAGAATCACTAATCAAAAATAAATTATCCCAATAAATTCCCAAAAATAAACCAATCCCGCATGATGACTGATTCTTGAATCAATACATTAGTCGATTAATTTGTGTTAATCATAGAAATTAATAACTGGGAAAGAATCCAATAAAAAAACATCCTACCTCAATTTTGATCAATCACTAACAAAGAATGAATCAGTGTTATAGTCATTGGTGAGATCCTTCGATTCTATTGCACATCGATCACCGATCCAAGATCTGACAGAATTTTGTCTAAGATATATCCTCTAAAGCTCTTTCCAATGACTCTAGGGTTATGTAGCTAACCTTGTAATTCATTCATTGTAGTCTACTTAAAGACTCTCCAGTCGCTATGTTGACGAAAAAGAAATAAAAAAATTTATTTAATTATTTTATTCATTTCTATTCCCATGATGAATTTTACACAAACGCCCCATACTGACCAAGATTATGTTGCGCCTAAGGTCAAACCCACAGTTTTAACTTAACGGTGCCCTCAAATTTTTGATTCGGGCCCCTATTTATAATTTATTCTACCTTTTTAGTAAAAATTCATGCAAATGCTATTTAATATATTTAATATATTTCAAAAATTTATTTCAAGAACATCAGGTCTCATAATCACATGGTGTATCACTGTATAACATCAAAATTAATCTACACAATATCCAAAAATAATAAATGGAAAATCCAAGTCATTAAATTCTCCCCATATTAGGGCTTTATGTCCTAAAAAGTCAAAATAAGGGCTATACAAATAGATGTGGGTACTGAGTACGCATCTAAGCCTCCTTGTAACACCCCGAGATTTTATAAAAAATATTCTTTTAATTTCATTAATGTCTTGTGTTGTATACTACACCTAGATTACCTTGCACTATACGCAACACCGTATTAGCTTGCAGTATACGCAACACTATTCTTGGATCGTGTTACACACAATTTTGATAATAGTTATTCTACGCAACATTGAGTATATATATATATATATTAAATAAATAAATAAAATATGGTTGGATTCTATTATATGAAACAACGAAGAATTCTTGCACAACATGCAACCCTGACTTGGCTTGCATTACACGCAATCGCTACCTTCCTCGATAGCGTGTGTTGTACGCAATACCGGGTTTTACTAAACAACGATATATTATTATAATATTATTATGAACTAGCCGTTATGAATCGTATTAACTAAAATTTGAATTTTATAACATTATTATTCATCTTACACATTTTCTAGAACATGGTATAAGAAAAAAATAATTTTTTCGGGTAAAATAAGTAATTTTCAAAAAATGCAGTTTTGCCGCCTTTTGATGGCACACCCACTTTAAATATAGTTTTTGACATGTTTATAAGTTCAATTTGAAAAAACTAAATTCTTATTTGGAATCAAGAAATAAAAATTTACTTTGGATAAAATTTTCATATTATTCTGGTAACTTTCATATTTTGATGAATAGTAAAACCACGCTATATTTTAATTAAAAACAACTTTTTTCATCGCAATAATTTATATGGTTAAATTATAATATTTAATGGTTTTAAAGTATAAATAGAATATATTTTTACTATTTAATATAATGTATGTCATTATCATTGATTTTACATTGAATTCGTAGGTTAAATCAATTCAATCTTTTGCAATGTTTTAAACAAAAACCCGTTTTCATTTGACAACGTGATTAATTTTAATTTAATTTTTGCAACTTCTGTGTATTGAATTTGAAAAAATGGATTCCATATTTGGAATCAGTGGGTCCAAATTATGTTAATAGGCTACTTTTTATTTTTGGGAATTATGAATAGTAACTACGGTAAATTTTATTTACCATAGTTAAAGGTAAATCGGGTAATTAAGGGTGAATATAATATTATAAAATTACCCTAACACATCCCAAAATTCTATTGGATGACTAAAAGTCGACCCATATCAACTAAGGGTCAGATTAGATTCATTTTATGGACTTTTTACCATGAAAATAATTTAATTATTATTAAAACCAAAGAAAGTGACAACATGTCACTCTCTTAAATATTATAAGTATAATAATTTTAATTTAGTGATAAACATCATAAAACTTAGAACATGAATAGTCTCCAGAAATATAATAAAATTATATACATCATGATAATTTATTTATATTTTTTAGGGATTAAATAATTATCATTAATGGTGATACATTAATGATGTAGAAATTATTTATTAAGTGAAAAATCAGTAATATAGTTTTTATTGAAATAATAATACCCATTAAAAGGCCCAAAAACCTGACCAAAACTTATTTTTAGTGTATATATATACCATAATCATCTAATGACCTAATATATAACCGTTTGGAGTCTTATAAAAGTGATTATGACACTTATAATATTTTATTTTAAATGATGCCAAAGTTGTCACCTTCATAATTTAATAAATATAACAATTTAAATATTATGATTTTAAGATGATAAATTTGAGTAAAAGTATTATTTTGAAAGGTAATAGATTTATATTCATCATAGGATTTTATTTTTAATTTTTATGCAACAAATAAGTATATTAAATAATTATAAAAAAATGTTTTAGTAATTATTTTATTAAGAGATAAACCAAATAAATGTTTTTAAAAATAATAAAATAAATATTATATGAACTATTTAATGTGCTCCACTAATTTTCTAGATACATATGGCCTTTTATTAATATATTAAAGCTTTTATTTTGAACATATATTCTGTATATATTTTATTTAAATTCATATAAATGAATAGTGTCAAAATTGACACTATTGTTATTTTATAAAAATAACATATTATAAAATTGTTTAAAAAGCACAAAAATATTTAAAAATTATAAATTTAAATTTATATGGTCTAAAATTTTATAAAGTATCCAATTATGTACAATTCACAACATATAAGTAATTTTTTGTTATAATTTAAAATTTAGAATGTTATTACCACAAATAAAATTAAATTGATTAAGTAAGGATAAATCAAGTTGATAATGTTTAAAATAATTTCCTAACATGTATAAATTTTATTGGTTGATGAGATTACAACCCTATATCATCTTATATCCGAATATGAGTCATTTTCGGAGGTTTTTAAGTGGGGTTAGATTTATTATAAATTAATATTTTTAAGATTTCTAAAGGTGCCCCTCTCCTCCCTTATAAAAGGGAACCTCCTACCTCTCTTCCTCACACCAATTTGAGCCTTTAAGCTCATCCAAACCCTACCCATTTCCCTTCTAAACTTCTGTATCATCATCCTAGAGGTCCTGGTCTTCTTCAAAGACCAATTTTAGTACCCTAAGAGGAGGATTCAAAGAGGCGTGTCAAAGAAGAGGTAATATCCGTTACCGATTCTTTCAATTTTCTTTCTTCTTCAAATTCTTCTTCTTTAGTTTTTTCATTATGAATTAATAATATCAGTATCACTCATATAATGATATGTTATTATAAGTATGAAACAACCATATTTTACCATCTATCCATCCTATGGAAAATGAAATCACCGCGCGTGCGTACGTACAGAATACCGTCTCCACGCCGTGGTGTAATATATTTTCCACCACCACCTTACTTGGATGGGTATAATGGTGAAATTAATGAATATATATGATTATTGTAAGGTGATATTGATTCTTTAATATTATACATACACTTTAATACAATTTTACGATCATGGGAATGATATCATCGCTCTTGCGTACGTATAGAATACCGTCTTCACGACCCGATGAGATTCACTCTCCCTGATAACCATTCAAGAATGATTATAAAGTATATATAATAAGTAATCATCAAATATATGACATAATAATTCTACTGGATTTATGTATATATATATTTATGTCATCTACTTAATTCCATTCAATTCAATAAGGAAACGAAAACAACGTTCATGCGTGCGTACGGCCTACCGTCTCCATGAACGGTGTATTTCTTTCCATCTATCGATCTATTATATATATGTATATTATGAATATATATTATATATAAATCATGTTTTATATTCTGGAATTAAGTAATCATGATCTAAGTAATCATATGAATAATTACAAGTCAAAACACGGACGACAAATGACACGATTTTACCCAAAACACTCTTTAACATGAAATTTACAAAAGAACAGGTAATATAAAGTCATAAGTGAACCATATATGATATAATAAAAATGAATATGATTCTGTAATAAGTCAATGACATTATTTAAATCATTATACAGGAGGTTTGGATACGTACGAAGCATATCAGACCTAAGGTAAGGGATAATTTTGCAAATCTCATTTTTTTTATCTGAGATTGCTTATACGTAAGTATTTACTGGGGTTATTGTTATCATCCATGTCCATGTTTTCTAAAAGTGTTTTTATGTATGTTTAATGTCCTTTTTACCCATTTTGAATTTTACTACATGGTATGTAAGGAATCTTTCTTTTGTTTAAGTTACGAGGTACTTTTTGACTTTTCCGGTAAAAGTACAAGAAGAATGTTTTTTTAACTTATACGGCACGAATGTATTTTTATGGTTTTATAAAGCCTTATTTTTATGAATCCTACTCCAAAATATTTTATTATTATTTTCAACAAAATCCTTTACTTTCAAAATTGAATGGCATTTTGTGAAAAGAAAATGATTTTGAAGAAGAAAGGATATTTTCCTCAAGAATTCATTTCAAGTGTTTTATCAAAACCATTTTCCATATAAGATGAAATTATTTCATATGTGTATGTTTAAAGTATAATGTCTCTATGATTTACATGATTTAACTTTTCTTATGATGAAATATCCATTTGTTTTATATGGATTATGTGATGATGATATGATGTTTATGAAACCCATTTTATTCTTTGGGTTATGATGAATGTTTTAAGTTTATGTTGTGGCACAAGTAAGAATGATTTCATTATGAGATGGGTGGGACCTATATCTCCCTAAAATGCATTGGGTAAAGATTTATATCTCATGAGATAGATATGGATGGAATGGAAAGTTAAACCGGTTCAGTAATACAGGACTGGAACGAGGAGTGAACTCGATTTAGAAAGGGACTTTGTCCACTAAGATGGTCTTGGCAGCAATGCCTTGGATAATATGGAAATCATATCATGTGCTTAATGGTTGCCAAAATTACATGTTTTATTACCATGCTATTTTATCATTCTTAATGTTTCTTTATGATCTATGCCATACGTAATTCCATGTTTTATGTCATTTCTCAAGATTTTGATGTTTAAACATTATGTTCATGTTTTTAAGTTCAAATGTTTATGGTATGTTTTATTTTATCCATGCTTACCCTTACTGAGCATTTGAGCTCACCCTTTTTATGTTTTCTTTTCCCCAGGATATAAAGAAAGGTTTTAGGTAAGAAAAAAAGGGGAAGATCTTTATGGGAGATGTTGAAGATCTTTCACCACGATTAGAAGATTACGTTCCAAGTTTCCAAAGACACTAAACTATTACAGTCCTTGTGTGTCTATTTTTGTTATGTATTAAGTATTCCGCAAAAGTAATGTAATGTTCATATACGTCAAGCTTCGGGTCTCTACATTTGGTATCAGAGGAAAGGTTTAGTCAACCTTTGGAAGCTAGGATGTGAAAACGTTAGTGAGATCTATAGGGATATTTCTAAGGTATGTTTAGGGATATCCCTAAGGATAAGTATACGTGTAGGATATAGTCCTAGAACTATGGTAACGATCATAGAATTTAACCTAAGATGTTAGATATTGAGGGTACTTCCCCTTTACTATGTTGTTTTCCCTATCATGATTTTTTCCTCTCACACTATTCTTTTTGGGTTTTAGAAAATGGATGGAAACATGAAGATTCATGATAATGGAGGATATGACGGACAATGGAATGATATTATTCATGAGCAACCAAATGAAATGGGATTTGGAAGTCCAAACATCATTATTATTCCTAATCAAAAATCTCATAATATGATAAATAATCTCAACTTTGGTAAGTTTCCCAACTCAGATAATAAGAGAAAGATGGAGTTTCATGATGATCATAGAGGAAAGAAAGTTCAATTTCCCTCATGTAAATCATGTGGGAAGAGTCATCAGGGAGATTGTTTCAAAGGAACTGGAAGATGCTTTGGGTGTGGAAAAGAAGGACACAAAGCCAATAAGTGCAAAGGAAAAGGTTCAGTTTACACCATGGATGAGGATAATGGTATTGCTACGACATCAACAATGGTTAAATGTTTTAAATGTGGAATGAACGGGCATTATGCAAACCAATTCCCTAAGGGAAAGTCTCATGAAGAGAATCAGTACGGCCGTATGGTTAGTATTTATGTTGATGATGATGAAGAGACTACAAATGATATGTGAGATGAAAGAATTGTTGAAGCTCGGTCAATGGTTTAAGAAGGTAGTGGAATGATTACATGTTTATCAAGTGTAATGTTGTATAAGTAATCTCATGGTACTAAGGAATAAAGAGACATCTAAGGATTGTTACACTGCTGTCTTTCCTTGAGTTTTGAAAGTGTATGATTAATGGTACCAGTATCCATGAAAGGCTATTTAGATATTTTTGGAATGTAGATGATATGCGCATAATGAAGGGATAAGGATAAAATTAAATGTTTGATAGTATTCATGAGCTCATTACTGATATAAGGAGAAGGTTATATCATGGTTTGATTATATAGAATTTTTGGATTTTGGTATGTGGAAAGAGTTAACTTTTGACAACATTCATGTTTTCACTAAGGTTTAATGGGTATTAATTTTTCAAGAGAATACATGATTAAGGTATTCACATGATTGGAATGTGACCAAAAAGATATATGGGGGATAAATGATGGTATTCACATGCTTGGTTGATGACATTTCAAGTAATCGTTTTCTTTATACTATGAGCTTGGACCGAAGTATTTTAGATAAGCCTAAAGATTGGAATGGATTATGTTGGACATAAGTTAGTATTGTTTAAGGATATAACTTTTTTTGATATTATTGATGGGATGTTATAGTAATGTAGTTTTAGAAAAAGGAAAACCTGCAGGATGGGTGACAACCCATCACATTGGACAAGGCTGTGGGAATCGAACCCACAACCGAAGTGCGACTGGCCTTTATCGCCTACCACTGACCTACAGGAAGTCCCTATTTAGTAGAAACTAGTTTTATTATATTAAGCAGTATGATATATGAAGTATAAGTCCATTTTAGGAACCATATATGATTAATCTCACTATAGATGGACTTATGTATTTTTGATAACTTTTATAACCTTTTGTTTGAGACAGATGGAATGACCCATCATTTTATCACATGAGCTGCTAACACTTCACGAATGACAAATTCAACTTCATTTCTTTAAGAGATGAAGTGGAAATTGTCCAAAGAACAAACAACAGTGAGACTGTACCAAAATCACGAAAGTATTTCTTATATTTCCAATTTCATCAACTTTAGGGAAATGATCTTTAAAACCAAAAATGTTGTCCTAGTTCCCTTATATCTTATGAATCAGATGGTACCTTAGATAATCGCAAATCTTTGGCTTTGTGATTGTTGGCTATTTCATAGCCATGTTCTCTACCACTCTCCATCAGAACTTGATGGTTAGATTTTTCTTCCATATCCATATTTTCACCTATGTTCTCTTACGTGGAAACCCAGTGATGAGTTAATTTGGGTAACTTTTACATTTCATACTTTAGTTTTTAAAGCCAAGTTTTGGTATTACTTTTTACGATGTGAGTTTCTATTAAACAAACTTTCGAGTAGTAAACCATTTATAACCCCGACGAATTTCGAGGGTAAAATTCATTTTAAGGGGGGTAGAATGTAACACCCCGAGATTTTATGAAAAATATTCTTTTAATTTCATTAATGTATTGTGTTATATGCTACACTAATATTACCTTGCGCTATACGCAACACCGTATTAGCATGCAGTATACGCAACACTATTCTTGGATCGTGTTACACACAATTTTGATAATAGTTATTCTACGCAACATTGAGTATATATATATATATATATTCAATGTATGAATGAAATATGGTTGGATTCTGTTATACGAAACAATAAAGGATTCTTGCACAACACGCAACCCTGACTTGGCTTGCATTACAAGCAATCACGACCTTCCTCGATAGCGTGTGTTGTACGCAATACCAGGTTTTACTAAACAATGATATATTATTATAATATTATTATGAACTAGATGTTATGAATAGTATTAACTAAATTTTGAATTTTATAACATTATTATTCATCTTACACATTTTCTAGAACATGGTATAAGAACAAAATAAATTTTTCGGGTAAAATAAGTATTTTTCAAAAAATACAGTTTTGCCGCCTTTTGATGGCACACCCACTTTAAATATAGTTTTTGACATGTTTATAAGTTCAATTTGACAAAATAAAATTCTTCTTTGGAATCAATAAATAAAAATTTACTTTAGATAAATTTTTCATATTATTCTGGTAACTTTCGTATTTTGATGAATAGTAAAAACACGCTATATTTTAATTAAAAACAACTTTTTTCATCGTAATAATTTATACGGTTAAATTATAATATTGAATGGTTTTAAAGTATAAATAGAATATATTTTTACTATTTAATATAATTTATGTCATTATCATTGATTTTACATTGAATTCGTAGGTTAAATCAATTCAATCTTTTGCAATGTTTTAAACAAAAACCCGTTTTCATTCGACAATGGGATTAATTTTAATTTAATTTCTGCAACTTCTGTGTATTGAATTTGAAAAAATGGATTCCATATTTGGAATAAGTGGGTCCAAATTATGTTAATAGGCTACTTTTTATTTTTGGGAATTATGAATAGTAACTATGGTAAATTTTATTTACCATAGTTAAAGGTAAATCGGGTAATTAAGGGTGAATATAATATTATAAAATTACCCTAAAACATGCCAAAATTCTATTAGATGACTAAAAGTCGACCCATATCACCTAAGGGTCGTATTAGATTCATTTTATAGACTTTTGACTCTGAAAATAATTTAATTATTATTAAAACCAAAGAAAGTGACAACATGTCACTCTCTTAAATCTTATAAGTATAATAATTTTAATTTAGTGATAAACATCATAAAACTTCGAACATGAATAGTATCCAGAAATATAATAAAATTATCTACATCATGATAATTTATTTATATTTTTTAGGGATTAAATAATTATCATTAATGGTGATACATTAATGATGCAGAAATTATTTGTTAAGTGAAAAATCAGTAATATAGTTTTTATTGAAATAATAATACCCATTAAAAGGCCTACAAACCTGACCAAAACTTATTTTTAGTGTATATCTATACCATAAAAATCTAATGACCTAATATATAACCGTTTGGAGTCTTATAAAAGTGATTATGACACTTATAATGATTTATTTTAAATGATGCCAAAGTTGTCACCTTCATAATTTAATAAATATAACAAATTAAATATTGTGATTTTAAGATTATAAATTCGATTAAAAGAATTATTGTGAAAGGTAATAGATTTATCTTCATCATAGGATTTTATTTTTAATTTTTATGCATCAAATAAGTATATTAAATAATTATACAAAAATGTTGTAGTAATTATTTTATTAAGAGATAAACCAAATAAATGGTTTTAAAAATAATAAAATAAATATTATATGAACTATTTAATGTGATCCACTAATTTTATAGATACATATGGCATTTTATGAATCTATTAAAGCTTTTATTTTGAACATATCTTCTGTATATATTTTATTTAAATTCATATAAATGAATAGTGTCAAAATTGACACTATTGTTATTTTATAAAAATAACATATTATAAAATTGTTTAAAAATCACAAAAATATTTAAAAATTTAAAATTTAAATTTATATGGTCTAAAATGTTATAAAGTATCCAATTATGGAAAATTCACAACATATAAGTAATTTTTTGTTATAATTTAAAATTTATAATGTTATTACCACAAATTAAATTAAATTGATTAAGTAAGGATAAATCAAGTTGATAATGTTTAAAATAATTTCCTAACATGTCTAAATTTTATTGGTTGATGAGATTAAAACCCTATATCATCTTATATCTAAATATGAGTCATTTTTGAAGGTTTTTAAGTGGGGTTAGATTTATTATAAATTAATATTTTTAAGATTTCCAAAGGTGCCCCTCTCCTCCCTTATAAAAGGGAACCTCCTCCCTCTCTTCCTCACACCAATTTGAGCCTTTAATCTCGTCAAAACCCTGGCCATTTCCCTTATAAACTTCCCTAGAATCATCCTAGAGGTCCTGGTCTTTTTCAAAGACCAATTTTAGTACCCTAAGAGGAGGATTCAAAGAGGCGTGTCAAAGAAGAGGTAATATCCGTTACCGATTCTTTCAATTTTCTTTCTTCTTCAACTTCTTATTATTTAGTTGTTTAATTATGAAGTAATAACATCAGTATCACTCATATTCTCATATGTTATTATAAGTATGAAACAACCATATTTCACCATCTATCCATCCTATGGAAAATGAAATCACCGCGCGTGCGTACGTACGGAATACCGTCTCCACGCCGTGGTGTAATCTATTTTCCACCACCACCTTACTTGGATGGGTATAATGGTGAAAGTAATGAATATATATGATTATTGTAAGGTGATATTGATTCTATAATATTATAAATACACTTTAATACAATTTGACGATCATGGAAATGATATCATCGCTCTTGCATACGTACGGAATACCGTCTCCACGACGCGATGAGATTCACTCTCCATGATAACCATTCAAGAATGATTATAAAGTATATATAATAAGTAATCATAAAATATATTACATAATAATTCTACTGGATTTATGTATATATATATTTATTTCATCTACTTAATTCCATTCAATTCAATAAGGAAACGAAAACAGCATTCATGCGTACGTACGGCCTACCGTCTCCATGAACGGTGTATTTCTTTCCATCTATCGATCTATTATATATATGTATATTATGAATATATATTATATATAAATAATGTTTTATATTCTGGAATTAAGTAATCATGATCTAAGTAATCATATGAATAATTACAAGTCAAAACACGGACGACAAATGAAACAATTTTACCCAAAACACTCTTTAACATGAAATTTACAAACGAACGGGTAATATAAAGTCATAAGTGAACCATATATGATATAATAAAAATGAATATGATTATGTAATAAGTCAATGACATTATTTAAATCATTATACAGGAGGTTTGGATACGTACGAAGCATATCATACCTAAGGTAATGGATAATTTTGCAAATCTCATTTTTTTATCCGAGATTGCTTATACGTAAGTATTTACTAGGGTTATTGTTATCATCCATGTCCATGTTTTATAAAAGTGTTTTTATGTATGTTTAATGTCCTTTTTACCCATTTTTACTTTTACTACATGGTATGTAAGTAATCTTTCTTTTGTTTACGTTACGAGGTACTTTTTGACTTTTCTGGTAAAAGTACGAGAAGAATGTTTTTTTAACTTATACGGCATGAATGGATTTTTACGGTTTTATAAAGACTTATTTTTATGAAGCCTCATCCAAAATATTTTATGATTATTTTCAACAAAATCCTTTCCTTTCAAAATTTAATGGCATTTTGTGAAAAGAAAATGATTTTGAAGAAGAAAGGATATTTTCCTCAAGAATTCATTTCAAGTGTTTTATCAAAACCATTTTCCATCTAAGATGAAATTATTTCATATGTGTATGTTTCAAGTATAATTTCTCTATGATTTACATGATTTAACTTTTCTTATGATGAAATATCCATTTGTTTTATATGTATTATGTGATGATGATATGATGTTTATGAAACCCATTTTATTCTTTGGGTTATGATGAATGTTTTAAGTTTATTTTGTGGCACAAGTAAGAATGATTTCATTATGATATGGGTGGGACCTATATCTCCCTCCAATGAATTGGGTAAAGATTTATATCTCATGAGATATATATGGTTGGAACGACAAGTTAAACCGGTTCAGTAATACAGGACTGGAATGAGGAGTGAACTCGATTTAGAAAGGGACTTTGTCCACTAAGATGGTCTTGGCAGCAATGCCTTGGCTAATATGGAAATCATATCATGTGATTAATGTTTGCCATAATTACATGTTTTATTCCCATTCTATTTTATCATTCTTAATGTTTCTTTATGATCTATTCCATACGTACTTCCATGTTTTATGTCATTGATCAAGCTTTTGATGTTTAAACATTATGTTCATGTTTTTAAGTTCAAATGTTTATGGTATGTTTTATTTTATCCATGTTTACCCTTACCGAGAATTTGAGATCACCCTTTTTATGTTTTATTTTCCCCAGGATATAAAGAAAGGTTTTAGGTAAGAAAAAAAAAGGGAAGATCTTTATGAGAGATGTTGAAGATCTTTCACCACGATTAGAAGATTACGTTCCAAGTTTCAAAAGACACTAAACTATTACGGTCCTTGTGTGTATGTTTTTGTTATGTATTAAGTATTCCGCAAAAGTAATGTAATGTTCATATACGTCAAGCTTTGGGTCTCTACACTCCTGTTCCCATATTCTCTCCTAGAGACTCCCATGCTACCACCAGACACACACTAATGGAATCAATCACCCAAAAAATGATCCTCTCCTAGGGATCCTCAATCTCTACCAGGTACTCAAAAAAGGTAGCACCATCCTCGATGTCCAGCTTTTCCCAGTCGATAACGTGTGATGATTCATGCACGTACCTCTTTAGCTGTGACACATGGAAAATGTCCCGTACCCGATCTAACTGTGGAGGTAGAATTAAGTGTTATTCCACCCCTCCAACTCCACAAAATATCTAGAAAAGGTCGATGAATCTCAAAGATAACTTAACACCCCCACCAAATCTCCATAATCCACATCAAGGTGAAACCCACATGAACACGTAGTCTCCCTCCTCAAACTCCAAAAACCTCCATCTTCTATCCACATAAGACTTTTGATGGCTCTGTGCAGTCTTTATTCACTCAGGGATGATCTATACCTTCTCAGTAGTTTCTCACACTAGCTTTGGGCCTGTAAGTGCTGACTCTCCTAAGTCAGTCCAAAAGTGGTAATCTATAGGGTCACCCATACAGAGCCTCAAATGGTTCTATACCTATTGTATTTTATTCCCTAGAACAAACTTCTATGTACTTTATGATAATCTGTATTCATAGTTTGGAATATTAACAAACTTCTTATCACATCTTGATTATTCTTCCATGTAACATAGTATATGATAATGTCCCAAGAGTAGTTTTCATACTAAAAGGTCATAGTAGTTCCCCACTATGATGGGAACCCAGAATTGCTACGAAACTATTCTTAAATATATTTTATATAGTTGAATGATATCATTTTATAGACACAAATGATATAGGCTATCATGGGTGGAGACTCATAGGAATTTTAGGAACCTTCTCATGTTGTACGCCCTTGGTAATATCCAAAAGGATATTATGAGAACAAGAACCGCCAGTAGGAAATCCATATTTATATGTGTCATTGGATGTTTCTATATACAGACATGTGTATTGGTCCTTAGACTTTAAGATTATTATTAATGAGTATTATGAGTCACGTACTTTGATGTATTGATGAAAATCGTGATGAAATATGTTCACGGGAAGGTAGGATACGTTGGGTGCGTCATGATTAATATTGCATTAATTAATAATGCAAGCAAGGATTTGTACCTTCCACTCTTTAACAAAATTTTATGTCTCAGTTTGATGGAAATGATATAGCCTAAATAAATCCATTTCCATGGTTTTCTATAGGCAAGTTTAATTTCCAAGAAGTCACAGAAAGATACATCAAGTACATAGGTTGATGGAACCAACATGAAACCTGCTTGATTTGAGATATTTTCATAAAGAGATTATATTACACAGTAAGCATTTGTATGAGGTATTATGTCATTGCGGCATTATGTTATTTCTCTATGGGATCCTTGACATGTTTCTAGATGCTAACCTTGGACTTTAGGCCGCTTATCTTAATTACACTGAGAAAGAGGCCTAGAGGGTCACACACTAAGTGTATCTAGAATCTTAGTTAAATAATATAATATTATTTATTATTTAATTAGTTGAATAAATATTATCCCTGCACATTGTTTAATAATTATTCATGTTTTTATTGATCGCATATATTCTATCACTAGTTATTTGAGAGAATATAATGTGAGTGGACTATTTAATAAATATTTATTTGATATTTATTGAATATAATATTTATTTATTTATTAATGAATAATGCAGTGATATTTATTTGATATTTAGTGAATATAATATTTATTTATTGGCCCAGCTCTCACCTCTAGTCCGAGCTTGGTTCCATACTTCTTCCTCTCAAGCAGAAATATCAATGGATTATAGGGGAGGGAAAGATCCTTTTCTGGCAGCATAACTGGGCAGGAAATATTGTTGGTTACCCAGGATACCCTTCTCCCACCATCTCTTTCAAGGAGGCATGCCTTCATCTATCCTTTTTTAGGACAGTTCTGGACTCGAATTAAAAATAGGTGTTGGATCTTATTTTAATCAACTCGGATCCTGAAAGATGTGTCTTCACCCCTTACAACTCCAATAGGTTCAATTCAAAGGATTTTTGAAGGTCTTCCAATACTCTACTTCAGCGCGATCAATGGAAATCTCAGGTTTGGTGCAATAAAATCACAACAAAGTATAATTTTCTCACTTGGAGGATTAGGAACCAAGCCTTACCTTAAAATGAAAACATTAAGAGGATGGGGATCATCCTTGTTTCATAATGCCACTATTGTAAGAACAGAAAGAAAGAGATGACAAACCATATATTTTTTGAAGGGGATTGGGCATAGGATGTATGGAGGGCCTTCGGTGAGCTTACTGCTTACTCTTCAAGTGATCTGAGGAATAATACCTTCCTGGAACACTGGTATAAAGGTACAGGGGAAGCATGTATAAAGAATTCGGTGAGAACTGTGATCCTTAGTGTTGGGTGCTGGTGTTTATGGTAGGCCCACAACAGGGCTCAGTATGAGGGGTGTCCTTCTCCAAGGAGGTCGATCATTTTGAGGGTGAGGAATCTTTTGGTGGACATGGTGTCATTGATTGCCAACTAATAGGAAGCTAACTCCCTTTGGGTGATGTGGGCCTCTTATCCTTTGGTTCATCCTCCTATCCCCAGGCTTCAAGGTCATTGGGTGCGGTGGTCTCCCCCAGCATCTAGCCTCAAGATGAACACATACGGTTCTTGCAGCTCCAGGATCATGCGTGGTGGAGGAGTTGTGCGATATTGTATGGGTAGTGTGTGGCTGGCCTTTACAGTGTATCATGGTAATGGTACCTCTATACTGGCAGAGGAAAAAGAAGTTCTTACTGGTCTCATTCTTTGCAATCAGGGGAGCATACATCTATCCCAGGCTGAACCAGACTCCAAGGTCATTTATGACTCCTTACAAGATAGAGTTTCCTAGCCTTAGTCCATTTCATACATCATCAAGAAATGAAAGCTCCTTTTAAATAGCAATGTAGAGGTCACTCACACTTGTCATGAGGGGAACAAAGTATCAGATCACATGGACTCTTTGACAGATCAAGGCCCCAATGTCACACGCTTGTATAATGCTTCTTCCCTCAAACCAGAGGGGGTGAATCTGATTCGAGGGGATGCCCTTGGTCTCCACTACTTTAGGCCCCCTAGGCTTTTTCTCCCCTATTTTCCTTATTCCTTTACTTTTCAATAAAAATTTAACGTTGATGATGATAAATATTGTGAAGGAATGATGAATCGAGTTTAAATGGTCCGATGAGAAATAATAAATAATAAATATTATTTGATTAAATAATATTTAATTTAATTCACAAGTTAAGCATATGTCAAGAAATAATAATAATAATAATAATAATAATAATTGACATGGAGTTCTGTAGTGATTAAATAAATAATAAATGGAACTTATATAATTATTTTATTTTAACCCTAGTGATATATAAACCTAATTATATTATTTTCTCAATAAGCCAATTCATTTTTTTGGTTGTGCATAATAGATTTGGATAACCCTCTCAAAACCTAAAGTCATCCCTTATCCAAGAACGCTCCTAAGAACAGAGAGCAATCCTCCTCCATCTCCCACTCTCAAGTCCAGAGAGATCTAAGAGAACACTTTGGAAGTGATTCTTGAGGCGATCAAAGGAGGATGATGCAAGCGATAATATCTACTGTGCTAGTACCCGAAGATTCCTACAAAGACATTTGAATATTTGTGGAACACATGTGGATCATCGGTAGAGGAAATCTACCCTTGATTCCTATAATGCAATGTCGATACAACATAGATCTATTGTCAAATCCATCAATGGAGAAATAATTCCAACAAGGCAATTCTTTAATTAATTAAATTGATTATAAATAATATGTGATGATCTTCTATCTTGTTCTAGTGTTATATCCCTTATCTATATTCTTTGATTAAATTTTATAGATGATGATGTTTATCATAGTGTAAATTTCAGATTGATCATTGATCATGACAAAAAGAAAAATTAGGAATGACCCATCTCACGTTTTCACTGTGCCCAGAACCTACAAGTGGTATCAGAGTGATCACATAATTTATTTATAAATATTTAAAGATCGTTAATGATTTATGCAGCTGTGATTTAGTTTTTCAATTCAATTTTAATCTGAATTGTGAGATCCACTTCTTCCTCTGTTTCTCATTGATCTAATTAATACGATTAATTTTAGAAAAAAAAAATAAAATCAAAGAACTCATCCAAAGGTACTAGGGATTTTGAATGGATAACACAGGAGTACACACCATGTAACCATAGTTACATGATGTGTACTTGTTTTCAATGTATCATGAATTAATTTGACAATTAACTCAATGCATGTGCATTGATGAAATGCGGTGCAGTTAATTCTTACACCATTTGTTGACAGAGCTGTCCTAGTGCATGGTTAGCTGAAGTAAATGCCATGTAGCCGACGTACACAACATGTAGTCCCTTTGAGTCACAAATGGGTCATGTGTTTTATACTGTTGACGCTCCTTTCATCACAGAATCTAAAGACTGGAAAAGGGGAATATCTGAGCTCAAAGTGATTCAACCTTTGGACAAATATCAAAAATTGACAAAGGAATAAGAAGAATGTTGAACAAGGGTCGGGCAAGTTCGATAATGGTCGCACAGGTATACATGCGCGCCGCCTAGTGGTCGCGCAAGTGACTTGTGCGACCTAAGTGATAACCGCCCGGGTCTTCTTCAGCCTATAAATAGACAATGTGGGCCCCCCATTGGAGGAAGATTTTTTCCAAAAACTCAGATTTGAGCTCCTGTCACCCTAGTCTCTTCTCAAAGCTTCTGAAACACTTCTAAGGTAATTTCTTACCTAGAACGGAAGATCTAAAGAGGGGGAGGAAGGCCTAAGTGTTGAAACTCATCAACACTTGCGCGCCTGAGTGGCCAGCCCTTAAGGGAAAAGGCTACACTTGCGCGCCGCCTTACTCCTTCAATAGAAATTGCACGCCCCTCTTCTGGAAGAACTTCAAGAGGATTATAAAGGCTTTAATCAAGAGTCGCTCAAGTATTACCCTGCTGGTTAACCATCGCACAAGTACCCATGTGTCGCGTAGGTATACCTGAGCGACCAGGACTTGCACGCCGATGCAGTACCTGCGCGCCTGCCAGGACTTGCGCGCCCCTACCTTTTTGGGTGCCCTTCTTGCCCATTTCACCCCTCTTAATCCATTCCACCTCTCCTATTCAAGATTAAATCTTAAATACACTCTTCAAAGCCATTTATGGAATGATTTATTGATTTGGATTCCTTATATGAAAGGAAATATGTGGAATATCTCTCAAAACCTAGTGATTTACACATCTTTATGTAATTAAAAAATTGATATTTAATTCATTCAACCTCATACTTTAAAGATGAGAGAACCCCTTAAACTGGGCCTCCTTTTCAGGAATAAGCCCTAGCCATAATTCTCAAATCTGGGCATCCTCTTTAGGAGTAAGCCCCAAGTCCCTTAATTTTTCAAATCTCTTAACCTGGGCCTCCTTTTCAGGAGTAAGCCCCAGTCTTAATTTCTCTTAACCAGTCCTAATTTACCTTTGATCTGGGATTCCTTTTTAGGAGTAAAACCCAATCATAAGTCCTCTCCTAATTTGGGCCTCCTTTTCAGAAGTGAGCCCCAAGTTAGAGTATTCAAAATCTCCATGAAGCACATATACCTTTATGGAACCTGTTCCTGGATTTCTTCCCTAAAGTAAATCCTAACCTTTATTTATCTGGGCAGTCATACATACATAAGCCCCACATTATTTCTTATGATTGTATCTTTCATGGCATAATTGTCTAATTTTTTTACCAATACCTCTTGTTTCTCACACCAAGCATGACTCACGTGAGCTTAGAGTGTAAAAGTAATTATGACATCCTTCTTTGAGACATCAATCATAAAAATCATAATCCCTTACTCGAACTACGTGGGTTCTGATTCCTTTTATAAAAAAAGGATACGCAGGTAGCCCATCTGTGGGTTCGATCCCAACTCTGAAATAATTCATGTCCTTCTGAATGACAATAAACTTCAAGTGCCCCACTGAGTGGCTTTAAAACCAGTATAGTCATCATAAGGACCAAGAGACTTTTACGTATCAAAGGATACCATTGACTAAGAATCTCTAACAAATACAGATGATTCTTTATCAGTGAAGAACCTCTAATACATATAAAATATTCTCTAAATTTCATACATATCGATCATTGATTGTCAGATCTAAAGGAAAAACTCATTTTATATTTGGTAATGTAATAAGGATTCACGAACATAACTTAAATCTATAAAGAGAGTCCCAGAGTAGACAATAATTCCCCTCAAAAAGGTGTGATGAGTCCGACCTCCCATCCTCTCGACCAATGCAAATTCCTAAGCCTCATCAGTCCATAAACTAATGAGAACCTACCTTTGGAAAGTAGGTCCGAATGGATATGGAATCATTGGATGTTTCTGGTTCTACGAACAAACCCGTTAGAAACTGATCGAAATGTTTGAACCTCCCATCAAAGGAATTCATCCCCGAAATTCAAGGGAAACAAAAAATGGTGAACCCGACGTGAATCCTTAACGAATTTAAAATGATGTTTTACCTATTTGTTAGTCCCCTATTTAAAACGCAATGAGAGGGCCAACAAAAAAACAATAATTGACATATGTGCTCATCCAAAATATGTAGTGGCTGAATTTATCTTGATTACGTCTATCATATCAAACGGGCTCTCTTTTCCAAGATCTTCTGCATTTCCAGAATGACTGTTCTCAAATTCACACATGTGAATACCGCTGCTGCAAATTCCACTACTGCTACTCTTGCTGGATCGTCGTCCGCTCTGAAAATGACATCACCTACTCAGCATCTTAAACGTTGGGTATCAAATGCGCTGGTTAAGGAGTACCATCAACACGGTACCATCCCAACTATGGGGGCTGATCAATAACCCCTACAAGTAAACAACTCACATCAGTCGTCCGGACAACGACGACCAGTGATCAAGAAGCAGGCGGTGCTGACTACTGTCTCCAACCGTTTCGGGTCGTTATCCCCGGAACACAATCACCATTCGCACCCTTATTCTGGGGAGGTGAATGAGCAGGTCCCTCAGGTCCTTAATTCAAATAGACAGGAGTCCTTCCTTAGGGTTCCCACCAACAATCATCGCCAGACTCGTGAGGCAGTGCGCCCTCAACATGATGAGGGTACCGACTCCAGGCGTTCTGCTCAGGTTCCTCGAACCCGAGCAGGCAAGATAAATCACCAGAGGCAAAGTCCGGTTAACAGTGAGCAGGTTCTCATCTCTGCCATCTCAGGAGAAGTCCACCAACCTAACTTGGTGGAAAGCAACGAGCAGGCACACACACCTGCCCGTTTTAATTCCGCTGTCCAGCAGACTCGTCTGGCAGCATCACGCCAATCCCGCCAGACAATTCCGGCAGAGTACTATAGGCAGGAAAATACACCTATTTATACATCATCAGCTAGTCAGCAGGCTCGTCTGACTACATATAATGGATCTCATCAACTACGTTCGGCGAAGTGTAATCAGCAGGCACATACACCTGCTAGTACTAATCAAGCCTACCAACAGTCTCACTTGGTAGCATTCAGAGAAGTTAGTCAGAAATCCCCAACAACAAATAGGAGGCAGACTCAACTATCTGCCCCCACACTTGAGTACTGTCAGGATTCACTGACAGGAAAAGGAAGACAAGAGCAAGCACATACACCTACTCCAAGCCTGGAATGGACGTATATTCCTATTTCGGTAGCTGAAGTCACCAAGAATATTCTATCAATGGTGAAAGAGCAGAAGCAAATCCCTGCTCATATTCTGGATGCATGCCAGGATATTATAACAACTTCAGTGGCATCTTAGGGAAAGACACATAAATATATCCCTACCAGTGGAGTGACACATCAACAATTCACTCCGAAACAGACACACACATCTGTTCCAGTCCAAGAGGGTTGTGGGGCATACTCCCTAATATCATACGGACAACCAAGTCAGGCACATACACATAATTTGAGTGGAGATTGTCAGCCTAACCTGGCCATCTTTCCTGATCAGGCATATACACCTGCTCAGAACAGCCACTTTCGTCAACAAGTGGTTTCCAAGGCGAGTAATAAGGCGTCTAAGAAAAAGACCCTCCTAGCACAATCAAGAGATCAAGAGCCAATATGTAACAAGGCCTTGCTCGATGTTGGAGTTCTTGAAGCCCTCAGACAATTATCTGTTGAAATTCAAGATTCTACTCCCTCATTTCCCAATAGTGGGAACATTAATTCTGAAGGTCTTCAACATACACTTCCTCATGAAGGCTTGCTTCATGACAATTCGGCCGATCTCGAAGTTTCATCTTCAGATGAGAGCCACAGGAACCCTCTGTGTGGTCAGAAGAACAAGGAGAAAGAGATCTCATCTTTTGCTGTAACCCATTATGGTGGTCCTCCCCATGATGA
Source organism: Viscum album (assembly GCA_963277665.1). NCBI lineage: Eukaryota > Viridiplantae > Streptophyta > Magnoliopsida > Santalales > Viscaceae > Viscum > Viscum album. Next base: position 1,946,744,160 of record OY728128.1, on the reverse strand, counting down.
TGAATTTCGCTGCGAAAGTCCTCTTCGCAGTAGTGATGTACATTGCCCAGAAAATGCTCCAGTGGACAATGTAGTGCCGATAAAGCCCTCTTATCTTGAGGCACTTGCAAATGAGAAACCATTCATGTCTGAAGCTTCATCACTAGCAGGTGAAATAATTTCTCAATCAGAAGATAGCCTAGGGTGTAGGTCATTCTCTAAACCACCCCTAAGTCATGAATATTCTAGTTTGATCAATGATTTCTCTACCAATCCTGTTGAATCCAATGAAGCAACAAGGAAACACCAACTCTGGTCAAATCAGGTAGAAGAATCTTCATCAAATGATAAAGAGGAAATGCTGAATATGAGAAAACAACTGGCAAAAGGTGAAGTGCCAGTCATGTTTTGGCCTCTGGCTGACTCTCAGCATGACATTCCAGAAATGTTGATGGAAGATGAAATTCATGATATTCGTCTCAACATATGGAAAACTCTTTGTCAGTTGAAAAATAAAGTATTATCTTATTATGAATATGAAAATCATCTTAAGATAATAGAAGGGTTACAACATCAGATTGATTTGGCGTCTCTATCAGTCTCTCGATATCCGAAGGCTGAAAAGCAACAGAGAGCCCTTCAACGTTGATGCTTTAGCGCATTAAGAAGATTTCATTAGTTAATTGCCAATGCCCCATCTGGTATTTGTGTCAGAGGATAGGGTGTTCATGGAGCACTTCATTTCACGGTGCTCTCCAGTTAGCAAAGCCCGCCGAAAATGGTATCATGCAATGTTATTTCCCATGGCCGACCACAATCAATGGACTTTGTTTGTAATCAAAAGCTTTCCCAAGAACAAGCTTTAACTAGTTCCTCTCAAAATCAAGAATACAGAGAAAAATTTGTTGAATTACTCTTGCATCAAGCAAATGAGAATATTGAACAAGCCTCTCGTTTGGAGCAAGCACGTCACCAAGTGACAGAAGTGTCAGAAATCATCCAACGGTCTTTTGAACCGGGTGATAAAAGTGGATACAGGTTGATTCATCCAGCTAATTTCCAGACTAAGGTTCACAAGATCAGGAGAGATTTTAAGAAATTCTCATATATAGAATGTCAAGAGCCACCCCAGCACGCCAGACTGAGGACACTTTTAAACCAACCCTCAGAATAAACAAATAAGATTCGAGGAGTTTAGAAGGAACAGCCCCAGTCCACTGGACTGGGGAATTTTTCAAATCATCAATCCCCTCCTCAGAGAAAGTCAGTTTTTTCTCGATTGGGGAAGAAGCCTCAAGAGGAACGAAGAGCCAAATTATCAGGAGATTCCCTCCAAATTACGGTTCGTCAAGAAGTTCCTGAGTGATTGAATCAACAAAAGGCAATGTATCATCAAAGACATGAAAGAAGACAATATCACAGAAATGCTGATAGAAGGGATGCGATGAGTTATGTATCAATCAATGACATCAATGCCATTGTTGCTGATCCACCAGATGAGGCTCACTCAGGGGACTCAGATGAAGAGGTTCCTGCTCAAGAAGATGTACGCACCGACACAAATGAAGAAGGTGTGCGTACACGAAGTCAAAGGATTACTCAGAACCTAGGTAATCCTTCGAGTAACCCACTTCCCCATCTCCGAAAAGGATCCAAAAAAGGGAAGGGAAAGAACCAGGTTACATATCCTTCCTCTGGAAAAGGTCAATCACTCTCACTAGAGCAAAGGTTTGCACAACAGGAGGAAGAAATGAAGGAATTAAGAAGGTTGAATGCAGAACTACTTCAGAGTATTCTTCTTCTTAAGCATGTTGGAGTCAGTCAGCCAAAGGAATTTGTTGCAGCTACTGAGATGGATCAAGAATATCCTCCTCTATCAGTACACCCTCATAGGTCTAATCCTACGAGTCAAGTGCAACAACAGTTGGACGTGCTACCATCAGTTGCAACACCAATCGCCACATCTGTCCAAGCTCCAGTCATTTCACCTACCCAAGTCCAAGTTCAACCGGATGTTTCTCAAAAGTTAATAACTACTATTGAGTCATTAACAGCTCGGTTAGAAACTATGGAAGGGAAACATGTGAAAGTTCAACCAGAAAAAAAAGTTTACCCTGAATGGTTAGATTCAATCTCTCCTCCATCCAGTTTTGGGAACCCTGAATTCCGTATTTTCAATGGATCAGGTGATCTTGAACAGCATTTGACGCATTACGTGTCTTGTTGCGATCCTATGATGGGAACTCCGGAGCAACAAGAAGCAGTGAAACTCAGATGCTTCATGTGAACCTGGAAAGGACCAGCTTTTGTCTGGTATACAAGCTTGCAATCCCAGTCAATTACCGGATGGGAGGATCTTTGCCAAAAATTCCTCCTTCAGTTCAACTCAACTTTTCCAAAGACAACAGTTTTCGATCTTACAAACTGTAAGCAAAGGGAGAATGAAAGGGTCTCTGATTTCATTGCTCGATGGAAGGGATTAACATATTCCTTGAGTTTAGCACTCCCTTAAGAAGAATTGTTGCCAATCTGTGTGGAAAATATTCATGACGAATTACGCACACCGTTAATCCCTGTGAAATACACAGGAGGGTTTCGAGACCTTACTTCAATCGCTCAGCAGATTGAAGATTCCATTATACAGGCTAAGGCTAAATCTCATGTAATTCCATCAGCTCCAGGAAGGAGAATAGGTAAAGCAGAAACTGCTACAATTATGCTTAAACAAGCACCTGTACCTGTTTCTACCTCAAAAAATTCATCTTCTCGAAGGGCTCCACCTTCTGAGCGCCAACAACAAAGTCCATTTCGTCCAGATGATCAAAGAGATCAAAGACGAAAACAATTTGAGGATCTAAAGAGAAAAACATACTCTTTTCGAAATGAACAAGTTCCTGGTTATTTCATTTCGGCTCTGGAAAACAATTTGGTTCAATTGCCAATACCCAAGAGGCCAAACAAGAAAGGAGATGAAGACCATACCAATTATTTCCATTTTCATCAAATGTTGGGGCATCCCATTCAGGAGTGTTTTGTCTTCAAAGACCTCCTGCAAAAGATGGTCGACTCGGGACAAGTCAAACTGAAAGGTTCTTTAGCTCAGGTAGCATGTGTTACTACTACAGTTCTAGAGGAGAAAGGCGAATGGCAAGAAATAAAAATCAAAAATGCACATAAGTATGATGATTGGATGGTCAGAAAGACAATCAATCGAACTCATGCTATTTTTCGAACACAATTAAAGAAACCAATTGTGTCTTCTGCCATGAATGTTGTGGAAAAACCCTCTTCGTCAGAGGGAAAGTCCTCAAAGAAACAACATGATTCAAAGAAAGAAAAAGAATAAGAAAAAGATGAGTATGTGTCAAAGCCTAAGTTGTCTTTGACTTTGGAGGACTTCATGCCATCTACTTCAAAGCCATGGGCACCGCCCCACCAAACGGCACAGCCTAAACAGGCTAATCAGGCAGAGTCTTCATCAGACGAAGAGTTAATCTTTGGTTCTGTTAATATGATTCAATTAACAGATCCATATGCCAATCGTAGTTTCGATTTCAATGAGCCTGAATTCCCTGTATCAAACAGGGGAATCAGAGGAAGTTTCAGGGGCTCAGGATACAGGGGAAGACGTGGATCTTTCAGAAGCCACTATTCTAATTCTACCCCTGTTAGAACTGTGTACGCAGCAGAAACTCATGGTAGAGCCCTTCAGCGAGCTCAGCAAGAACAAGCAAGTTCTTCTACCAATAGAAAATTCAGTCCTGGCACAATCATTTTGGAAGACCGGTTGAAGGTTCCATCTTCTTCCTCTCAGCAAGTAAATGGATCTAATCGGTCTAATCTTCCAAAACTAGGAATATTGCCAACTCCTATCCCAATACAAGATGCATCAACTTCTAAAGCATCTACTTCTAAGGTACCTTCTAAACCACATATTCCTATTGGGAAACTCAGAACTCTGGATCAAAAGTATGATATATTGAAACACTTGGCCCAAGTACTAGCCAAGTTATCAATTCTGGATGCTATGAATCTATCAAAAGTCTCCAGGAAGCACTCATAGAGGCTTTGTCAAGTCCTCAGGAGTTTGAAACTGAAATTGTTGCAGCTGAAGTCTATCACATAGAGAATAATCCTGCATAATGCCATGCAATAATATCTTTTACTGATGAAGATGAAGATGATGTTGTTCATGGACATATTAGACCATTGTACTTGTCTGGAAAGGTCAATGGAGTAGACGTCCGAAGAACTTTCATTGACAATGGTTCAAGAGTCAACCTCATGCCCATTCGAACACTTCATCGATTGGGCCTCACAGAATCTGATTTATCTCTTTTTACCATGATGTTACAAGGATATGATAAAAATGAACAAGAACCACTGGGCGAAGTTACACTCAGAACTCAATTTTGAGATCTTGTATCCAATTCAGATTTCATGGTTGTTGATCAAGACTCAGCCTTCAACATCTTTCTTGGAAGAACCTGACTACATCAACATGCGGCTATCCCTTCATCATACCATCAATGTATCAAATATTGTTTCGATGGTCAAGTTGGGACATTGTATGTTGATAAGGCCCCGTTCAAGACATGTGAGTCTCAATACATTGAGGCGGAATTCTATCACATTAAGGGAAGGGAGAAATCAACAACAAAGGATATTACCAAAGTTAATGCTTCATATGGTTTGGAGAAAATTACAGTAAATCCATTTACACATGTGAGTACAGATTATGTGTTGCCTATCAGTCAAATTTACAAGATAGACCCAAATCAAAATACTCTTTTGGAAAGATCCATAATGTCAATTACGGCAATCGAGCCAGACAACATGGGAGAAATTGGTAATCTACCAAGCAGTGATGAAAGTGCAAATAGTGACGTCTTCATTTCATCTACTAAAATCCAACAAATCTATGCTTCGCCAATTATACTAGAAGAAGTTATAGAAACATCAGAGGTGAACAATGATGTCGATTCTCAATCCATCATCTCCTCTTTATTACCCAAAGAAGACCCTTCATCATCTATCGGGTCGGAAATGGAAGCTTCTTCTTCAAGATATGCAAATTTTGACATCTCTTCGGATCATGAAAATTATACTTTATCATCTACTATGCAAGTAGAAACAGAAGAAATAATACATGATGAAGAAGAAGAGGAAAATCTCAGAGATGCTCCTCCAGCATTTGAAGAGGGTATCTCTACCACTGTGGATGAACTCAGAGAAATAAATCTGGGTACAAAAGAAGATCCACGCCCCACTTTAATCAGTGCGATCATGAATCTTGAAGAGAAAGATATGTATATTTCTTTTCTAAAGAAAAATAGAGATATATTTTCCTGGAACTATACAGAAATGCCCGGGCTTGATCCTGATGTTGCTACTCATCATTTGGGTTTACCATAAGGACATCGAGGATTTAAGCAATCCGCGAGAAGAACACACCCAACTTATGCTTCCAAAATTGAAGCTGAAGGGGATAAGATTATCAAAGATAAATTTTTCATAGAAGTTCAATATCCCAAATGGTTGGATAATATTTTCCCTATAAAGAAGAAGAATGGAAAAATTAGAGTTCGCATCGATTTCAGAGATCTTAATCGGCATTGTCCTAAGGATGATTTCCCAGTTCCGATTATAGAACTTCTAATTGATGCAACAGCTGGCTATGAAGCACTTTCCTTCATGGATGGATATTCCAGATATAATCAGATCTGAATGGCCCCAGAAGACGAGGAATCTACAGCCTTCAGAGCCCCTCAGGGTGTGTTTTGCTACCAGGTAATGCCCTTTGGATTAAAGAATGCAGGTGAAACTTATTAGCATGCCATGCATCATATCTTCAAACCCTTCTTAGAGAAGTTTTTTGAATGCTATGTAGACGATTTGGTAGTTAAATCCAAACAACGTTCTAATCACTTGGATGATTTGGAAGTCATATTCCGCAAGCTTCGACAACATAATTTGAAGATGAACCCCTTAAAATGTGCTTTTGGGGTAACCTCAGGAAAATTTCTTGGCTTTGTTGTACGCCATCGTGGTATTGAAGTCAATCCTGAGAAGACCAAGTCAATCCTTGGTATGTCTCCTCCTCAAAATTTGAAAGAATTAAGAGGACTTCAAGGACACTTAGCCTATATTCGGCGTTTCATCACCAATTTAGTAGGAAAAAGTTTACCCTTCACTAAATTGATGAAGAAGGGAGTCACTTACTAGTGGATTGAAGAATGTCAAGAAGCATTCGAATTCTCAAGAAATACCTCTTGAGTCCACCGGTTCTCATGCCACCTGTTGAAGGAAGACCACTTATCCTCTACGTGACAGCTCTAGAGCGATCATTGGGTGCCTTTCTTGCTCAAAATAATGATGCTGGGAATGAAAATAGCCTCTACTATCTCAGTCGAACCATGCTTGAAGTAGAAACCCGATATTCAAGTATTGAGAAGTGCTTCCTGACATTAATATTTGTAGTTTAGAAGTTTAGACACTACCTGCAACATCACGAGGTCCAATTGGTATCTCACAATAACCCGCTCAAATTTATCCTTAGTCATCCAATGCTTACAGGATGTCTGGAAAGGTGGGCAGTTATTTTGCAGAAATTCGACATTTAGTATGTGTCTCAAAAGGTAATAAAGGGCCAAGCTCTGGCTGATTTCCTGGCTGAACACCCTTTAGTGGAAGACACATATTCAGATATTGAACTCCCTGATGAGGAAGTCTTCTCTATTCAAGAAAGTCCTCAGGCATGGGAAATGTATTTTGATGGTGCTTCCAGAAGTCCAACAGGGAGGAAAATGGAAAATCCTAAATTCAACAAAGTTGGCTTAGGAATTGTGATCATTTCTCCAGAAAAGGCAGTGTTACCTTATTCCTTCTTATTGTGGAATGGTGGTACCAATAATGAAGCAGAATACCAAGCTCTCATCGTAGGCTTGGAATTAGCACTTCAAGCACAAGTGAATCACTTAAAGGTGAAAGGTGATTCAGACCTGGTAATCAAACAAGTCAATGGGGATTATGCCATCAAAAAAGAAGAACTAATACCTTTGTATGATTACGTCAGAGAGTTAATGGAGGAATTCCCTTTGGAACCGACATTTTCTTATGTCCCAAGATCACAAAATGCTCAAGATGATGTATTGGCTAATATAGCCACAGCTCTAGTAGATCCAAATCGGGACGAGACAACCATCAGTATTGACCACCGTCGTGCAATTTCACCTTATGTTCGAATCAGAACATAGGAAATTAATGAAATTTGTCCCATTCCTGAACCGTATGGTCATACTACAAGATGGATGTAACCTATCAGGGAATACCTTCAAAATGGAACACTTCCACCTGATAGAGCTGAGAAAGAACAAATCCGGCGACGTGTGGTCAATTTTACTCTTTATGATATACCAGATCACCTAGAGAAAATTCTCTACAAACGTGATTTTGATGGAGTTCTCTTCAGATTCATTGATGGTGAAGAGACAATGGCTGTCATGAAAGAAGTGCATGTAGGAGTCTGTGGTGCCCACCAGTCTAGACATAGATTGTCTGATCAGATTCGAAGGCTTGGATACTTTTGGCCTTCAATGATACGAGATTGTGTCGATTTCACAAAGAAGTATCATTCATGCCAAGTACATTCCAACTTCATTCATCAACCTCCAGAGTTTATTCATACAGATAAATACTCATGGCCATTTTCCACATGGGGAATGGATGTGGTGGGACCTTACCCTTCGGCTATGACCAAGCAGTTTAAGTACATTCTTACTGCTACTGACTTCTTTTCCAAATGGTAAGAGGCAATACCTCTCAAGGAAGTCGGTTCTAAATGCATTGTTAGCGTCATCAAGTCTAACATCATTACTAGATTTGGTGTCCCTCATACCATATTGATGGACAATGGCACCAACTTCTGTTCATACGAGGTGAAGAAGTTGTATAAAAAATACAACATCAAATCCAACCATTCATCTCGGTATCATGCAGCGGCCAATGACCAAATAGAATCCTTTAACAAGACTCTTTCAAATATACTGCAAAAGATGGTGGATAAAGATAAGAGGTCATGGCCTAATAAACTCTTTCATGCTTTATGGGCTTATCAGACTACCACCCGCACTGCAACTCGGTCAACTCCATATTCATTGGTATATGTAACGGAAGCCGTCTTGCCCATTGAAGTTCAACTACCCTCAATTAGAGTTGCCATTTTTGATCAATCATCTACAGATGAACAATCTCAAAAGCGATTGAATGAATTGGAACGGTTAGATGAGAAAAGATTGTGCACTTTGCACCACTTGGAAGTCTATCAGAATCGAATAGCACGAGATTTTAACAAAAAGGTTCATCTTCGTTCATTCACTCAGGGAGAATTGGTATTAGTTCTCATAACTCCAATGATACCAGGAAAGAAACCTCCCAAGCTTGAGCCAAAATGGGAAGGACCTTATTCAATACATAGGGTCTACTCCAATGGAGCTTATTCATTAATCTTGATGGATGGAGAACTCATCACTACTCCAACCAATGCCATATTTTTGAAGAAGTATTTTGTATAAACACAAAACCTCTTTCGTCCTTACTATATGACATTAAACTATACAGCAATGGTCCATACATATGACCTTAAACTATTTGTATTAATTTCGTCCCACACGACGTTAAACTATGGAGAAAAAAAATTCCCTAATTTGTCCTCACTGCATGACATTAAACTGCAAAGTCCCTCTTTCATCCTTGCTATATGACGTTAAAATATACAGCAACGATCCATATATATGACCTTAAACTATTTGTATTACTTTCTTCCCATACGACGTTAAACTGTGAAAAATTTCCCTAAATGGTCCAGTATGACCTTAAACTGCAACTAGGTCCTGTATGACCTTAAACTACATCATCAACGGTCCATGCATATAACCCTAAACTATTTTCGAGTCCCTTACGTCCAGAAAGACGTTAAACTACATAATCATCAAAGGTCATGTATGACCTTAAACTAGACTTTTGTCCAGCATGAAATTAAACTGCACCATCCACATTCCATGCATATGACCTTAAACTTTTCTTACTTTCGTCCAACATGATGCTAAACTGTGGAAAAAATCCCCAATGCGTCCAACATGACGTTAAATGGTGTACTCTTTTGTCCTCACTGCATGACATTAAACTGCACAGTCCCCCTTTCGTCCAACGTGACATTAAACTCTATTGTCCCCATCATCCTAACTACATGACGCTAAACTGTACCTTGTCCCTGCTACATGACACTAAACTGTGCAACACCAATAGTCCTAACTGCAAGAATTTAAACTGAATAGTCCCTTTATATGTCCTACATGACATTAAACTATGCATCATTAATTTTGTTGTTACCTCTTGTTTCTCACACTAAGTATGACTCACGTGAGCTTAGAGAAAACCTCAACCATAACACTCTCTTTGGTCCGCTAACCATGTGTAAGTCCCAACAACATCATTTTTTAGGTCATTGTCCCCAAGAACAACTTGATCATTAATTAATTCTTTAATTGAACTACGCAGACTTTGATCCTTGCCTTCCAGGATGGGTACATAGGCAACCTCCCAAGGTTCAATCCCAAAACCAATCTCCTCACATCGGTTCACCTCCATCTCATACGATGTTGATTCGTGAAACCACCCCTAGAATCAATATCTTTACATTGGTTCACTTTCGTCCTTGTTATACGACGTTAAACTATACAACACTTTTGTCCAATATGACAATAAACTAAAATATTCTTTGATACCCTCACTTGAGAAGGAATCATTATTTACATTGATTTTCAATCATGTTTCATTTCAAAGACTACGTGTGTACATGGAAATTCCCAAACCTTTTATCTTGGGTTAAACCATCACTGTACTAAAGTCCCCTTTCACCCTTCACATGTACGAACCAAATTTGTACAGAGGGTATTTCTAGAACTACATGGGCTTGATTCCCATCCTAATGGGATACGTAGGAACGTTCAAGTGTCCCTCGAATTCAGCCCCAAGTCTTTGGGCCTAACCCCAAATTCCATTTTCAGTCCCTTGGCTGAAAAGTCCCCATGAAAACACACACTGTGTACTTATTATAATGGTCCAAGCTCTATGACCCTAAACTAAGATCTCTAATCCTTTTGTCTCACACGATGTTAAACTGTAGTTTAAGAACTACGTATGGCTTGATTCTCACCCTTATGGGATACGTAGTGAAGTCCAACATTTCAATTCAGGACCCAGCCACAACATGATTATGGTTAGCATTGATCTGTGTATCTCTGTATACATTGGAAAATACCCATTTTTATGTGTCATAATCCTAACCTTAAATATTTTTAGATCTTCATAACCCTTTTCATGACTTCTAGTCACAAAAATGTCAAACTTCTGAGAGTTCTTTTGCCTGACTATGCAGCACGTTCCCATAGGTGGCCTTGCATAAACAGTCTACATAACAGACTTGTTAGCCAAAAGATACTATTATCTGACTATGCAGCCAATGCCCTTAGGTGGCCCTGCATAATTCAACCCCCTAACGGGTTTGTCGGATAGTGGTAACTTCATTCTTGGGAAGAATGCCTCTTTTGTCCTTATTTGTCTTAAATGACAGTATGTAAGGATCCACAAAAAAAACCATCCTTAACATATTTGTCCCATATCCTTTTTCATGATCTGAAAGTATTCAATTCTATGGTTTATATTCTCCTTCCCTACGTTTGGGTCAGACCTTCGTAGGAGTGATATTCATCTAGTTCTTTGATAATCTTGTTTAGAAATATCTTCTCTATATTCAAGTACCTCTTTCCATACAACAAACTCTATACTTTGGAATATTTGAATCTCCATAAACTTTCACTGGATTTTAACACTAGGAAAGTAAATTTCTAAGAGTTCTTTTGCATGACTATGCAGCACATGCCCATAGGCGGCCTTGCATAAACAGTCTTCATAACAGACTTTTTAGCCAAAAGATACTATTTATTTGACTATGCAACCAATGCCCTTAGGTGGCCCTGCATAATTCAACCCCCTAATGGGTTTGTTAAATAATGGTAACTTCATTCTTGGAAACTACTTCTTCTAATGTATTTTAGCTCTTTTTTTATGTCATTCCTCAGATTCAAATATTCTTAAGTCATAGCTTACATATTTTCCCCATACTTGAGTATGGTAATATGTTTTCAGATGAATTTTCAAGGAATTGAGTCAATTATAATTCAATCGGTCAAAGCTATTTCAACCTTAAACATTAGCCTTTTTATGTCCGACGTGCATGACTTTAAACTGCCCACAAAAGACAAAGGAACTTTGAATAAAAGTCAAGTTCCCAGCTCACTAAATATACATTTTGTATGATTTAGGTAATATTGAGCAACTAAAAGGTTCAACTTTTTAGGGTTATTTACATTAATCCTAGTAAAAATCAAACTATGCTTGCTAGGCCCATTGGCTTAGGTAAAATCTAAAGCATATAGCAAAATAATGCAGGTACAAATGATTGAAGGTGAAAGTGTTCTTCATTGATGCACAGAAGATAGAAGGAAATCCACAGACTGGAGTCTCTTCTCTTTTTCAAGAATTACAAGAGGCTTTCAACATAACTCTTCATTTGATTTACGGCATCCCGAGCTTCATCAACAACCACCTGGAATTCATTCATTCAACTGGATACAATAATAGATGCAACGATACTAGCTCTTCTTGGAAAAATTATAAAAGGATGTTCTTGAGTGCGGTTTGAGAATTTTTTTTTCTACTGATCAAACAATGACTCGGTTTCTGTCCAAGAGACTTGGAAGATGGATACATGGATTTGAGAATGAAGCATTGGAAGTAAAGAGCTGTTTGGAGAGAGTACTCTTTTCAGATATTGCTCTAATGCCATGTTTGTCTTCTCTCCACCAATCGGCAGCAGAAAACATTTCAGCCCATGGGTTTACCATTTTCATATATGAAAGGAAATGACATGGAGGAAGAATTTGAAAGTTCACACCATTGTTGTTGCTCTTAATGCACAACATAACTGAAATAGAGAAGTAGCAGTGCAACTTCATTTCAGGTGTATAGTTCTTTGCATCTGGAACATTGACTCCTTGCAGATGACCATGACCATATAGAGGTAGGTAGATGCTCTGTGGGAAATTAAGATGATATTTCTTCAAGTACTTATCCAAATCTGGGAGAGTGCTGTCGCAGATATCATAGTAATCATGGCCAATGATGTTCATCATGTCATCAATCCGATTGCTAGCCAGTTCATCAGCCGTTCCAATTCCCTTGGGAGCCATTGAATCATCACAAAAGATGAATAAACTAACTCTTAAATGGGTTTATTTTTCATAAAATTTGTGAAAGAATTTGAAAAAATGGCTAAGGCATTAAGGTGCGCTAGTCTAAACTTGGCACGCAAGTGTTCATGTGCCGTGCTAGTTTTTGACGCACAAGTATAAACCGCACAAGTACAAATACCTATACAGCAGCGCGACAGCAAAGAAACATCGAAAAACAGAGCAACCTGCGCGGAAAGAGCTCGAAGGTTTGAAATCCGGAAATCCAGATGCTTTGTACGGAAGTGAGGCCCTCTATTTATAGACGCAGCCAGGACCCTGCGTGATCAAGGGACGTATCCCTGCGCATCAAGTCTTGCGTGCCCAAAGCTCATTTGCGCGCCCTACCTTGCGCACCCCAATTTCCTTTTGATTCTCGATTTCCTTAGAGTCAAATCCTCTATTCTCTCTGGATCCAACTCTGAGGGGGGACTTTTGTTGACGCTCCTTTCATCATAGAATCTAAATATTGGAAAAGGGGAATATCTGAGCTCAAAGTGATTCAACCTTTGGACAAATATCAAAAAATGACAAAGGAAGGAATAAGAAGAATGTTGCACAAGGGTCACACAAGTTTGACAATGGTCACGCAGGTATACTTGCACGCCGCCTAGTGGTCGCGCAAGTGACTTGCGCGACCTAAGTGATAATCGTCCGGGTCTTCTCTAGCCTATAAATAGACCCTGTGGGCCCCCTATTGGAGGAGGATTTTTTCCAGAAACTCAGATTTGAGCTCCCGGCGCCCTAGTCTCTTCTCAAAGCTTCTGAAACACTTATAAGGTAATTTCTAACCTAGAACGGAAGATCTAAAGAGGGGGAGGAAGGACTAAGTGTTGAAACTCATCAACACTTGCGCGCTTGAGTGGCCAGCCCTTAAGGGAAAATTCCACACTTGTGCGCCGCCTTACTCCTTCAATAGAACTTGCACGCCCCTCTTCTGGAAGAACTTAAAGAGGATTCTAAAGGATTTAATCAAGAGTCGCTCAAGTATTACCCTGCTGGTTAACCATCGCACAAGTACCCATGTGTCGCGCTGGTATACCTGAGCGACCAGGACTTGCGCGCCCACGCAGTACCTGCGCGCCTGCCAGTACTTGCGCGCCCCTGCCTTTTTGGGTGCCCTTCTTTCCCATTTCACCCCTCTTAAGCCATTCCACCTCTCCTATTCAAGATTAAATCTTCAAGACACTCTTTAAATACATTTATGGCATGATTTCTTGATTTGGATTCCTTATCTGAAAGGAAATCTGTGGAATATCTCTCAAAACCTAGTGATTTACACATCTTTATGTCACTAAAAAATTTAATATTTCATTCATTAAACCTCATCCTTTAAAGATGAGAGAACCCCTTAAACTGGGCCTCCTTTTCAGGAATAAGCCCCAGTCATAATTCTCAAATCTGGGCATCCTCTTTAGGAGTAAGCCCCAAGTCCCTTAATTTTTCAAATCTCTTAACCTGGGCCTCCTTTTCAGGAGTAAGCCCCATTCTTAATTTCTCTTAACCGGTCCCAATTTACCTTTGATCTGGGATTCCTTTTTAGGAGTAAAACCCAATCATAAGTACTCTCCTAATTTGGACCTCCTTTTCAGGTGTAAGTCCCAAGTTAGAGTATTAAAAATCTCCATGAAGCACATATACCTTTATGGACCCTGTTCCTGGATTTCTTCCCTAAAGTAAATCCTAACCTTTATTTTTATGGGCATTCATACATACATAAGCCCCAAATTATTTCTTATGATTACATATTTCATGGCACAATTGTCTAATTTTTTTTACCAATACCTCTTGTTTCTCACACCGAGCATGACTCACGCGAGCTTAGAGTGTAAAAGTAATTATGCCATCCTTCTTTAAGCCATCAATCATAAACATCATACTCCCTTACTCAAACTACATGGGTTCTAATTCCTTTTATAAAAAAAGGATACGTAGGTAGCCCATCTGGGGGTTCGATCCCAACTCTGAAATAATTCATGTCCTTCTGGATGACAATAAACTTCAAGTGCCCCACTAAGTGGATTTAAAACAAGTATGGTCATCATAAGGACCAAGAGACTTTTACGTATCAAAGGATACCATTGACTAAGAATCTCTAACAAATACAAATGATTCTTTATCAGTGAAGAACCTCGAATACATATAAAATATTCTCTAAATTTCCTACATATCGATCATTGATTGTCAGATCTAAAGGAAAACTCATTTTATATTTGGTAATGTAATAAGGATTCACGAACATAACTTAAATCTATAAAGAGAGTCCCGGAGTAGACAATAATTCCCCTCAAAAAGGTGTGATGAGTCTGACCTCCCATCCTCTTGACCAATGCAAATTCCTAAGCCTCATCAGTCCATAAACTAATGAGCACCTACCTTTGGAAAGTAGGTCCGAATGGATGTGGAATCATTGGATGTTTCCGGTTATACGAACAAACCCATTAGAAACCGATCAGAATGTTTGAACCTCCCATCAAAGGAGGTCATCCCCAAAATCTGAGGGAAACATATACACACCCTACTTGAATGGTGACCATGTAACTCAGAGCCCACACATAATGTAGTCCCTTTTACATGCTGTGTAATCCGTTTTTTCCGAGGTAATATTTAAACACCAAGTCCCTAGGAATATACCTCAGATAGATGGTGAGAGATGTACACACCGTGTATCTCACCTATACATGTCACGTACTTACACCAAATTACATAGATTTAAAATTTATTTATTATATTGTGTAAACCTTGAGTCACATTTTTGTGTGTGGTCATTAAGTTGATAGGACATTCCATGTGATGGGTTTTTAATATATATATATATGTATGTATTTATATTCCATGTGATGAGTTTTTAATATATATATATATATATATATATTTAATTAATATCTATGTAGTGTTCAAATCTGCATATCATGTATGAGTTATGTTACAGTTGTTACTCTATGTGCATTGAAGCATAACACATGACCAAAAAAATCATGTAATTCTTGTAATCATTAATTTGATAGCACATGTAATGAAAGTACATGATAATTCATGTATTCTACATGTCACAAAAGTAAAACTGTATATGAGTATAATAAATGTTGGGTTGATTCAAATGGGTATTCACCGTGTTTCCTACAAAGTACATTTAATGTACATAATTAATTTTAAATAAATTTATTAAATTTGTTTAAAATTATGATGGATTATAATATCAAGGTAATTTGGATGAGAATTAGTATAAAATAATTGATTAATTAAAGATAGTAATTAATTTATTCGAGCACGATTTATCTTACATAAGAATGATTAAGAATTGAATGCTGGTTTTATTAATTGCATAATTCATTGAAATTTGGATGATCATGAGCATAGACCAGACCTTTGTATATTTTTTTTCATTTAATTTATTATGATTAAATTTTTTGCCTACATTCCTTCTCTCCTATTATTATCTAGGGCCCACTTTCCCATGGTTTCTTTTATGTAAGGCCTTTTCCCTCACCTATGTGTGAGTAAAAGCATATGTAATGGATAGAGATCCCAAGATAGTGGAGGTGGTTCAAGTTTGGAGTCGAGGTGAAACCAATAAAAGAGAGATACATTGGTGGAAAGGTAGAAAGATGCAACACAAACCTTAATTGGTTCAAGGTGTTTTTCCCCTAGGCTAGTAATTAGTTTATCAACTGTTAGATAAACTAGCCATTAGTAAATTATCATTATCATACCACTTTATTATTTTATTTCTATCAAGTTGCATGGTTATTTCATTATGGGTGTATTTTTGTGATCACATAATTTAATGAAATTAATAAGCATATAAGATAGAACTTAAATAAATTGGATTATGCGTAAATATTATCTAAGACATGGTTAATCACTTAAGTAAATCCATTTAATATCAACAAGAATTTGATAAAGATAATAATTGGAAATTTATTCATAAAAAGATAAAATCCATTAATAATATATATTAAGTTTTTATAGACATCCACTACCTTAGTTAAAATCAAACCATAGTTCAAAGTGATTGACCAACCAGAGTTGGGTTGCTTTCAATTATAGGGGAATTCTAACTTGAAGTTTTGGGCTAACTTAACTTAGTTCACATAAAGGGTTGACTACCAAAGCAAGACTTGGTGTAACTAAGAGGCAAAGGTTGAGGAAATAAAATTTAAGGATTTCATGATTGGGGAGTGCACTCAATAGATCAAGGATATGTGAGTTAATGTAGTTGTCATTTGTAATACCTACCTAAAACCATTCAGGTTTCTTGACCAACCAAATTTGGGGTAATAAGAAGGGGAATATGGATCCTTTTCACTTGAATATCCAAGAAATAAGGTATTCTAAATAAAATGGTGAGGGCTATTGAGTGTTGATAAAATATTGGGAGATTAATAAATATAATATTTATTTATTTATCTAAATTTATTAGATAAAGTACTAAAATTACACTTATCTTATTTTTTATAAACAACATTAAAATGACATAAAACATATCATTGTGATCCATAATTGATAGGAAAAACCTTCTCACCAAAACAAATTTTTAAGAATGGAAAATGCACATATGTGTCATCCTTCTCTATGAAAGGAAATTATATGTGTTGGAAGAACCTTTTCCTAAAGTTCTTGGCAATGAGGCTAGTGATAAAGAGTTAAAAATCTATGAGAAACATTTGAATGATTCCACAAATGTTCAATGTTTCATGATATCATCCATGTCCAATGATATTTTGAAGCAACATGGGGACATGGATGCATATAACATGATGTATCACTTTCAGGATCTCTATCAAGAGAAGAAAAGACAAGAGAGGTACAAGATCTCTAATACTTTGTTTACAACTAAACTTGGAGAGTCTGCACTAGTTGGGGCTCATTTAGTAAATATTATTGGAAAAATTTAATGCTTATAAATCTCATGGATTAAATATCCAAATTATTTTCATACAAATCTCATACTTTCATCACTTCCCAAGACCTTCTCCAGTTTTATTGTTAATTACAACATGAGTAATAATTAGTTATTGAGTGTAATATTTCCATATCTACACATTGGGCATTAGATATATCTTTTGGTGCTCAAATCTATATCCAAATACAAGAACGAAGTAGATTCTAAAAGATTTTCAGAGGATAGGTGTTTTTGAGAGCTGCTAATGGTGCGAGGATGATTGCTTTGGACATTGGTGAGTACCACCTTTTATTTAAAACATGAATGATTTTGGTTTTAAAATAATTTTATTGTGTACCTATGGTTACCAATAACATAATTTTTGTATCATTCCTAGATACAGATGTGTTTATTTTCAACTTTGGAAATAAATTTTGTTTCTTTTATAAGGACAACATAAGTTATGGTATGGAAAATTTAAATAATAGTATTTATGTATTAAATTATGAAAACCAAGTATTGGAAATTAATAATGAATCATGTTCACAAGACTCATTTAAAAACTAGCTTTGGCAACACCGTCTTGGTCATGTAAACGAGAAGAGTTTGACAAAGCTTTTTCAACATGGTTATTCTTACTCATCTGATCTAAAACAACTTGAAATATTTCATGCTTGTTTACAAGAAAAAATGACCAAACCACTATTTTGTGGATAGGGTGAAAGGGCCACAGAGCTTCTAGGATTGGTACACACTGATGTGTGTGGACCATTTCTAGTATAAGATAGAGGTGGATATTCTTACTTCATAACTTTTACTGATGATTTGAATAGATAAGGATATATATAATTGATGAGGTATAAGTCCGAGTCCTTTGATAAATTTAAGGAATTCAATAATGAAGTAGATAATAATCTTAGAAAGAAGATAACGAAGCTTTGATTAGATTGAGGTGGTGAATATCTTAAACAAGAGTTCATTGACTTTCTATGGGAGTTTTGGATTCTATCTTTACACACCACAGTGGAATGGTGTTAGTGAAAGGAGGAACCATACCTTATTATACATGGTAAGTTTGATGATGAGTCATGAAAATATTCCATTATCCTTTTGGGGATATGCATTACAAACTGCAACATACACATTAAAATGAGTACCAACTAAAGTGGAAAATGGAATTCCCTTTAAGATATGAAGTGAAAAGAAACCAATTTTGTCACACACATGTGTATGGGGTTGCGGGGAGTTTGTTAAGGCATTATCAGAAAACAAACTAGAATATCAGGGCACAAAGTTTATCTTTATAGGATATCCTAAGGAAACAAAGGTATACTACCTATACAACCCCTTAGATAAGAAAGTGACTATTTCCATACAAGCCATATTTCGTGAGAGGGATAACATCCTCAAAAAGGATAGTGGGAAAAATATTGAATTTGATGAAGTTGATTCTCAAGAGACACAAGAGTTGGTATAGGAACAGATTCCATAGGTCCCCGTGGAAGAATTAGTTCCTGAAACACAAGTACTTCATATGAGCGTAAGAGAGGTAAGAGAACTAGAGAGATATGGTTTTCTAGTTACCAAAGGCGAAGACTCGTTATTGGTTGATAATGATGAAACTATATCCTACAAGGAGGTAGTAGAGATCTCATAATCTGCAAGATGGAAAGAATCCATGAATTATGAAATGGATTCCATGTATTAGAACCATGTTTGGGTTCTAGTTGATGCGCCGGTTGATGTAAATATTGTTGGATGAAAATGGGTATTCAAGAGGAAACTCGACATGGAAGGTAATGTAAATACCTATAAATTAAGGCTAAGGGTTTAAACAGTGTCAAGGAATTGACTACGATGAAACCTTTTCACCAATTTCCATGTTTAAATCCATCATAATTCTACTTGTTATAGTATCTTACCATGATTATGATATTTGAAATATGGATATCAAAACTTCATTCCTTAATGGTAACCTTTAGGAAGATGTCTATATGACACAACCAAAAGGGTTTGTGACTCTAGGTGATGCCAATAAGATTTTAAAGTTATAGAGAACCATTTATAGATCGAAGCAAGAATCTAGGTCATTGAACATTCGATTTGATGAAGCTAGAAAAGAATTTTGTTTCATTAAGAATGAATGTGATTCATGTGTTTACAAGAGGTTTAGTGAAAATTTGGTCATTATCCTAATAGTATATGTTGATGAAATATTACTTATTGGAAATGACATACCTGTATTACAATTTGTTAAGGACTGGTTAAATAAGTGTTTCTCTATGAAGGACTTAGGAGAAACAACTTATATTCTAGGGATCAAGATCATTTGTGATAGATCCAAGAGGATACTTGGACTAATTCAAAGTACATATATTGACCAAATACTAAAGAGATTTAGTATGGAATAATCTAAGAGGATATTGGTTATAGTATCACATGGTTTACATCTTTTTAAGAAAATGTGTCCCCAAACAAAATAAGAGAAAGAGAGAATGAGAAAGATCCCATATGCTTTAACGATAGGATCAACTATGTATGCCATGTTATGTACAAGACTTGATGTTTCCTATGCATTGAGCATGGCAGGAAGATATCAAGTAGATCTATGAGAACAACATTGGACTACTGTTAAGGCTATCCTTAAGTATCTAAGAATAACTAAGGATATGTTCCTAGTGTATGGTGGAGATTAGAAGCTATTCATAAAGGGTTATACTGATGCTAGTTTTTAGATAGATTATAATGATCTGAAGTCACAATTAGGATATGTTTTCTATCTCAATGGAAGAGCTATGAGCTGGAAGATTTCAAAGCAGCCGGTTTTTTCTGATTCTATAGCAAAGTCTGAGTATATAGAAGCTTCTAATGCAGCCAAGGAATCCATTTGGATTCGGATTTTTTCCCAGTATCTTGATGCGGTACCTAGTATTAAAGACCCTATCACATTATATTGTGATAATACTACAATGATGGACCTTTAAAAAGAGACAAGGTCACATTAAAAGAAAAATCACATACTTCGAAAGTATCACCTATTGAGGGATTTTCATCAGAGGGGTGAATTTTTATTAATAAGAGTACCCATGGAAGAGAATGTGGCATACCCCTTGACTAAAGGTCTATCTTAGCAGAATCATGAGTATCATGTGAGAGCTAGAAGACTGAAGGTTGTTAGCAGTTGGCCCTAGTGAAAATGGGAGTATGTTGGATTTGGTTACCTAGAACCAACTTCTATGTACTTTATAATAACCTGTATTCATAGTTTTGAATATTAAAAAACTTCTTATCATATCATGATTGTTCTTATATGTAATATAGTATGTGATAATGTCCCAAGAGTAGCTATCACACTAGAAGGTCATATTAGTTCCCCGCTATGATGAGAACCTAAAAGTGCTACTACAATATTCTTAAATATATGTTCTATAGTCTAATGATATCAATTGACAGACACAAATGATACAGGATATCAGGGGTGGAGACTCATAGGACTTTAAGGAACTTTCTCAATGTGTACTCCCTTGGTAATATATAGTAGGATATTATTAAAATGAGACTCTTTAGTAGGAATTACACATTTATATGTGTCATTATATGTTACTATATGTGGATGAATGTATTGTTCCTTAGACTTTAAGATTATTATTAATGAGTATTATGATTCATGTACTTTGATGTATTGATGAAAAACGTGACGATAGATGTTCATAGTGAGTCAGGATATGTTGGGTGCATCATGATTAATATTTCATTAATGAATAACATGAGAAAGTATTTATCCCTTCTATTCTTTAACATAAGTTGATATCCCAAGCCCTTTGATAGAAATGATATAGCCTAAATAAATCCATGGCCATAGTGTTCTATATTCAAGTTCAATTTCTAGGAAGTCAAAGAAAGAAACATCGATCACATAGATTGATGACACCAGCATGTAACCTACTTGGTTTGAGATATCATGATAAAGGGATTATATTACACAGTAATCATTTGTATGAGGTATCATGTCATTAAGGAATTAAATTTTTTCCCTATGGGTGCCTTGGTTTGTTGCTAGATGCTAACCTTGGACTTTAGGTTGCTTTACCTAATGCCATTGAGAAAGAGTCCTAGAGGGTCACACATTAAGTGTATCCAAAACCTTACTTAAATAATATAACATTATTTATTATTTAACAATTTGAATAAATATTATTTCCGCATGTGGTTTAATAATTATTCAAGTTTTTCTTGATCACATATATTCCGTCACCAATTATTCGAGAGAATATAATGTGAGTGGAATATTTAATAAATATTCATTTATTATTTAGTAAAAATATAATATTTATTTAATTATTGGTGAATAATGTAGTGATATTTATTTAATAAATAAATAGTCATTATTCACGGACTAATAAATATTTTGGAGGAATGATGGACTGAGTTTAAATGGTATGGTTATAAATAATAAATATTGAATATTATTTGATTAAATAATATTTAATTTAATTCACAAGTTAAGTTCATGTTGAGAAATAATAATAATAACATTTTTATTTGACATGGGGTTTCATAAAGATTAAATAAATAATAAAGGGCATTTGTTTAATTATTTTATTTTAACCCTAGCGATATATAAACCCAATTATATTATTTTCTCAATAAGCCAATTCACTTGTTTGGTTGTGCACAATGGATTTGGAGAATACTCTCAAGACCTAGAGATCTCCCTTCTCTAAGAATTTTCCCAAGAATGAAGAGAGATCTTCCTCCACCTCCCACTCTCAAGTTAAGAGAGATCCAGGATAATTATTTATAACAATTCTCAAGGTGATCAAAGGTGGACGACGCAAGCAATAGGATTGACCGTGCTAGCACCCTGATATTCCTATGGTGACATTCATAGATTTTTGTAACATGTGTGGATCATCGATAGAGGGAATCTACCCTTGATTACTACAATAAAACGATGGAATAATGAATATTTTTCGTCAAATCCATCAATGAATAATGAATTCCAACAAGGTAATTCTTTAATTAATTAAATTTATTATAATTAATATGCAATGATTCTCTCTCTGGTTTCAGAATTCTATCCCTTTTATATATTCTTTGATTCAATTCCATATATCTTGATGTTTATCATTGTGTAAATATCATATTGATCATTAATCATGAAAAAAAGAAAAGTTGGGCATGACCCATCACACACTTCCACTATGCCCGAAACCTACAATACCGATGGTGTAATAGTAGCTGTTAATGTACGTAAAATCCATATGTGGTAGGTGATCCTCCCAACTATAAATAAAGTCCAATATGCCATCATGCAACATGTCCTCTAGAACTTGAATTACTTGCTCTGTCTAGCCATCAGTTTGGGGGTG
Organism: Viscum album; assembly: GCA_963277665.1. Lineage (NCBI taxonomy): Eukaryota > Viridiplantae > Streptophyta > Magnoliopsida > Santalales > Viscaceae > Viscum > Viscum album. The sequence goes on along the minus strand of OY728128.1, from coordinate 1,946,721,574 downwards.
AAATGCTGTGCTCAAGCATAACTGAGTCACGAAGGCCTCCTATAACCCCTTCCATAACTGGGATGTGAAGTGATCATCATGATTGGAAATGATCGTCAATGTAACTACATGGAGTTATAATATATTATGCACATAGAGATTTCCAAATATCTCTATTAAACTCTGATATCAGATATCTAATAAGTGGGATGATTTGGTGAGTCAGTCTATGATCACCCAAATGACATCGTATCCTCTATGGAATCTCAAGGGATTGAGATAAACCCATTGGAACTTGGTGCTCAAACTTTAATTATTTACTAGTAAGGTGTTGGGGGATAAACTCTATAACTCCTTCCTTTTTACTTATCCACCAAAACTGATGTTGGAGGTCCTAGTATATCTTTTACACACCTATATATACCACTAAAGGTGATGTATGAAACTCTCTTAGAACCTCCTCTCACAACCTCATTGGTACCATCGCATGTCTTATGAAAATAATGACATGCTCCCCACCTTAAGAAAATCTATCTAGAGCATGTCCAGTGGATATCTGAGTACGTAGGGTCTCATAGTCGATATACACAAGATGTGCCTCCCTAAATAATTTCAAGAGAGAAGGGGTGAAAATCATTAACTGGAGGTAATATTCTCCATCTCTATCCACAAGGTATAACTACAATGGGGCCAACTGCTTCAATGCCTCGTTCAGTAACTATAAACAATATCTTCTATTGAGAGCATCTGCTACCATGTTACCCTTTGTAGGTGTATATAAAATTTCGAAGTCATAATCTGGGAGGAACTATATCTATAACCTCTATCTCAAGTTAATATCATTTTAAGAGAAGATACACTTGAGAATTTTTTGATCAGAGTAGATAATAAACTGCTCGTCCATCAGGTAAAGTCACCACATCTTTAGTACGAAGACTACCGATGATAACTCAAGATCATGGGTCATATAGTTCTAATCATGTGGTCTCAAATGACGTAAACCATAAGTAATCACCACCTAACTCTACATTAGAACACAACCAAGCCCTATTTTTTATGCGTTGCAGAACACTACATACTTGACACCTTCATTTGGTAATCTCAAGAGGGAGCACTCTTCAATCTCTACCTCAACTACTAAAAATCCCGCTGGCACCTCTCTGTCTACATGAAAGGCTGCCCCTTTTGGGTCAAATTTGTCACGGGTGTTGATATTTTGAAGAAATCAAGTATGAATATCTGGAAATAGCCTAAAAAACAATGAATATTTGCACCACCATCATGCTCTTGGGTGGATTCTAAGATAACACTCCCTTGACCTTGTTCCGATCCACTACCGCTCCATCTACTGAGATAATGTGTCCCAGAAAGTGGACCACCTGAATCTAGAACTAGAGATTTGAGAGTTTCTGGAAAAGATGGTTCTCTTGGAGTACATCTAGAACCATACTCAAGTGTCTCACATGCTCCTCCTCAGACACTGAGTACACATGGATATCATTGATGAAGACTAATAAAAACCGGTATAAGAAAGCCTGAAAGATATGGTTCATGGGTTCCATGAACAATGATGAGGAATTAATCACGTAAAAGGGCATCAACATGTATTCATAGTGATGGTAGGGACATTTGAATTCTGTATTCATTATATCCTTTTCATGTACTCATAAATGGTGATAACCTAACCTGAGGATAACCTTTGAGAACAATCACGCCCCTATCAACTGATCAAAGAGTTCATCGATCCTTGGCAGTGGATTCTTGTTCTTAATATTCAATAGGTTCAAGTGCTTTTATTCAACACATAACCTAAAGATTTGGTCTGCCTTATTAGAAAAAAATACCAGGGTTTCCTAGGGTCAAAAAATGGGTATAAAAAATCCCTTCCTTTGTAATTCCTCCAACTTCACCCTCAAATTTCAAAGATTTACAATATCCACCTGATATGCTGACATAGATATTAGTGTCATCTCAAGGTGTAGATCAATGAAGGAGTCTATATCTCATTGGGGAGGTAAAACTATAACTTCTTCAGGTAAGACATACTTGTACACCACCACCATTGCGGAAACTAATAACTCACAACTTCCACTACACCAAGGGTAAGACTAGCCAACTGAAGAGTAATCAGATTCATCCTCCTATGAATGAGTCCATCCTACGCTGTCTTAGTTTCCTTTTTACTAAAAAAGGAGAACCTAGTCCCATCACTGTGGACACACTGCATTCTCCACCTGAAATAGTTAATCTAGGCATGAACTGTGGATAACTAGTCCATACGTAAGATGATGTCATAAAGCCTAATCATTACTACAAATAGATCCCAACAGAAACTCTCACCTCCAAGAGTCAGGTCACACCGTCGACACAAGTGTGTGATCACCGAGTTATCTCTAGTAGGAGTCTCCTAGTGTAAGGGTTGATCTAAGGGCCCAACTAGAATCTACAAGTCTTGAAAAAGATATATGGAAAGGAAGGAATGATTAACACATGTGTCTATCAGTCCTGAAGCTAAGATAGAAAATACACAGATCATACCTTGAATCATTCTCAGAGTCTCTAGGTTATATACTTCAACCGAATGTAGCTATCCTCTCCCCTATCCTCCAGCTCCCTAATCCTAGCATAGACCACCTGAGGGGGGGGGGTGGGGGTGGTAACAATTCAAAGCATCTACCACCTCCTTATACTCTCCTAACTCCTCTACCACATACTCTACCCTGAAGACCTGCCTATTCCTATCACTACCTCTACCTTAGTGTAAAATCTATGGTCTCCATGTTAGGGGTGTCCATGGGTCGGGTTGGGGTATTATTTGAACCCGACCCACTAAAAATAGGTTGGGTTAGTCAGGTTAGGTAGGTGGTATTTTTTACTTTGGATCTGACCTAAACCAACCCATTTCAGATTGGTTCAGGTTGGGTTGGGTCATACGAGTTATGGGAAAACAATCATCTCCCAGTAATCTCACCCTGATGACATCTCCTTTGTACCTCCAACTATGTTCACAAAAACTACTTCATATGAAATTTTAAAAAATGAATGAATTTTCATTATTAAATAGGACATATATTAATAAAAAAAAAGAAGAATCGATGATCAAATGAAATTCTGATCAATTAGGCCATTCAATCAGAATGATCATAAACATGGTGTGAACCATTACTCTTTCTCAACATGAAAGTGGGGTCCAAAAGAAAAAAATAAATATAGATAAAACTATTTAAATAGATTTTAGATATGTGAAAATCCATCAACTAAATAAAAAAACTTACAAACAGATTGATTTTAACATACACCAAGGGAAAAATTTGCAAATTAATCAATTTTTTTGTGAAAGTAATCAAAAAGCGCTTTCAACAAATAAAAAATTCATCAATTGATTGAGGAAATCTATTTTATGCCATATATAATTATGAACTTGACACAGGTCTAGCCCCTTCAAGGTCCTCCCAACACCCATGACCATAGAGTAGGTTGTCTTCATCAACAAATTGGATTCCCTAGTGATGGTGGGAGGTGGGACTCAAGGGAGGCGATAGTGATGGAACATTTCACACCCTGATATCAAAATTTATTTTATTTTATTATTTTATTTCTATTGGATATTTTTTTGGGGTTGGGTTTGAGTTATTGGTTTTAATTTTTGAGTTTTTTAGGTTTCAGGTGGCTTTTTGTCTTATGCATGGTTTGTGTGCATGGAGAGCTCACATTTTCACCACCCATCCACCAAGTAGAAATCCAACCGTGTAGCCAGTTAAGGTAGAGGATGTTTCCAGTTAATTTTATTCTTTCATAATTTGACTTGCATGGTTAGAGCATGGATTGGTCCAAACCATGTGAGGTTAGGGGTAAACTGTGTGACTTGCTTTAGGTTCTTATGCCCAGGTGCATGGCTTACACATGGTTAATGAAAACCGTGAGACAACCATGTGAAGAGGCTCTACATTTTTAGAGTGGCATTTATCAAGGTTGGAACACGGTTTAGGAGGCTGTGCAGCTAGCCCATGTAGAGTTCCCCTCTTCTCCATTAGGGTACGCATGGTCGGAACACGGGTTTTTAAACTGTGCGACCAAACCATGTGAGTTTCCTAGGTCATTAAAAGTTGGAAATTACTATTTTCCCCTTCTCTATTTTAACCCTATTTCAAGTTTCTCCTCCCCTGTTTGACCTAGGCACACCAGGGGGATCTAGAAGACCCAATTATATTAATCTCTTTCCTCCATTGAATCTTCTTGAAGGTTCCTAGGTAAGTTTATTCAAGTTTTTGGTCAATTTACTCTTCCCATTTTCCTTCTCTCTTGGTTCCTTGGTTTTTCCTTAGTGAGTTCCCACTTAGCCAAACCATAAGGGCTAGGGTTGATGTGTGGGTTGTTTTTATTGGATGTTAGGGTGTGAGGATTGTCTTTCAGTCTCGGTTCTTCCTTATCCCTAAGTCCCATTACATTCTCACATCATTTAGGTTGGTGTTTCCATCTATTTTCTTCCCGGCACATTCCGTTGATGCTTGAACTTTCCTTCTTTCAAAATGTTATAATCTTTCTTGTGATGTGTCAATATAAATTTTTATGGTGTTTTCATGATGAAAAATGGGTGCAAAATGGTTTCTAAATGTATTATTTAATTATTCCTATATTTTGATGCATTCAAGGTGTTTAGTAAAATGTAAATTGAACTTTTAAAGTGAAATTAGGTGTTTTAGGTGATGGTTTACCTTTGATATGTTTTGGTAATATGGTTTGATTATGAATTGGATATTGTATGTGGAATTTTTTGACTTTTATATTGTGAAGCTTATGTGTGGCTTGTTATTTTGGTTTAAAAGAAAGTGTTGTTTCTTAAAAAAGGGGTTTTTGAGTGATTTCATGGTTACTTGAAGAGTGTCATTGAATTTTGGTTTGGGTTTTATTAAATGGATTTTTAGGTGGTTTTGGATTTGTAAATGTTGTGTTGTATTATTTTGGAAACGTGTGGGTTCTTAATGGTTTCTTGAGGCCCGTTTGATACCTCGATAAAATTGGTTCTTCCTTAAACCATGGTTTTCAAAGGCTTCTATTTCTTTTTCCAAAATGGTTCATTGATTTCTAAATGGTGCTTCATATGACTTTAACAGTGGTTTCAAATGTGTATATGAAATATTGTCCCATTTTGCATTTTGAGACATGGTTTAGTGAAGAATTGGTATAAAGACCTATTTGGAACTTTAAGGCATACTTGATAACTAAGTGGTGAAAAAGGCATGTTTGGCGCTTTTTGTGTTACATGTTTTCACTTTAGCTTGGGAATGATTTTGATATGAAATGTAAAGGCCTATTTGGAATTGTTCATGTGAAAATGGTGTTTTATATTGACTTTGAAAATGGTGTGGAAATGGATTTTTAAATGTATTTGGATTGGAAATGTTAAAGGCTCAGTTGGAACATTATGTTGTCTTTGAAAAGTTGGTTTTGATGTGAAGTGATGTGAAAGCCTAATTGGTACCTTGTGATGTTTTGGAAATTGGTTTTGGAATTCATGTGATGTAAGGACCCAATGGGAATCTTTGAATGTTTTGGAAAATGGATTGAAATCTTAGGTAGTGTGAAGTCCCGATTGGTATTTTGTGATTTTTGGGAAAATGGTTTTGATTTTGGAAAATGGTGTTTCCCATGTGAGATTTAATTTTTAAATGAATGTGCTTATAAAAGAAATGGATTTCTGTGTGTGTTTGTGATGACTTAGATTATGTTTGGAGACCACTAGACCTTGGGATGAGATCCCCCTAGTGGCTCATGCATGAGAACACTATTGGTTATGGATTTTGTTTGGAGACCACTAGGCCTTGGGATGCATTCCCCTCTAGTGGTGAATGAGGAAATTGTGGGTTATGGTTTCTATACCATGTTTAATCAAGTACTTTTATCATGGGATTCCTGGGCATCATATAGAGAGTCAAGTGACAGTTTCATGTTGACCCCAATTAGATGGGTTAGTACCCACTAGATTTATTGGGGGTTATGGTTGCTATACCATGTTCATCGAGTACTTTTATCATGGGATTCCTAGGCATCATCTAGAGAGTCGAGTGATGGTTTCTTGCCGACCCCGATTAGATGGGTTAATACCCACTGGATTTATTGGGAGGTCAAGTGGGAAATTCCACTGGATTCGCTAGTTTAGAATAGCCAATTGGTTATTGACTATGGAGCTGTACCATATGCTAGAAGGTGAGTCTGAACTAAGTACATCCAGGGATTGCTTCTAGATATGTTTAGAAAATACCCATGATTGACTATATGTTTATTCTGTTTACATATGATACATATTGGATATTAGACCTGCTAGTCTATGATTGTTTTCATTATTTCCTTTACCTTTAACATAACCCCTTTTTAGTAATTTGGCATGGATTTATACTAAGGTTTTGGTTTTGAACTTGGGTTTGGAGTGTGAAACTATTTTTGAAAATAAAATCTACGTGTGTGGTTTTAAAAAGGGAATTTGTGGAAAGATGTGTTTGTTGCTTAAAATTATTAAAAGCCTATTTTTTATTTATTTTAAATTGGTTTTTGTAGAATTTTTTAGGAAAATAAATGTATGGACTCTATGGTGTTTACCTATTGAGCTATTTAATCTCACACCCTACTCGTACCACTCAGTGTCGGTAGACCCGAGCTATTTTGTAGGTTCAGGTTTCTAGTTCAATTTTCCATTAGATTAGGTTGGTCTTGTGGTTGGTGGTGATTGATAGGTCATTTGGATACCATGTTGTGCGGTTCATTTTTAGTTTTGTATTCAATTTTTGTTTTGTTCAGCATTTATATCTAGATTGGTTGGAAAATTTATTCATGTTCACTTGTTAATTATGCCGTGTTCTCTATTTTTTTATTTGATCCTGTTTTTATTTGGACTAAATCATTCCCATATGGATTATTTTGATTCTTGACACTAGTTTTCATCCCATGGGGATCGGGAACACCCTTCAGGTCTTATCTTGAACTGGTTTAGATGTCAGATTGGATGACAGCCTGATTTGGTTCTTGAAAAAATGGTATTAGAGTAGGCCCTTGTTATTTTTTGTGTTAGGTAGATTAGAGATTAGGACTATCAGGAATAGAGAGGTAGGTACGGGAAGGATTTCATGAACCCTTTATTATTCTTATTCTTGAGTTTCTAGGGGTAGTTCGATATTTGAGTCTTTTATTTTGGTTTTTGGGGCATGGATGAGTAATGAAAATGAAGGTGATCTGGTGTCATGTTTTGATCTCACATGGAGTAGTGACCCATGAGAAGTTCGAGTGCACACTTCAAGGTCCTCTTAGTTGTTGATGCTTACTTGGGGCATGTCCCACTAACCATGTAGTTGGGTTATGCTTGACAATTACTTCCACATTTAGGAATTTTAGTGTGAGTTGTGCGTGGGTCTGGTTTTGGTTAGTGTGAGTAGTGATTTGGTTTGTTTTTGGATGGTATGGGTTTATTTTGAAGGGTAAAATGGTTTTTGTAAAAATAATATTTCTAAAAATAAATGGTTTTTGGAAAATATATTTTCAAAAGGGAAAAATATTTTTGGGAATGAGTTTGTTGTAAAAGAGAAATATAATGTTTGGGTCGGATTGGAAAATGAGCTTTGGCATTTGGAAAGTGGCCTTGGAAGAAGGCAGTTTTAGAAATTTGAAATGGAATGGTGGTTTTTGAAAAAGAGGATTTTGGTTTTTTTGTGATGTTTGGATTATGATTCGATTGTTTTGGCTTGGTATGGTCTCTTGGTTGTGTTTTGGTTGATGATGATTTCAATTTTGTGTTTTTCTTCTATTCAAAGTATGCCACTCAGAAAGGTCCCCAAAGTTTTTATCAAGTTTCGTTCAGTTGTTGGATTTTCCCAAAATCCTAGTGGGGTGGAAGATTTGAGTTTGTCTTGGTTGTTTCCTGTATTTCATGGTGAATAAGGTCCGTTAGAGGCTACATAGTGGCTTGATAAAGTAGAAGGTTTCTTCAAGAAGTTTGGAACTCTCGAAGTAGTGAGGGTTAAATTTGTCTTGGATTTGTTTGAAGGTTAGGATTTGGAAATGAGGAAGGTGATTATTCCATCATCATTGAAAGTTGGGATGACTTGAGAAATCTTTAAGACTGCCTTTTTCTGATGGTTCATACCTAAGGAGGTAACGATGAGGAAGTTAGTAGAGCTGTTGAGTATTCAGCATGGCTAACGGATGGTGAAGGCTTATGTTGACCACTTTAAAGAGCTGGTTTCTTTCTCTATAGAGATAAAATCAGAGGATCATCTAAAAGATCCTCTCTTCATTTTGGGTCTTAGACTAGAGATCAAGGAGTTAGTCCTATCATCTGATGAAATCCATTTTGAAAAGTTGGAGGATGAGGCATTATTAATTGATTTAGTTCTCAGGGTACAGTTAGTGGTGGTTGATGAACTAGTTTTTCTCAGCACCTATAAAGGTTCCCCATATTGTGAGAGGTGTGTTCTAGAGGATCCTATTTCTAAAAAGTCTCTTTTTTAAGGTCTGAACTATCATTTTTTATATCGTCCACTTGTATGTTTCTAGTGTGGTCGGTTCGGGCATTCGAAGCCGTCTTGTTGTAGTCCTCAAAAGGTTTATCATCATTGTGACCATTTGGGTCATCTAGATAAGTTTTGTAAGAAGCGTTTCCTAAGGAAAAATCCTTGATCGGAGGTGTTATCTCTTGACTACAGGGCATCATATGCTTCAAGACATCAGTGCTCTTACCACAGGCCTCAGAGTGAATCTTTTCACATATTAAATAATTGATGAGGGGTGTGGGGAACCTTGGACCAGTTTTTGTCTCCAGTATTGGAGTGAAGAGGATTAACGTTTCTCTATATTAATTTTTTCTACTGTTGTGAGTTCCCATTTATTGTAAGAATCTTGGTGGTTTGTTTCTTTTGAAATTATAGTGGCAGTTCCTTTTTAAATGTGAGTATTTAATTAATAGTTATATCTTATGTGTTCTTATCCCTTTTTAGACTGGTTCTAGTTTCTGGTCATGCTCATTTTAGAGATGTTTGAGTCTTTGGGAGTTGATGAATTATGGTTTTTTTCGCTGTTTAGTTCAAGTTCCTTCCACGAGTTTCCCCTTTTTTGTGTGAGGGGATTTTGGTTTGTGTTGGGAGTTCCCATTTTGGCTGGAACATGGTGGCATTTTTGAGAATTCCTAGTTTTAGTGGAAGTGTTGTTTAGCTTATTTATAGAATCTTAGGGTTAGTTTGTGTTGGGAGTTCCTACGTTGATCAATCCAGGGAGGTATTGTTAGGAGTTCCAATGTTGGTCGTGCTAGTCAGGTTCTTGTAGTGAGGAGAACCCTCATCCTTTTCACTATTCTTTAATTATGGTTTCTATTAGAGTTTATTGTGTGTGACTTGTGAATTGAAAGGTCACCTTGAGGTTTGTGGTTCCATTCAACTTTGTTCGGGTTTTGGATTGATCTTTTTTTCCTCGTGTGGTTGGGTTAATTTTTAGGGGAAGAAAGTGTTTTTTGTGGAGAGAATTTTCACACCATGATCTCTAATTTTATTTTATTTTATTATTTTATTTCCATTTTATATTTTTGTAGGGGTTCAAGTTGAGTTCTCAGATTTATTTTTTGAGTTTTTGAGGTTTTCGGGTGGCTGTTTGGCTTGTGCATAGTTTGTGTGCACGGTTTGGGGGTTAACCATGTAGCATGTTAAGGTAGGGTATGATTCTAGTTCATTTTCTTCTTGAATGGTTTGGATTTCATGGTTGGAGCATGGATTGGGCCAAATCATGCGAGGTTAGGGGTAATCTGTACAGCCTGCTTCAAGTGCCTATACCTAGGTGCACGACTTGCGCATGGTTAGAGAAAACCGTGCGACAAGTGTACGGGGAGGATCTGCAATTTGATAATATCATTTTATCATGGTTGTTATACAGTTTTGGATATCATATTACCAAACCACGTGGGGTTCCCCTCTTCTCCAGTAGGGTGTGCACAATTGGCGTACAGTTTGTAAAATCGTGCAGTCAAACTATGTGAGTTTCCCAGGTGATTAAAAGTTGAAAAATTACTCCTTTTACCCTCATTTTTAACCCTATTTTGGGTTTCTCCTCCCTTTTTCAACCTAGTAATATTAGGGGGATCTAGGATACCCTCTTACCTTTCCCCCCCATCCTCTATTAAAGCTCCTTGAATGTTCCTAGGAAAGTTTCATCAAGTTTTTGGTCAATTTCCTCTTCCCCTCTTCCTTCTCTCTTGGTTCTTTGGATTTTTCCTTGGAATTTTATCTCTTGGGAAAACCCTAAGGGATAGGGTTGATGTGTGTGTTTTTTTCTTGGATATTAGGGTGTGCATATTTTCTCTTAGGATTGGTTCTTCCTTCTCCCAATGTCTCGTTGCATTAGCACATTGTTGAGGTAGGTTTTTCCATCCATTTCATTTTCATCACATTCCATTGATGCTTGATCTTTCCTCGAATGCTTTCAAAATGTTATAATATTTCTTGTGATGTGTCAATATAAAATTTTATAGTGTTTTCATGATGAAAAATGGGTGTGAAATGGTTTTCAAAGGGCTTCTTTAATTATGCCTATATTTTGATAAATGCATGGTGTTTGATAAAATGTCAATTGAACTTTTAAAGTTAAATTGAGTATTTTGGGTGGTGGATGACCTTTTTTATGTTTTAGTAATATGGTTGGATTGTGAATTGGATGATGTATGTGGAAATTTGTGACTTTTATGTTGTGGCACTTATGTGTGGCTTGTTGTGTTGGTTTAAAAGCAAGGGATGTTCTAAAAAAAGAGGTTTTGGGTGATTTCATTGATACTTGAAGAGTATCATTGAATGTTGATTTGGGTTTTATTAAATGTATTTTTAAGTGGTTTTTGATTTTTAAATTATTTATTTGATTCTTTTGGAAATGTGTGGGTTCTTAATGGTTTCTTGAGGCCCGTTTGGCACCTTGATAAAATTGGTTCTTCCTTGAACCATGATTTTCAAAGGATTATCCTCCCTTCCCTATTTCTTTTTCTAAAATGGTTCCTTGATTTCTAAATGGTGTGTTGGTGCTTAATATGTCTTACAAGTTGTTTCAAATGTATTTCCAAAATCTCATCCCATTTGGCATTTTTAGAAATGGTTTGGTGAAGAATTGGTATATGGGATTGCTTGGAAATTTAAGACATACTTGGTAACTAAGTGATGAAAAAGGACCGTTTTTTTCTTTTCATGATGTTGCATGTTTTCACTTTAGATTGGGAATGGTTTTGTATCTAAAATGTAAAGGCCCGTTTGGAATTGTCCACGTAAAAGTTGTGTTTTATATTGACTTTAGAAATAGTCTGGAAATGGATTTGTAAATGTATTTGGATTGGAAATGTTAAAGGCCCAGTTGACACTTTGTGTTGTCTTTGAAAAGTTGGTTTTGATGTAAAGTGATGTGAAGGACCAATTGGTACCTTTTGATATTTTAGAAATTGGTTTTCGAAATCATGTGATGTAAGGGCCCAGTGGGCATCTTAGCATGTTTTGGAAAATGGATTGAAAGCTTAGGTAGTATGAAGTCCTAATTAGTATTTCATGATTTTTGGGAAAATGGTTTGGTTTTGGAAAATGGTGGTTTCCATGTGATATTTAATTGTTGGATAAATGTGCTTGTGAAAGAAATGGATTTGTGTGTGTTTGTGATGACTTGGATTATGTTTGTAGACCACTTGACCTTGGGATGGGATACCCCTAGTGTCTCGTGCATTAGAACTCTGGTGGTTCTAGATTATGTTTGGTGACCACTAGACATTGGGATGTGTTCCCCTCTAGTAGATCATACATGAGGACGTTTTGATTTATGGTTTCTATACCATGTTTCATCGAGTACTTTTATCATGGGATTCTTGGGCATCATCTAGAGGGTCGAGTGACGGTTTCTTATCAACCTCGATTAAATGGGTTGGTACCCCTATATTTGAGGAGAGGACAGGTGGGATGCGTCACTGTATTAGCTAGTTTAGAGATTACAATTGGTTATTGACTATGAAGATGCACTATATGCCAGGAGGTGAGTCCTAAATGAGTATGTCCAAGGATTTATTATAGATATGTTAAGGAAATGACCATGATTGACTATCGTTTATTATGTTTAATTTTTTTGCATGTTGGATATTATACCTTTTAGTTTATAATTTTTTGTATTGTTTCCTTTACCCTCAGTATAGTACCTTTTTGGTAATATGGTATGGATTTGTATTTGGATTTTGGAGTGTGAAACCATTTTTGAAAAGAAAAGCTGCGTGTGTGGTTTTAAAAAGGGAATTTGTGGAATGATACATTTGGTTGGTTAAAATGTTTAAAATCCTATTTTAGGAATGTATTTTAAACTAGTTTATGTGGACTATTTTGGGAAAGGAAATGTATGGACTCTGTGGTGTTTACCTACTGAGATGTTTAAGCTCACACCCTACTTGTTCCACTTGACATCGATATACCTGATTTGTTTTATAGGTTCAAGTTTTTAGTTCTATTTTCCATTAGAGTAGGCTGGTCTTGTGGTTTGTGGTGACCAAGAGGTCACATAAAGTCCATGTTGCATGATTTGGTTTTAGTTTTGTATTTATTTTCTATTTTTTTTTCAGCTGTTGTATTTGGATTAGTGGGAACATTGATTGATGTTCAGTTGTTAGTTGTGATGTGTGATCTGTTTTGTTTATTTTATCCTGGTTTTATTTGGAATAAATTGTTCAAATATAAATTATTTTGATGTTTGAAACTATTTTCTAGCCTATGGGGATCGAGAAAGTCCTTCATGCCTTATCTTAGACCGGTTGTGATGTCAAATTGGATGGAAGCCCGACTTGGTTCATGATATCACAAGTGGACGATGACGACGACAGTATTGTCTATAGAATCCCGCCTCTTTATCACATAAACTTTCATTACATTTTACAAAACTGAGGATCTTTAAGGTTTAGTGTCTTGGAAACCAGGAACTTTAAACATGAAAACATAAAACATTATTCTAAAACACTTGAAAGGCTTCTCCTCATGTTCATCCTAGGTTCATTAATGCATCACATAACCTGGGAGCATACATCAAAAGAAAGGGTGATCAAAAAGCCCAGTAAGGAAAACAAGAGAAACATTTTACATGTAAACTTGAGATACTTCAATAAGGTCATGAAAAAGAACTTTAAGGCATGAGAATGAAATAAGGAGGAATATCATAATAAAAATAACATTTTTCATAACTTGAAAATGTGGCTACATCATTTAACATAGAAAATCATGAACATATCACCAAGGTCCATCCCCAAGGTGTCATTTGAAAATTACCAAGGTTATTCACCAAGGTATCGTGAAAATTGTAATCTCTAGTGGTTACATCATTACCCAATGCATTGGAGCGCTATAAGGGCGCACCCTTAAATTTGCCTTTATTATCATGTGATCCACATATATCATCATCAAACATTTCATAAATAACCCATATAACACAAAATAAATGGGTTTCATTTCGTAATCATAACGTTTTAAAAACTGCTTTAAAGACATGATCTTTACGTCACTTTAAAACCCACAGAAAAGGAAGGTGGGTCTCATGTATGTAAATCCAAAAATTTAAAATAGAACATTTTGGTATATATGTGAATACCCCTTTATAAGAAAGAGCTTTGAGTATTCACTTAATAATATAAAAGAACTTTAGAAAAAGAGAGAGACATTTTGAGACAGAAATTCTGCAGCATAACGGCTATGTTACGAGGTTTTAGAAGACATTAAAAAGAGAGGGAAAATGGGTCAAACATTCATAAATGACCCATAAAACAGTATATGGAAAGAATAAGAAGGATACATGATCATGGTAATGAAATTTCAAGGACATACCATTTGAAATGAAAAACATGGAAGGAAGACAAAAATTAGATTTCTCTTATGAAAGTTCGGCAGCCTAACGACGTTACTTAAACTTTAAACAAAATGATTTGAAAAGATCAAATAGGGTCTCTCATCATGTGAACATAAAAGTTCAGTATGATAGATATAGATATAATGCCACAAAATAATTAAAAAGGAACTTGAAAGACTTGACATGAAAGTAGAACTTTGAAAAGATTGAGAAGGGTGAAAGAATCCCCTAAAAAAATTCAGCAGCCTAACGACGCCACTTAAAACTTCAAAATACTGAATTGAAGAGATCAAATGGGGTCTCTCATCATATGAACATAATAGTCCAGTATGATAGATATAGATATCATACCCCAACATGACAAAAAGGAACTTGAAATAATTGACATGAGAGTAGAACTTCAAAACGAGAAGGGTGAAGAACCACTTAAAAATTCGGCAGCCTAACGACGCCACTTAAAACTTCAAAATACTGAATTGAAGATATCAAATGGGGTCTCTCATCATATGAACATAAGAGTCCAGTATGATAGATATAGAGATCATACCCCAACATAAAAAAAAGGAACTTGAAATACTTTACATGAAAATAGATCTTGAAAAATGAGAAGGGAGAAAGAATCCGTTACAAAAATTTCGGCAGCCTAACGGCGCCACTTAAAACTTCATAAAACGAAATAATGAGAGTAAGAGTGGATCTCTCATTATATGAACATGAAAAGGGAAGTAAGAGGAGTATAAAATAACATCCTACAACATAAGATCATGGAGCATAAAAGGAATGACATAAAAGAGATTACTTGAAATTAAAGAGAGAGGTCGGATCCCTTACCTTAAAACGTAACTCTTAAAACTCAAAGGTTGGGACCTTGAGGGCTTGGGGGAACCTTGGGAGGACTCCTTGGGAGGTAATGAGACCAGAACTTCGTTGGGGGAGAGTGGGGAGTCGAATGGATGAGAGGATGGCTTGGTATTTATAGGGAAAGTGAGGGGACAAGACATTAATGTCCAAGGGACACCTCATTAGTGGTTTTGGCAAAACCATGGGCTTGCCCATGGTATTTTCCCATGGTATTGGCCACTTGGGACACATCATACCTTATATTACTATTCATAAGTCGAACATATTGATTAAAAACTTAATACATCATTTAATGATGTCATTAAACACCCGTAACTTAAAAACTGTATTTTCACTATTCATCGAAAATTCAACTTTCTCAGAATAATCCCAAAATTTCACCTTAACCAAATATAAATGCTCTGATTTCAAAAATGAACTCCATTTTATAAAAATAATTTTCTAAATATTTTTAATTTATTTTTTTTAAATAAATACACTATTCACTGAAAATTCATTTTTTCAGAAAAAAACCCCAAAAATTACCATAACATAATATCGGTGCTGTGAGTTCAAAAATGAAATCCATTTTATAAAAATAATTTTTTAAATATTTTTAATTTAATTTTTAATTAAAAAACACTATTCACTCAAAAATACTAATACTTGAATAATAATTTATGAAACCGTTATTTAACCATTTTATTGAATCACATTACTTAATCAAGGTGCCTAGATTATATTAATACTTTCTTTGAGTGAGATTACTAATCCATTTGGACACATTACTAATCCTAATCATAAAATCACTATTCATAATTTACTATTCATCAAAAATCAAGTTGATCTTATTAGACTCTAAATTTCATACTGAACATAATTGTAGAAGACCATTTTTTGAAAATCATTACACATTTTTAATTATTTAAGGTTTACATAAACATTTTTAAAATATCCTTTTTCTAAAATTCATCAAAAATATGCATACTATATTTATCCGGTCATTTAAAAATTCATAAACTTCATCATAAGATGAAATACCAATTTTTATTTAAAACAAAGGATTACACAAGGCAGTTACGGTCTCCTTATATAGCCCCTTATCACACCAGCATAGGACCTAAGTGTAAGGTGTGCTAAGGTGAGAGAATCCGAGGGAGGCACGGCCAACATCGCACGAGTAGTAATTTCTATCAGTTTGAACTTCTCGCGAAGGCGATCCCGTTCTAGCTTTATACGATGAAGTTCGGCTTGGGTTTGGTCCAGAGCAAAGCCCAGTGGTGCTACCTCCTTCCCAAGTTCTGTTAGATGGGCTTCGATCGGTCCAAGACTACTGGGTGAGGCCATCGAATCTTCTTTCTATAATAATTAAGCAAGATTACTTGTATTTAGAGACAATAATCAAAACGTTTAGTTTCCAGCGGTCATATTGACCAATGTTCATATAACCGTCTAAACCCAACGGTCTCATTTTAATTATAATCATGTTATCAAATGAAACATTTTTGTTGAGTATAAAAATAAAATAAAATAACACATAAAATTAGGAAACAAGATTTATTCAAAATTTCGGGTCGTTACATTCTTCCCCCCTTAAGAAATTGCGTCCTCACAATTTTTAAAATTGGGTTTTGAAATTTCATTGAAAGTCCCACATCGGAAAAGGAGTCATTAAAACTATTACTTTAAAAGAAAGAAAGGGAAGTACGAAGGTCACCCGAGTTAGCCCACACTAGGATTCCATGTAGGAAAACATGGACATGGAGGAGAAAACAAAGGGTCAAGTTCTGAGGGAGAGTGACAGAGAACATGATTAGGAGAAAGTTAACCATAAGAAAATCCCAAACTTATGATGTGTGTAAACGATCTTTGATTACCTAGTAGGAAACTTAAACCAAAAACGTTTTTGTTTTACGTTCCTTTTCATAATTTTGAGGAATTCATTTACAACATAAAACAAAAACATAAGAATATATACCTATCTTCATGTAGAGTTTCATCCTTTAATAAGTTTCTACCCAAAACTAATATTTTCTCCAAACTATAAGCATTCAAAACTACTTGGTCTCATCAAAACACAAGAATCATCTTCATAATCCACAAAAGATTAACTATCTATTTCTTCTATCTTTAAAAATTATCCCAAAAACAGAAAGGGTAAGGTAAAACACCTCTTCAAAAAGAAAGACTCCCATAGGAATGGAAACTACTTTTAAATATTCAAAGTTCCATGGTACTACCCATAGTTCATCATTGACCATTCCAAAAATAACGGTCATTAAGATTCCTCAAAATAGACCAAGCTAATATTGAAACCCAAATACAAGAAGGATTTGATAACATAGTCTTCCAAAATTAACTTCATTGTTCATCTCCAAACAACATCAACCACTCCTAACATCTCATAACAAAAGTATCTAACCTAAACAAATTTTACCCAAGATAGGTTAATCATTTCCATAAGTAACCTAAATTACTATAAGTCCACCTTAAATTCATCGATTCTTCAAAATATAAGTCAACCTTACCCCTCAATGAAAATACCGTAGTAATCTATTTACCTCGATCATATAGGGTCCCCAAAACAGTGAACGTCTTCCAAAATAATAATCATATTTTAATCCCCTAATCATCCCTATCATATTAATACGACAATCGTCTCATTTCCTATCACATTGGTTGTTGGGACATGTTCTTCCATTTCCCGCCATTAACTAAGAAAAGAAATCACAATTAGGGGCTTAAATACTTAGCCAATAATCATGAAAAGGAACCGAAAGCATATAAGGATAACATGTAGAAGAAAAGTATACCCTAACTTGTGATCCCCTAGGTTCCCATCTAGGTTATCCATGATCATATATTCTTATGTGAGTCTTTATTTTATTTTATCTTTGTTCCTTTAACAATGGTTCATACTAAGCTTATGAATTTACCAAATCATATCCCCCGGGAGTGTCGTAACCAAGAGTGCAGCAAGGCCCGTTGTTGTGTACCAGTTCTCGTTCGAGTCTAGTTCAAAGTGGTGTTTTCAGGTTTTACCCCTATGTACATCTGTGCCAGAGCCACCTCTACCTGCTCGTATCCAGACAGGGATGTATTTTCTTGGCAACCCCTTACTCAATACTCACCAAAATACCAGGAAGATTTCCTATTTTTTAACTTTTCTATAGGATTCTTCCTAAAGTTTTCATATCCTAATTTCCACAAATAACTAAACCATCCTTTGATACCAACTATAGAATCCCGCCTCTTTATCACATAAACTTTCATTACATTTTACAAAACTGAGGATCTTTAAGGTTTAGTGTCTTGGAAACCAGGAACTTTAAACATGAAAACATAAAACATTCTTCTAAAACACTTGAAAGGCTTCTCCTCATGTTCATCCTAGGTTCATTACTGCATCACATAACCTGGGAGCATACATCAAAAGAAAGGGTGAGAAAAAAGCCCAGTAAGGAAAACAAGAGAAACATTTTACATGTGAACTTGAGATACTTCAATAAGGTCATGAAAAAGAACTTTAAGGCATGAGAATGAAATAAGGAGGCATATCATAATAAAAATAACATTTTTCATAACTTGAAAATGTGGCTACATCATTTAACATAGACAATCATGAACATATCACCAAGGTCCATCCCTAAGGTGTCATTTGAAAATTACCAAGGTTATTCACCAAGGTATCGTGAAAATTGTAATCTCTAGTGGTTACATCATTAAACAATGCATTGGAGCGCTATCAGGGCGCACCCTTAAATTTGACTTTTTTATCATGTGATCCACATATATCATCATCAAACATTTCATAAAGAACCCATATAGCACAAAATAAATGGGTTTTATTTCGTAATCATAACGTTTTAAAAACTGCTTTAAAGACATGATCTTTACGTCACTTTAAAACCCACAGAAAAGGAAGGTGGGTCTCATGTATGTAAATACCATAATTTAAAATAGAACATTTTGGTATATATGTGAATACCCCTTTATAAGAAAGAGCTTTGATTATTCACTTAATAATATAAAAGAACTTTAGAAAAAGAGAGAGACATTTTGAGACGGAAATTCTGCAGCATAACGGCTATGTTACGAGGTTTTAGAAGACATTAAAAAGAGAGTGAAAATGGGTCAAACATTCATAAATGACCCATAAAACAGTATATGGACAGAATAAGAAGGATACATAATCATGGTAATGAAATTTCAAGGACATACCATTTGAAATGAAAAACATGGAAGGAAGACAAAAATTAGATTTCTCTTATGAAAGTTCGGAAGCCTAACGGCGTTACTTAAGCTTCAAACAAAATGATTTGAAAAGATCAAATAGGGTCTCTCATAATGTGAACATAAGAGTTCAGTATGATAGATATAGAGATAATGCCCCAAAATAATTAAAAAGGAACTTGAAAGACTTGACATGAAAGTAGAACTTTGAAAATATTGAGAAGGGTGAAAGAATCCCCTAAAAAAATTCGGCATTCTAACGGCGCCACTTAAAACTTCAAAATACTGAATTGAAGAGATCAAATGGGGTCTCTCATCATATGAACATAAGAGTCCAGTATGATAGATATAGAGATCATACCCCAACATGACAAAAAGGAACTTGAAATAATTGACATGAAAGTAGAACTTCAAAACAAGAAGGGTGAAGAACCACTTAAAAATTCGGCAGCCTAACGACGCCACTTAAAACTTCAAAATACTGAATTGAAGAGATAAAATGGGGTATATCATCATATGAACATAAGAGTCAAGTATGATAGATATATAGATCATACCCCAACATAACAAAAAGGAACTTGAAATACTTTACATGAAAATAGATCTTGAAAAATGAGAAGGGAGAAAGAATCCGTTACAAAAATTTCGGCAGCCTAACGACGCCACTTAAAACATCATAAAACGAAATAATGAGAGTAAGAGTGGATATCTCATTATATGAACATGAAAAGGGAATTAAGAGGAGTATAAAAGAACATCCTCCAACATAAGATCATGGAGCATAAAAGGAATGACATAAAAGAGATTACTTGAAATTAAAGAGAGAGGTCGGATCCCTTACCTTAAAACGTAACTCTTAAAACTCAAAGGTTGGGACCTTGAGGGCTTGGGGGAACCTTGGGAGGACTCCTTGGGAGGTAATGGGACCAGAACTTCGTTGGGGGAGAGTGGGGAGTCGAATGGATGAGAGGATGGCTTGGTATTTATAGGGAAAGTGAGGGGACAAGACATTAATGTCCAAGGGACACCTCATTAGTGGTTTTGGAAAAACCATGGGCTTGACCATGGTATTTTCCCATGGTATTGGACACTTGGGACACCTCATACCTTATATTACTATTCATAAGTCGAACATATTGATTACAAACTTAATACATCATTTAATGATGTCATTAAACACCCGTAACTTAAAAACTGTATTTTCACTATTCATCGAAAATTCAACTTTCTCAGAATAATCCCAAAATTTCACCTTAACCAAATATAAATGCTCTGATTTCAAAAATGAACTCCATTTTATAAAAATAATTTTCTAAATATTTTTAATTTATTTTTTTAAATAAATACACTATTCACCGAAAATTCATTTTTTCAGAAAAAACCCCAAAAATTACCATAAAATAATATCGGTGCTCTGAGTTCAAAAATGAAATCCATTTTATAAAATTAATTTTTTAAATATTTTTAATTTAATTTTTAATTAAAAAACACTATTCACTCGAAAATACTAATACTTGAATAATAATTTATGAAACCGTTATTTAACCATTTTATTGAATCACATTACTTAATCAAGGTGCCTAGATTATATTAATACTTTCTTTGAGTGAGATTACTAATCCATTTGGACACATTACTAATCCTAATCATAAAATCACTATTCATAATTTACTATTCATCAAAAATCAAGTTGATCTTATTAGACTCTAAATTTCGTACTGAACATAATTGTAGAAGACTATTTTTTGAAAATCATTACACATTTTTAATTATTTAAGGTTTACATAAACATTTTTAAAATATCCTTTTTCTAAAATTCATCAAAAATATGCATACTATATTTATCCGGTCATTTAAAAATTCATAAACTTCATCATAAGAAGAAATCCCAATTTTTATTTAAAACAAAGGATTACACATGGCAGTTACGGTCTCCTTACATAGCCCCTTATCACACCAGCATAGGACCTAAGTGTAAGGTGTGCTAAGGTGAGAGAATCCGAGGGAGGCTCGACCAACATCGCACGAGTAGTAATTTCTATCAGTTTGAACTTCTCGCGAAGGAGATCCCGTTCTAGCTTTATACGATGAAGTTCGGCTTGGGTTTGGTCCAGAGCAAAGCCCAGTGGTGCTACCTCCTTCCCAAGTTCTTTTAGATGGGATTCGATCGGTCCAAGACTACTGGGTGAGGCCATCGAATCTTCTTTCTATAATAATTAACCAAGATTACTTGTATTTAGAGACAATAATCAAAACGTTTAGTTTCCAGGGGTCATATTGACCAATGGTCATATAACCGTCTAAACCCAATGGTCTCATTTTAATTATAATCATGTTATCAAATGAAACATTTTTGTTGAGTATAAAAATAAAATAAAATAACACATAAAATTAGGAAATAAGATTTATTCAAAATTTAGGGTCGTTACATTCTTCCCCCCTTAAGAAATTGCATCCTCGCAATTTTTAAAATTGGGTTTTGAAATTTCATTGAAAGTCCCACATCGGAAAAGGAGTCATTAAAACTATTACTTTAAAATAAAGAAAGGGACGTACGAAGGTCACCCGAGTTAGCCCACACTAGGATTCCATGTAGGAAAACATGGACATGGAGGAGAAAACAAAGGGTCAAGTTCTGACGGAGAGTGACAGAGAACATGATTAGGAGAAAGTTAACCATAATAAAATCCCAAACTTATGATGTGTGTAAACGATCTTTGATTACCTAGTAGGAAACGTAAAGCAAAAATGTTTTTGTTTTACGTTCCTTTTCATAATTTTTAGGAATTCATTTACAACATAAAACAAAAACATAAGAATATATACATATCTTCATGTAGAGTTTCATCCTTTAATAATTTTCTACCCAAAACTAATCTTTTCTCCAAACTATTAGCATTCAAAACTACTTGGTCTCATCAAAACACAAGAATCATCTTCATAATCCACAAAAGATTAACTATCTATTTATTCTATCTTTAAAAATTATCCCAAAAACAGAAAGGGTAAGGTAAAACACCTCTTCAAAAAGAAAGAATCCCATAGGAATGGAAACTACTTTTAAATCTTCAAAGTTCCATGGTACTACCCATAGTTCATCATTGACCATTCCAAAAATAACGGTCATTAAGATTCCTCAAAATAGACCAAGCTAATATTGAAACCCAAATACAAGAAGGATTTGATAACATAGTCTTCCAAAATTAACTTCATTGTTCATCTCCAAACAACATCAACCACTCCTAACATCTCATAATAAAAGTAGCTAACCTAAACATATTTTACCCAAGATAGGTTAATCATTTCCATAAGTAACCTAAATTACTATAAGTCCACCTTAAATTCATCGATTCTTCAAAATATAAGTCAACCTTACCCCTCAATGAAAATACCGTAGTAATCTATTTACCTCGATCATATAGGGTCCCCAAAACAGTGAACGTCTTCCAAAATAATAATCATATTTTAATCCCCTAATCATCCCTATCATATTAATATGACAATCGTCTCATTTCCTATCACATTGGTTGTTGGGACATGTTCTTCCATTTCCCTCCATTAACTAAGAAAAGAAACCACAATTAGGGGCTTAAATACTTAGCCAATAATCATGAAAAGGAACCGAAAGCATATAAGGATAACATGTAGAAGAAAAGTATACCCTAACTTGTGATCCCCTAGGTTCCCATCTAGGTTATCCATGATCATATATTCTTATGCGAGTCTTTATTTTATTTTATCTTTGTTCCTTTAACAATGGTTCATACTAAGCTTATGAATTTACCAAATCATATCCCCCGGGAGTGTCGTAACCAAGAGTGCAGCAAGACCCGTTGTTGTGTACCAGTTCTCGTTCGAGTCTAGTTCAAAGAGGTGTTTTCAGGTTTTACCCCTATGTACATCTGTGCCAGAGCCACCTCTACCTGCTCGTATCCAGACAGGGATGTATTTGCTTGGAAACCCCTTACTCAATACTCACCAAAATACCAGGAAGATTTCCTATTTTTTAACTTTTCTATAGGATTCTTCCTAAAGTTTTCATATCCTAATTTCCACAAATAACTAAACCATCCTTTGATACCAACTATAGCATCCCGCCTCTTTATCACATAAACTTTCATTACATTTTACAAAACCGAGGATCTTTAAGGTTTAGTGTCTTGGAAACCAGGAACTTTAAACATGAAAACATAAAACATTCTTCTAAAACACTTGAAAGTCTTCTCCTCATGTTCATACTAGGTTCATTACTGCATCACATAACCTGGGAGCATACATCAAAAGAAAGGGTGAGCAAAAAGCCCAGTAAGGAAAACAAGAGAAACATTTTACATGTGAACTTGAGATACTTCAATAAGGTCATGAAAAAGAACTTTAAGGCATGAGAATGAAATAAGGAGGCATATCATAATAAAAATAACATTTTCATAACTTGAAAATGTGGCTACATCATTTAACATAGACAATCATGAACATATCACCAAGGTCCATCCCCAAGGTGTCATTTGAAAATTACCAAGGTTATTCACCAAGGTATCGTGAAAATTGTAATCTCTAGTGGTTACATCATTACCCAATGCATTGGAGCGCTATCAGGGCACACCCTTAAATTTGACTTTATTATCATGTGAGCCACATATATCATCATCAAACATTTCATAAAGAACCCATATAGCACAAAATAAATGGGTTTCATTTCGTAATCATAACGTTTTAAAAACTGCTTTAAAGACATGATCTTTACGTCACTTTAAAACCCACAGAAAAGGAAGGTGGGTATCATGTATGTAAATACCATAATTTAAAATAGAACATTTTGGTATATATGTGAATACCCCTTTATAAGAAAGAGCTTTGAGTATTCACTTAATAATATAAAAGAACTTTAGAAAAAGAGAGAGACATTTTGAGACGGAAATTCTGCAGCATAATGGCTATGTTACGAGGTTTTAGAAGACATTAAAAAGAGAGGGAAAATGGGTCAAACATTCATAAATGACCCATAAAACAGTAGATGGACAGAATAAGAAGGATACATGATCATGGTAATGAAATTTCAAGGACATACCATTTGAAATGAAAAACATGGAAGGAAGACAAAAATTAGATTTCTCTTATGAAAGTTCGGAAGCCTAACGGCGTTACTTAAACTTCAAACAAAATGATTTGAAAAGATCAAATAGGGTCTCTCATCATGTGAACATAAGAGTTCAGTATGATAGATATAGAGATAATTCCCCAAAATAATTAAAAAGGAACTTGAAAGACTTGACATGAAAGTAGAACTTTGAAAAGATTGAGAAGGGTGAAAGAATCCCCTAAAAAAATTCGGCAGCCTAACGACACCACTTAAAACTTCAAAATACTGAATTGAAGAGATAAAATGGGGTCTCTCATCATATGAACATAAGAGTCCAGTATGATAGATATAGAGATCATACCCCAACATGACAAAGAGGAACTTGAAATAATTGACATGAAAGTAGAACTTCAAAACGAGAAGGGTGAAGAACCGCTTAAAAATTCGGCAGCCTAACGACGCCACTTAAAACTTCAAAATACTGAATTGAAGAGATCAAATGGGGTCTCTCATCATATGAACATAAGAGTCCAGTATGATAGATATATAGATCATACCCCAACATAACAAAAAGGAACTTTAAATACTTTACATGAAAATAGATCTTGAAAAATGAGAAGGGAGAAAGAATCCGTTACAAAAATTTCGGCAGCCTAACGGCGCCACTTAAAACTTCATAAAACCAAATAATGAGAGTAAGAGTGGATCTCTCATTATATGAACATGAAAAGGGAAGTAAGATGAGTATAAAAGAACATCCTCGAACATAAGAGCATGAGGCATAAAAGGAATGACATAAAAGAGATTACTTGAAATTAAAGAGAGAGGTCGGATCCCTTACCTTAAAACGTAACTCTTAAAACTCAAAGGTTGGGACCTTGAGGGCTTGGGGGAACCTTGGGAGGACTCCTTGGGAGGTAATGAAACCAGAACTTCGTTGGGGGAGAGTGGGGAGTCGAATGGATGAGAGGATGGCTTGGTATTTATAGGGAAAGTGAGGGGACAAGACATTAATGTCCAAGGGACACCTCATTAGTGGTTTTGGCAAAACCATGGGTTTGCCCATGGTATTTTCCCATGGTATTGGCCACTTGGGACACCTCATATCTTATATTACTATTCATAAGTCGAAAATATTGATTAAAAACTTAATACATCATTTAATGATGTCATTAAACACCCGTAACTTAAAAACTGTATTTTCACTATTCATCGAAAATTCAACTTTCTCAGAATAATCCCAAAATTTCACCTTAACCAAATATAAATGCTCTGATTTCAAAAATGAACTCCATTTTATAAAAATAATTTTCTAAATATTTTTAATTTATTTTTTTAAATAAATATACTATTCACCAAAAATTCATTTTTTCAGAAAAAACCCCAAAAATTACCATAACATAATATCAGTGCTCTGAGTTCAAAAATGAAATCCATTTTATAAAAGTAATTTTTTAAATATTTTTAATTTAATTTTTAATTAAAAAACACTATTCACTCGAAAATACTAATACTTGAATAATAATTTATGAAACCGTTATTTAACCATTTTATTGAATCACATTACTTAATCAAGGTGCCTAGATTATATTAATACTTTCTTTGAGTGAGATTACTAATCCATTTGGACACATTACTAATCCTAATCATAAAATCACTATTCATAATTTACTATTCATCAAAAATCAAGTTGATCTTATTAGACTCTAAATTTCGTACTGAACATAATTGTAGAATACCATTTTTTGAAAATCATTACACATTTTTAATTATTTAAGGTTTACATAAACATTTCTAAAATATCCTTTTTCTAAAATTCATCAAAAATATGCATACTATATTTATCCGGTCATTTAAAAATTCATAAACTTCATCATAAGAAGAAATCCCAATTTTTATTTAAAACAAAGGATTACACAAGGCAGTTACGGTCTCCTTACATAGCCCCTTATCACACCAGCATAGGACCTAAGTGTAAGGTGTGCTAAGGTGAGAGAATCCGAGGGAGGCTCGGCCAACATCGCACGAGTAGTAATTTCTATCAGTTTGAACTTCTCGTGAAGGCGATCCTGTTCTAGCTTTATACGATGAAGTCCGGCTTGGGTTTGGTCCAGAGCAAAGCCCAGTGGTGCTACCTCCTTCCCAAGTTCTGTTAGATGAGCTTCAATCGGTCCAAGACTACTAGGTGAGGCCATCGGATCTTCTTTCTATAATAATTAACCAAGATTACTTGTATTTAGAGACAATAATCAAAACGTTTAGTTTCTAGCGGTCATATTGACCAATGGTCATATAACCGTCTAAACCCAGCGGTCTCATTTTAATTATAATCATGTTGTCAAATGAAACATTTTTGTTGAGTATAAAAATAAAATAAAATAACACATAAAATTAGGAAACAAGATTTATTCAAAATTTCGGGTCGTTACATTCTTCCCCCCTTAAGAAATTGCATCCTCGCAATTTTTAAAATTGGGTTTTGAAATTTCATTGAAAGTCCCACATCGGAAAATGAGTCATTAAAACTATTACTTTAAAAGAAAGAAAGGGAAGTACGAAGGTCACCCGAGTTAGCCCACACTAGGATTCCATGTAGGAAAACATGGACATGGAGGAGAAAACAAAGGGTCAAGTTCTGAGGGAGAGTGATAGAGAACATGATTAGGAGAAAGTTAACCATAATAAAATCCCAAACTTATGATGTGTGTAAACGATCTTTGATTACCTAGTAGGAAACGTAAACCAACAACGTTTTTTTTACGTTCCTTTTCATAATTTTGAGGAATTCATTTACAACATAAAACAAAAACATAAGAATATATACCTATCTTCATGTAGAGTTTCATCCTTTAATAAGTTTCCACCCAAAACTAATCTTTTCTCCAAACTATGAGCATTCAAAACTACTTGGTCTCATCAAAACACAAGAATCATCTTCCTAATCCACAAAAGATTAACTGTCTATTTATTCTATCTTTAAAAATTATCCCAAAAACAGAAAGGGTAAGGTAAAACACCTCTTCAAAAAGAAAGAATCCCATAGGAATGGAAACTACTTTTAAATCTTCAAAGTTCCATGGTACTACCCATAGTTCATCATTGACCATTCCAAAAATAACGGTCATTAAGATTCCTCAAAATAGACCAAGCTAATATTGAAACCCAAATACAAGAAGGATTTGATAACATAGTCTTCCAAAATTAACTTCATTGTTCATCTCCAAACAACATCAACCACTCCTAACATCTCATAACAAAAGTAGCTAACCTAAACATATTTTACCCAAGATAGGTTAATCATTTCCATAAGTAACCTAAATTTCTATAAGTCCACCTTAAATTCATCGATTCTTCAAAATATAAGTCAACCTTACCCCTCAATGAAAATACCGTAGTAATCTATTTACCTCGATCATATAGGGTCCCCAAAACAGTGAACGTCTTCCAAAATAATAATCATATTTTAATCCCCTAATCATCCCTATCATATTAATACGACAATCATCTCATTTCCTATCACATTGGTTGTTGGGACATGTTCTGCCATTTCCCGCCATTAACTAAGAAAAGAAACCACAATTAGGGGCTTAAATACTTAGCCAATAATCATGAAAAGGAACCGAAAGCATATAAGGATAACACGTAGAAGAAAAGTATACCCTAACTTGTGATCCCCTAGGTTCTCATCTAGGTTATCCATGATCATATATTCTTATGTGAGTCTTTATTTTATTTTATCTTTGTTCCTTTAACAATGGTTCATACTAAGCTTATGAATTTACCAAATCATATCCCCCGGGAGTGTCGTAACCAAGAGTGCAGCAAGGCCCGTTGTTGTGTACCAGTTCTCGTTCGAGTCTAGTTCAAAGCGGTGTTTTCAGGTTTTACTTCTATGTACATCTGTGACAGAGCCACCTCTACCTGCTCGTATCCAGACAGGGATGTATTTGCTTGGCAACCCCTTACTCAATACTCACCAAAATACCAGGAAGATTTCCTATTTTTTAACTTTTCTATAGGCTTCTTCCTAAATTTTTCATATCCTAATTTCCACAAATAACTAAACCATCCTTTGATACCAACTATAGCATCCCGCCTCTTTATCACATAAACTTTCATTACATTTTACAAAACCGAGGATCTTTAAGGTTTAGTGTCTTGGAAACCAAGAACTTTAAACATGAAAACATAAAACATTCTTCTAAAACACTTGAAAGGCTTCTCCTCATGTTCATCCTAGGTTAATTACTGCATCACATAACTTGGGAGCATACATCAAAAGAAAGGGTGAGCAAAAATCCCAGTAAGGAAAACAAGAGAAACATTTTACATGTGAACTTGAGATACTTCAATAAGGTCATGAAAAAGAACTTTAAGGCATGAGAAAGAAATAAGGAGGCATATCATAATAAAAATAACATTTTTCATAACTTGAAGATGTGGCTACATCATTTAACATAGACAATCATGAATATATCACCAAGGTCCATCCCCAAGGTGTCATTTGAAAATTACCAAGGTTATTCACCAAGGTATCGTGAAAATTGTAATCTCTAGTGGTTACATCATTACCCAATGCATTGGAGCGCTATCAGGGAGCACCCTTAAATTTGACTTTATTATCATGTGAGCCACATATATCATCATCAAACATTTCATAAAGAACCCATATAACACAAAATAAATGGGTTTCATTTTGTAATCATAACGTTTTAAAAACTGCTTTAAAGACATGATATTTACGTCACTTTAAAACCCACAGAAAAGGAAGGTGGGTCTCATTTATGTAAATCCCATAATTTAAAATAGAAAATTTTGGTATATATGTGAATACCCATTTATAAGAAAGAGCTTTGAGTATTCACTTAATAATATAAAAGAACTTTAGAAAAAGAGAGAGACATTTTGAGACGGAAATTCTGCAGCATAACGGCTATGTTACGAGGTTTTAGAAGACATTAAAAAGAGAAGGAAAATGGGTCAAACATTCATAAATGACCCATAAAACAGTAGATGTACAGAATAAGAAGGATAAATGATCATGGTAATGAAATTTCAAGGACATACCATTTGAAATGAAAAACATGGAAGGAAGACAAAAATTAGATTTCTCTTATGAAAGTTCGGCAGCCTAATGGCGTTACTTAAACTTCAAACAAAATGATTTGAAAAGATCAAATAGGGTCTCTAATCATGTGAACATAAGAGTTCAGTATGATAGATATAGAGATAATGAACCAAAATAATTAAAAAGGAACTTGAAAGACTTGACATGAAAGTAGAACTTTGAAAAGATTGAGAAGGGTGAAAGAATCCCCTAAAAAAATTCGGTAGCCTAACGGCGCCACTTAAAACTTCAAAATACTGAATTGAAGAGATAAAATGGGGTCTCTCATAATATGAACATAAGAGTCCAGTATGATAGATATAGAGATCATACCCCAACATTACAAAAAGGAACTTGAAATAATTGACATGAAAGTAGAACTTCAAAACGAGAAGGGTGAAGAACCACTTAAAAATTCGGCAGCCTAACTACGCCACTTAAAACTTCAAAATACTGAATTGAAGAGATAAAATGGGGTATCTCATCATATGAACATAAGAGTCCAGTATGATAGATATAGAGATCATACCCCAACATAACAAAAAGGAACTTGAAATACTTTACATGAAAATAGATCTTGAAAAATGAGAAGGGAAAAAGAATCCGTTAAAAAAATTTCGGCAGCCTAACGACGCCACTTAAAACTTCATAAAACGAAATAATGAGAGTAAGAGGGTATCTCTCATTATATGAACATAAAAAGGGCAGTAAGAGGAGTATAAAAGAACATCCTCCAACATAAGAGCATGGAGAATAAAAGGAATGACATAAAAGAGATTACTTGAAATTAAAGAGAGAGGTCGGATCCCTTACCTTAAAACGTAACTCTTAAAACTCAAAGGTTGGGACCTTGAGGGCTTGGGGGAACCTTGGGAGGACTCCTTGGGAGGTAATGAGACCAGAACTTAGTTGGGGGAGAGTGGGGAGTCTAATGGATGAGAGGATGGCTTGGTATTTATAGGGAAAGTGAGGGGACAAGACATTAATGTCCAAGGGACACCTCATTAGTGGTTTTGGCAAAACCATGGGCTTTCCCGTGGTATTTGCCCATGGTATTGGCCACTTGGGACACCTCATACCTTATCTTACTATTCATAAGTCGAACATATTGATTACAAACTTAATACATCATTTAATGATGTCATTAAACACCCGTAACTTAAAAACTGTATTTTCACTATTCATCGAAAATTCAACTTTCTCAGAATAATCCCAAAATTTCACCTTAACCAAATATAAATGCTCTGATTTCAAAAATGAACTCCATTTTATAAAAATAATTTTCTAAATAATTTTAATTTATTTTTTTAAATAAATACACTATTCACTGAAAATTCATTTTTTCAGAAAAAACCCCAAAAATTACCATAACATAATATCGGTGCTCTGAGTTCAAAAATGAAATCCATTTTATAAAAATAATTTTTTAAATATTTTTAATTTAATTTTTCATTAAAAAACACTATTCACTTGAAAATACTAATACTTGAATAATAATTTATGAAACCGTTATTTAACCATTTTATTGAATCACATTACTTAATCAAGGTGCCTAGATTATATTAATAATTTCTTTGAGTGAGATTACTAATCCATTTGGACACATTACTAATCCTAATCATAAAATCACTATTCATAATTTACTATTCATCAAAAATCAAGTTGATCTTATTAGACTCTAAATTTCGTACTGAACATAATTGTAGAAGACCATTTTTTGAAAATCATTACACATTTTTAATTATTTAAGGTTTACATAAACATTTTTAAAATATCCTTTTTCTAAAATTCATCAAAAATATGCATACTATATTTATCCGGTCATTTAAAAATTCATAAACTTCATCATAAGAAGAAATCCCAATTTTTATTTAAAACAAAGGATTACACAAGGCAGTTACGGTCTCCTTACATAGCCCCTTATCACACCAGCATAGGACCTAAGTGTAAGGTGTGCTAAGGTGAGAGAATCTGAGGGAGGCCCGACCAACATCGCACGAGTAGTAATTTCTATCAGTTTGAACTTCTCGCGAAGGCGATCCTGTTCTAGCTTTATACGATGAAGTTCGGCTTGGGTTTGGTCTATAGCAAAGCCCAGTGGTGCTACCTCCTTCCCAAGTTCTGTTAGATGGGCTTCGATCGGTCCAAGACTACTGGGTGAGGCCATCGAATCTTCTTTCTATAATAATTAACCAAGATTACTTGTATTTAGAGACAATAATCAAAACGTTTAGTTTCTAGCGGTCATATTGACCAATGGTCATATAACCGTCTAAACCCAACGGTCTCATTTAAATTATAATCATGTTATCAAATGAAATTTTTTTTTGAGTATAAAAATAAAATAAAATAACACATAAAATTAGGAAACAAGATTTATTCAAAATTTCGGGTCGTTACATTGTCATAGATGGAGTATTAAGAAGTGGTAGAGATAGTGAGATATGGATGTACTTGGGATAGGTAGTAGTGATGGAATGGGTGTATAATGACATCATCATAGATGGCGTATGGTATGCATGGTAGGAAGCGGTAGTGGGAGAAGGAAGTGACAGACGATGGTCTGATTGAGGTCTCGATAAGGTAGTGTGCACAACACCATGAGAGCCTGAGAGAGGGAGGATGTCACAAACCAGCCTAGGTACCCTGGTAACCCAATAACCGAGCTGACCCTGACATAGCCTGAAGGGCGTTCCTGATCCCCACGGGTCGGTGAATAGCACCTGGCATCGTATAACATACAAGTGGGAATGATTTTTCCATAAGAATGCAGAAGGAAAAGAAAAAAAAGCAGTATAAATAACAAAAGAAACTCCACTCAGAGTGATGTACCATAATACAACATGGCATAAAAATCCGAAAGTACTACAACCCAAGTACTTAAAAGGGGAAAACAACTCCAAGGACCCTAAGGACACAACTCACCAAGACCAAAGCTCAACAGCTGGATCCACATCCAAGAGATCCCTTCCCTTTTCTCGAACCTGGAAGAAGAAAGACTACAAACACCCAAAGGAAAAAGTTGGGTGTAATCCTAATCCTAGTAGGATACCACCAAAGATTCCATAATAGATTCCAAATATAGATTATCCAAAGAAAAACTTTCAATTTTCAAATAAACAGGTTTGGCAATTCAAAAGCATATTTAAACAAAACATGCTATACATTTTCAAAATGATGGAAAAAATACTTTAAGAAAAGGCTTTACAAATGATGGAATATTTCTAAAACAATGGATTAAATAAAACATTTACACAAAATAGTTTAAGTAAAATGAGAAGGAATGTAAGAAGTTCAAACATTGGCATACATTTATATCTCAAATATAAATAAACAAGCGAGTAATATGGTCATATTCCAAAAGGTACGATAATATTAACTAGCTATAGGATTCCACACTCTCTATGTGAACTTAGTAAAATGTGTATACACACATCCCAATGACACTGGCCAAAGGAGACTCATCACCAACCCGTCGGGGATGTGACCCGCCGCAAGTATGTTTCAGAACGTTGTCATAGCGTAGAGTGTATCCAAATAACTTACTAACTACCTAAGTCTTGCATGTGCTCTTACATGATGGGTGAACTATTTTAATACTGCTTAAAAATACGGTCAATCCCATTCTTCCATTTCATAGAGCCAATTTCATTCTATTTAAAACCAAAATAGGTTTTATTAAAAAACATGCTTTTTTACAAGATAAAACCAATAGGTTTCTATCAAATCATTTTAAGCCATTTTCAAAAGTTTGAAACCCATTCAAAACCAATTCTATCATCACACAATTTATTTACACAATTAAATTCAACAATTAAATTGAAATCATTTCCATCAAATCCACAATTTAAATTAAACAATTTAAATCAGCAAATTTTCATAAACACACCCAATTCAATGGAATTTGGGGTTTTCCAAATTTTCATTCCAAAACCATTTCAAATATCTTGATTCACTAGAATCGAGTTTTTATAAATTTAATTGAAAGCATATTTGAGCAATTTAATTTAAATAAAAAATTGAAATAAATCAAGAAATACAAGGATAATCAATTTGGATGATCAGAATAGAACCACCTACCACAATGTCGTTGATGTCAGCGATAATGATACCACCATGAATGGTTCAATACCCCTCTTCGTGACCATATTATTGTAAGCGTCGACACACCAAAGTTCGACGTTCGTCAAGGGTTCCTAGAACCAATACCAGTTATTTTATCTCGAAAGAAAATAAAATATCATATGTGAGGATAGTTTCTCTCTCCTGAATAATTTTCCAATTATGGAAAAACATTACATGTGATAATATTATTTTATCCCTCAAGGATAATCTCAAATTATCGATTAAAATATTACATGCGATGATAGATTCTCTCTCATCAGGAATTCTTAAATTATCATTTTGATTATCACATGCGATGATAGTTCCAATCTCCTTGATAAAATTCCAAATTATCATTGCATGTCAATGAATATGTTCACAATATTTTTCTCATAATAATTATAAACCACATTCAATATTATAATATCTTTTAAATAAAACAATAACACATGTGGTAGTCCTTTATAAATATTCATTGATAATTTAAATAATTATTTTTCAATAAATTCTTTTAATAATTATCATACGAAAAACTAATGATTATATCATGATTATTCATTGTAATTGATAATTATTTATAATTATCATTTCAAAAAAAAGTGGGAATTATCATTCGATGATTCTTGATAATTATTATTCGATAAAACATAATTAATCTTTGATAAAATCATTAAAATTATTATTTGATAAGTTGTTTCAATTATCATTTGAAAATTCTTAATAATTATCTTTTGATAAATTTATTTAAAAAGAACCATTTAAAAAGTGGAAAAGCAGATTGAATAATACACTGCTGAATTTAAATAAAAAATATGATTTAGTTTCTTCTCGTCAAGACGAGTCCAATGACACCGATAGTGCGTAATTCCGACCAATAACATAGAAGTTATTGAATATAGAAGAATATAAGAAATAATTGAAAAAAATAAATAATAAAAGGTAAATAAACAAATAAATAAAACTTACCATCTTCAACCCTACTCAACTCGTCACCACTTCATCCGCTTGATTAGATCTATCGTGCAACGCTCGGGAAAGGAGAGCAACAACCACGTTAGTGTAATGAATCTGATCGAACTGACCTACACCCATGATGAAATAGGTTTGGCTATTTCAATGAAACCCAAAATGTGTTGGAAATCATAAATTCCGAAACCCCCTATTTAAGCTAGGTTTCCACCAAAGATTGATGGCAGAGTTGTTAATTTTACTCATTTAATGTGTTCATGATTCTTTTTTGGGTTGAAATGGGTTAAAATGGTGTTTTTTTGGAATTCAACCTGCGTATCAATGGTGGAGTTCCGTTGAGGAAGATGAGTGAACAATGCAAACATTTTTTTAATTCTTTTAATGTATTTAATTATTTAACAAAAATTAAATGATACCAAAAGCCCGTTGATAATAAAAGTCATACTTTGTCTAGGGTAAACACCTCGTTCCGGACCCAACGATGGTCTCAGATTTCTGAAATAATGAGCAGTTTGAGAGATATTAATTATTGTTTAATGAAAACTCAGAATAATTAATTAATTAATATAAAAAGTGTTATTTTTTGTGAGCGAGGGATCCAAACACCTGATGCGAACAAATATTATACCTTGTCTATGATAAACACCACGTTCCGGACCCAACGTTGGTCTCAGATTTCTCAAATGATGAGAGGTTTGAGAGATATTAA
This sequence comes from Viscum album, assembly GCA_963277665.1. Taxonomy (NCBI): domain Eukaryota; kingdom Viridiplantae; phylum Streptophyta; class Magnoliopsida; order Santalales; family Viscaceae; genus Viscum; species Viscum album. The sequence goes on along the minus strand of OY728128.1, from coordinate 1,946,686,678 downwards.
TGATTTTTAATGAAAACTCGGAGTAATTAATTAATTAGTATAAAAAGTGGTATTCTTGTGAGCGAGACATCCAAACATCTGATGCGAACAAATGTTATACCTTATCTCGGGTAAACCCCTCACTTCGGAACCATCGGTGGTCTCAGATTTCCTATATGATGCACTGTTTGGGAGATATTTAATTTTTAATAGATAATATATTAAATATTATTTAAAAACTTTATCTGACGAGCGAGACATCCAAATGTCTGACGCCTTCGAATGTTATACCCCTTCTAGGGTAAACACCATATTTCAGACACAATAGTGGTCTTATATTTCTCAAATGATGCACCATTTTGGAGTTATTTAAATATTTTGAATAAAAAGTGCGTGCTTAAAATATTCTATTTAATTATTTTATTCCGTCTTCAATGAGTCTTTTCGAATCTCAGAAACTCATACGTACTCAGTGTTTAACTCATAAAATATTTAATTGAATATTCTAGAGTATTAATTGGGCGTTTTACTATTCTGCGACGTGTTTAACAAAAACACCACTTTTCATTGATAAACCATTTTCCCACTTATGACATTAATAATTTAACACAAGGGAATTTAGGAATATATGAACAATAACAGGATGTTACAATAATGTGACAACTGGGTCCTAGTGACAACACATATACCCCACCTTAACATGGTCATCGAGTCCTGGCTGGCCAGGTACCACCAGTTGCCCCGTAGATACGTGGTCCCCACCCTGGGGTCCACCTATGTGCCCGAACGGGTCATCTGACTTATGATAGTTCCCACAGGCCACCACTTTTCACTGATAAACCATTTTCCCCACTTATTACATTAATAATTTAACACAAGGGAATATAGGAATATCTTAAAAGTAACAGGATGTTACAATAATGTGACAACTGGGTCCTGGTGACAGTACATACACCCCGCCTTAACATGGTCATAGGGTCCTGGCCTGCCAGGTACCACCAGTTTCCCCACAGATATGTGGTCTCATATTTCTCAAACGATGCACTGTTTTGGAGTTATTTAAATATTTTGAATAAAAAATGTGTTCTTAAAATATTCTATTTAATTATTTTATTCCGTCTTCACGGAGTCTTTCGAATCTCAGAAACTCATACGTACTCAGTGTTTAACTCATAAAATATTTAATTGAATATTCTAGAGTATTAATTGGGCGTTTTACCATTCCGCGACGTGTTTAACAAAAACACCACTTTTCACTGATAAACCATTTTCCCACTTATTACATTAATAATTTAACACAGGGGAATTTAGGAATATATGAAAAGTAACAAGATGTTACAATAATGTGACTACTGGGTCCTAGTGACAACACATATACCTTGCCTTAACATGGTCATCAAGTCCTGGCCTGCCAGGTACCACCAGTTGCCCCGCAGATACGTGGTCCCCACCCTGGGGTCCACCCATGTGCCTGAACGGGTCATCTGACTAATGATAGTCCCCACAGGAAACCGCTTTTCACTGATAAACCATTTTCCCCACTTATTACATTAATAATTTAACAAAAGGGAATTTAGGAATATCTAAACAGTAACAAGATGTTACAATAATGTGACAACTGGGTCCTGGTGACAGCACATACACCCCGCCTTAACATGGTCGTCAGGTCCTGGCCTGCCAGGTACCACTAGTTGCCCCGCAGATATGTGGTCCCCACCCTGGGGTCCACCCATGTGCCCGAACGGGTCATCTGACTAATGATAGTCCCCACAGGCCACCACTTTTCACTGTTAAACCATTTTCCCCACTTATTACATTACTAATTTAACCCAAGGGAATTTAGGAATATCTAAACAGTAATAGGATGTTACAATAATGTGACAACTGAGTCCTGGTGATAACACATACACCCCGCCTTAACATGGTTGTCGGGTCCTTGCCTGCCAGGTACCACCAGTTGCCCCGCAGACACGTGGTCCCCACCCTGGGGTCCACCCACATGCCCGAACGGGTCATCTGACCAATGATAGTCCCCACAGGCTAACACATGTACTTTCTGGTATGCTTTGTCCTCACTAACACACAACCTAGGAAACTTCCCAGAAGGTCACCTATCCTAATCACTACTCTAGGCCAAGTACGCTTAACTATGAAGTTCTAATCAGGATGGCTCCTGAAAAGGAAGGTACACCTTGTTGACATGAGTCATATCATTTAGTCATTTAACCCTCTATCATTCGGGGGTGTTATAATCACCCCCCCTTTAGAGCACAACGTCCTCATTGTGGGCCCTACAACTCAACCCAGGCAGTGCACCACACTTAAGGCTGGGTTCCTCCTCTGATACCAAATGTGACAACTAGGTCCCGGTGACATCACAACTACCCCGCCCATACCCTAGGAAGCTTCCCAAAAGGTCACCCATCATAATCACTACTCCCGACGAAGCACGATTAACTATGGAGTTCTAATCAGGCTGGCTCCCGAAAAGGAAGGTGCACCTTGTTGACACGAGTCATATCATTTAGTCATTTAACCCTTTATCATTCGAGGGTGTTATAATCACCCCCTTTAGAGCACAACATCCTCGTTGTGGGCCCTACAACTCAACCCAAGCATTGCACCACACTTAAGGCTGGGTTCCTCCTCTGATACCAAATGTGACAACTGGGTCCCGGTGACATCACAACCACCCCACCTTAACATGACCATCGGGTCCTAACCCACAGGTACCACCAGCTGCCCCGCAGACACGTGGTCCCCACCCTGGGGCCCACCCACGTGCCCGAACGGGTCATCTGACTAATGATATTCCCCACAGGACAACACATGTCTTTTCCAGTGTGCTTTTGTCCTCATTTACACACACCCTAGGAAACTTTCCAAAAGGTCACCCATCCTGATCATTACTCCAGGACAAGCACGCTTAACTGTGGAGTTTAGGTAGGCTTCCGAAAAGTAAGGTGCACCTTGTTTACATGATCCATATTATTTAGTCATTTAACCCTTTATCATTTGGGTGTGTTACAATCATCCCCCCTTTAAAGCACAATGTCCTCATTGTGGGCCCTACATCTCAACCCAGGCAGTGCACCACACTTAAGGCTGGGTATCACCTCTGATACCAAATGTGACAATCGGGTCCTGGTGACAACACATACACCCCGCCTTAACATGGTATTCGGGTCCTGGCCTGCCAGGTAGCACCAGTTGCCCTGCAGACACGTGGTCCCCACCCTGGGGCCCACATGTCTGCGGAGCAACTGGTCATTACTCCAGGCCAAGCACGCTTAACCGTGGAGTTCTAATCAGGTAGGCTCCCAAAAATTAAGGTGCACCTTGTTTACATGAGTCATATAATTTAGTCATTTAACCCTTTATCATTTGGGTGTGTTACAATCACCCCCCTTTAGAGCACAACGCCTTCGTTGTGGGCCCTACATCTCAACCCAGGCAGTGCACCACACTTAAGGTTAGGTACCACCTCTGATACCAAATGTGACAATCGGGTCCTGGTGACAGCATATACACCCTACCTTAACACGGTCGTCGGGTTCTGGCCTGCCAGGAACCACCAGTTGCCCCACAGACACGTGGTCCCCACCCTGAGGCCCACCCACATGCCTGAACGGGTCATCTGACTAATGAAAGTCCCCACAGGCTAACACATGTCTTTTCTAGTGTGCTTTTGTCCTCATTTACACACACCCTAGGAAACTTTCCAGAAGGTCACCCATCCTGATCATTACTCCAGATCAAGCACACTTAACTGTGGAGTTCTAATCAGGTAGGCTCCTAAAAAGTAAGGTGCAACTTGTTTACATGAGTCATATCATTTAGTCATTTAACCCTTTATCATTTGAGTGTGTTACAATCACCCCCCCTTTAGAGCACAATGTCCTCATTGTGGGCCCTACATCTCAACCCAGGCAGTGCACCACACTTAAGGCTAGGTAGCACCTATGATACCAAATGTGACAATTGGGTCCTGGTGACAGCACATACACCCCGCCTTAACATGGTCGTTGGGTCCTGGTCTGCCAGGTACCACCAGTTGTCCCGCAGACACGTGGTCCCCACCCTAGGGCCCACCCAAGTGCCCGAACTAGTCATCTGACTAATGATAGTCCCCACAGGCCAACACATGTCCTTTCTAGTGTGCTTTGTCTCCCCACAGGCCAACACATGTCCTTTCTAGCGTGCTTTGTCCTCATTTACACACACCCTAGGAAGCTTCCCAGAAGTTCACCCATCCTGATCACTACTCCAGGCCAAGCACGCTTAACTATGAAGTTCTAATCAGGCTGACTCCTTAAAAGGAAGGTGCACCTTGTTGACATGAGTCATATCATTTAGTTATTTAACCCTTTATCATTCGGCGGTGTTATAGAGAAGGTTTGGGGGAGTGAATGGAAAGTGAGGATTAGTATTAGGATTGTCATGGGTGGATGGATGGATGGGAGGTGAGGGAGTGATGGGTGTACAAGTCTCTTGGGTCAGGTCGGGTCATAAACCTACCAACCTGAGACCTAACCCAACCCGTGCATGGGTCAACCCAAACTGACCTAAACCATCCATATTATTCATGTAACCCAAACCAAATCAACCTAGACTACTCAGTTTGGGTCAGGTCCATAATTTTGGGTTGGGTTTGGACACCCCTACTACCTATCAGCCACACGGCGGGTCATATAATATCATGCAAGATATCCCCTACCGTCACATAAGTAGCGCTGCCTCTATCTAGGCTGATTGGACCCATTCTGTGAGCTTTGAACTATAGATCCTCCATCCTGGTACCTCATCTTGAAACATATCACACAACCAGGTCCCTGAGATATATGTTGACTCCCTACTGCTGAGGTTTCTGATCCTGCTTTCCCACTACTAGTTGTATCTATTAAACTAAGAAAATATCAACCACCAAAGCTCACTCTAGATCCATAGAATAGATATGAATGCATAGAGGGAAGATAACGGATAAAATGTCTCTATTCAATCCTCACTCGGAGGTCTGATCCCTAAATAACCAATCATAAACTATATCCATTGATTACCTAAAGAGTTTGGTAAACCTCGATGTATACCTAGCTATTGTCGTGCTGCCCTACTGGAGCTGCAAAAACTTCTGGATACATACAACCCTCAACATAGTTGGAGAGAATTCCTCTTTGAAGAGATGATCAAACTCTAACCATGGTAGAGTCATCTCATTATTATACTGGTTCACTAACCCCCACCATTATCTTGATGATCTATAGAGAAGGATCACTATTAGGACCACCATTTGATTTTCTAGTTTCTTAACCAAATGGAAAACTTGGGTCACTGCTTCATGACAGTCCTCAACTACTTGTGGGTCAGGCTTGCCTCAGAACCTGAGGGGTATCTATTGCTGAAACTCATGAAGTGTGCTCAGCTTACACACCTCATCTACTGGTACTGTGGGTACCCTACACTTCTCTAAAGGTGGTGGTATATTCAGTTCATCACTTGGAGGTAGCATTTTTGGAACTGGTCCCTGTATCGATGCCTCATCACAGAGGGGATCATCCACAAGATCTTGATGCTAAATCCTAGTTGGCATACATTGTGGAGGTATCCTAAAAGTAAACAAGATCTACCACAGTTGATGAGTATATCTAGAGATTTGAATCAATAAGGACATGGAAACCACAACCTATTCCTATATGATGCATTTACCATTGTTTTCCTTACAACCATTTTTCTCATGTAACGAGTCGAAAAGCAGGTGATCAGAGTCCTAGTATATAGATACATTGGTTTCCGCACCAACACTGGAGTCCCTGACCTGAAATCTGAACTCGAAACACTTAACACTTTTTCACCAAACTAATCTCATAGACTCCAGTCTTAAGGTAGAATTGACCCCTCTAATACTAACCTATCACGAACTGTAAAAATGGGGCCCATTCCATGACTCCCCAAGCCCACCGCCAATAGGCCAGGGGCTAGAAACTAGCACTGAGAAGGCATATAACTAACACGGGAGACCTTGGCCTAAGTTCCTATAAACTTTCACACATATCCCAGCCCATAAAATGCTGAAATATAAAATCAAATGAAAAACCATGCATGCATACACCTAAATCCCACAACTAGAGTATGATAGGAAATAAAGGAAAGTAAACAGGGCCAAATACAGGACCGCCACAAAGAGTCTGAAAACAAGTCCAACCTAAAAGTAATACTAGGGACTTCTATCATGATACTACAGGAACACAACTTGGTCTGTTCGATCTCACTAAGCACCGTCTAGTCCTGGTCCATCTAGGACTCTATCAAAAGGTCAATTATCTGCACAAGATATGACACAAGTGGGAAAATCCTGTGCAGAGGTGAGTATAACAATACTCAATATGACGCCCCAAAACCACAAAGCATAAAACAAAAGAAGCACAATCAGCTCTACATAGTTATATGTCTACAACACATATAACAAAAATATCTAGATATAATCAACAAAGACATACACTCTAAAGGTAAGTCACAATCATAATTCCATCATAGGATTCAAGCTCAAAGGTTCCACGTAGCACTCATCTGGGAGAACATACTCCTAAGTCTGATAACACTGATGATGTCCATCCAATAGGTAGTGCTCATTGGGTCTCACCATTATAATTACACATTGAAAGTATGAATAGATACGATACACAGATGATGATTACACCCAAGTCCATGGGGTATACCAACAACTCAATCGGGATTAACCTTCTAAGTAGAGGATCAACGACCACATAGTGTTGGTTATAAAGATACCAAGAACAACACCTAGGGCATGAAGATGAAAAAAATATCTCACTCCAGGATTCATATGTAGTGACCCTGGCCTTTTACATATAAAATTACATGATTTTAAGCATAATTATACATCAAATTACAAGCTAAGGATCGTTAAGTCTAGTTTCTTGGAAAACTAGGTACATAAAACATAAAACATGGGGATAAAAAAACTTTTCTTTATTTAATCTCTATAAGGAGATCCTAACTTCATTTGAGCCCTTACATATGCATAGGGTACCCTGGGGAAAACATGAACAAAGAGATGATCTAAAAATCCCAGTAAGGGAATGAACATAAGGATACATCTTAAGAACATGAGTTAGGAGGCAAGACATAATGATATCCAAAGCATGGAACATATGAAATCATATCATATAATCATGGGATAATATAAACATAGAATCATATAAATGTGGCATAATCATAAAACATATATTTAGTACGGGTCAAGGATAACTTCCAATACTGTTTCCCATTTTAGTACGGGTCAAGGATAACTGCCAATCTCGTTTCCCATATTAGTATGGGTCAAGACTAACCGCCAATCCCATTTCACATCGCATCTCATGAGACTTAACTTTACCCAATGCACTGAAGCGCTATCTGGGTGCACCCATATCAACATTTTCATGAATATTCTTGCCACATAAATAATCATACATAATCAACCATACATAAACATAAGGGTACCCATGGAAAGAATTGGGTACCACAATCATTACATAAAGCATAACCAATGGGCATATCATGAAAGTGTCAATGAAAGAAAGGGATTAAAAAATACTTGGAATTTAATAAGGTAAAATAGTCATATAACATGGTAAGTGGTGTCAAACATAAGTGACAACATATAATAAATGTATTTGAGAAATATTATCATTAAAATATTTTTGTGCGGTTTTAAGGAAAATACTATAGAAATTTTAAAAAAGAAAAAAAGAAAATCTTTTATATAAAATAAGAATTGAACCAATATGGTTTTCATAATAAAAAGGATTATTTTATAAAGACAATGGTGGCTTAAAACAGAGGATAGATTTCACTTTAAATTGGGTAAAAATTTAGAAAGTTCCCTTCAAATAGGTTTGCTTATCAGAAAGTTCTAAGGAGAGATTATTTTAAAAACATGTATATACCCAAAAGAGAGTGATGAAAGGGTATTCATAAATGATTTTTTTAAACTAAACATAATTTAGAATATATACATAAATTGATAAGATAAATCCATTTTTATATAAAGAAAGATAAGACAACTCGAAAGAACAAAAAAGGTTCGGGTAGAATTCTAACGATTTATTGGCACCGTGTCGGGAGTACCTAAGAGGGATTGATGAGAGAGAAAATTGGTTTATCATCTCTTATAAATAATTAGGTTAGTATGGTGGAGGTGAAAAAACATACTCCATAATTTATGATTACACATAAAAAGGCATAGCATAGAGGACAATCTTGATTAAGAGTGAAATGGAGAGGATCCCTTACCTTAAAACTGGTGGTGTTCTCCACATGTTATTAATGACCTGAATAAAAAAATTAGGTTTATTAATTAATAATAAAATAAACTCATATATATGTAAAATATTTATTATACCCTTTTTAATTTCATTCAAGACCTTTTTGATTGGTTATAAGGTTCAATTTCATTGTTCGGGCTCATTTGATTACTTGGTTTTAATGACCGGTTCACTTATATTCATGTTTGGATAAACATGTAAGATGAAAGTGGTTGTACAAAATTTAAGTTATATTCTATTAGTGAAAATAAAGGATATTAAATGGTTTCAAATTTAATTTGGTTACTTAGAGTGAAGTCAAATTATTATATAAAACCTTAGTGACAACCATTTTTGTTAAACGGTGGGTTTCATTACAATGAGCATGTTTTTCTTTATAACCTAATACCATTAGTACAAAAGGATTATAGAAAAATAAAAAGGATATATTACGTATCTAATAATCTGGTTAAACCATAACATAAATGGTTTAATGACCCTAGTTAAATATGATAATAGAAATTGATAAACCGCTATCCTTGAATGTGCTAAATTAGCACATCTCAAACGGTGCTTTCATTTCTTTAAAATAAAATATGGGGAAAGGAGAGAAGATAATGAAGTATCCCATTAGCATAATATAATTCAAGTACATGTATGTTACTAGAGTTATCATACCATTTGGGTGAAGTTAGGTGAGGAAAGAAACAAAAAGAAAAGTACTTAAAAGAAATGAAACAATTGGAAAGACGAATTTACCTCGTGAGTCTACCTCCTTTCAGAACCTATTAAGGGGAGAGGTTTTGGTATTTTGAATAGACTAGGGGACTTTAGAGATGGGTTAGGATATTGGGGAGATATTTGGGCAGAATATTGACAAGGCACATGGCTTTAGAGTAGTGAAGAGAAGAGGGAGTGGGGGGGGGGGGGTTATAGTGGAGGAGAGGAGGGTTTTCATAATTTTATGATCATTAGTTTATTAATTTCTAACAAGACCAGAAATACTGATGATTACATTACCAAAAACAGTAATAGATGCATGTGAGTTCTATATTTGGGTGCTTACATCACTTGTGATGTCAGGAATAGCAGATTTGAATTATAATGTATTTATACGGTAAATTAATGTATTTTACTATTCACTAAAAATTCAAGTATTTCAAAAAAATCCCAAAAATTTACCACAACCATTTTTTGATGTGTAGAATAGAAAAATGAAATCCATTTTTCAAAAAAAAAATTAAATATAATTAATTTAACATTTAATTAAAATCATAATTTATTATTAAAAATCAGTTTTAAAACATTCGTTTACTTAGTCTAAAATATAGGTATATCATACTTTCACTTGAATATTTTTTTTATACCATCATAGGTAAGGTTACTATTCATTAGGGTATATCACTAATCATAAGGGTATGTTACTATTCATAAGGGTAGGTTACTATTCACCAAAAATTAAGTTTTTCTTATCGGACTCTAAATAACTTACTGGTCGCAACTATGTATGTCATATTTTCAAAATTCAAATCACAGAAGTAACAAACTTATGTTTAGAGGTCTCATAGAACTTAATAGTTCATTATGTTTGGATTTTATCTAATTATATGACATAATTATAAGAAAGGAATTTCCATTAAATACTTTGGGTCGTTACATTCTTCCCCCCTTATGAAATTTTGCCCTCAAAATCTCATTTTACATTCTAATCCATAAACAGGTGTGGGTACTTTTACTTCATTTATTCCTCTAGTTCCCATGTTGCCTCTTCGTACTTATGGTTTCACCATAGTAACTTGACCAGATGAGTTGTCTTATTGAGTAGAAATTTGTCTCTACGGTCCAAGATCTTCACTGGCTACTCCACATAGGAAATATCATCCTCCAATTGTACCACCTATGAAGAGAGTACATGTGAAGGGTCTGGTATGTACTTACTTAAGAGGGATACATGAAAGAAATCATGTAATTTCGACATGGTAGGTGAAAGTTCCAGTTGATAGGCCACAGCCCCGATATGATCAAGAATCTCGAAGGGGCCAATGTACTTGGGACTTAACTTCCCTTTATTTCCAAACCTCATGACCTTATTCCATGGGGATATACGTAGAAATACCATGTCTACAACTTTAAACTCAAGGTCTCATCGATGATTGTCTGTCTAACTTTTCTGTCGACTTTGGGATGCCTTGATATGATGCTGAATGGTTTTCACCTTCTCCACCATTTCTTATACCATTTTAGGTCCTAGCAGCTAACGTTCACTAACTTCATCCCAACATGCTGGTGTTCTGCACCTTTTCCCATAAAGGGATTCATATGGTTCCATTTAGAGGCTCGAGTGGAAACTGTTGTTGTAAGAGAATTCAACCAGTGGAAGATGTTGGTCCCATACTCCATTGAATTCCATATAACATGCTCTCAACATGTCTTTTAGTGTCTGAATAGTCTACCCAAATTGGCCATCAGTTTGAGGATGATAGGCCGTACTGAAGTTTAGTTCAGTGCTGAGATCATGTTGGATACTTTTTCAAAACTTCGAGGTGAATATAGGATCACAATCAAATACAATAGATAGTGGTAATCCATACAGCCTTACCATTTCTTTGATGTAAATCCATGCAAGTTGATCAAATGAGAAGTCCTCTCGAATCAAGATAAAGTGAGTTGTCTTTGTGAGACAATCCATAATAACCCATATAGCTTTTTTTTCCTCTGGATGTCCTTGGAAGTCTAGTGACAAAGTCCATAGTAATGTTCTCCCACTTCCATGATGGTATGGGTAGTGGTTGAATCACCCCCTTGGACTTTTTACTCTCAGACTTAACTTTCTAACATACCAAGAATTTTGATTTATATTCAACAATATCCCTTTTCATATTGTCCCACAAAAATTTTTCTCGGTGATCTCGATACATCTTTGTGCTCCTTGGGTGAATAGAGAAGGTCGAGCTATGTGCATCACTCAAAATATACTTCTTTGTCTCTGTATTGTATGGTACACATAATCGTGACCCAAATCTTACAACTCCTTCCTCACCAATCAAGAACTCATAGGATTTAACATTTTTAACAGCTTCCACCCTTTTCAGAATTTCCACATCCTTTCTTTGAGCATCCTTTATTTTCTCCAAGAGGGATGGTTGAACAATAATTTGAGAAAGGATTGATGATGTTTCTCCCTTAATGATTCCCATTTCCATCCTTTGAAAATATAATAAGACCAGATCCTTTTCAATTCTCATCATTGATAAAGATTCAGGATCCTTTTTACTTAGAGAATCCGCTACATTATTTGCCTTACCGGGATGGTAGTGTATTGAGCAGTCATAATACTTGATGAGATCTATCCATATTTGTTAGATCATATTAATATCTTTATGTATGAATATATATTTGAGACTCTTGTGGTTAGTATATATCTCACACTTCTCCCCATAGAGATAATTACTCTAGATTTTCAACGTAAAGATCACATCCTCCAAAACTCAATCATGTGTGGGATAGTTTTTCTCATGGATTTTCAGCTGCCTTGAGGCATAGGCTATCACTTTATCATTTTGCATCAGTAGAAAACCTAATCCCTTCTTTGAAGTATCACTGTATACCACAAAGAGTTCTCCACTCATTGAGAGTGTGAGTAATGCCGTAGTGATAAGCCTCTTTTTCAACTCCGTGAAAAAGTATTCACATTCCTGAGTCTAGAAAAAATTTACTCCCTTCTGTGTCAACTTAGTCATTGGGTTTGAAAATCGTGAAAAGTTCTTCATAAATCGTTGATAATACCCATATAGACCCAAAAAGTTGCGGATCTCCATTATAGAAATTGTCTTGGGGCATTCTTCAATTGACTTTGTCTTGTATGGGTCCATATATATCCCTTTGTTGGTGATAACATTCCCCAAGAATGATACTTCCTCCATCTAGAACACACATTTACTGTACTTTGCAGACAACTTCTCCCTTTGCAAAGTCTTTAACACAGTATTCAAATGCTCCTCATGTTCCTCTCTCTTGGAGTATATCATAATATCGTCAATAAAGACTACCACAATTTTTTTGAGTTAATCTCTAAAGACTTTATTCATTAAATCTAGTAAAATTGCTAGAGAATTAGTGAGTTCGAAGGGAATCACTATGAACTCATAGTTTCCATTTCTCGTTCGAAAGGCAGTCTTGGGAATATCTTCCTTCCAGACCTTTAATTGGTGATATCCTAACCGAAGACCCACCTTAGAGAAATAACTGGCCCCATGAAGCTGATCCACCTTAATTTTGGTATTCATGACAAAGCCAGAGGCGTCTCTTGCAAGCCTTGTGAAGTTTGCTTCATACGCCCAATGGACTCATCTTCCTTCTGCTTGAGTCCAAGTAACTCTCTTTCCATCTTGAGATGGAGGTTTCAAGGAAAATATTTATTAAAAAACATCCTCTCGAATTCCTCCCAATCCATGGAATCAATTTCCTCTTGGGACATTGTATTCTTGATCAGTTTCCACCATTGATCAACTTCCCCATCAAAATGATAGACTGCCAGTACAATTTTCTCTTCTTCTAAGCACTGGAGGATGGAGAATATATTTTCAATGGAGTTAATCCATTATTCTGTGAGGAGGGGATCATAATATCAGCTAAACATGGGAGGCCTTTTCCACATGAAGTATTCTACAACAACTTTATCTTTCCTTGGAGGAGGAGGGAGATCCGCATGATTCAAGTTATTATTCATAATTCGAACCAGTTGAGCAAGTACTTTCATGATGTTTTGAGCATCCGCTCCCATCATATTAGGCATATCATTAGGGATATCCTCACATTTTCTATCACAATGATTGTTGGAACATGTTCTTCTATTTCCCTCCACTAACTCTTGAAAAATAACTTATAATTAGAGGGATTGAATACTTAGCTCTTGAGCATAAAAATGAAACTTTGAACATAAAAGGATAAAATTGTAAAGGAGAAGTATATCCTAACTTGTGATTACTTAAGTTTAAATATAGGTTATCCTTGATCTATTTCTTAACTTATATTCTTATGGGTTTTTTGTCCCTTAATATTGGGTTGTACTAAGATCATGAATCTACCAAAGCATATCACATGAGAGTGTCATAACCAAGAGTGTAGAAAGGCCCGTTGTTGTGCATGAGTTCTCATTCAAGTCTAGCTCAAAGTAGTGTTTTTGGGTTTTACCCCTAGATACATATTTTCCAGAGCCGCCTCTACCTGCTCATATCCAGACAGGGATGTATTTACTTGATAAACCACTTACTCAATACTCACCAAAATTTAGGAATGTTTTCTTATAGTTAATCTCGTCCTTAATGTTCCCACTAAGGTGATTTATTCCTAATATCCAAAAATAACTAGACCATCCTATGATACCAACTGTAGTAACCCTAGCCTTTTACATATAACATTACATGATTTTAATGATAATTATACATCAGAGTACAATCTAAGGATCGTTAATTCTTGTGTATTGGAAGACTAGGTACATAAAACATAAAACACAAGGCTACAAAAAATTCTTTATTTAATCTCCATAAAGAGATCATAACTTTCTTTGAGCCCTTACATCTGTATAGGGTAACCTAGGGAACACATGAATAAAGGGATGAGCTGAAAATCCTAGTAAGGGAATGAACATAAGGATACATCTTAAGCACATGAGTTAGGAGACAAGACATAATGATATCCAAAGCATGGAACATATGAAATCATATCATATAAGAATGGGGTCATATAAAAATGGAATCACATAAATGTAGAATAATCATAAAACATGTCTTTAGCATAGGTCAAGTCTAACCACCAATCCCGTTTTCCATTTTAGTATGGGTTAAAGCTAACCGCCAATCCCATTTCCCATCTTAGTACGAGTCAAGGCTAATCGCCAATCCCATTTCACATCACATCTCATGAGACTTAACTCTACCCAATGCATTGGAGTGATATCTAGGCACACCCATCTAAAAATTTTCATGAATATTCTTTCCACATAAATAATTATACATAATGAACCATACATAAACATAAGGGTAACCATGGAAAGAATTGGGTACCACAATCATGACATAAAGCATAACCAATGGGCGTATCATGAAAGTGTCCATGAAAGAAAGGGATTAGAACATACATGGACGTTCATAAGGTAAAATAGGAATATAAAATGTTAATTGGTGTCAAACATAAGTGACAACATATAAGAAATGTATTTAAGAAACATTAGCATTAAAACATTTTTGTGTGGTTTTAAGGAAAATACTATAGAGCTTTTAAAATATAAAAGAGGAAAATATTTTATATAAAACCAGAATTGAACCAATAAGGTTTTCATAATAAAAATACTAATTTTATAAAGAAAATGGTGTATTAAAACAGAGGATATAGTTCACTTTAAATTGGGTAAAAATTTGGGAAGTTCCCTTAAAACAGGTTTGCTTATCAAAAAGTTTTAAGGAGGGAATCTTTTAAAAATATGTATATCCTCAAAAGAGAGTGATGAAAGGGCATTCATAAATAAATTTTATAAAACTAAACATAATTTAGAATATTTACATAAATAGATAAGATAACTCCATTTTGATATAAAGAAAGATAATGCAACCCGAAAGAACAAAAAAGGTTCGGGTAGAATTCATCACGGTTTATTGGCATGGTGTCGGGTGTACCTAAGAGGGATTGATGAGAGATAAAATGGGTTTATCATCACTTATAAATCATGAGAGAAGTATGGGGTAGGTGTGAAAACATACTACATCATTTGGTATTACACATAAAAAGTCATAGCATAGAAGACAATCTTGATTAAGAGTGAAATAGAGAGGATCCCTTACCTTAAAACTGGTGGTGTTCTCCACTTGTTATTAATTACCTGAATAAATAAATTGGTTTTATTATATAATAATTAAAAAATAATAATATATATTTAAAAGATTTATTATACCATTTTTAAGTTCATTCAAGACCTTTTTGATTGGTTATAAGGTTCAATTTCATTATTCATGCTCGTTTGCTTACTTGGTTTTAATGACCAGTTCGCTTATATTCATGTTTGGATAAACATGTAAGATGAAAGTAGTTGTAAATAATTGAAGTTATATGATATTAGTGAAAATCCAGGATATGAAATGGTTTCAAATTTAATTTGGTTACTTAGTGTGAAGTCTAATTATTATATAAAACCTTAGTGACAACCATTTTTGTTAAACGGTGGGTTTGATTACAATGAACACGTTTTACTTTATAACTTAATAAAATTAGTAAAAAAGGATTAAAAAACATAACAAGGATATATTACATATATAATAATCTGGTTCAACCATAACACAAATGTTTTCATGACCAGAATTAAATATGATAATAGAAATTGATTAACCGTTGTCCTTGAATGTGCGGAATTAGCACATCTCAAACAGTGCTTTCATTTCTTTCAAATAAAATATGGGGAAAGGAGAGAAGATAATGAAGTATCCCATTAGCATAATATAATTCCATTAAATTTATGTTACTGGAGTTATTATACCATTTTGGTGGCGGGAGTTGAGGAAAGAAATAAAAAGAAAAGAACTTAAAAGAAATGAAACAATTAGAAAGAGGAATTTACCTCTTGAGTCTACCTCCTTTGAGAACCTCTTAAGGGGAGAGATTTTGGTATTTTGAAGAGACTAGGGGACTTTGGACATAGGTTAGGGGATTGGGAGAGAGATTTTGGAATAATATTGGCAAGGAACATGGCTTGAGAGTAGTGAAGAGAAGAGGGAGTGAAGAGGGTTTTTTTATAGTAGAGGAGAGGAGGGTTTTCATAATTTTATAATCATTAGTTTATTAATTTAAATAAAGACCAGAAATAGTGATGATTATATGACCAAAAATAGTAATAATTGCATGTGATTTCTAGATTTGAGTTCTTACATCACTTATGATGTTAGGAATAGTGGATTTGAATTATAATGTATTTATACAACAAATTAATGTATTTTACTATTCACTAAAAATTCAAGTATTTCAGAAAAATCCCAAAAAATTCATCGTAACCATTTTTAGCCATGTAGAATATAAAAATGAAATCCATTTTTCAAAAATAAATTTCTAAATATGATTAATTTAATATTTAATTAAAATCATAATTTATTATTAAAAAATCATTTTTAAAACAATCATTTACTTATTCTAAAATAATGGTTCTTCATACTTTCACTTGAATATTATTTTTATACTATCGTAGGTAAGGTTACTATTCATTAGGGTATATCACTATTCATAAGGGTATGTTACTATTCATAAGGGTAGGTTACTATTCACCAAAAAAATGAGTTTTTCTTATCGGACTCCAAATATTTTACTGATCACAACCGTGTATGTCATATTTTTGAAATTAAAATCACAGAAGTGACATAATTATGTTTAGCGGTCTCATAGAACTTAGTAGTTCATTATGTTGTGATTTCATGTGATTATATGAAAAAATTATAAGAAAGGAATTTCTGTTAAAAACTTTGAGTCGTTACATTCTTCCCCCCTTATGAAATTTCGCCCTCGAAATTTCGTTTTACATTCTAAGACATAAATGGGTGCGGGTAATTTTCATTCATTGTTTCCTCCAGTTCCCATGTTGCCTCTTTGTACTTATGGTTTTTCCATAGTACCTTGACCAGATGAGTAGTATTTTTGCATAGAACTTTGTCTCTACGATCCAAGAACTTTACTGGCTGCTCCTCATAGGAAAGATCATCCTCCAACTGTACCACCTCTGAAGAGAGTAGATGTGAAGGGTCTGGTATGTACTTCCTTAAGAGGGATACATGAAGGACATCATGTACTTTCAACATGGTAGGTGGAATTGCCAGTCTATAGGCCACAACCCCAACACGATCAAGAATCTCAAAGGGTATGATGTACCTGGGACTTAACTTTCCTTTCTTTCCAAACCTCATGAACTTATTCTATGTAGATATGTGTAGAAATACAATGTCTCCAACTTTAAACTCAGGGTCTCATCGATGATTGTCTGCATAACTTTTCTGTCGACTTTGGGATACCTTGATATGCTGTTGAATGGTTTTCACCTTATCCACCATTTCTTCGACCATTTCAGGTCCTAGAAGCTTACACTCATCGACTTCATTCCAACACGCCGGTGTTCTGCACCTTTTCCTATAAATGTCTTAATATGGTGCCATTTGGATGCTCGAGTGGAAACTGTTGTTGTAAGAGAATTCAACCAGTGGAAGTTATTATTCCCATCCTCATTTTAATTTCATAGAACATGCTCTCAACATGTCTTTCAATGTCTGAATAGTCCGCTCAGATTGGACATCAGTTTGAAGATGATAAGCCGTACTAAAGTTCAGTTCAGTTCTTAGAGCATCTTGGATACTTTTCCAGAGCTTTGAGGTGAATCTAGGATCACAACCAGATACAATAGATAGTGGTACTCCATGAAAATTTACCACTTCTTTGATGTAAATATGTGCAAGTTTATCCAATGAGAAGTCCTCTCAAATCGCGATAAAGTGAGCTGTCTTTGTAAGACGATCCACAATAACCCATATATCATTGTTTCCTCTGGATGTACTTAGAAGTCTAGTGAAAAATTCCATGGTAATTTTCTCCCACTTCCATGCTGGTATGGGTAGTGGTTGCATCATCCCCTCATAATTTTTCCTCTCAGACTTCACTTGTTGACATACCAAGAACTTTGATGTATATTCGACAATCTATATTTTCATATTTTCACACCAAAAGTTTTCTTGGAGATCTCAATACATCTTTGTGCTCCCTGGGTGAATAGAGAAGTTCTAGCTATGTGAGTCATTCAAAAGCTCCTTATTTATCTCTATATTGGATGGTATACATAATCGTGAACCAAATATTACAACTCCTTCCCCATCAATCAAGAACTCCGAGGATTTACCATTTTAACAGCTTCCACCCTTTTCAGAATTTTCACATCCTTTCTTTGAGCATCCTTTATTTTATCCAAGAGGGACGGTTGAGCAATCATTTGAGAAAGGATTGGTGATGTTTCTACCTTAATAATTTCCATTCCCATCCTTTAAAAATTTAATAAGATCAGATCCTATTCAATTATCATAATTGATAAAGATACGAGATCCTTTCTATTTAGAGAGTCCGCCACATTATTTTCCTTACAGGGATGGTAGTGGATTGAGCAGTCATAATCCTTGATGAGTTCTGTCCATCTTCATTGGCACATATTAAGCTCTTTATGTGTGAATATATATTTGAGACTCATGTGGTCAGTATATATCTCACAATTATCCCTATAGAGATAATGCTTCCATATTTTCAATGCAAAGATCACAGCTGCCAACTTCAGATCTTGCATGGGATAGTTTTTCTCATGGATTTTCAACTGCCTTGAGGCATATGATATCACTTTATCATTTTTCATCAGCACACAACCTAATCCATTCTTTGAAGCATCACTATACATGACAAAGATTTCTCCACTCTTTGGGAGTGTGAGTACTGGCGCAGTGATAAGACTCTTTTTCAACTCCATGAAAGAGTCTTCACATTCCTGAGTCCAGACAAACTTTAATCCCTTTTGTGTCAGCTAGGTCATAAGGTTTGATAATTGTGAAAAGTTCTTCATAAATCATCAATAATACCCAGATAGACCGAAAAAGCTACAGATATCCATTACATAAGTTGTCCTGGGCCACTCTTCAATTACCATTGTCTTGGAAGGGTCCACATATATCCCTTTCTGGTGATAACATGCTCTAATAATGATACTTCCTCCACACAGAACTCACATTTACTATAATTTTCACACAACTTATCCCTTCACAAAGTCTTTAACACAGTATTCAAATACTCCTCATGTTCCTCCTTGCTCTTGGAGTATATCAGAATATCATCATTAAAGATTACCAAATTTTTTTTGAGGTAATATCTAAAGACTCTATTCATTAAATCCATGAAATTTTTTAGAGAATTAGTGAGTCTGAAGGGAATCACTATGAACTCATAGTGTCCATACCTTGTTCAAAAGGCAGTCTTGGGAATATCTTCCTTCCTGAACTTTAATTGGTGATATCCTGACTGAAGGTCCACCTTAGAGAAATAACCGGCCCCACGAAGCTGATCCACCTTGATTTCAGTGTTTATGACAAAGCCAGAGGTGTCCCTTGCAAGACTTGCAAAGTTTTCTTCATACACCTTTATGGACTCATCTTTCTTCTGCTTGAGTCCAAAGAACTATCTTTCCATCTTAAGATGGGGTGTTCGAAGAAAATATTTATTGAAAAACATCCTCTTGAATTCCTCCCAATCCATAGAAGCAATTTCCTCTTGGTACTTTGTATTCTTGATCAGTGTCCACCACTGATTAGCTTCCCCATCAAAACAAAATACCACAAGTACAACTTTCTCTTCTTACAAGCACTGGAGGATGAAGAATATCTTTTCAATGGAGTTAATCCATTATTCTGCGAGGAGGGGATCAAAATATCTATTAAACATGGGAGGACTTTTCCACATGAAGGATTCTATGACAACTTGTTCTTTCCTTAGAGGAGGAGGGCGTTCCGCATGATTCAAATTATTATTCATAACTCGAGCCTGGTGAGCAAGCACTGACATGAATTTTTAAGCACCCATTCCCGTCATATCAGGCATATCATTGGAGAAATACTCGCATTGCTTATCACATTGATTGTTGGAATGTGTTATTCTATTTCCCACCATTAACTCTTGAAAAATAATTTATAATTATAGGGATTTAATACTTAGCTATTGAGCATAAAAAGGAAACTTTGAACATAAATGGATAAACTTGTAAAGGAGAAGTATATCCTAACTGGTGATTCCTTAGGTTTAAATCTAGGTTATCCTTGATCTATTTCTTAACTTATATTCTTATGGTCTTTTTTTGTCCCATAATAATGGTTTGTACTAAGATCATAAATCTACCAAAGCATATCCCTGAGGAATGTCGAAACCAAGAGTGCATCAAGGCCCATTATCATGCACCAGTTCCTATTCAAGTCTAGATCAAAGCAATGTTTTTGGGTTTTACCCCTAGATAAATCTGTGATAGATCCACATTTAGCTACTTATATCTTGATAGGGATGAATTTTCTTGATAAACCACTTAACTCGATACTCAACAAAATTTAAGAATGTTTTCTTATACTTAATATCATCCTTAAGGTTCTCACTAAGGTGCTATATTCCTAATCTCCATAAATAACTAGACCATCCTATGACACAAAATATAGAGACCCTATACTTTTACATATAATATTACATGATTTTAAGCATAATTATATATCAGAGTACAATCCAAAAATAGTTAGGTCTAGTGTCTTGGAAGACTAGGTACATAAAACATAAAACATGGGTCTAAAAAACACTTCTTTATTTAATCTCTATAAAGATATCCTAACTTAATTTGAGCCATTACATATGCATAGGGTACCCTAGGGAACACATGAACAAAGGGATGAGTTAAAATCTCAGTAAGGGAATGAACATAAGGATACATCTTAAGCACATGAGTTAGGAGGCAAGACATAATGATATCCCAAGCATGGAACATATAAAATCATATCATATAAGCATGGGATCATATAAAAATGGAATCATATAAATGTGTAATAATCATAAAACATGTCTTTAGTACGGGTCAAGGCTAACTTCCAATCCCGTTTCCCATTTTATTATGGGTCAAGGCTAACCGCCAATCCCGTTTCCCATCTTAGTATGGGTCAAGGCTAACCGCCAATACCGTTTCACAACGCATCTCATGAGACTTAACTTTATCCAATGAATTGGAGCGATATATGGGCACAACCATCTCAAAATTTCCCTGAATATTCCTGTTACATAAATAATCATACATAATCAACCATACATAAACATAAGGGTACCCATGGAAAGAATTGGGTACCAGAATCATGACATAAAGCATAACCAATGGGAATATCATTAAAGTGTCCATGAAAGAAATAGATTAGAACATACATGGACGTTAATAAGGTAAATTAGGCATATAAAATGGTAATTGGTGTTAAACATAAGTGAAAAAATATAAGAAATGTATTTGAGAAACATTAGTATTAAAACTTTTTTTGTGCGGTTTTAAGGAAAATACTATAGAGATTTTAAAATAGAAAAGAGGAAAACGTTTTATATAAAACTAGAATTGAACCAAGAAGGTTTTCATAATAAAAATACTGATTTTATAAATAAAATGGTGGATTAAAAAAGAGAATAGAGTGCACTTGAAATTGGGTAAAAATTTGGGAAGTTCCCTTAAAAGAGTTTTACTTATTAGAAAGTTCTAAGGAGGGAATCTTTTAAAAAAATGTATATCCCTGAAAGAGAGTGATGAAAGGTTCTTCATAAATGAATTTTTTAAAATTTAAAATTATTTAGAATATGTACATAAACAGAAAATATAACTCCATTTTGATATAAATAAAGATAAGGCAACCTGTAAGAACAAAAATGGTTCGGGTAGAATTCGTCACGGTTTATTGGCATGGTGTCAGGTGTACCTAAGAGGGCTTGATGGGAGAGAAAATTGGTTTATCATAACTTATAAATCATGAGGGAAGTATGGGGGAGGTATGAAAACATACTCCATAATTTTTTATTACACATAAAAAGGCATAACATAGAGGACAATCTTGATTAAGAGTGAAATAGAGAGGATCCCTTACCTTAAAACTGGTGGTGTTCTCCACTTGTTATTAATGACTTGAATAAAAAAGTTAGGTTTATTAATTAATAATTCAAGAACCAAATATACACATAAAATATTTATTATACCCTTTTTAAGTTTATCCAATACCTTTTTGATTGGTTATAAGGTTCAATTTCATTGTTTGGACTCGTTTGCTTACTTGGTTTTAATGACCGGTTCACTTATATTCATGTTTGGATAAACATGTAAGATGAAATTGGTTGTCCATAATTGAATTTATATGATATTATTGAACATCCAGGATATTAATGGTTTCAAATTTAATTTGGTTACTTATATTGAAGTCTAATTATTATATAAAACCTTAGTGACAACCATTTTTGTTAAACAGTGGGTTTGATTACAATGAACATGTTTTGCTTTATAACTTAATACCATTAGTACAAAAGGATTAAAAAAACATAACAAGGATATATTATATATATAATAATCTGGTTCAACCATAACATAAATGGTTTCATGACCATAATTAAAGATGATAATAGAAATTGATAAACCGTTGTCCTTGAATGTGTTAAATTAGCACATCTCAAATGGTGCTTTCATTTCTTTCAAATAAAATATGGGGAAAGGAGAGAAGATAATGAAGTATACCATTAGCATAATATAATTCCAGTACATATATTTTACTAGAGTTATCATACCATTTGGTTTAAGGGAGGTGAGGAAATAAACAAAAAGAAAAGAACTTCAAAGAAATGAAACAATTGGAAAGAAGAATTTAGCTCTTGTGTCTACCTCCTTTGAGAACCTCTTAAGGGGAGATGTTTTGGTATTTTGAAGAGACTAGGGGCCTTTGGAAGTGGGGGATGATCTTGGGGAGAGATTTTGGCAGAATATTTTCAAGGAACATGGCTTGAGAGTAGTGAAGAGAAGAGGGAGTGAGGGGGGGGGGGTTATAGTGGAGGAGAGGAGGGTTTTCATAATTTTATAATCATTAGTTTATTAATTTCCATCAAGAAAAAATAGTGATCATTCCATGACAAAAAACATTAATTAATTAATGTGAGTTCGAGATTTGGGTGCTTAGATCACTTGTGATTTCAGGAATAGTGGATTTGAATTATAATGTATTTATACGGTAAATTAATGTATTTTACTATTCACTAAAAATTCAAGTATTTTAGAAAAATACTAAAAATTCACCATAACCATTTTTTGACATGTAGAATCCAAAAATGAAATAAAATTTTCAAAAATAATTTTCTAAATATGATTAATTTAATATTTAATTAAAATCATAATTTATTATTAAAAAACTAGTTTTAAAACATTCGTTTACTTATTCTAAAATATAGGTACATCATACTTTCACTTGAATATTATTTTTATACTATCATAGGTAAGGTTACTATTCATTAGGGTATATCACTATTCATAAGGGTATGTTACTATTCATAAGGGTAGGTTACTATTTACCAAAAATTATGTTTTTCTTATCGGACTCCAAATAACTTACTGATCGCAACTATGTATGTCAAATTTTCAAAATTCAAATTACAAAAGTGACAAAATTATGTTTAGAGGTCTCATAGCACTTAGTAGTTCATTTTGTTGTGATTTCATGTGATTATATGAAATAATTATAAGAAAGTAATCTCCATTAAAAACTTTGGGCCGTTACATCATAAAAGGATTCTGACAACTCTATAAAAGAAGTTCTACTGAAGATATAATTTGCCTAAGAGTAAGAGGTGATTCCATACTAACCCTCAGAGAATGGAGATTGGGAACACACCCTAAAGAAAATTTTCCAATATATAGAGTAAAAGGGCTCCACACTATGTTTTAAGGAGTGCACGACATATATTAGGGTTACATGCCATGTCCCTTGACCGTCTTTCCCATGTAAATGACCCTTATCTCATGCCCATGTCCATGTAAAAGTACACAATGTGTTGGTTTCCCATGTACTATACCTGTTTACCAATAAAAAACATAGCCTGTATACTTTTTTCCATGTTGTGTCCATGTGGCAGTACACGGTGTGCCCATGCCCGTGTACTCTAACCCATGTCCATATACCCTTTGAGATACATTCCAAGTTCACTAAAGGGGATGCATTCCATGTGATATAGTCACACTTTGTGTGATACTTATCTCCCTCTTGTAACCCTATCCACCATTATAAAGGACCCACATGGAACGTGGCTTCGTGTTACATGTCATGTAGTGAGGAATTTCCCAGAAACCTAGATATGGTTCCATGCGTCTTCTCTGGTGCTCTGGGAACCATTCCAGTTATGCCTCATCTAGAAATTGGGTATCACATACCTATGAGTCTTTCCATAATCTATCAAAAACTTTCATCCCTTTGATCCATTTGAAAAATAGATTTATATTCCGTTCTTCATTACATGCTGAAGAACACAAAATTGGGTTCCTAAAAACATCTGATTCAATGTTGCTTCAATATACACACCACCATCATTCCATGATGATCCCAGAGCTACAATATTGGATCTTTGTTCCAAGAAATGGGCGTGAAATGATCAATTCCTCAGTATATGTCAAAACATGGGCCAGATGAAGAATTCCCATATTGAACAAAAAATCAGGGGATAAAAGTACAAGAAAAATCAAGAGGAATAAACCTCAATCGATGTTCATGTTGATCTAGATTCATTTCCATTAGAATGACAAGATAACATTCAATAATCATGAATAAATTCTCCCAATAAATTCCCAAAAATAAACCCATCCCGCAAGATGACCGATCTGCTAATCAATTTGTCAGTCGATTGATTGAATTTCATCATAAAAATTAAGAACAAGAAAAGAATCCAATTAAAACAAATATCCTACCTCAATTTGGATCTATCACTGATGAAGAATGAAGTGTCATCATAGTCATTGGTGAGATCCTTCGATTCCATTACACGTCTATCGTTGATCCAAGATCCATAAGAAGTTCATCTGAGCACCCAGTCTCGAAATTAATCTATACAATATCCCAAAATAATAAATAGAAAATCAGAGTCATTAAAAACCTATATTTATAAGGTCTATGTTTAGAAATTAATAAAAAAATCTCACTCATTTTCTATAAATACCCACAGATACTCGCATTCCTCTCCACTCCAAATACATTGAGAATGAATTCCCTGCCATTTTCCCTCTCAAGAGCCTCTCTAAGGATTTTACAAGGTCCTAAGGTGTTTTTATCAAGATTTAAGAATCTACCTTTCAAGGTAAGGATTATTAATCTCTTCTCAACCTTTATTTTTTCAATACTTGTATTTAATTTTCTTTTCAATGAGAAATGTTATTATGATTCACTATTATAAATTCCTTATTATATTATTAATGATATATCATCATTCTGATCATTATACCAACTTCATAAGATGTTATAATGCTCAAACATTCGTATAGACATAAAACATTCTAAAAGTTTTTTAAGGAAAAGAGTGTTTGGTTTGGTAGAAATAACATTCCTATCTGGATACAAACAAGTGGATGCAAGCTCTGGATTAGATTCAACTAGGGGTAATAACTTTGGAAAAGGTTGATTGAGTGTTAACTTAATCTTTACTCAGTGCACAAATAATAATCATAACTGTGCACTTGGTTTAAAATTTTTGGTGGATATTATTTGAATGATTCATGAGATCTTTACAAACTATAATGAAGGGTTATATCCTATTGATATCCTTATATAATGAAAGTACTCTTTAATACCACCATAATATCTTTCCCTTTTTCAGGGTGTTTTATATTACATTGTGAATATCCCATTGTTTCTAAGTTGATTGTGGGATATTAACCTAGATAGACATATTATTCCATTGAATGAAGAAATATTGATAACATTTATATCCATATTAACATATAAAAAACTATTGATTACTTAGCCCTGAGTATTTATGAGGTTCCTTAGGGAAAATTATGATATGTATTGTTTATCCATCCTCTTCAATGATCATGGGGATCTCATTCATGTTTCACATGGATCTTTTGAGACTGAAATGACTACCAAAATGTTGAAGGAAAATGAAAAACATTGTGCCCAAGGTACCCACTATACTTGATCAAGGTTGAAATAGTGATTCCAATTCCATAGAGGCGTGGTCATGGTTAACAAGGAAGATAAATTGAGGAAACAATAATAGAAATTCCATATTTGGTTGTAGTGTATGTCATGGATAGGCTGAAAACTTTAAGGATCTAGGTTGAAGTGAAAATTTTGGATGAAATGGGATGGGAAAACTCCATGGGGGATGATGCTTGTTGCATGCAACAATGAAGGTGAAACAAGGAGTAGTAAAGAATTAGAGGGATCAACCATTTCTCAAAGGGATATATTGGATGTAAAAAACCCATGAAAATTATGTAGGAACGAGCATGGTGGTGCTACATAAGGGTGGATGTGCATATGTGTAAACGTGATGCGTGAAGATGGTTTCTTGTCTATGGAATTGTAACAGAGGTTATGAGGATTTTCATGGATGGGTTATGAAAAGGAATGCATATGAATGTGTAAATATAATAAAGACCATGTAAGTGTAAAAAATAAGATACATATGGGAAATGATACTATACGAAGATATTGAAACGGCTGAAGGGAAACACCTATAGTGTGAAGTACAAGTTATTTAAGAAGAATTAACACGGGTTCAAGAGTCACTATGTCATGGAGATGGGTATATTATGGTATGGTGAGGATGATTCCAATTAAGAGTAAAGGAAAAACTTTCATTTATGAAATACACACTCCATGGAAAGTATATTTATATACATGCAGTTCAGGAAGTTCCTCCATTGAATGTGATGCTTGAGATATAATTTGGAGATAAGGAGTGATATTTCCACATGGATTTTCATGAACTTATCTAAGGATTATGTGTAAAATTAATGTGAAGATAAGATTAGATATAAAATATGGAGAAAATATAGTCTAATATATGAGATATTAAAGATAAATACAAGTGGATATATCTTGAAGGGAAATTGTATATAAATAAAGGGAGAAGCTGTTGTGTCGAATCTTGGAGGTCTTCATCAGCCACATTTTTTGGAGGTTACTGCCATAACACCTTTGAGGGATTTTTTTCTTTTATTTTATAATCAAATTCTCATGGATAACATGATAGGTTAGGTTATTATGATGATTTTTTTTTCATATAAATGGTATTAGATTAATTAAAGTAAGTTTTTTATGATTTCATATGGGTTTCTCATGCATGCTATTTATTTTTCATCCCTTATTTTACTTTTCTATAATACATGACCATTATATTAGTGAGGTTTAAGAAGTGGATTTAAATATATTTTATTCAATTGAGAATGATCATTACCTTTAAGTGTTTAGAGTTCATTTAGTGTGAGTTCTAGAGTGTGATTCTTCCTCTATGACTATTGGGGTGGATTTATATTCTATGTATAAATATGGTTTCAAGTTACCCACCCTTCAAGTGATCCAAAGTACCATGACCATTAAAGGTGTTATTTAAGTGTGAAAAGTGTCCACCCAAACCAAGGGATTCTCTAGGAACTAATTTTAACCACTTCATGATTATCATTCATATATTCTCTAATTTTTTATTTCATAAACCCATGTATGAAAATTACCAGTACTCTTATCTCATATAGTTTCTTCTAGGTTAGATTAGAGTAGTTAGCTTCCAATTTCAAGTAGTTGTTGGTCTTGTATCTTGAATTCTTAAGTGTCCCATTCCCTGTGGGTTAGAACTAATATTCCATTAGCTATATAAAAATTGTTGGTACTTAATAGGTTGTTTGAGAAATATAAATTTTAAACTGGTTCTCCCATAGGAAGTAATGAAACCCTATAGATAACCAATTTTATGGTACCATTTCTAGGGACTAACTAATAACTCTAGTTCAAAGGTTATAACAATGTATCTACCCTCTCAATTTTCTATATTCTGATTTTAGAAAGGTTTTTATTTTTTGATATATTTTACACATGGGTGTGGTTTTTTTGTGATTTCAAGACAAGAAAAAGATAAATCCCCATATCCAATTGGAAATTCAACTTTAACATCTCTCCCACCAAATTGACATACTAAAAGAGAAGATCAAAATCCAAGGATGGGAGTAAAAAATTCCATCTCGGGTTCCATAACAACACCTGAGTCTAAACGAGCTACTCCAAAGCATGAAAAAATAGTTTATAGAGGGATTTTTAATCTTAGAAATCATGGACAAGGAGGCTGATGGATCAATATAAGAACACAAGAAGGAAGATAAATTTGAAGAAAAACTCAAAGAGGAATCTGAGAGAAAAGCTGAAAGTGAGGTTGAATATGAGGAAACATTCTATGATGAAGAAAATTATGATATTTCCAGGAAATACACCCCTATAATTTCTAAGGATAAGTCCAAGAATAAAGAAAATAATCTTGAGGAATAATAATAGGAGGAGGAGGGAAAATGAGTTGCTGAATTCATAGGTAATTTCATTGAAAATAAGAGAAAAAACATAAATAAAAGTGAGATAAAGAAGAAGAAAAAGAAGATTTTTTCCATATCTAGAAAGAAAAAGAATTACTTCTTCTATATTTACAAATGTCAAGATTTTTTTCACCACCCTAATGTTACAAATAATAATAATAATAATAAGTCAAAGAGGATGAGTTTATGACTGCTGAAATTGAAATTATTGAGTATTTTGATGAAGAATAACCACAAGAAGAGGTAAAGGAAGATTGATACCAAGTTTAGATAGCCAATTAAATTATTTATTAATCTAAAAATTAGTACACTACTTGGTTTACCCATTATAAATGTTTTAAGAAGTCTTTAATGAGAAGAAAGAAGAGATCTAGACCAAATATGCTTCAAAGTTAGGATTGGGTAAATCGTAGACTGTTAGATATATATTATACTATAATTATGTGATTCAATGAGGTATGGTCAAACTTTATGACCTTAAAAACACTTTGAAGGAGGAAAACCGAGTTTTTTAGTGATTTCTAGAATATAGAATTTAGTTTAGGATTTATATTAGGATTTATATTCAAATTTAGGAGGAAAAATCAACCCCTTAATAGTTTTGAGCTTAAATTAATGGATCTTGCGGTTTCACTGGGATGTTTTGAGTTATAAGTCCCTAATAACCAAGTAAAAAAATAAGAAGGAAGAAGAAGATATTAATGTAAATAGGGGAGTAATCCTTAATTTTAGTATTTATATTATCCCCTTATAATTTTCAAATATATTTTTTGAATTTTAACTAAAAAATGCATAACCACCATAGAATTATGCTAAAATTTAATCTATAATACAAAAAATATTTAAGAACCCCATTATGCCATGTTTTATATTTTAAATTTAATAAATTTTAATGAGTAACATAGGATATTGAATGATTAATTTAAGCATAAGGGTATTGATTTGATGAATTATGATTTAAGGAAGTTATTCAATTTGTATAGATGATATTTCCTTAACATGTTTCATGTTTTGAATTCATGAAGTTCATATAGATTAGCTTGTTATAATTAGTTATTACATGAGTGATCTAATATTTATTTTATATTCCAATTCTCGATATAATTCTAAGACAACATTTCTTATCTTTCTTAAGATTATTTCTTAAGATAACTTAGGGCATGTCTACCTTATAGAAATTATATAGGCATCTTATCAAAGATATGATTGAAAAAAGTCACTTTTAATATGATTGAGGTATTTTTATTGATTATACCTTTATCCTTGAGACCTAATTATTAAATTATATTCTATTCAACTCATAAAAGACATAAATTTACTATTATAATAAAGAGACACATTATAATGAAACTTTATCATTTATTACCCTTACTCTTTGTATTTTTCATGATTATCAATACTTTAAATGTGGAGAAAAGGTTATCCATGGTGAAAAGGGATGTATTTAATTATGTAGCGAAGATTTGAGGAGTTTTAATGGGATCTGGGTAAGGTTTAGGGATTATCATTTATTGTATTTCATTGTTATCCCTCTTGAGAAAAAAAATAAAAAAAAATAAAAAAAAGAAAAAAACTACAAAAAATGTGTTGTGACTTTGGAAGGTCAAAAATAATTATTCTTTGACTAATGATATTGATCATTTGGGGTTGGGTTATGGATGTGAGACTTTTATTAAGTATAATTTTTGAAAACAATTAGAAAAATTAGCTTAAAAATAAAAAGTGAAAAGTGAAAAATTAGATAAAAAACACAATATGATGTATCTTTCATTATGCTTTATTATATTGATGAACTTTACTTCGAATTTTGGAGAATGAGGTGATGTCACTTTAAATATGGTATTTTCATTAATATTTATTGATTATAATATAGAATAGTTTAGAGTAAAACATACTCATTGAGCATATATGTTTTAACATAAATTTCTATATACCCCTATAATGAACCAACCCAAATACCCTCTAAAAAACTGGTACCTGACCCAATACGCCACATACCTGAAGGGTGTTCCCATTCCCCAGAGGCTGTCAACTAGCACCCGGGCATTGAACAAAAAACATGGGGAATGATTTATCCCAACATGAATCAATGACATTGCACATATATACATATAAAGAGATAACAATGGAAGGAAAATATATATTCCATAACTGAAAATAGACAGTGAAAACCAAATCAAAACAAGATTAGAATAATATTCAAGTACAAGTCCAAAAAAAAGAACTAAAAAAATAGGAAAACCAATTACTCCATGTGATAGTGTAGGAAAACCTACACTATCTTACTATCCAACTACTTAGATTTAGCTGACCAAAAACTCACTGCCTCACTATAGAGCCTTTCTTTTCCTTGCATCGAGAGACATACAAAGGTCTATGCACCACTGAAGAAGTGCACAAGGTGTGAGCTAACAGACGTAGTAGGATACCACCCAGGTGTTCCCTAAAAAGTATCTATACAAACAATTAATGTATGCTCATTTCATATAAAATATGGCATGATAAGTAGTAAAACATTTTTTTATCAAAAGCATGGTAAACATTTTCCATTTTCCAACAATTCGAAAACAAAGGCAGGTATATCAATTTCAAATCCAAATCATGCATATAAAAAAAACCAGTTAAAAGCCAAATCATAGGTAAATCATACCAAGAAACTAAAAAAGTCAGGCTAACAGACTACTCGTACCACAAAAAATGACTAGTGCACAATGATTTCCTAGTATACAGTTCTAGAGAGAAAAGAAACACTCCATGATTGAACCTCCCAACAATTTCAAACAATTCCCTAGAACAATAGGCCTAGGGAGCAGAGAAAATCCCCATGATAAAATCCTTGAATGGTGATATGGATGATGTCACTAAGATAAGCCTTCCACCTATATAACCAAGGCTTTCCATATGAAACATTTTATAAACCATTTATTTTTTTTGAAAATACCCCCTTTTCTATTTACTAAAAACTTGGGAAAACCCACCTTTTATAAAAAATCCATTTACACACACAAAATCATCATTCCACTTCCTTTATAAATCATTTTATAAAAATAGGAGAAATAAAATTCATCCAAAACAGTCTAGAGATGGAACCACCAACCTCAAACCTCAAGATCACACATGCCCATGAAGGATCCCCCAACAAGAAGAATGCAAAACTGAAAATGGAGGATATAGAATCAATCTATACGTATTATAATTGATTCAATTCAACAAAAGGGTTAGTGGAGAAGAGAAAAGAATACATACCTAAAGAAAACACACCTGCCACACCACAACCAAAAATGGAAACAACCCCTAAAGTAAGATCACACCACTGATCTAAAATAGGAACAAGAGAAATCATCACCATGGATAAATAGATCCAATAATGCAATGCCATAGTGCTACCAAAATCAAGGAAATAAATAAGAAGAAAAGTCTACTCACCCGGAGAGACAAAAACCAACTACTATAGTGATCCAACATCAAAAAGATCAATCTGGAATAAATGAAAACTCCCAAAATCACCAGATAAGGGTTCTAGGTCGAGAACCAAATGAATTGTGGAAGAATGAAATGAAAAATAATTCATAGGACACCCTAAAAAGTTCTTCTTGGGAATTTACAAGGTGTGTAATCCCTTTACACATCGTGTAATCCACAATGATCACATATAATAAAAAACCCATTGGATTTTTAATTAAAACTATTCTTTTATCATTACATATCATGTAACCCTGACACGGAGTGTAATCATTTCATGTTGTGTACACATTTCAAGACTTATGTATGGAAATCAAATAAACATCATGTAACCACTTTACATATCGTGTAATTTCCCAACATACATTAGAAAACTCTAGAACCAACTAGGGAATCCTCTAAACTCAAAGATAACCCCAAAAAACCCTCAACACATTTATTCCTTGATTCCATTAATTAAAATACACACCCATCCATGAAATTTAATTCATTTACCTAAAAAAATTCTTTCCATCCTCAGGAGTCCCAAAACACACCCAATTAAATATTAAAATAATAATATCTATAGAAATTACTTGAATGTGGGTAACAGGATGTTAAAACTCCTCAAAATAAGACTTTCCTTCATTGGGAAGTCATGTAGAAGAATGAAGTCTGGTAACGATATGAGGAAACTGCTCCCTCATCAACAATTCATGCTCCCAAGTCTCATGAGAATCTAATCCATGCCTCCATAACACTATGACCAATAGAATAGACTTCCCACACAATACTTTCACCTGAGAGTCAATGATCTTAATAGGCTGTTCAATAACAAAAACATCTGGTACATATATACATATAAAGAGACAACAATAGAAAGAAAATATATATACTAGAGGGAATGATTTTTCCCAACCTAAAGTAATGAAATGGTACATATATACATATAAAGAGACAACAATAGAAAGAAAATATATATACCATAACTGAAAACAGACAGTGAAAACCAAAGAAAAAAAGAGTAGAACAATCTCCAAGTACAAGTCCAAAAAAAGGACTAAAAAATAGGAAAATAAACTACTCCATGTGATAGTGTGGGAAAACTGGAACCATATCATATTCTAGCTACATAGACTCAGCTGACCAAAACCTATTCACCTCATTATGGTGCCTTACCTTTCCCTTCATTGAAAGACATATAAAGGTTTACACACCACCAAAGAAGTGTGTAAGGTGTGAGATAATAGGATAATTAGGATCCCAACTAGGTGTTCACTAACAAGTCTCTATACAAAAAATTAAATTATTATCATTTTAAATAAAACATTACATGATAAGTATTAAAGCATTTTTTATGAAAATTATGGTAAATTTTTTCCCTTTTCCAAAAATTCCAAAATAAAGTTAGGTATATAAATTTAAAATCCAAAGTATGTATATCAAAAACCAAATCAGTTCAAATCCAAAGAATAGGTAAATAATGACAAGGAACTCAATAGTATAGGTTAATAAACTAATTATACCACAACAAATAACTAGTACATAACAAGTCCCTAGAACACAGGCCTAAGGAGCAAAGAAACACCCCATGAGTGAACCTCCCAACAATGTCAAACAAGTCCCTAGAAAAACAATCCTAGGGAGAAGGAAAATTCCTATGAGAAAATCCCACAATGTTAATATGGATGATGAATCTAATCTAAACCTTCCACCTATGCACCAAAGGCATCCCATGTGCTACATGATCGCACCGTGATTCACTATTTCATTTTCACCCTTACACCACTGTGCTAAACTTGTTTTATATTGAAAATTATAAAAATAATAAAAAATTTAATTCCATGTTTGAATAATTTATTTTGTGTTTATCACTGTTAAAAAGGGTAATGTTACTTGTTTTGATGATTCTATTGCAGGAGGTGGTGATTTGGAGGGCCTGTGATGATGTCCAAGAAAAATGGGCCAAACTGCATAGGATCCATGGACACCAGTAGAATCATCTGCACACTGATACTGAACAGTGAAACCAAATGGTATGAAATTTTTTGAACTGGTCCAAAATTAATTGGGATACATTTCATCAGAAGAAACCCAAGACTCATTCATCCATCTATTGGCACAATCGACCTGATCTGTCCAGCACACCGAATCTGCATGAAGTCAAAAGTGGTGTTCTGTGATATGTCTATATATTTTAATATACTTGTAAAAATAATTCTAAAATTTTTGTGGATATAGTAAAGAGAGTGGGATACAAATTTTTTATTTTCTACAAAGCGAGATAAGGATTTATGGTGGTCTAAACCCATGTGACAAGTGGTTTTAAGAAATCTGTGTGCTGAAAACCACCTTCCCATTTTCATATAAAATGGCACCTTGGGCTCCCCATTTTTAAGTTAGGCTAAGTAGTAAAGTACTTCCAATTTGGAGTTCTAGAGTATTAATCTCCTCATCCTATAATTTCTAGAGGCCTCTATCCTTATAGGGAGATCAAGGATGAAAAAGGAGTTCCACCCAAGCTTCCTCCTCCTCCCGATGTCAAGCTAAACGGTGGACGATCATTTAGAGAGAGCTACACATACTTGGGAGGGAGTTATGACACCTGATATTCTACTATTTTTCTATAATTTTCGTGATAAATATTTCAATTATGTTTAAATTTGATGCACTTCTCCTCTGAATACATTTCTTTCATTATAATTAAGTGAAACACTTTTTATCTCAACACCGATTGGGTTGAGATTTCAAGTGGGAATCTTGTATTGTTTTGATTGGAAAAGACAAGAGTCCTATTTATCTCACACATAAATAATATTTCAGTATAATTTGGTACCATTTCTTTTATATGATTTATACCCAAACCTTGACAACATGATTGTTGTGTCAAGGGGTGGTACTTTGAGCATCATTTTAAGAGGCAAGAGGAAAGTCGAGATCTTGACAACCCTCAACCAAAGGGTTAAATTAGAACATGTGTATTTTTCAGAATAACGAAATCACCAATATTTGTAGTGAACTTGAAATGATATCCTTATCTCACAATTCTAAAACACCACCTTTATTTATCAACTATTAAAGTCTTTAAGTTATGTTATTTTCTTAAAACTCTTTTCAAATTCACGCCCTCTTTTAGTAATCTTTATTAAAAATACACACTATAAGCTACCAACGCTCCTTGAGAGATGAACTAGGGTCTTCCCTAGACTAAAAAAATCATATTTAAATAACTATCAATTTGAAGTATCACAACAAAGTGGTCACTACATTTCATAAACCATTTCAATGCTTTGAAAATACCCCCTTTTCAATTTACCCAAAACCCAGAAAAACCCACATTTTATCCCAAATCCATTCACATACAGGAAACAATCATGAAAATTAATTTATAAATCTTTCAATAAAAATAGGATCAATATAATTCATCCAACACAGTCTAGACATAGAACCACCTACCTCAAAACTTGGGGATGCACACACCCATGAAGGATCCACCAATAGGAAGAATGAAACAATGACAATGAAGACCCTAGAACCAATATACATGTCTTATAATTGATTCAATCCAACAAAAGGGTTTGTGGATAATAGGAAATAACACATACCTTAAGAAAACACACCCTATATACCACAAAAATTAAAGGAAACGACCCCCGAAGTAAGATCGCAGTACGTATCTAGAAGAGGAACAAGAGGAATCATCACCACATATCAACAGATCCGATAACACAATTCCATGGTGCCACCATGATCAATAAAATGAAGAATTATAAAGGTATACTCATATGGAAAGACAAAACCCAACTTCTATGGTGATCAATTGTCGAGCAGATCAATCTGAAATGAACAAAGACTTCTAAATTTTTTGAAGAAGGGTTATAGGTTGAGATCCAAAAGAGTTGCAGAAGAATGAAATGAAAAATCATTCATATGACACCCTAAAAATTTATGCTTAGGAATTTACATGGTGTGTAATCCTTTTACACATCATGTAATCCACAATGATCACATACGCCAAAAAACCTATTGCATTTTTAATTGTAACGAGATTTTATCATTAAACATTATGCAACCCTTACATGGAATTTTATACTTTCACACTGTGTACACATTTCACGACTTATGTTTGGAAATAAAATACACATCGTGTAACCACTTTACACATCGTGTAATCACCCAGTTTACAACAAAAATCTCAAGAACCAACTAGGGTGTCCTCTAAACTTAGGGAGAACCCCACAAAACCATTAACAAATTTATACCCATATTCCATTAATCCAAACACACATCCATCCATAAAAATCAATTAATTTTACCCAAAAAATTATTTCCATCCTCAGGAGCCCCAAGACACACCCAATTAAAGAGGAAAATGAGTAGAGTGAAGGGAATTACTTGAAAGCAGGCAACAGGATGTTACAACCCCTAAGGCTCAGAGATGTTTAATCCTTAATGCTAAGTACCCATGATTATTTGTGATATTTTTCTTTACAAAGTTGATATTTTATATCCTTTACAGGTTTATGGATATGTGAATATATTCAAGGTATATGAAAAACTCTGTTTAAATTATTACCTTGAGTGATGAGATAAAAAATAAAAAGTATGGTAGATCATGACTGAAATGCTTAGTAATAATAGATTGAGATACTTGAATGGAGGTTATTAGGTAAAGATTAATTAATTATCAAGGGATAAAGTAAAATGCACAATTAGATAAGTTTCTTTGAAATGTGGGGAGTTAGATTGATATATTTTATGTGACACTAGAATGTTTACTCTCCCCATTGAAAATTGTTTAATTTTGTTACTTTGAATTTAAATATTGGTAGCATGTATTTCTTCTATAATTTTAGTTGAGATTATATGATTGAGGAAAAACATAATTTTAAGTGTGAGGGTATTTTATATCTATAATTTTCATGAATTTTTTTTAAATTAAAAGTAAACATTTTTTTTCTTAAATGATAATTTTTCCCCATTATTAATTGTTTTTATTTTATGAGTAAATAATATTTAAAATTAATTTTTTAGAAAAAGAAAAAAACTTATTGATATTTTTGATAACATTTTATTTAAGAATGTTATATTTTTTTCATAGGAAAATGGGACATGCCTACATGAAAGTGATCCTATTATTTAACACACAACATTATGGTTATCAGTAGGCTTACATCAGGGTCACCACCGAAGTTCAAGTCATGTGTGGGTAATGATTATCCACATGAGGGAACGTGGGATGCATAAAATGATAGATTAAATGCTCATGGGGAAGCCTAGATGCGTTTCACAAGGATATCCTTAGACCAATGCAACCACAAAAATACTAAAGGAAAGTGGAAATTTTCATGGCCGAGGTACCCAATGTGCCTGATGAAGGTTGAAATGGTGATGCCAATGCCATGGAGGAGTTATCATGGCTGATAGAGAAGATCAACTGAGGAAAAAATGAGTGAAATTCCATGGCCAGACTGCAAGCTTGAAACAATTCGGTTAACATGAAAACAATGAATGAAATGAGATGAGAAATTCCAAAATGTAGTGGGGAGTGATGCCTACCACATGAAATGATGAAGGTGAAATGGGGAACTAAAATTATGTAGAGGTTTTTGTTGGATCCCCTTTAAGGGTTTTTTTCTTTTATTTTATAGTCAACATATAATGGATAGAATGATAGGCTAAGTTATTATATCGAGTTTTTTCCATGTAAAGGGGATTTGATTAATAAAAGTAAGTTTTTTTCATGATTTCATGTTGGGTTCCCATACCCATTCTTTATTTTCTATCCTTATAATTTTATATAATACATGACCATTGTGTTAGTGTAGGTTTGGAAGTGGATTGAAATATTTTTCATTAGATTGAGCGTGTCCATTTCCTTTGAGTGTTTAGGGTGCCTTTAATGTGAGTTCTAGAGTATGAGGCTTCCAACATGACTATTGGGATGGTTTTATATTATATGTTTAAATATGGTTTTAGGTTACCCACCCTTTGAGTGATAAAAAGTACCCTGATCATTGAGGAAAGGTGAGATTTAAGTTTTGAGAGTGTCTACCCAGACCAAGGAATTCGTTAAGACCTAATCCTAACAACTTCATGATTATCATTCATATATTCTCTACTTTATTATTTCATAAACTTGAGCATGATAATTACCGACACTCTCATATTATATGGTTTCTTATATGTTATATTGGAGTATTTAGATTTAAATTTCATGTAGTTGTAGTTCCTATATATTTAATTCTAGAGTGTCCCAGTCTCTATGGGTTTGACCTCAACCTCTATCAGGTATTCAATGCTTGTAGTTAGTTAGCAGGTTTTTTAAGAAATATAAATTCTAAACTAGTTCTTCTATAGGAAGTAAAAACACTTTGCATACAACCACTATGAGACTATTTATTGTTATCCATGTGTTTATTTATCATTATGTTATCCATATATAGATAATGTTTGTGGTTTCATTTGTTATGGAATTATTATATTCATTTATTTCTTTATATATTATTTATTCCATGTTTATGCTATGATTGTTTCTGATATACACCACCTCTTACTGAGAATCTATGCTCATTCCTTTATATTATTTCCAATTTCCTTAGGAAACCATGAATATTACTACATGTAACTTATGAATTTGTGAGGATAAATAATATTTTTTATGTATTCTATTAATGTAACTTAAATTTTCAATGTAATATAATAATCATTTATTTATCTAGATTCCTAAGATTGTTAAATTATTGGTTCCTATGCATTTTGATATTTTTTTACCATTATAAAAAAATTACCACCAACACTAATTTACTAGAGTTAGGGTGTTATATTTGGTATCAAATCAAGTTTAATAGGAATATTAGGAGCTATATTTAGATGAACATAGATAGAGAACATAAGCCTATATAAAAATCTTAATATATTCTATAAATATTTCAAGATTACACAACAGGAATTAAATTCATATGAATTATATACTATCATTTATAATTATTATTGTTATTCATAGAATAATTTATTATACTCCATAGTTTATAAATAGTGCTTAATGGAAGAAATAAAAACCACGTTAACACCCATAATAAATATAGGGAATGCCCACCTGAGCAAGTTAATGAGGCTAGTGTTAGTACTAAGAATATTATCACTATATTTGGGTAGTTAAATCAAGTTATGAAAAATAACCTTGCCCATATAGAATAAACTATTTCACCTCAACATGGTGTAACAAAATTGGATTAATTTATGCAGTAATAAATCTAACTTTCAATGGAACCACTAATCCATTAGTGGCTCAAAAATGGATCAAGTCTTTAGAGAAGTGAGTTCTTACTTTGGGATGTAGTGAAAGGAGAATTTTTATCATGGATGTACATAATTTAAGGGGTGATGTTGATCAATAGTTGTCTTTGATTAAAAAAACCACAAAGGAGGAAGATATATAAAGCATGGAGTGGAAATATTTTTAAGAGATATTCCAAGAGATATATTTTCCTCATGAGAAAAGGGTTAAAAAGGAAAGGAAATTCATAAATATAAGACAAAAGGAGGAGGAATCTATGTTTGAGTATTAAGATAACTTTACAAGGTTAGTGAGGCATGCTTCAAATTATATATGTAACCCCAAAATAATGATTGATCACTTATTTTATGGAATGAATCCAAGTTTAAGATGTGAATTCGTTTCTCAAACATTTTCATCTTGTGAGGGGATTATTTTCAAGTGTGATCAAGACTGAGAAAGAGTCTTACAAGTCTAATATTTTCAAATAAAGTGATATAATAATAGGGAACTTGAGCACCATGTTGAAATAAATTTAACAAAGGAGAAGAAGGGAAGGGTGGAATTTCCAACTTGTAATAATTGTGGAAAGAAACACCCTAGGGGATGCTTAAAAGTCTTGGGAGTTTGCTTCAAGTGTGGAGATCAAGGCCATAAAGATCATGAGTGCAAGGAAAATAGATAAGCCTCTAATGTACAATGATTTAATTGAAAGGATATGAGACACTATTCAAACCAATACCCCAAGCATCAAGGAAATATCCCCTAGAAGAGGCCAAGGGAGAAATGTCGGTCTTATGAAATCACAACAACACAAGTTTAGGTCACAAATGATGTTATAGAAGGTACTTTGATCATAAAATCAAATTTAGATAATGAATTATTTGATTCTAGATCTATGAATTAATTCATATCTTGAATGTTTTATAAGAACATTAAATCATCCCTTGATGCACCAATGAAGGATTTGTTCATTAAAGCTCTTTATTCAAATTATATAGGTTCAAAAGTATATTTATATGTCTCTATTAAAATGCATGGAGGTTCCTTTGTTTCAAGCCTGGTTTTTATACCAATGGTGGACATTGAAATAAGCCTTGGGATTTATTGGCTCTAAAGGTATAATACAAGAATTTTTTTATCATGAGAAATATATTACAATATATGAGGTTGGAATAGAATCCCTTATTTTTAGAGGAGACAATTTATTACCTGAGTCTTGTTTGGAACCACCTCCAATGGATAATCATAATGAAATTATTGGAGAGTATGAATCAATCAATGAGAATGATATCCTTAAAATAGAGGAGATATCTATTGTAAGGGATCATGTTGATTTATTTCATTGGGAACTACCTAAATATCTACTTATCCATGTAGTTGAATTATGCATTAGTATTATCCCAGATGAAAAACCCATACCCAATACTCCTTATAAAATGGATACAATAGAATTTTTGGAATTAAAGAAATAGAAACAAGGTTTGTGTGATAAGGGATTCATATACTCTAGTGATTTACCTTGGGGAGAACCTATATTATTTTTTAAAAATAAGGATGATTCTATGGGGTTGTGCATTAATTATAGAAAAATCAATGCCATTACAATTAATAAAAAATATCCTTCACCACACATTGATGATTTGTTTAATAAATTTCAAGGGGATCAATAATTATAAACTATTGATCTCTATTTTGGTTATGATCAATTAAAATTAAATAAGGATGATATAAAAATAAAACTTTTCATATAAGGTATGTGCATTATGAATTCACATTAATGCCTTTTGGATTAAAAAATTCACCATATATGTTTATGGATCTAATCAATAGAGTATTAAAGGGTCATCTTGATATTTTTTTTGGGTTTTTATTAATGATATCTTGATATAATCCAAGTGCTATAAAGATCATGAATACCATTTATATATTATCCTAAATACTATAAGGGGGAAGGAGCTATATGATAAATTTAGCAAGTGTGATTTTTTTCTTCAACAAATCTCTTTTCTTGGACATATTGTCTCAAAGGATAAAATATAATTTGACCTCACAAAGGAAAAGGTTATTAAAGAATGGCCCACACTAATGAATATAACTAATATATGTAGTTTTTTTACCTTAACTGGATACAATTGATGATTTGTTGAGATTATTTTCCAAATTAGTTAATTCTTTAACCCAGTTAACACATAAAGGAGAAAAATTATCATGGTATAAGGAGTGAAAATACATCTTTGAGGAACAAAAGAGAAGATTGATCAATGCACCAGTATGGACCTTAGCAATTCATAAGGAAAGATTTGTTATATATAGGGATTCATCAAAGAAAGGACTATGGTGTGTCCTTAAAAAAATGATGCAGTAGTTTCTTATGCATTAAGTTAGTTTAAGACCCATGAGAAAAACTATAAAACTCATGATATTTATTTATAAACCATAATATTTAGTTTAAAGATACGAAGACACTATATTTATGATGAAAAAATATAGCATATATACTTTTCATAAAAGTTTGAAGTATATATTCATGTAGAAATTTATTAACATAAGACAAAAGAGTTAGATGAAACTACTAAATTACTATGACTATGAAATACACTAACACCCTATAAAGGTGAAAAATTTGGCTAATGCATTGATTAGGAAAGATCATGGAGTTATATCCATGATGAGGATGTACAAGGATCCCATGTTCATGGATTTATTAAAGTTGGGCATGAAAATTATCAAGGATAGGAAAACATGATTTATTTTATAAGAAATTTACCAAACATATTTACTATAGATGATAAATAAGTCTTAATAGGATGAAAAGAGTTTATAAAAGAAGATTAAATTCATAAAATAAGGAAAATTGATAGACATAATATATGAAGATGGCATGTTAAAGTTTATAAAGAGACTATGTGTAACATCTGTACCATAGTTGAAGAGAGAATTTCCAGATAAATCTCATAGATAAAACTTCACTACACACCCTGGTAATAACAAGATGTATAGGGATATAAAATAACATTTATAATGGGAAAACATGAGGCATAAAATTGCTGACTATGTGTATAGATTATTTGTATCCCGATAAGTAAAGGTTGAGAGAAAACTCCAAAATGGTATGAAAAAATCTTTCTCTCTGTATAAAAATCTAGAAGTGGGACAACATAATAATATACCTTA
Source organism: Viscum album (assembly GCA_963277665.1). Taxonomy (NCBI): domain Eukaryota; kingdom Viridiplantae; phylum Streptophyta; class Magnoliopsida; order Santalales; family Viscaceae; genus Viscum; species Viscum album. Next base: position 1,946,644,341 of record OY728128.1, on the reverse strand, counting down.
TTATAGGGATACCTAAGACATCTAACAGAAATGATGATATATGAGTCATTGTGGATCATCTTACCAAGCCTAAAAATTTTCTATAAATAAGGGAGGATTCACCCTTTTAACATCTTTCACGGATCTATATCAACTTTTTTTTAAGACTTCATGGTGTACGTTTATCAATTATATTTGATCATGACCATCAATTCACATCAAAATCTTATATAATTATTCAAAAAGGCTTTGAACACTATGATATATTTGAGCACAACATATCATCCTCAAACTGATGGGTAGTTTGAGAGGACCATCCAAACCTTAGAGGATATTCTAAGGTCATGTTCACCTGACTTATAAGGAATGTGGGACTAACACCCACATCTAGTGGAATTTACATACAACCCTAGCTTACATTATAGCATAAAAATTTCACCTTACGAGGCCTTATATGTGAAAAATTTCAAACTTCAATATGCTGGATGAAGTTGGGGAAAAGAGGATAGTTTTTCCTGAGATCATTGAGGATACAATTGAGAAGGTGTGGGATATACATAATTATATCAAGATAGATAAAATTATATAGAAAATATATGATGAAAATCAAAGTAAGGACTTGGAATTTGAAGTAGGGGATTATGTCTTCTTAAAAGTATTACCATGGGAGTTATAAGATTTGATAAGAAGGGGAAGCTAAGTCCAAGGTACATTGGGAATTTTGAGATTTTAGAGAGAATTGGAGTTGTGTATTATCATTTAGATTTTACAATCAACATCTATTAATTTAATGGTGTCTTCCATGTTTTGATGTTGAGAAAATACATGTCAGACCCAACACATGTACTCACCACCGATTAAATAGAGCTATAGATTGACTTTTTATTTAATAAAAATCCTATTAAGATTCATTAAATTAGAGAGAAAGTGTTACATAAGTGGATAATATGATTTTTGAAAGTTACATAGAGGAATAATAAGTCAAAATAAGAAACATAGTATCCCTAGGAATTAATGAGAAATAATTACTCACATTTGTTCATGTATTGATATATACCCCAAATTTTGAGGATAAAATTATTTAAGGGGGGAGAATGTAATACCTAAGATTATAATATAGTAAATAAAACCTTCATCACAAAAACTATTGCAGAATTCATATTCTATTATTTTATCATAATGGTATAACACATAGTATATCATAAAAATAGAAAATTGCATTCATAATAATTGCTACAACCAATGGGATAAAACACATAAAAATATAAGGAACCACCACAATCTTGAACCCTATAGGATCACACTCTAAAATGAATGTAAAATAAATAAGATGCATTTATATTATAAATAAAACAATAAGAAATGGAATATAAACGTTATAAGAACTAAGATAAGGATATGAATTATCTTAGGATATTAGAATTAAGAGTATATATAAGGGGTAATATGACCATTGGGAATCTAAACATTGTAATAGTAATGAAAAAATTATTCATGTAAGTTTTTAATAAATAAAAATTATCATTTGATAATAATACAATTAAAAAATATAAAAAAATTATAATAATAAATAAATATTAACATAATTACACACATATAATCTAGGATAAAAATAAAATTTACTTAAAGAAAGTGTTTTTAAATTTTTGGCAACAAACACTTGCTTTCGAAATAAAATATTTTTTATTTAAAAATTAAAATTATCATGTAAATAAAATTATTTTCATAAAAATGAGTTTAAATTTCAAACTAGAACATAAAAATTATCCAATGATGAATTTTTTATAATTTTTTATGACACTCAATTTTTTCGCTAAATAGTAAAATATAATAAGTATATACAGTAAGTGTCACGACTTGATTATGATATAAATATGATACAATAATTAATATAAGTGAATAAATTACTAAAAATAATATATTTATTTAATATAATGTCTTTTAATGAATTAAAATAATTTTCCAAACCAATAAACAACTTTCCAAAGTCTAGAATGAAAATTACGGTTTTAAAAATATTTTTTTTGTGGAAAAATCATATTCCTAAGGATGAGGTAATATAAAATAATGGATTTAAGTTCAAAAATATTAAAATATCACAAACCATGTCTTAAATTTCAAAAACCATGAACTAAAACAATGATTAAGACAATGGTTTTACATATTTTACAACCGATATTTCCAAGTCTTACATTTAGAAATTAATAAATAAATCCCACTCATTTGCAATAAATAACTACCCATACTCCCATTCATTACCACAAAAAATACATTTAGAATGGAATGCATCTAATTTTTCCTCTCAAGAGTCTCTCTAAGGATTTCACAAGGTCCTATGGTGTTATTATCAAGCTTTAAGAATCTAACTTGCAAAGTAAGGGTTCTTAACCTCTTATCTACCTTTATTTTTACAATCCTTCCATTTCCTTTCCTTTTCAATGAGAAATGTTATTATGCTTCATTGTTATAAATTACTTATTATATTATCAATGATATATCACCATTACCTATCATTATATTTCCTTCATAATCCATTATAATTCTAAAACATTCCTTTAGCTATAAAACATCTTAGAATTTTGGTAAAATAAAGAGTATGTGGTTTCTTAGTAGTGAAATTCCAGTTTGGATACAAAAAGGTAAATGCAGGATATGAATCATATTCATCTAGGGGTAATAACCCTAAAAAATATGGTTAAGTATCAAATCGATATTCACTCAGTGCATAACTAATTGGATTAATCATACGCCTGGTTTGACACTCAGATGAGATGTTCTTTGGATGATTTGTGATATATTTACAAATCATAATGAAGGATTATTTCCTATTGATATCCCTACACTATGAAATTATTCTTCAACACTCCCTTGATATATTTATTTTGATATGGGTTTGATTAGACATTGAATTAGGATAATATTAATTGTTTATATATATAATATTAATGTTATTTATTATTCATAAACACCATTTTAATGAATTTTACACTTTGAACATCATTTCACATTATGATTGTAATTCCTTCTTAAAATGCACTATTATATGGTGCATTTTTGAACATCATTTAAAGTACCCAATGATCATGATTTTATTTTTATATTTAATTTTCAAGTTTATAATTATATTGGGAACAGTTCATACTTGAGGAGTGTTGGAAGATTTACATTGGAAGACCACCAAAATGGAATTTCATGCAAACAATTCTGGAGAAGGTAGATTGGACACCAGCCCACTGATGAGAATGTGGGGGCCAAAATACAGGCCCAATGAAGCCCAAATTTCATGGTATGATAGAATAAATATATAATAACATATAATTATTCAGGATCTAGTGCTAATTAGGCCTCCATTGTGGTTATTAAGGTGGACCAAGTTAGAGATAAAATTATGGGCCAGATTCTGTGGCCCAGAAAAAAATCCCACTAATTTAATCATATCTCGGCAAACACAACTTCATTTGGGATGAAATTTTACAGATATCTATGAGACATCCGTAGATTCACTTTTTTCTTCTATAGCCCATTCTAATTCGGCCATCTAGAAGGCCATCTAGGCGCGTCTATTCGGTGGATGCAAGCTGGCTACCACTTCGAGTCAAGGATAAAGAAGTCCACTCTCCCCTACTTTCCACCACCCTAGGCCTACCATAATAAAGTGGGATGCTTTGTACTATTGGAAGCTCGACCCAACGCTCCCAAAATTCCTATTTAAGGTAGTGGTGGTGGAGGATTTTATCATCTTTGAGATTTGTTTCATTTTAATGTTTTGCTGCCAATTTGATGTTGTAATTGCATTCCTTCAATTGTAAGTTCCTTGAATTACCTTAGATTCTTTATAAAAGTTATTCATCTTCTATTTTTATATTCTTATTCTTATCACTTTGATACCGTTTCCTCAAGGTGTGAACTTGTTCATACCAAACCTTGTGATATTATCACACAACGGTGGAGTGATTGTTATTTCATTGTTTTTTTTACTTCTCCAATTCCTCCCTCGTGAGTCTATAATCCACCCCAAGTGATAACCTAGGATCAACTCATACTTTAAAATTGAACTAAATTCAGTATCTTAGATTTCACTTAAACCCATATAAAATCAACTCAAGTTGGCCACTTCATAGCCAAAAAAATTTCATAAAATGTACGTGTCTATAGGTTTCTCTTAGGTCTCTGAGGATTCAACAACCCAAGCTAAACTACAAGCGACCGCTTAACCCTAAAACCTTGGGTAAATTTGGGCGAGAAAAAATTTTTGGTGCCATTTACAGGGACCCAATTAAGTAATCTAAACACCCATTATATTCTCCCCCATTTATTATATTCTCATCCAAATTCTCTTATCTTTTCCCTTTATCATTTTTCTTCTTTTGGCGCATGTACGCCTATACACGTGATCAATCAAACTATCTAATTAGGGTGGATAGTCCTGGGGTTGGGGAGTCAAGTAAACCAAGGGAACTATTTCCATTAGATCCTAATCTTCCTAATACTTCAAAGTCAAAAGTTTATCCCATTTCAATGTTTGGTCTTAAAATAAACCAACTCATAAACCTGGGTGGGAACCAAAATGGAAATCCAAATGAGGTAACCCTAAACTTAGGGAATGCAGTCGATCAAACCATGAATGACTACCTCATACCTGCATGGACCAATTCCCCCTCATGTATTAGAAACAATTCCTTAGAATATTCCAACTACATCTTTAAACCTCAAGTCCTAAACCACCTTCCCACATTCCATGGAATGGAGTCCGAGATACCCTACCTTCACGTCAAGGAGTTCAATGACTTTGTAGAAACCATGTGTCCCACACATCAACTAGAATCAGCTAAGATGATGCTATTTATTTTTTCTTTAAAGGATCAAGCTAAAAATTGGCTAAACAATTTGATACCATCATCCATAAACTCTTGGGACCAATTACAAAGAGAATTCTATAAAAAATACTTTCCCCACCACAAAACAATTGCACTTAAAAAGCGCATCCAAAACTTTTTTGAAAAAGAGGGAGAGTCATTCTATGAAACACGAGAGAGGTTCAAAGGAACCCTAAACATGGTTACACATCATGGTTTTTCTATACCTGAACAAGTGATAATTTTTTATTAAGGGTTGGGCCCAGGGAACAAACAATTCATTTACATGATGTGTAATGGAAATTTCAAAAAAAAGCCCCAAATGATGCTTACGAGTATCTGGAAAGACTTGCTGAACAAAACCAAACATGGGGAACTTCACCTTATTATGAAAAGCCACAAAGAACTACTGGAATTAATACAATTTTAGAAGAGGAAATCCTTAGGGCTAAACTTGCAGCACTCTCTAGGAAGGTTGAAGAGATAGACCTTAGGAAAGTCCATGAAATCCAAACTATAGACCCTGTTTGCATAATTTGTAACAAACATAACTATAAGACAAACAATTTCCCGACCATTCCATCCATAAAGGATGTTCTTTTAGGAGGACCCCCAACAGAAGTAAATGATTTGAACTTTAAAAATCCTCAATACCAAAATAAATTTAACCCAAGGTATAATGACCGCCTAGGCTTCCGCTAGAAAGATAACCAACAACCTAGCCAACCACAGGGACAAAATACTTACCCACATCAGAACTACCAAACCCATAACTAGTTCCAAACCCAAACTATCCAATACCAACAGCCACTAGTCTATTTTCAATAAACCATCCCACCTCCAAAATATCCCCCTGGGATAAACCAATCTTCTCAAGAACAAACCCAAACTGTCCCACAATTCCTACTAGAAAAAATGTGCAAAAAAATGGAAAGGATGAACTCAAAAGTCTCTTCCCTTAAACAAGAACTTAAAACCATCAAAATTGGAAAGGTACCCATTCCTATTCAGGAAGTAACATCCTCAAATTTAAGGAGAGAGTCAAGTTTCACTCAAACAACTCATGAACAACTAAAGACTATGACAATTTTAAGAAGTGGGAAATCAATTGAGAAACCTGAACAATTAAGTCAGAAACCATGTAAAGATTTAAACTCTAATGAAAATTCAAATGAACCACAAGATAAAACCGAGGAAACTGATAACAATGTGAAATAAATAACTCTTCAACAAAAAATCCCACAACCTACACCATTTACTCAATGCATGAGGGGAAAAACCAAGCTTTAATTGAGGGAAACATTGAGGGAAATATTCTCAGAAGTCAAGTTGAACATTCCTCTTCTCGATGAAATCCAAACCATACCTTCCTACTCAAAGTACGTTAAGGACTTGTGCACTTTTAAAAGAAAATTTTCACATGGAAACTAAGTCCTTTTGACTGCAAATGTGAGTACCACCATTCAAGGGACCATTCCTCCTAAGTTGAGAGACCCGGGTTGCCCTTACATCAATGTTAAACTAGGAGAGATAAAAGTTGTCAAGGCCTTGTGTGACCTAGGTGATAGTGTCAATATCATCCCCTATGCTGTGTACTTCCAGTCAGGCCTAGAAGAAATCCAACCCACATCTGTCACAATTTAACTTGATGATCGTAGCATTAGGGTTCCAAAGAGGATTTTAAAGGATGTTCTGGTAAAGGTTAAAAACTTCATCTACCCTGCTGAATTCATTGTCCTTGACAACCATACAAACATAGGAAATAAGGAACAAACCCCAATAATTCTTGGTCATCCTTTCCTTGCAATAATAAAATATATTATCTGAGTTAGAAATGGGAACATGACCATCACCTTTGGAAACATGAGTCTAGACTTGAAAATCTATAATTCAAGCTCACAAATAAGGGATGATGAGGAAATTTATGAAGTAAACATGATAGGAATCATTGATAATGAATCCATAGAACATAAAGGAATATTTGATGGATGTTTAAGTCATGATGATATTGATTTAATTTGTTCACATGAAGGAATTTTATCTCCTTGTCTTGAATCATTTTCAAATTTCTCTTATGATGAAGTCTTAGGTCCAAAAATTAGTGAAACCTTTCAAGAAACCACTTTCATGGAGACCACTCCAAATTCCTTCCCTAAATCTGATCAAGCCAATATAGTAGCTAAAACTTCTAAATGTGGGGAATCAATCCTATCTAAAACTCTAGGAAAAAAATTGATCTTGATCCAGTGTCCCAATCTTCTGCTGAAATTCTGAACCATCATGATCTTGAATTAATGGAACTTCCCGCTGCACTCAAGTATGCCTTCCTTAGGGAAAATCAAACACATAATATTGTCATTTCTTCTTCTCTTGAATCCAATCATGAGAGGATGATTCTATATGTCCTTAGGAAACATAAAAAATCCATTAGTTGGACCCTGTCTGATATTCCTGGGATTAGCCCACTTATCGGGACTCATAGAATTGTTCTGAAATCTGATTCAAAGCCATTTCATCAACCTCAATAGTGACTCAATCCTAATCTCATGTAAGTAGTGAGAAAACAACTTCTTAAATTGTTAAAAGCTGGTATCATATATCCCATAACTAAGAGTGAGTGGGTGATCCCAATCAAAGTGGTTCCCAAGAAGGTAGGAATCACAATGATAACCAATAAGGATGGAGAGATTCTTCCAACTAGGGTGAGTAGTGGATGGAGAGTCTGCATCAACTATAGGAAGCTAAACTCATTTACCAAGAAGGACCATTTCCCCTTACCGTTCATTGACCAATTACTTGAGAGAGTCGTAGGTCATGACTTCTACTGTTTCTTAGATGGGTACTTAGGGTATAATCAAATTGAGGTCTTCCTAGAGGATTAGGGGAAGACTACATTCACATGTCCATTAGGAACCTTTGCCTTCAAACGCATGCCATTCGGGTTATGCAATACCCCTGGAACCTTCCAGCAGTGCATGATGGGAATTTTCTTAGACATGGTAGGGGATTTTTTTGAGGTCTTCATGGATGACTTATCTATCTTTGGGGATACATTTGAGGGATGTCTTAGGAATGTAGAGAGAGTTTTGTCCAGATGTGAAGAAACGAATCTGGTCCTAAAATGAAAAAAATGACATTTCATGGTTAAACAGGGATTAGTCCTTGGCCATATAGTCTTAGGTAGGGGGATTGAAGTTGATAAAGCAAAGGTTGACATCATTCTTCACCTTATATCACCCAGAACTGTTAAGGAAGTGAGGTCTTTCTTAGGACATGCTGGTTTCTATATAACATTCATCAAGGAATTTAGTTCCATCTTCCATCCCCTTTGTTCCCTCCTAGTAAAGGATGCTCCATTTGTTTGGAATGAAAGCTATGAGGGTTCATTCTCAACCATAAAATCCTCTATCACCTATCCTCCCATTATGAAATCTCCAAATTGGAACGTTTCTTTCTAACTTATGTGTGATTCCAGTAACTTTGATGTAGGAGTTGTGTTAGGAAAACATTGTGATAAAACTCCTTATGTCATTGCTTATGCAAGAAAATCCTTAAATGATTCCCAAATAAACTACACCACCATTGAAAAGGAGTTACTTGATATTGTGTTTGACTTAGAGAAGTTTAGGTCCCACCTCTTAGGATCCCCCATCACTGTGTTCACTGACCATTCTACACTGAAACACCTCTTCAAAAAACAAGATGCCAAGGCTAGACTGATTAGGTGGGTTATTTTATTATAAGAATTTGACCTCACAATCAAGGAAAAAAAGGGTGTTGAAAATGTTGTAGCTGATCACCTCTCTAGGATGGAATTAAAAGACAACTCAAATCACCGTTCTATGTCTAATTCATTCCCTGATGAACACCTATACTTTGTGAGTGACTTTCCTTAGTATGCCAACATAGCCAACTTATTAGTTACAGGAGTCATTACAAAATTCATAGGGACTTAAGCTCGAAGGAATTTAATTTCTGATTTTAGGCACTATGTGTTTGATGATCTATACCTCTATAAGTTCTGCCCTGACCAAGTCATTAAGAGGTGTGTCCCAAAATCTGAACAAGAGTCCATCCTTAAATTCTGTCATAGTGAGGCATGTTGAGGTTACTTTTCTTCTAAGAAAACTTCTGCTAAGGTTCTTCAGTGTGGTATATTTTGGCCCACCCTCTCAAGGGAATCCTACATATTTTGTCAAAGTTGTCCTAAGTGTCAAAAAGTAGGGTCCATTTCCAAAAGGAATCAAATGCCACTCACTCCCATATTAGTAATTGAAATCTTTAACTGTTAGGGAATCGATTTCATAGGTCCCTTCCCAAACTCTAGGGGATATCTGTACATCCTATTAGTTGTTGATTATGTCTCAAAATGTGTTGAGTTCATTCCCACTAAGTCTAATGATCATCAAGTTGTGATTCGATTTCTGAAATAGTATATATTTTCTAGATTTGGAATTCCTAGAGCTATCATTAGTGATTGTGGAACCCATTTCTACAACCAACCATTATCTTCACTCATGTCTAAGTATGATATTTCTCACAAGGTTTCCACTACCTACCATCCTCAAACCAATGGTCAAGATGAGTTAGAAAATAGGGAGATTAAGCAAATTCTTGAAAAAAATGTCAATCCCTCTAGGAAAGATTGGTCCGAGAAACTCTTGGATGCTCTTTGGGCATATCATACAACATAAAAAACCATCCTAGGAATTTCACCATATAGGTTGGTTTATGGAAAATCTTTCCATTTATCTATTGAAATTGAGCATAAGCCATTTTGGGAAATCAAAATAATGAATTTTGACATTTCTTTGGCCAAAGAAAAGAGGAAATTAGATCTTAATGAACTTGAGGAACTTAGGATGGGGGATTATAAAAATTCAAGGATAAATAAAGCTAGAGTTCAATCCTACCAATCCAGGAATATCAAAGTCAAACATTTTTAACTAGTAAACTTTGTGCTCTTGTATAGTCCAAAACTTCATTTACACCTGGTAAAGTTAAGGTCTAGATGGTCAGGTCGTTTTATAGTGCATCATGTGTACCCCCATGGGGAAGTAGAGATTCAAGATCCCACAAGTGGTTACATTTTCAAGGTCAATGGTTATAGGTTAAAACTATTCATTGAATCATTCAATAAACAAGAAAAAGAGGTTCAGTTAACTGAGCCAACCTATGAACTAGGAAAAAATTGACAGATTTAGGATCCATGTCGGGCTAACGACGTTAAACAAAGGAGGTCCATGGGAGGAAACCCATGATTTTCATATTTCCAATCTTTTTGAATCATCTTTATTTTTCAAATAGGATTAATCAATCATTTTGATATTTAAAAAAAATTAAAAAAAATATAGACTTTTGACCTATTCTTCTCTTATGAGTATGGATGGGTATGAAAGGGGAGCACCATATTCATCTGTGTCACGTGGTGTGATCCTTGAGTAATACCTTACCCAAAAATTTAAAAAGAAGACAATGTATCATCAGTTTATTTTATTTTTATGTGTTTGTAGGTTAAAATAAAAATAAAATAAATAAATAAAAATATATTAATAATTAAAAAAAGGACATGTCATAGGTCGTAGGTCAAACCCCATCACAACCAGTGAAGCCACATCGAATCAAACCCAGGACCGAAGGGAGACATGGGCGCGCACTTACCACTGACCTATGGATTATTATGCTTCCTTATTAAATAACTTATATATATATACTTATATTTTACTTTTTTTATTATATATATATATATTGTTTTGTTTTTTTCCTTTTTCCACTAGGGAACTCCGTGAGTAACATGGATATCAAAGGACTAAATTGGAGCATCAAGAACTTAAACTTCAACCACCAGGTGACTTCATTCCATGATCTTAATATTTCAATTTCCTTTTTGAACTTCCCTTATCTTCCTCTACCCCTTCTAAATTTTCTTTTCTTAAAACACTGGGGACAATGTTATTTTAAGTTGGGGGGGGATGAAATAAAAAAATTTACTTTTGTGTAACAATTTTTTTTGCCTTTCTGTAAAAAAAATGATTTGAAAAAAATGTGTGTAAATGGAAGGAAACATTACTTTAACTTTGAACATGATAATACAGATTGAAAACTTTGAAACTGAATATCAAATAATTTAGCATTCCCTGATTCTGATTTTAATCCATGTATAATTTCATGAGCATAGATTTTGGAAAGTGTGGCTATATAATGTGATATTTCATCATTTATATTTTCATCCAAATAAAAAAAAATCACAATGCACATCCTTTGGATAGTGGGGTACTAGTCTTAGTTCATGGGGTCCCCCCAAAAAATAGCATAGGTTTGGTGATCATTTTAGTTTTAATATGAGTATTCAGTAAAAAAATATAAAAAAAACAATAAATTTGCTCGTAGAGAAATGAAATGACCTAATGAGTTGCTTTCGACACTTGGGGATCATGACTCCATAGTTTTCTGGCCCAGAGTTAGTAATTTCATCTCTATTTTTGGTAATTTGAATTTGTTTTTGACTGAGTTAACTCTATATGATGATCAAGTATGTGGGCTTCACTTGAGGCCCTATGGTATTTGAGCCTGGGAGTCATTGGCAAAGTCTCTACATGGGTTAACTCTATTGAGTGCAATTTCAATTACCATGGCAATATTGAAAAAAAATAAAAAATATAAAAATAAAAAATAAAAATAAAAATAAAAATTGAATACTCATCTTAATTTTGAAATGTGATTCCACCTAGAACTTCCATCATTTCCCCCTTGAATAAAGATGAACCCCCATGTCTATTGTGATACACAACACATCCTCATACTTAATTGATATTGGATGAAATATGGCGATGAATTTGAACAAAGGAATGAGATTGGGATTGGGATATTCTTATGAAACTATATTGTATCAAAATATTTTGATGGGTTTCATAGTTTTTTTATATAATGGTTTTTGGTGATCATTTTTTATTAAAATGTTCTTGGAAAAGGGAATTTGAATTTCACATTTTTTGAGATATATTTTGCTCGGGACTAGCAAAACTCAAGTTGGTGGGTGTGATTAGCCACTGAATGAGGCTAATATTCATTGTTAATATATATAATATTCATGTGATTTATTATTCATAAACAACATTTTAGTGCATTTTACACTTTGAACATCATTTCACATTATGATTGTAATTCCTTCTTAAAATGCACTATTATATGGTACATTTTTGAACATCATTTAATGTACCCAATGATCTTGATTTTATTTTTATATTTAATTTTCAGGTTTCTAATTATATTGGGAACAATTCGTACTTGTGGAGTGTTGGAATATTCACATTGGAAGACCACCAAAATCGGATTTCATGCAAACAATTCTGGAGAAGTCAGATTGGACACCTGCCCACTGATGAGAATGTGGGGCCCAAAATACAGGCCTAATGAAGACCAAATTTAGTGGGATGATATAATACATATAGAGGAACATATAATTATTAGGATACAATGATAATTGGGCCTTCATTTTGGTTATTCAGGTGTTCCAAGTTAGAGATAAAATTCTAGGAAAGATTCTACGGCCCAAAAAAGCATCCCAACAATTTAATCACATATCTGAAACCACAAATTCATTTGGGATGAAATTTTACATAGATCTAGGAGAAATCCATAGATTAACTTTTTTCTTCTATGGAACACTCTAATTAGGCCATATAGAAGGCCATATAGGTGCGTCTGTTTGGTGGTTGCAAGCTGGCTGCCACTTCGAGTCAAGGATAAAGAAGTCCACTCTCCCTTTCCACCACCCTAGGCCTACTATAATCAAGTGGGATGCTTTGTACTATTGAAGGCTTGACCAAAGGCTCCCAAAATAACTATTTAAGGTAGTTTTTGTGGAGGAGTTTATCATCTTTGAGCTTTGTTTCATTTTAATGTTATGTAGTCAATTTGATGTTGTAATCGCATTCCTTCAATTGTAAGTTCCTTGAATTACCTTAGATTCTTTATAAAAGTTCTCCATCTTATATTTTTATATTATTGTTCTTATCACTTTGAAACCGTTACCTCAAGGTGTGAACTTTTTCATACCAAACCTTGTGAGATTATCACACAGTGGTGGAGTGATTTTTATTTCATTGTTTTTTTACTTCTCCAATTCCTCCCTCATGAGTCTACAATCCACCCCAAGTGATAACCTAGGATCAAATCATACCTTAAATTTGAATTAACTTCAGTATCTTATAGTTCACTTAAACCCATATAAAATCAACCCAAGTTGGACACTTCATCTCCAAAAATAGTCCATAGAATGTACATGTCTATAGGTTTCTTCTTAGGTCTCTGAGGATTCGACAACCTAAGCTAAACTACAAGTGACCGCTTAACCCTAAAACCTTGGGTAAATTTGGGCGAGACTAGGGTTCTTTATATTAAAATTTTAATATCCTATTTTTCTAAATTTATTGTGGGATATTCACCTAGATAGCCATATTGTTCCATTGATTGGGAAAATATTAATAACCCATATATCTAAATTCCTATAAGAAAAACTAGTGAATAATTAGCTATGACTATGTAACATTATGATATGTATTATTTATACATTCTCTTAATATGGTGGATACATTAGACTTATTAAGTTATGGGTGAGGATTAGAAATATATATCCCCTAGATTCATTGGTAGGTCTCATGATACAAACTATCTAGGGTATTTAGTGTATTCATTACCCGTTTATGTATGATTTATTAGCATGTGAGATTAACAGTAAGATTATGATGTATGAAATTATAAATTCCATATTTATGAGATCAATTATTTTTATCCATGTTTTTATTTAGTATTATGTTATCCATGGATATATTATACTATAAGTTTCATTTTTATGGAATTACTCTATTCATTTATTTCTTGACATATTATTTATTCCATGCTTATGCTATGATATCTTTCAATCTAAGATTCTCCTAAATAAGAATATGAGCTCCCCCTTTATATTATTCCCAATTTCCCCAAGATACCATGAATAATAATACATGTGGATTATGTATGTGAGGAGAAAATATATTTTCATATATTCATTTAATGCACCTTATGTTTTTAATGTAATGTAATAATCATTTATATATCTAGTTTCTTGAGATTGTTAAACTAATGGATTTTTTTCGTTTTGATCTATGTATTATATATCATTTCAATAAAATAATGACCAAATATGGGCAACCAAAGTCAAGGTGTTAGAATATGTCTATAAATTTTGGAAGCATCACCAACAGGCACCCAAATATCACCAAATGGAATGATAATTTTAAAGTATTTTAAGCCCCATACATCTATTTTATTCATATTTATATCTATTATATAGTTATTAAATCAAGTTATTTAGTTTCCCTTTTTACCTATTTCAAAATTTAAAACCTAAGGACTTCAATACAAAGTGACCAAGGTTGTATCCTAACGAGACTTCTCTATAGAAGTTACTCTATCATGATTTATTTTATTTTTTATTTTTTTTCTAATGTTTATAATGGAATTTATTTTTATTTAAAATAAGTTACTCTAATTTTTAAACTTAGGGATACTAAAACAATGAAACAAATGTAGTATCCAAATAAAAATAAATGAATCAATGTGTAAATAGTGGAAAACAAACAACAAGTAGTAAACAGAAGAGAGAGAAAAGTGTCCAAATAAAATAGAGTGCCTGGTTCAATATTTCTTAATTGTTTGAAGATATTAAAAATAAAAACTCTCTTAGTAAAAAAAATAAAAACTCAACATGTTCATTTAATTTATTTCAAAAAGTTTAGAATTAAAATTAAAAATTAGTTTTAAATATACTTTTATTAAGTTCCAGATGAAGTTCTCAACAGTCATCAAGCACCAAGACACAATCGTGCACCTAATGTGCTCATTATTTTTGTCAAAAAAATGTAAAATTAAAACAATGGGGGTCAAAATTGAGCTCCTAAACTAACTGATTTAATAGATGGCACTCCATGATCAAAAAATTATGATTGATTTTGTATTTATCACAAAATAGAAGAGAAAATGAGAACTCGAAGTGACATAAAACTGATCATTAAATGTCAATTGACAACTCAACTTAAAAATTTTTGGAGATAGATTATAGTAATCATTCAATAAATTAACCTTGTAAAGAAATATGCCTTTCAATATATAAGTTTTTTCCACAAGAAATCTAGCTGGTCATGTTGGCGGAGCTCAGATAACCTTCAATCAACATCTGCATTGAAAATGGAAGCAGTCATGAAAAAGATCCTCCGCTTCCAGCTCCCATCTTTCTACTATGGAAAATTCCATCAATTTCTGATTAGCAACATGCTTCTTATCTCCCTCTACAGAATTTCCAAAATCCATTATATTTCATCCTCATTTTTTTATCAAGGTCACATCCAAATAAAATGACTTAAAACTATCACAAACAACTAAAAGTTCAAACTCTCCATCCTTCTATCAAAGCCCATGTAGCTGCAACATATATCCTCAATAAATTCCTACTAGCCTACATACTAAAAATTACTCTAACTAATTTTAATGCAAAGTATAAACAAATTAATTACTATGGATCACATCATAAAAAATATATCAAACAACCTATTAAAATTCTTCCAACCAGAAACATCGCACTCAAGCTATCATCATCTAATTTATCAGCATCAAGAATTAATTTTTTGTCTAGACTGTAACTATAATCCCTTACTACAAATTTAAGCCAACCACTGGTTAAAATTTCCTCTATCAACATCTACAAAACTCAAGACCTTCAGTTGGATCCCAAACAAATTTTTTAATTGAATATATGAATTCAGTTTACTCAGGTATAATAAAGACCGAATCACCCTCTTCAACTCAAATCGAGATCAACACTTCAGTATCTCCACTTTCAAGCTTTGGTCAACAAATGGTAGTTGAATCATATGCATCTTAGGAAAATATATTCTTCTCTAGACAAAGTACTTGGATTTAGTTGATCCTAATCCCTGGTTTCATGATTTCTTCTCTAACACGTTTAGATCTGGAAATATCTGTAAACCCAAAACAACTTTGACCTGGGATCATCAGCTTCTAAAGATTCAGATGAAATTATCCCCAAATAAACTTTTTCTCAAATGGATCTCCACTAAATTTCATCATCTTCACTAGTAATTATTTGTGATGTCAAGATCTCAAGCACATCAACCACATACTAGAAGCAGTTGCAGTTCACAGTGGCGGTGGCCTGGCCTTTGGGTTCATTAAGATCCTCTGTGTATTAAATGCATCTTCAACTTCTCAAGGAAAATTTGGCCTCAGAAGCCTTTAATAGAAATTATGGATCATCTTCAATGGTGGTGGCTCGATCGGTGTTAGTAATGACACACCACTCCTCTTTGGTAAGAGCATCCATTCAGATACATGGGGTTTGATATTTAAAAATCAGATACGTGGGTGAATTCATAAATGGATACATGATCAGTTGAAAAATTGGATTCCAGAATTATCTACCTAGTTAGTGGAGCAAATTTGGATATATACATTACAAATAAAAAATTGATGAGATAAAAAAGAAACAAAATAAATTATTGGTAGATTTAAATAAATTCATACTAATTAAATTATTAAGACTATACAAGATTAAAAATTAAAAATAAATTTCTAAAAAATAATTTTATTAATTAATTATGTAAATAAAGTAATGATAAAAATTTAGATAAAAATTTAATTATTAATTATAGTTAGAAATATTTATATTAATAAAGTAATTAATTTATAAATTAAATTAATCATTAATTAACTAATTATTTAACTGACATAGAAAATAAAAGATAAAAAATTAAATAATTGAAATAAAATTGAAATGAAAGAAAATATTAAATAAATATTAATTAATTTAAATATAAAAAAAGATAAATTTGATTAATAAAACAAAAAATTAAACAAAAACCATAAAATAAATATTTTAAAATAATATTCAAAAATAAATAATAAACTAAAATTTAAATAAAAAATTATAATTAAAACATAAAATAAAAATTAATTAAAAATAAAATAATTATTTTAATATATTTATTATCTTAACATCAAAATAAAAAAAGTAAATTAAGCAATTAAAAAATTATATTAACAAATAAAATATAATTTAATCAAAGAAGTTATATGAAAAAATTGTATAAAGTATCACCACATCAATTACCTCTCACTAAGATTGTGCTTATCCTTAAGAAAAAATTGAGTCAAAATCAGTGGAATGAAATGAATTTTAAATTTAAAATAATAGATAACTAATAATATTTGGGGTTTAAAATGATTTCTCCCCTTATATTTCATTAAATTGTGAAAATATTTTACCCTCAAGAAATTAAGTATTTTTAGTGTTAAATTGATTCTTATTTAAAAAAATGACTGAACTTAAAAACATGAACTGAGATTAAACCCATTTAAATTTTCATTCAAATGAAATTCCAAACTTCTCTTTACCTCCAAGAGAACAAACTCACATAATTAATAAATAAAAAAATTAGGTACTCTTTTTGTATGAACAAACTTAATAATTTAAAAGGAATAATAAATAACTCATCCATCAACTTAAAGAATAAAATAATGAGTTTAACCTAGATTATAATTTTTATGTCATAGTCCATTTGAATATATATCTTATGAGTTTGAATCCAATTTAAAAAATTTTAAAGGCAATGATAATTGTATAACATTCACATAAATATTTCTTACCAAAGTCAACCACTTTTCAAGAGGGTAATGAAAAATATTTTACTGAATTATATCCATGGGGTAATATAGAATTAACCTTCTTAAAGAGTCAACACATCACTCAAACTTTAGAAAAATTTAAACTTACTGAAAACGTTTTATTGAAATTTGATAAACAATAAAATTTGAAAAATTTTAGGGGATTTTGATGGGTCTACATTATGGTATAGTTTAGCACATTTAAATACCCTCTCCCCACACTAAAGATCAACACTTTCCTCAATGTTGAATCTAAGGTGGAGAAAACATGTAAATATAATTTTAAAGTTCAAATAGATTTATGAATTTAGTAGATTAAAAAAACATGTTCAAATGGATACAAGAAATCTCAAAAACAATTTTTCACACAAAAAATAAATAATAACACACAACATGTTCAATGGTGCACTACTGGTTACAACTTTAATAGTTCAGTTTAAGAGAAAGGTTTGTATGTCAGTGCATGTTCAAGGAATAGTTAGATTTGATTTTTAGCAAAGAAAGTAATATCCATCATGATAGGACACTAATATACACACCAAATTATACCATTTAATGGTAGTAATTATCATGTTTCAGCACTATTTTTAGCATACTAATATCAATAATTTTCAATTATTTTTAAACAATTAAGTTCAAATAAACAACATCAGCAATTAGATTTTAAAAACATGAAAATGAGTAGAATTTTAAAATATAAAACTCCCTAAATTAGAAAATTTATTCCCATTAAAATTCACTTAAATACCCTCCTTGAGGACTCTAAATTAAGTCTCTCAGGTAAGCTTGTAAGATCATAAAAAATGAAAATATATGAACATTAGATTGAAGAAATTTCAGCTCAAGTAAAATAAAACCCGAGTTTAAGAATATAAGGGGATGAATATAGAAATTTTTTTATTCTTATAGATTCTTTGAATCATCATAAAGTGAAAAGTATCCACTCTAATAGGAAAATAAAGTGGAGAGAAACCCCAAATGATTTTTAAGCTCAATTTATTCACTACAAAGAAACACTAAAGAAATAAAAAGAATATCATAACACTAAAAAAGGTTAGTACCTTCCTCCGCACTTATTCCAAACAAAATAAAAAAGTAAGGGATGAAACAACCTTATTTATTCAGTGATATTCATCTTCCAACAACAAGATTTCCTCCCCCAAAGGTTCCATATTACCCTATCTAAGCTGTTTCAGCTGATGTATATTAATATTAAATGGAACATTCTTCCCATTATATTTAATCTTCAAAAAACTAAATGGGAAAATGTGAGTTAAAATAAAAGTAACATCCCATTTGGAATGAAATTTACGTGAGAAAATATTTAGACTGGAGTTTTATAACAACACTTTATCTCAAATGTGGAATTACTTATTCAAGATCATCTTGTAATGAAAAAACTTGGTTTTCTCCTTAAAAATAATTTCATTATTATAATAATTATTCCTTATCTCTTCCAACTCTTAAAACACTATTTTACAGCTTCAAATAGATTCAAATTATAATATTTAATAGACCAAAAAGCTTTAAGTTCTACTTCCATAGGCAAATGAAAAGATCATAAAAAAATATCATATATGGTGATATCCCTATTTAAATCTTATAGGAAGTACTATATGACCAAAGAGCATAATAAAACCTCAAGATCAAATATTTCTTATTCGGGATAACATTTTACTCAATAATATGTTGAATCTCTCTATTTGAAACTTTATCCGTCTATTATTTTTAGGGTGATAGGGTGCATACACCTTATGACCAACCCCATATATTTTAAGAAAAATATCCAAGGTTATATTATAGAAATGAGTACCTGGGTCCATGAGAATAAACCTTGGAATCCCAAACCTAAAAACTATATTACTCTTGAAAAATTGGGACACTACCCTTGAATCATCTATTCTAGATGGAATAACTTCAATCCACTTCAACACATAGTCAACCACAAGAAGGATATATAAATATATGAAGGAATTTGGGAAGGGAACCATAAAATCTATTCCCTAAAAATCAAAGACATTAAAAACAACAAAGGTTATTATTTCATATCATGTATTTGAGAAATGTTTCCATGTAATTGAAAATATTTAAAATATATATAATAATCATGAGAATATATGAAAATGGTGGGACAAAATATCCATGAATCTAGCACTTTTCTTGAAGTCCTTTGTGCCCTAAAGTGGCCACCATAACTCAAACTATGATAGAATTTAAGAATTTTAGAAATTTATGAATTTTGGATACATCCCCTAAAAATTTTATCACATTCCAAATGCCACAAGTAAGGATCATCCCAAACATATTTCCCTGAATCTCAAATTAATATAGAAACTTCCTGCATATAAAACCAGTGTGGAATGATTTTAGAAGCTAAGTAATTCATGATATTAAAAAACCATGGCCTCTTGTCAACAACATCAAAATACAACTAATACCTGGGTAAAATATCTCTTTTAGGTTAAATAAATGACTTATCTTTACAAAATTCAGAAGTTATCCTACTCAAATTATGAACCAAAATATTATAAATTCCTTTCCTATCTTGGATCTATATATCAAATTCTTGGAGCAACAAGATGCTTTTAACCAGTCTTGGTTTTGATTTTGTATTTTTCATGAGATATCTAATAGCAGGATGATAAGTGACAACCATAACTTTAGATCCCAAAAGATAGCTCCTGAACTTATCAAGGGAAAATATAATGACTAACACCTCTTTTTTTGTTGTGGAGTAATTGGATTGAGCAGTATCTAGAGTACTAAATGCATAAACACTAACATGATATTGCCTCTCTACTCCTTTCCCAAAAATAGCTCCCAAATATAATTTAAAAGCATCAGTCATCATCTCAAAAGGCATGTCCCAAATAGGTGGTCATACTATTGGTGGGGAAATAATTTTATGTTTCATTTCATTAAAGGCTTCCTTACACTTCTCATTAAAGAAAAAAAAATTCCTTCTGAAGTAATTTTGTCAAAGGTAGATTAGTTTTGAAAAAAGTATTTAATGAACCTCCTATAAAATCCAACATATCTAAGAAAAGATCTAATAGCTCTCATAGTCTTAGGAAGAGGAAATGAAGAGATGAATTTAACCTTAGACTTATCCATATGAATTCTATTCTTAGACACTTCATGACCAAGAAAAATTCCACTCTCAACTATAAAATGGAATTTTTCAAAGTTTTGAATAAAGTTATTCTAAACACACACTCTAAGAACAAATTCTAAACACCTTATACATCCCTCAAAATACAGACCATACACTGTAAAATTTACCACAATCACTTCCATTCATTCCTCAAGAAATTCATAAAAAAATCTCAGCATCCATTTTGAAAAGTGATAGGAGAATTACATAGTCTGAATAACATTCTTTGATAAGAAAAGGTACCTAAATTACATGTGAAAGTTATTTTATCCTATACCTATGGAGCTATGTGAATCAGAAAGGATCTATAAAAATCATCTAGGAAGAAATAATGGGATTTAACAATTAACAATTCAAGGATTTGATCAATAAAAGGAAAGGTAAATTGGTCCTTCCTAGTCACTAAGTTCATCCTCCTATAATCAATGTATACCCTCAACTTATTGGGAAACCTAAAAGGAACCAAATCTCTAAATTCATTCTTAACAACTATGAATCCACCATTTTTTAGGTACAATTTGAATTGGACTTAGCCATCGACTATCAAAAATGAGATAAACTATACCCATAGCCAATA
Source organism: Viscum album (assembly GCA_963277665.1). Lineage (NCBI taxonomy): Eukaryota > Viridiplantae > Streptophyta > Magnoliopsida > Santalales > Viscaceae > Viscum > Viscum album. The sequence continues at coordinate 1,946,623,055 of OY728128.1, read as the reverse complement.
ATGTAGTAGCCCCTTTATTTACTACTTCAAGAAGGGTATGATTCAATCTCCTTTGAAATTGTCCAATAGGTTTGAAATCATCCTCTAGAAGAATATAATGCATACACATTGAAGGACTAATACCTGATAAATATTCTAAAGACCAACCTATGACCTTCCTATTCTTCCTAAGAACCTATAAGATTTGATTTTCTTGTTCAATGGAGAGCCCACTCATAATTATAATAAGAAATCATAATTTGTCTTCTAAGTAGGAATATTTTAAATTTTTAGGTAAAGGTTTGAGTTAAAGTGTGGAAGGGCTATACTATTTGGATAAAACATGTTATATGGGTTCTTTAAGTTCATTTTCATCCAGAAAAATATCCCTAAGAATAGTATAATTTTAAACTCCTAGACTAGCAGTGCATTCATTTTCTAGTAGAAAATATTTTTCTTCCTTAAAAGAATTTTCAAATTCAAGTTCAAAAAAATGAGGCGATCTTTCAATGATATTTTGAGCATAATTTAGGTCAATTTTAGTAGAATATAAATTAGTTTCATCCATTTTAGATTCAATTTTAGACAAAAATAGAAAATTTTAACATCGATACATGTTTTAAAGGTTTTAGAAACATCCTCATTATTTTCAATATCAATTTTAGAAAAACATTCATTCCCAACATGTTCATAAATTCCAAAATAGTGAAAAATTTTCCAAAATACAAATTCAATTTCATATTCATCATGAAAATAGATTTCATAATTTTCAGATTCAAAAACTTCTTCAGTAGACAACATTTTATTTTCAAAAGAATATCCATTTTCCAAAGAATCTAGAGGCCGATTATCTTGAATAAAAAAACTCTATGGAAAACCAGTTAATCATGTACACTTGGTGTGAATAATGATCTTCCATATGGAGTTTCATTAAGTCAAATATATGAAAATTAATCATATTACCTCTAAACGCTAAGGAAATAGTCCCTTTATGAGCATTGATTATTGCCTTAGTAGTTTTCAAGAATGGTCTTCCTAAAATTAAAAGTGATTGTGAACTAAATCAACCATATTCTATGTCTAGAACATAAAAATTCATAGGGAAGACTAAATATTTTACACTTACCAATACATATTCAATAACTCCAGTCAGATTAACTAAACTCTTATTAGATAGATCAGTAAGAATACTAGATTGCCTGAGCTATCCAACCTGTATAGATGAAAAGATTGAATAAGGAATCATATTTATAGAGGATACCAAATATAACATTTTATCTTAAAATTGATTATTACCAGTGATACATGGGATAGAAAACATACCTAAATCTTTTCATTTAATATGGAGAGGATCCTGAATCATAGAAGAAATGTTTCTTCCTAAATTAAATTCATCACCTCCCTTGAATTTAATTTTGTGAGTGCACATCTCTTTAAGAATCTTATAACAATGAGGGATATATTTTATATCATCTAACAAAGGGATATTAACTTGGAATTTCCTAAAAGTTTTAAGTACTTCCTTTTCCATTTTAGTTTCAACATTATTCTTAATAGGAGGGATGCCCAAAGGATATGGTGGTGAATCCTTATACATTTTATGATCAACATAAACTTTGTTTTTCCCTTTGTAAGATCATATTAGAATTCCAAAATCCCTATAGGTTCTTTTATACTAGACTTCTTTCTTTTTATTTATTTTTTCTTATTCATCTAGTGTGAAGAGAACATATTATTGTGAAGATTCAACATGTTCTTCAAAAGATTCAACAGGTGGATTTACAATTTCATTAGGTGGTTTATTATTTATTTTAGAATAAAAACAATATGTTTTAGGTTATTTATCATTATTTTCATCTTGGGGGCTTTAAATTTCAGTTCCACTTCTCACGATTATTTCATTAACATTTTCTCTTCCTCTAAGGTTCACTTCATATTGCAATGGAAAATTAGAACTTCTTTGATTATTTAAACCACTAATTTCAATTTCCATCTAACCCATTTATGTAACCATGTTTTAAAGAAACAAATTTTTTTTTTGAGAAATAAATTATTTCTTTTTAACCATTTCATCAAGGTGTGAGTCATATCTTTGTTTTCTTTATTGTTTTTAGTTTTCTTGATTTTGAAAGTTTGTGAAATTCTCACCAGATTGGTTTCTATATTGATTTTGATTATACCTAGATTTTTTTTGAAAGTTTGAGGATAAAAATTACAATTAGGATTTTAATTAGGCATGAACATTTTTTTTTATTTAAGCCTTGGTTGAAATTTTGGTTTGATTAAAATTACCTAGATTGGAAATTCTTGTTGAGGAATTGACTATTTGAGTTATTATGGAATGGTTTTCTTGGAAATATCCCCTTAAATGATTAGAGTCCCTATTTAAATTGAGTAAATTGATCATTGAAATGACATGTGGCATAAAAAATTCCACAATGAATCTAAATGGGATATACTGGTTTAGGTTGGGATTGTGAAGGAGTAGAGTTAATCAACATCTGCTTCATAATGCTCACAAGTTCACTAAGCTGAATCTCAATTTGACTATTGTAAAAATTGGAGGTGGGAACTTACATAGATGTATTAAAATTAATTATAACCCCTAGTACCAACTTTCTTTTAATTTTGGTCCATGTTAGAGATGAGGTTCATAGCATTAATGAGAGTCTTATCAACCAAAGCTCCTCCATCAATAACATCTATCATTATCCTATCCATCAAGACTAAACCTTTGAAAAATTATTGTATTATGAGTTGATCAGAAATTTAGCAATGAGTACAGATATTTAATAACTTAATAAACCTCCCCTAGTAATCATTAAGATTATCCCCTTTGAGATGCCTAATTACACTGATGTCATTTCTAAGAGAGGTAGTCCTAGAGGCTGGGAAATTGTTTTCTAAGAAATTTTTCTTTAGTTGATGCCAACTCCTTACAGTGGTAGATTGTGAATAGTAAAACCAATTTTTTCTAATACATCCATGTAAAATGGGAAGTCTCTCATCTTAATCTAATCCTCACTTACCCCTTGGGGGTTCATGATGATACACACCATGTAAAATTTTTACAGGTGCTTGTGAGGGTCTTCTCCCTAATGTTCGTGTAATTTAGAAAATAATGAACGACTCTTGATCGAATCACAAAACCAGGAGTATTATCAAGATATACTAATAAATTTTAATGGTTATCAAGATCAATATTATCAATATCCTTCAGTGTCCTATGGCCATCCACGATCTCCAAGCTTTGAAAATTTTCAGTTTTTAAGGAATTTTTTTGTGTGTTTATTTTTGTGATGTTTCTATTTTTTCAAGATTTTTGATATCTACAAATTGTTTTATTTTATGTTTTTTGTCTATTATATTTCTAATATTGTACGAATTTTAATATTCAAAAATTTTAATGAAATTACTAGATATACAGTGGATTTTTTTTAAAAGGATTTTTTTTAACTTTTAATTTTTTTAAACAAAAAATGTTTTTTTAACTTTTTTATTTAACCTCTTGGTAATTCCCCGACCCCAGTTACCCAGAGTCAGTGCATTATTACATAACATTGGAATGATCACAAGAAATATCAAGTTTTGAAAGACTGGTTAGTTTAGTAGCCTTGGAATAACTAGATACATTAATAAAGTTTACATTACATAAAAAAAATGAAAACTATAACAACATAGTCTCCATAGTCCACACTCTTATCCCCTCATACTATCCCTGCAGGTCATTCATAATTTACTTCTTCACATCCTGGAAAAATAAAACATAGAAAATGGGTGATCTCAAATGCCCAGTAAGGATAAAAATATAGCGGAAAATTTCATAAATAAGAATAAAAATTTAAGGCAATGTATAACTAAAACAAAAGCCTTTTAAACTTGAACTTCAACATAGTATGTAAAAAATAAAATGAAATAATTCCATTTACTTATTTACATGGATATTCTACTAATCGAATAATCACATGAAATATCAATAACCACTTTCATAATGATGGAATGAATAATGCCAGACTATCATAACCACATAGCCAAGGTCTCGTGCCAAGACTACAAATAAGATTTTGTCAAGGACTTATTCCAAGACACTAGTTTGTCTCATGAGACCTACCGATGCATCGGGGAGCTATAGCGGGCTCCACCCGTCACATATTAAGTCCAATGCATTCCTCATATGAGCATGTTTAAACATAACATAAACATTCGTATTAAAACTAGCATACGAAATGTCAATACTTTCTTCATAAACAATGAATGGTATAAAAATAACACATCCACAGTAAAACATATCACAAAACCATCAATACAATATAGAAGTATTGTATCATAATAAATCAACTCCAAATAAACTTAAAATCCATCAAAGGATGTTGACATAGATGAAATCAAAACTCTTTTTAAAGAAATATCTCTTTCTATTTTGAAATCATTTAAGAGTCATATATTTATAAAATAAAACATTTTCTTTGAAAATATTATTATATGATTGTAAGGGAAGTTTCAACGATTTTATAATGGCGGAAAATATCCGCACCCGCCGTATAAGTTAAAAAAACATTCTTACCTTAATTCTGTCAAAAAGGTTAAAAAACACCTTGTTTGGAAAATGATAGAAAGATTCCTTTATAAACCACTTATAAAAGTCAAAAGGGTATAAATGAATTTAAACCATATTATAGTAAATAGTAAAAAATGTTTTGAAATACATTTTTAAGAAACATGGATGTGGATGATAAAGAGATCCTAGTAGATTATTACGTATAAACAACCTCGGATAATGAAGAGATTGCGAAATAAACCCTTACCTTGTACTTTTCCTTAGTTTGGGGTAGGTTAACCTCCTGTATAATGGTGAAATAATTGTTATTAAATTATACAAGAATAATATATATTAATATGATATCATATATGATCTTTTAACATTACTTTGTTAATAATATTTTAGAATTATCGTCGTTTCGGGTGTTAACTTACTCATTTTCTTTTATATGTTGTGTTACGTAAGCTGTGTTTGTCATGGATAGGTTTTATATTATTCATATATTGAATGATATAAAGTACTTAGATACTATTATTAATCATCAAATGATAATTATACTTGAATGGATACGATGGAGAATGAATCTCATCGCGTTCGTGGAGACGGTAGTCCGTACGTACGCACGAGCGACAATATCATTATTTTGATATTAAAATAATATTTAATTGGATGGTATATCTTATATACAGAATAATTATAATGTTATATTTATTATTTACATGAATTAAAAATCATTATTATACCCATCCAAATAATAATTTATTGAATAACAATTACACCACGACGTGGAGATGGTAAGCCGTACGTACGCACGTTTGGTGACATGTTATTCAAAGGATGGATATAATACTGAATATGGTTGTACCATATTTATAATAATATTAAAGTATATAGGAGATACTGAATTAATTATTTTATAATGGGAATAACAAAGAAATAAGAAGTTGAAGAAGAAAGGAACTTGAAAGAGGGTGGTGAAAACATTACCTCTTCTTTGGGTTCTTCCTTTTGATTTGATCAAAAGGGCTCTTTAGGTTAGCTTTCTGATCAAACTAAGGCCTATAGGTTGTAGTGAGGGAAGTTGAGAGAGTATTTGGGCAGAATTTGGCCGAGACAAATGGCTTTGAAGGTTTGAATTAATGAGAAGGGGGAGTGCCCTTTTATAAGAGGGGTGAGGGGCACCTTTGGAAAAGCTAGAAATATTATTTTATAATAAATTCATATTCAGTTTCTAATGGATCCAAAGTAGATTATTTAAATTTTAAGGTGGGGAGGGGTCTAAAACCACTCAACCAATAGAATTTAGATAGGTTTGGGTCATTATATTAACCTTATCCTTTAGTTTTAACTCTTAGTTAATTAGTTTGACACTTACCATGTCACTTTGTATTTTATATTATATAGTTAATAAACTTACTATATACATCAAAGAGACCCCCAAGTGGTCCATTAATTATACACCTATCATGATATAAGTCTCTTGGCCGAACCTTAGATTTTTAGGAATTTAATATAAATTAATAATATAATATTTGTTTTAAAAACTCTTTTATGTCAATTTTAAAACTATTGGGCAAATTGATTTTTGTGAAAATAATAACAGAATTATTACTTCAAAAAAAGTTAATTAAATCAATACTAACATGTCATATTAACATAAAAAATTATTTTAATTCATAGAAAGTCTCAAATTATATTTATTTGGGTATTTATAATATCAATTATTTTAATTTTTCACTATTATGGTAATTACTGCATCATCATTGTGTCATAAATAAATTAAATTATTTAATGTCTAAAAATTATAAATAAAATATAGTTATGTAGGAAATATTTTTATCTTTCTAATGAATATTTACAATCGAATTTATCTTATGTATAACCCTATATTAAAAATGTTTTAGTAAATAAACTTTGATTTTAACTCTTTTAACTCTTCTTTGAATTAAATAATAATAAATGTCCTAATCTAATCAAAGTGGACCTAAATGATAATATTTTATTCCTAAGGTTGTTTTTGGTCGAGATACACTTGTCCAATAGAATTAGGACATGTGTTAGGGTAATATTAATATCATTTTTACCCTTAATTATCCTATTTACTTTTAACCGTGGTAAATAAAAGTAAAAAGTTACTATTCACCAAAAATTATTTTCATCTCATTGAACCACATTTTACTCCTTTATATTAACCGTGTCTCTCTGATTTTTGGAATTCCACTCACAGAAGCGGTAAAATTAAGTTTTATGAAAAATTCAGTTTTTTAACTACCACTTAGGGGTTTCACTATTCATCAAAAAATGAAGTTTTTCAGAAAAATACCAAAAATTCACCCAAGGATAATTTCAATATTCCGAATCCAAAAATGAAGTCCATTTTGAAAATTATAATTTATAAATTTCAAAAAGTGGGTATTACTATTCATAACGGCTAGTTTAATTGGTTGTGGTGTGTTAGAACTCGATGTTGCGTACAACACACGCTATCACATTCTTCAAAGAGAAGCGTACTATAGAAGCTTGGGGTGTTACATTCTCTCCTCCTTCAAATAATTTCGTCCTCAAAATTTCTAGATACTTCCGCATGAAAAGACTTGGGTGGTTCTACATCATAAGTTCCTCGGGTTCCCACGTTGCCTCTTCCATCTTATGGTTTCTCCACAAGACTTTTACCAGACGAGTCGTCTGGTTTCTCAGTACTTGTTCTCTTGTATCAAGAATCTTGACGGGCTCTTCACAATAAGACAGATTGGGTTCCAGTTCTAATTCCTCATAGGTGAATACATGCGTTGGGTCAGGCATGTATTTCCTCAACAGAGATACGTGGAACACATCGTGAACTTTGGAGAGACTTGGTGGCATTGCCAATCGGTAAGCTACCGCCCCAATTAGTTCTAGAATTTCGAAAGTTCCGATGTACCTGGGACTCAATTTACCTTTCTTACCAAAATGTATAACTCCCTTCCATGGAGATACCTTCAGGAAAACATGATCACAGACTTGAAATTCCAAATCCTTCCTTCGATTATCGGCATAACTCTTCTGCCTACTTTGAGATGCTTTGATATGGTTTTGGATTACCTTCACCTTTTCCATTGTTTCCTCCACCAGTTCTGGGTCTACAAGTTTTCTTTCACCAACGTCATCCCAACAGTTTGGTGTGCGACATCTCTTTTCGTATAAAGATTCATATGGTTCCATCTGAATACTCGAATGGAAGCTATTATTATAGGAAAATTCTACTAGAGGTAAATATTGATCCCACATACCCTGAAAGTCAAGTGAGAAGGAACTCAACATGTCTTCTAAGGTTTGAATAGTTCGTTCTGATTGTCCATCTGTTTGTGGGTGGTAGGCAGTGCTCAAATGAAGTTCAGTATCCAAGGCTTTCTGAAGACTTTTCCAGAATCTTGAAGTAAAATGGGGATCACGATCAGAAACAATCGATAGGGGTACTCCATGAAGTCTCACCACTTCATCAATATGTAGTCTTGCTAGACATTCCAGTGATAGATCTTCTCTTATAGCAAGAAAATGTGTTGACTTGGTAAGATGATCAACAATAACCCATATTACATCATTCCTTCTAGGAGTCTTTGGTAGCCCTATGAAAAATTACATCGTAATATTGTCCCATTTACACTCTGGTATGGGAAGAGGTTACATGAATCCTCTTGGCTATTTCCTTCCAGCTTTCACTTGTTGAAAAACCATACATCTTGACACAAAATCAGCAATCTCCCTCTTCATGTTGTCCCACCAAAAATGTTCCTTTAAATCTCTATACATTTTGGTGCTCCCAGGGTGTATATAGAAATTGGAACTATGAGCATCATCCAAAAATTCCCTTTTTAGATTAGGTATACCGGGAACACAAATCCTCTTCCCAAATTTCAAAATTCCATCTTCATACACAAAGTCTCTCAATCTCCCATCATTCATAGCTTTAATCTTCTTTTGAAATTCTTCATCATCAGTCTAAGAACTCTTAATCCTTTCTAGTAAAGATGGTTTGGCAACCATTTGAAAAAGAATTGATGTTTCACCTTCCATGGTTATTCCCATGTCCATCTTCACTAGATCCATGAAAATTAGATCCCTTTCAATTCTCATATTGTTCAAAACTCCATGATCTTTTCTGCTCAAAGCATCTTCCACCTTGTTTGCTTTCCCTGGGTGGTAGTGTATCGTAAAATCATAATCCTTGAGTAATTCAAGCCATATCCTTTGCCTCATGTTGTGTTCTTTTTGTGATAAAATATAATTCAAACTCTTTTGATCAGTATAAATCTCACATTTTTCACCATAGAGGAAGTTCCTCCATATCTTAAAAGAAAAGATCATAGCTGATAACTCGAGATCATGAGTAGGATAGTTTTGCTCATGAATTTTCAACTGTCGTGATGCATAGGAAATAACCCTATCATTCGGCATAAGGACATAGCCAAGTCCTTTCTTCGATGCATCACTATAAATAATAAACCCATCATTCCTCGATGGTAGAGTCAATATAGGAGCATTGACTAATCTTCTCTTCAGTTATTCGAAACATTCTTCACACACTTTTTTCCAAACAAATTTAACCCCTTTACGTGTGAGCTTTGTTAATGGGTTAGCCAACCAGGCAAAATTCTGGAAGAAACATCGATAATAAACTAGTAAACCAATAATACTACGTACCTCAGTTATACTCGTCGGTGCAGGCCATTCTTGGATTGCCTTGGTCTTAGAAGGATCAACAGAGATTCCATCTTTAGAGATAATATGGACAAGAAAAGAAATCTCATGAAGCCAGAATTCACACTTGCTAAACTTCCCGTATAATTCATGTATTCTCAGAGTATTCAAGATAATGCGCAAGTGATTTTCATGATCTTTGTAGATTTTGGAGTATACCAAGATATCATCAATAAATACCACCAAAAATTTATTGAGATATTCCTTGAAAACTCTATTCATCAGATCCATGAATACAGAGGGTGCATTAGTCAATCCAAAAGGCATTATTGTAAACTCGTAATGCCCGTACCTGGTTCAAAATGTTGTCCTCCAAATTTCTTCCTTCTTCACACACAATTGATGGTATCCAGATCGAAGGTCAATCTTTGAAAAGTATTGAACTCCATGCAATTGGTCAAATAAATCATCATTGCGAGGTAGGGGATACTTGTTCTTTATTGTTATAGCATTGATCTTCCTGTAGTCGATACATAACCTCATAGATCCATCTTTATTTTTAACAAAAAGAACAGGGGCTCCCCATGGAGAAACACTAGGGAGAATAAATCCCTTATTACTCAATTCCTATAGTTGTTTCTTTAGTTCAACTAATTCTATAGTGGCCATTCTATAAGGGGTCTTCGATATAGGCGTTGATCCAGAAATTAAATCAATGGAAAACTCAACTTCTCGTTATGGAGGATGTCTAGGTAAATCTTCCGGAAACACATCTACATATTCTTTCACAACAGGTAAATCCACTATTTGAACATTCTTTTCCTCACCCACAGTCATTTAATTCTCTTCCTACCCAATAATTAAATTTAGTTGAGCTAATGGGGGTGGATCTAGATAAGAATTCGGTGATGAAGATTCTACTCTAAAGATAAGGTGTTCCTTATCATCATCATAAAAAATTGTAACCTCCTTCTTCTTACAATAAATCTTCACATAATGGTCTGAAAGACAATCCATACCGAGGATTATATCAAACTCAATAATAGGTATGACGATGAGATCAGCGGATAAAGAACATTTATGTGCTCTAATGGGGACTGATTCACAAAACTTTGTTGCAATGATACTTCCCTTAGGAGTTTTAACTGACAACTCCCTTGTTAAATAAAATTGGAAATATCTAATTTTCTTAGAAAACTAGGAAGATATGAAACAATACGATGATCCAGAATCAAATAATGCATTTTCTAAACTTGAGGAAACCATTAAATTACATGCCACCATGTCTTTCGGAGCCTCTACCTCAGCAGTAGTGATAGCATAAGCTTGACCTTGATCCCTTGGCCTTTTCTAAGGTAAGTTCCCCTGAAGATTAGGACATTCATTTGAATAATGTCCTATCTCCCTGTAATTGTAGCACTGAACATCGGTAGCTTCCTTCTTCTCTTTGCAATCACGAGCTTGGTGGCCTTTTTCACTACACTTGTAACAGACTCACGTTCCTTTTAAGCAAGTACCAGGGTGTTTATTCCCACATTTACCATAGTATGGATATTCAACCTTTCCCTTATTCCCCTTATTTCCATTCCCATATTGATCAGTAGATCTCTTATTCTCTTGCTTTGCTTTAAAGTCATAAGACTAAGAGAATTCCTTTTCTGTCTTGATATCACATGAGACAATATCTTCGTACGATGAGAAGGATTGTGAGACTAATGCTCGATGGAGAAATGGTTTTAACCCATCAAATAAAAGATCAATATTAATTCTTGGGTTATGTATATAATCTCCAGCATACCTTGATAACCTTGTAAAGTTAGCCTCATACTTTGTGACATTCTCATCCTCCTTTTGTCTCAGACTCAGAAATTGCCTTTCCATATCTGCTCGATAGTCGCGAGGAAAGTATTTTTATAAAAACAGATCTTTGAACTCCCTCCATTCCATATTTGATACTTCATCATCTTCCTTCATGTTTTGAATCAATGACCACCATTGATCAGCATCTCCAGTGAGGCGGTAAACTGCCATGATAACTTTTTCCATTTCACTACTTCCCAAAGCCTGAAATATTTTCTCTAGGGAACTTATCCATTTCTCAGCTACTAATGGATTTGTACTCCCATTTAATGTTGGTGGTTGCTTCCTCATGAAGCGATCTAACATTGATCCTCCATGCTGTGGATCAGGGTGCTCCATACGGGTAAGGTTATTATTCATAACCTGAGTGAGTTGTCCCAGTATGGTGATTAGTTGATCAGCACTAGTTGCATCACCAGCTCCACTATAATTATCTTGAGCAGGATGGAAATCCCTACATGGAGTGCGTGCATTGATACGGTTTCCATTTCTTCCACTAGGCGCCATTTCTAAACAATTTCATAAACTAGATCAGTTTATAAATCAAAATACATAATTCCATACTTATAAAACACTTAACATAAATTGAACTATTTATGGATATAATACATAATCATAAAAATGTTTTCTTTGAGGAAGTATATACTCATAAACCCTTCATAATGATTTGTAAATAAAATGAGAGTTATCCTAAGCATATCCCCCGGGAGTGTCGTAACCAAGAGTGCAGCAAGGCCCGTTGTCGTGCACCAGTTCCCGTTCAAGTCTAGCTCAAAGCGGTGTTTTCGGGTTTTATCCCTAGGTACATCTGTGCTAGAGCCGCCTATACCTGCTCGTATCCAGACAGGTATGTATTTCTCAGAAAACGCACAAAATCTCTACAATACCAAAATTCTAGGAAGTTCTTCTATACTAATCCTCAAATTTCATCTTAGGTCTATGTGCTCTAATCAGAGTTTATCTAAATCTAGCTTCCAAGGTTTGTACTAAACTTCATCTGATACCAACTGTAACGCCCTGACCCCAGTTACCCAGAGTCGGTGCATTATTACATAACATTGGCATGATCACAAGAAATATCAAGTCTCAAAAGACCGATTATTTTAGTAGCCTTGGAATAACTAGATACATTAATAAAGTTTACATTACATCATAAAAATGAAAACTACAACAACATAGTCTCCATAGTCCACACTATTATCCCCTCATACTATCCCTACAGGTCATTCATAATTTACTTCTTCACATCCAAGGAAAAATAAAACATAGAAAAGGGGTGATCTCAAATGCCCAGTAAGGATAACAATATAGCAGAAACTTTCATAAACAAGAATAAAAATTTAAGGCAATGTATAACTAAAACAAAAGACTTTTAAACTTGAACTTCAACATAGTATGGAAAAAATAAAATGAAATAATTCCATTTAATTATTCACATAAATATTCTACTAATCAAATAATCACATGCAATATCAATAACCACTTTCATAATGATGGAATGCATAATGCCAGACTATCATAACCACATAGCCAAGGCCTCGTGCCAAGAATACAAATAATATTTTGTCAAGGACTTTTTCCAAGATACTAGTTTGTCTCATGAGACCTACTGATACATCGAGGAGCTCCAGAGGGCTCCACCCATCACATATTAAGTCCAATGCATTCCTCATATGAACAGGTTTAAACATAACATAAACATTCGTATTAAAACTAGCATACGAAATGTAAATACTTTCTTCATAAACCATGAATGGTATAAAAATAACACATCCACAGTTAAACATGTCACAAAACCATCAATAAAATATATAAGTATTGTATCATAATAAATCAACTCCAAATAAACTTAAAATCCATCAAAGGATGTTGACATAGATGAAATCAAAAATCTTTTTAAAGAAATATATCTTTCTATTTTGAAATCATTTAAGAGTCATATATTTATAAAATAAAACATTTTCTTTGAAAATATTCTTATAATCTTGTAAGGGAAGCTTCAACGATTTTATAACGGCGGAAAATAGCTGCACCCACCGTATAAGCTAAAAAAACATTCTTACCTTAATTCTGTCGAAAAGGTTAAAAAGCACCTTGTTTGGAAAACGACGGAAATATTCCTTTATAAACCACTTATAAAAGTCAAAAAGGGTATAAATGACTTTAACCCATATTCTAGTAAATAGTAAAAAATGTTTTGAAATACATTTTTAAGAAACATGGATGTGGATGATAAAGAGATCATAGTAGATTATTATGTATAAACAACCTCAGATAATGAAGAGATTGTGAAATAAACCCTTACCTTGTACTTTTCCTTGGTTGGGGGTAGGTTAAACTCCTGTATAATGGTGAAATAATTGTTATTAAATTATACAAGAATCATATATATTAATATGATATCACATATTATCTTTTAACATTACTTTGTTAATAATATTTTAGAATTATCATCGTTTCGGGTGTTAACTTACTCTTTTTCTTTTATATGTTTTGTTACGTAAGTCATGTTTATCGTGGATAGGTTGTATCTTATTCATATCTAGAATGATATCAAGTCCTTAGATACTATTATTAATCATCAAATGATAGTTATACTTTAATGGATACGATGGAGAATGAATCTCATCGCGTTTGTGGAGACGGTAGTCCGTACGTACGCACGAGCGACAATATCATTCTTATGATATTAAAATAATATTTAATTGGATGGTATATCTTATATAAAGAATAATTATCATGTTATATTTATTATTTCCATGAATTACACATCATTATTATACCCATCCAAATAATAATTTATTGAATAACAATTACACCATGACGTGGAGACGGTAAGCCGTACGTACGCACGTATGGTGACGTGTTATTCAAAGGATGGATAGAATAATGAATATGGTTGTACCGTATTTATAATAATATTATAGTATATATTAGATATTGGATTCATTATTTTAGAATGGCAATAACAAAGAAAGAAGAAGTTGAAGAAAAAAGGAACTTGAAAGAGGGTGGTGAAAACATTACCTCTTCTTCGGGTTCTTCCTTTTGATTAGATCAAAAGGGCTCCTTAGGTTGGCTTTATGATCAAAATAAGGCCTCTAGGTTGTATTTAGGGAAGTTTAGAGAGTATTTGGGCAGATTTTGTCCGAGCCAAATGGCTTTGATGGTGTGAATTAATGAGAAGGGGGAGTGCCCTTTTATAAGAGGGGTGAGGGGCACCTTTGGAAAAGCAAGAAATATTATTTTATAATAAATTCATATTAGGTTTCTAATGGATCCAAAGTGGATTATTTAAAGGTTAAGGTGGGGATGGGTCGAAAAAAACTCAACCAATAGAATTTAGACAGGTTTGGGTCATTATATTAACCTTATCTTTTAGTTTTAACTCTTAGTTAATTAGTTTGACACTTACCATGTCAATTTTTATATTATATTATATAGTTAATAAACTTACTATATACATCCAAGATATACCCAAGTGGTCCATTAATGATACACCTATCATGATATAAGTCTCTTTTCCGAACCTTAGATTTTTAGGAATTGAATATAAATTAATAATATAATATTTGTTTTAAAAATACTTTTATGTCAATTTTGAAACTATTGGGAAAATTGATTTTTGTGAAAATCATAACAGAATTATTACTTCTAAAAAAGTTAATTAAATCAATCCTAACATGTCATATTAACCTAGAAAATTAGTGTAATTCATAAAAAGTCTCAAATTATATTTATTTGGGTATTTATAATATCAATTACTTTAATTTTTCACTATTATGGTAATTACTACATCATCATTGTGTCATAAATAAATTAAATTATTTAATGTCTAAAAATTATAAATAAAATATAATTATGTAGGAAATATTTTTATCTTTCTAATTAATATTTACAATCGAATTTATATTATGTATAACCCTATATTAAAAATGTTTTACTAAATAAACTCTGATTTTAACTCTTTTAACTCTTCTTTGAATTAAATAATAATAAATGTCCTAATCTAATCCAAGTGGACCTAAATGATAATATTTTATTCCTAAGGTTCTTTTTGGTCGAGATACACTTGTCCAATAGAATTAGGACATGTGTTAGGGTAATATTAATATCATTTTTACCCTTAATTACCCTATTTACTTTTAACCGTGGTAAATAAAAGTAAAAAGTTACTATTCACCAAAAATTATTTTCATCTCATTGAACCACATTTTAATTCTTGATATTAACCGTGTCTCTCAGATTTTCAAAATTCCACTCACAGAAGCGGTAAAATTAAGTTTTATGAAAAATTCAGTTTTTTAACTACCACTTAGTGGTTTCACTATTCATCAAAAAATGAAGTTTTTCAGAAAAATACCAAAAATTCACCCTAGGCTAATTTCGATATTCTGAATCCAAAAATGAAGTCCATTTTAAAAATTAAAATTTATAAATTTAAAAAAGTGGGTATTACTATTCATAACCGCTAGTTTGATTGGTTGTGGTGTGTTAGAACTCAATGTTGCGTACAACACACGCTATCACATTATTCAAAGATAAGCGTACCGTAGAAGCTTGGGGTGTTACAACCTCCCTGGAAATGACCCCATTTGAAGTGAGGTTTTTAGTCATTATTTTTAACTCTTTCAAAACTAAAAACCCAATGACTGTAATACAACAATGACCAAGATTGTCTCCTAATGAAACTACCATATAGGAGTTACTCTATCATGATTTGTTTATTTTATTATTTTTTTCTAAATTTTATAATGGGATTTCCATTTCTTTAAAAAAAATTACTCTAATTTTTAAACTCAAGGATACTAAAACAATGAAACAAGTGCAACAGTAAAATGAATAGAAATGAATCAGTGTGTAAATAGTGGGAAACATACAACACGTAGTAAATAGAAGAGAGACAAAAGTGGTCAAATCAAATAGATTTCCTGAGTCAATATTACTTCATTGCTTGAAGATATTAAAATATAAAACTATCTCGATGCATAAATTAAAATCTCAAAACATGAATTTCAGTCAGTTCAAAAAGTAAAGAAGTAAAATTAAAATCTTAGTTGTAAATATCCTTTCATTAAGAGATAGATGGAGCACTCAACAATCATCAAGCTCTAAGAAATATTCTCACTCCTGATGTACTCACTATTTTTAATCAAAAAAATGAAAAATTAAAATAATGGGATTCAAGCTTGATCTCCTAATCTAGCTAAGTTAATAGTTAACACTTAATTATTGAAAAAATCTGATCGGATTTGTGTCTATCATAAAATATAAGAGAAAATGAGATCTGGAAGTGACCAAAAATTGATCATTAAATGTCAATCGACAAAATAACATACAACATTATAGAGAGAGATTATAGTAAATTTTCAAGAAATTAAGCTCATAAATAAATCACTATTTGAATCTTCAAGATTCATCCACAAGAAATCTAACCAGTCATTTTGGTAAATCACAGGTAACCTTCAATACTCATCTGCATTGGAAATGGAAGCTATCATGTATAATATCCTCCACTTCCCACTCTAATTATTCCACTCAGAAAAAGTCCATTAGTTTCTGGTTAGCTATCCACTTCTGTTATCCCTTTCCTGAATGTCCAAAATCAAGAATACATCATCCTCATTTTTTATCAATGTCACATCCAAATACACTAACTTAAAATTGTCCTAGACAAATAACAATCCAAACTCTCTATCCTTCTATCAAAACCCCTGTAACTATAGAATAACTCCACAATAAATTCCTACCAGCTTGTATACTGATAATTACTCCAACTAATTTTAATCCAAATTACATAAAAATTAATTATAGTGGATCACGTCATAAAAAATATCTCCAATGACCTATTAAAATTCCTCTATCCAAAAACTTCACACTCAAACTGTCATCATCTAATTTCTCAACATAAATAATATATATTTTTATCTATCCTAGAACTAAAATTCCTCACTACAAATTTATTTCAATAGTTGGTTCAAATTTCCTTTGTCAGCATCTACAAAACTCAAGATTGGATTACTTTATTCAGATCCTAATTTTTTCTTTTCAATAAAATCATTAGCTTTAGTTCACTCAGGTATGATAAATATCAACTCACCCTCCTCAGATTAAAATCAAGCTCATCACTTCAACACCTCCACTTTCAAGTTTCATCCAACAAATGGAAGTTGAATCACACATGTCTCAATAAAATATATTCACATCCATCCAAATCACTTAGATTCAGTTAACCCTAATACCTAGCATCTTGATTTCTTATTCAACATGCTCAGCTCGAGAAAGATCTACAAAATCAGAACAACTTAAACATGGGTTCATCAGATTCAAAATCTTTATATCAACTCTCTCCAAAATAAGCTTCTCCTAAAAAAAATCACAACTCTATTTCATCATCTTCTTTGGCAATGATTCATGAAACCGATATCTTGGGCACTTTGGCCACAGACTGGAAGTAGTGGCAACTCACAGTGGAAGTGATTCGACTTTTGGGTTCATCGGGATCCTCTTTGGATTAAAGGTGTCTTCAAATTCTCTAGTATGCTTCATCCTCAAGATCCTTCAATAGTGATGATGACTCATCTTCAATGGTGGTGTCTCAGTCTATGTAGGTATTGACACCCCACTCAACTTGAGCTTCCAAATATCAAATCTTTAATTAGTGAGATTATATTCATCCTACCCTTGATCTAAATCTTGAATAAAGAATGTTGGTTAGAGTAGATGACTCAAGGGGGGGGGGGTGAATTGAGTATCTATAAATTTTTCTATTAAAATTGGTTCTTTAAAATAATATCCCCCTATTAAAATAAAATAAAAGTAAGTTTGTAGTGAATTTATATAAGTCCTAAAAGTTCAATTAGTTTATATGAAGATTGATTTGTTCTAAGTTTTACCAATTCAAAGATTAGTCAAACTTTTGAAACCAATCTACTGATTCAAAACATAAATAAAACCTTGCTAAACTAACTATAAAATTTCAGTTTATCTTAATGCAAGAAATACATAATAGATAAAAATATAAGACAAACAACATAGTGGTTAAAACAAGAGGTTCAGTCTCAAGCTGAGACTTAGTCCTCTTCACTTGGCGATCACTTGTCACCAAGCTGTTTATATTAATAAACTTTTGATCCACACCCTAGATCAGGGTTCACAATAGCACACAGGGATGTCAAGGTCACACTTGACCTCTACCACAGTTATTCGTGGGAAAAACTAATAAACAAATCACATAGGATCTCTTACACAGTTCTACGTGGGATACAAGAGTAGAAAGGGATTGAGTGTGAGGATATTTTAGTATCCTTCAGTTAAGCTGAGGAGACAGTGTGTGCGAAACAAACAGATGCACACACAACTCGAAAAGTAAAAAAAAGAACACAATAAAGTTATAAAAGTAAAAATAGAGTTTAGAAATCTTTGTGTGTCATTTAATAAAGCTCTGGAATCATTGGATGTAGAGAAAATGATATCTGAGTCCTCTTCTAGAAGTTGGCTCCAAAACAGAGTATCGTAGTCTCTATAATCTAGATTCTAGGTGTGTAGAGGTTTAGCTCTTCGATGTCAGTATGTTCAGCGAGCTTCAGCAGGATGTAGCTTGTAATATTAAACTTCTTGTATACTTAAGCTTCAAGTTCTTCTATTTGAAATATCTTGCATATTCGCACAACCAACCATTTTGTTTTTCTAGAGGGTTGAGAAAGCTATATTAGGTTGATCTTGTAATACTTTTATACTTTAAGGTCCAGTAGGAGTGAAGATCTCCACACATGCATCTACCTCGTACTATCTACGGATAGTCCTACAGAAAACATTAAATAATGTCAGAAACATTAATTTGTCTAAATATGCCTGTTAGAAATAAATTTGAATTAATAAAAATGAAATAGTTATTTATGACTATCGATGAGTCATTTTCATCAGTCTGCCATATTTGTTCTGTTAGAATAAATCTATCATCTTCGTTGTGTCATATTTGGTGCGTCTAACATCAGTGTGAAAAACATTGGTGTGTCATCTTTAGTGTGTCATCTTCGGTGTGTCATCTTCGGTGTGTCATCTTCAGCATGTCATCTTTGGTGTGTAATCTTTGGTGTGTCATCATCTATGTTTCATCTTCGATGTGTCATCTTCGGTGTGTCGAACATAATTGCATCGAACATCGGTGTGTCGAACATCGGTGTGTCGAACATCAGTGTGTCGAACATCGGTGTGTCAAACATCGATGTGTCGAACATCGGTGTGTCGAACATCGGTGTCTCGAACATCGGTGTGTCAAACATCGGTGTGTCAAACATCGGTGTGTCGAACATCGGTGTGTCAAACATGAAATCTAAAAATCCTATGAAGAGTCTGTCTTACACAAAACATTACACGACTAAGTGACATCCAAAAATACATGTAAAAATACACTTGTAAACATATGGACTTACAAATATAAGTTATTTCCTTATTAAAGTATATTATTTAGTATGATATAATTTATTTACTTAGAGATATTAAATGGAATGAAAGAGTAGAATATGTAGTTAGACATTATGTGTGATTATGAAAACTACCATATCATAGAGGGTCCAAAAATCTCCCCCTTTTTGATAATCACAAATTATGGCATACATACAAATATAAGGAATACAAAAAAAGTGGTAATAATATACAATAATGAAGGAGATTATGCAATATAACTAAATCCTTCCCTTGTTTGAGTTTTTAAAACAAATATCCCCCTCAATAAAAGGATTATGATGAGTATATGCCATTTGTCCTATACCAGAAATTCCCCCCCCTTAGATTAATAATGTATGCCTCTTCTTAGATTAATAATGTATGCCTCTTCTTTTGTCCCCCTTTTGGGATTAGAAAAAAAAGAAAAAAATAATAGAAGAAATATCATAAAAGAAAGACACCATAAAGATTTTCCATAAAGATGCAGAAAAGTACAGTCAAACAAAAAGTTCAAATACCTATCAGAAAATATAATCCACCACTAAGGGTTTGGCTGTTGTGGGGCTTTTCATTTATCTAAAGGATTTGGAATAGGATTAGATGATTTGGTAGAGGCAGAGGGAAGATGTGGTCTGAAGATAACACCTGGAAGGACAACACTTGTAGGTACTTTTTCTATAAGACTAGGCCTTCTTTCTAACAACATATGACTGGGAGTTTTCTCTATAATGATCGATCGAATCTAGGAAATAGCCTGAGAGACAATCATTGGAGTAGGAGACTGAGAGGTAGCACCAATGAAAGCTGCAAGAGGGACCACAATGGCTTCTTCATGGACATACAGATATGGATTAAGGTGATTGATGAAATAATTAATTATTTCACCACCATACTGCATAGCTTTTTTGAAGTCTTCCTTATTCTCCAAGAATTTATTCAGCAATGAGGTAAACTCCTTCAATCAAGTAACTTGATTCTTGAAGTCTTAGGTGACAGGAGGTATTCTGAGATTCTCTGCTAGAAACATGAAGCTATTTATGGGTACCTTTTCAAGAGTTTCTTTGTCTGAAATACTCTGAAGATTTTGGAATTAATCTCTCATCACAACTTTGAGAGACTCCAAATCAGCAACATCACTTTTCCCACTTCTAGAAATAGATGGGATAGTTAACATTTTTCCAAGCTCCTCTTTCAACTTCTTCAGATCCACACTAAGTAGATGAGTAACCAAGTTCCTAAGAACTTCCAGAACACCACTGAAGGAGGTATTGAAGTTATTGGTTAGAGAATTTAACTCATTTATCATCTTTCTTACTTCCTCTCTCATCAAAGTATTGTACCTAATAATGGTTTCTGTTGTGGTAATGAGATTCGGTTGAATCTCCTGGATCACTATTCTTGCAATCTTCACTACATTAGCATCTGAAATACCTATTGAAGTGGACGATTCACTTCTAGATCCAACTGAGGCTTTCACTGACTCACATATATCATTTTTGAATTGTTCCAAATCATCCTTAGTGACATAGTCACTGGGCACGGTCTGTGCTACTGGATCTACTGCTGCAGGTGCAACTAGTGGAACAGGTGCAAAAGGTTCTAGTTCAGCTTGGACATGTGGAACACGAGGAGGAGGTAACCTCTCCTCATCTGAGTCATACTACAAACCAAAAATAATGTATCCTGTATCATTATTCCACTCTCTAGTATAGGTACAATCTATTGGATCAACAATATCAATCCTGATCCTTCTTCCTGGAGGCTCAGGAACAACATTATCTTCATAAACTTCTTCATTTAGTCCTCCATACATAACATCATTTATGGGTACAAGAACCAATTGAACTTCAGGTTCTATATGATATCTATCCACTTCAATTTCTCCAGGCACTTCCTCAATTTGAGGCACTTGATCCTTAGCTTCTTCCTCAGGGCCACCAACCATAAATTCATTCAATTAGTGAGTGATTTCTTGATTTTTAGCATTAGTATGGGGTGATCTGTCCTCATGTTCATCATCTCTATGATCAACAGCCTCTTGTTCAACATGCTCAACATCATTACCTGCTCCATGTACATATTCCTCACTGGATATATCCACCACTTGTTGTCCCAATTTTAAAGAATCAATTACATGCACATCACTTCCTCCTTCATCCTTATCATCATCATTGGACTCCTCATCTGATTTACTCACATATCCTTCAACTCAAGTAACCACGGTCTCTTCTTCAAACTCATCACCTAACACGTTTTCTCTTGAGGGTAAGTCCAAAGGTGGACTAGTAGGTCCATAAGACATGTCCTTGGAGCTTTCAGCAATATCAAGATCACTCCTGTCATCAAAAGGAGATCCTTATTCCCTTGGCACTTCAGTCACTTCTTCCTCGTCCTAATAAAATGGTTCTTCTACTGGTTTGATACCTGGATAAACTTGATCCTTTGGTCTAGTAGGATGGTCAACTGGATTGAAATATTCATATAGACATTTCTCATCACCTACCTAAAATTTTTTCCAAGGGTTCTAGAATATATCCATCCTTTTAAAAATGTATTTTTGAAGATAGAAACCACTACGTGCACTTATCACTTCATCTCCATCTTCCACATAGCCTAACCTTTTTAGCATGGCAGAGATCATCTTCAGATAGTAAAAACATGTTTCCTTCTTGGATGGTTTTATCAAATCAGAGACATGCACCATTAGATACCTACATAGGTTTACTTTTATCCCATGTTTCAAAAAATAGAACAAGAATACATCTTGATACTTCACAGCAGATAAATCTCCCTTCCTTGGGTAGATTTGATGTTGTATAAACTTAAACAATAATATTATTTCTCCTTCAAACTCACTTGACATAGTCCTGCTAGATTCTCCATTTCTAGTTAGCTCCTTCATAGCATCTTCATAAGAGAAAAAATTAGAGTAATGTGGAATATTACCTAGATAATCAGTATAGACACCTTCATGAGGCATCTCCAAGCACTCATCCCATTCCTTAGAAAAAAAGCTACTTCCTTTCCCTTTACTACTAACTTCATTATTGTTGCCTTAGATTCATCCAGAG
The DNA here is from genome assembly GCA_963277665.1 of Viscum album. NCBI lineage: Eukaryota > Viridiplantae > Streptophyta > Magnoliopsida > Santalales > Viscaceae > Viscum > Viscum album. The sequence continues at coordinate 1,946,600,480 of OY728128.1, read as the reverse complement.
ATATATTCAAATGATGATAGAATTCATACACTAGATGGGGATAATAAGGTATTTCATTGTTAGAAAACCAGATCAACCACCCTTGAGATTCCAGTACTTTTAATAAAAATGACTTGCTTGACAGAATCCACTCAACAAACACTTCTTTTTTAGCCGTAACCACTTGGATTTATAAGCTCGGTTTTGTAGTACCATTGGACTCACCTTTTTGTTGCTTAGTAGAAGGTGATTTTCTTGGATCTTCCATAGCACTCTTGGTACTTGCCACGTCAAGGCTTCAGATTCCAAAAGAGTTGAGGACGAGGGTCGATAGATAGAGTGACAAAGGGTAGAAAACTTTACAGCAGTGGGAAGGTGAAAGGTTGGGATGGATTGAACTTAATATATCATTTAGGAATTGTAAATCTTAAAGCTTAAAATTTAAACACGGAAAAAAGAATACAAAAAACAACATCGTTTTATTTAAAATAGATAGAATTACAAAAGAGTCCAAGAAAAAAACTTTAGTGTCAATGAATTTGTTTCAGGAGATCGGTTTCAAGAGATTGGATTTAGGAGATCAGTTTCAGAAGATTAGTTTCAGGAGATCGATTTCAGAATTTGGTTTCAGAAGATCAGTTTCAGGAGATCGATTTCAGAAGATCGGTTTCATAAGATCGGTTTCAGGAGATCGGTTTCAGAAGATCGGTTTCAGAAGATCAGTTTCAGAAGATCGGTTTTAGGAATCAGTTTTAGAAGATCGGTTTCAGAAGATTGGTTTCAGGAGATCAGTTTTAAAAGATCGGTTTGAGGAGATTGGTTTCAGAATATCAGTTTCAGAAGTTCGGTTTCAAGAATTAGTTGGCAAGATCGGTTTCAAGGATCGATTTGACAAGATCATTTTCAAGGATCAGTTTGACAAGATCAGTTTCAAGGATCGATTTGACAAGATCGATTTCAAGGACTTTAGAGATTTATCATTCCTAGTTCATGTTTGATGTAGTTCATTCTCTCAGAGTTTAAGGGTTTAGTGAATATATCAGCAAGATGATGATCAATCCTAATAACTCAAGATTTATATCACCTTTTTGATAATGATCTCTCAAAAAGAGATGTATTACATCAATATGCTTTGTTATAGAATGAGAAATTGGATTCTTAGAAATGTTAATAGCACTTGTGTTGTCACAGTTTATGAGGATTTTTCTGAATTGAATTCCATAGTCTAATAAGGTGTGTTTCATCCACAAAATTTGTGCACAAAAACTTCCATCATCAATGTATTCTGCTTCAGCATTTGATAATGAAACTGATTTTTTCTTTTTACTACACCACGATATTAGTGACTTTCACAAAAATTGACATGTTCTAGAGGTACTCTTTCTTTCTAAGTTACATACACCAAAATTAGCATCTGAATAGCTAACTAAATCAAAAGGTTTCTCTTTAGGATAGAACAGTCCAAAGTTTGTTGTATATTTGAGGTATTTGAAAATTATTTTAACAACATTTAAATGTGACTCTTTAGGATTTTCTTGAAATCTCTCACACATACACACACTGAACATAATATCTATCCTACTAGTAGTTAAGTACAACAAACTCCCAACCATTCCTCTGTAAGTAGTCTGATCAACTGATTTTTCATTTTTATCAAGATCTAACTTACATGTAGAACTCATATGGGTTTCACTACTCTTAATGCTATCAAATCCATATCTTTTTAAAAGATCTTTAGTGTAATTAATTTGATTTAAAATAATACCTTCTTTATTTTTAAATATTTGAAATCCAAGAAAATATTTAAGTTCTCCCATTAAACTCATTTCAAACTCACTTTTCATTATTTTTGGAAAATCATTACATAAAGAGTTTTTAGAAGATCCAAAGATAATATCATCTACATATATTTGGGCTATTAAAACTTATTTTGAAATTATTTTTATAAATAAAGTAGGGTATGTGAGTCCTTTTGTAAGGCCTTTAGAAATCAAAAAATTACTCAACCTTTCATACCAAGATCTTAGAGCTTGTTTCCAACCATATAAATCTTTTGATAATTTGAACACTTGATTTGGAAAAAGTGGATTTGTAAAACCTGAGGGTTGTTCAACAAAAACATCCTCAATTATATAACCATTTAAGAATTCACTTTTGACATCCATTTGATAAAGTTTAAAATATAAGTGTGCTGCATAGGCAAGTAAGATTCTAATTACCTCAAGTCTAGCTACTGGTGCAAATGTCTCTTCATAATCAATTCATTCTTCTTGATTATATCCTTGAACAAATAGTTTAGCTTTATTTATAACTATATTTCCAACTTCATATACTTTATTTCTAACCACCCATTTGGTTATTATGGTCAAAGTATCTGTCACGACCCATCCTCGGGGCCCGTGCTGTGACTACCCCAAGACCGCCTTCCATAGGCCAGGGGATGACGACTAGCACCAAAGGCATAAATCCCTATAAATTGGGAAGGCATTGCCTTTATAAAACATAAAAACACACACAAACAGAGATCAAGAGGAAGTAAACACTAAGTAAAGAAGTATAAAAAAAGTGCTGAAAGTACAAATGGGCCAGAAATACAAGCCCAACAGAAAGGTACAACTACAACTGAAAAAAAAGTACAACTGAAAAGACAACAGCTGAATGGTGAAGCTGCTCCTGGATCTTCCTCTGGGTTCCTACCTGAAGGGTAGGTATAGATGTCCTCCTCAGCAATCCGCATCTTTCGGTCTGTATAAAATGCAACTACGGTGAAGGTCCCCTTAAGAGAATACCGACCCTGCGAGTTCATCGGTGCCCTCAAATTTTAATTTCGAGCACCGGTTCAAAAGATAGAAAAACCCGCTCGTTTGTTCACTGAACGTACCTGAGCTAAACTTTAGAAATTGATTCTGGGCACACTAGGCCTCGAAATTGAGTGTTGTCAGAAGCTACAGACTCGTAAAATTCCAAAGTAATTAAGAAAAAATTTTCCTTGAAATTTCCAAGTCTTTACATTACTCCCACCTCAGGGCTTTACGTCCCCATAATGCTACAACAAAAACTCGGGAAAAAAATGAGGGTACTAAGCACGCATCTGAGTCTCCCACTCCCATGTTCTCTCCTAGAGGTTCACGTGCTGCCAGCGAATGCACACCAGAGGAATTGACCGTCCACATAGGACCCGCTCCCGTCGATCCTCGATCTCCACTGGTACCTCCATAAATGTCACCCCGTCATCGATATCCAGCTCCCTGTGGTTGATGAAGTGAGCTAAGTCGTGCACGTATATCCTCAGCTAAGATATGTGGATGACGTCGTGCACCCGGTGCAACTAAGGTGGAAGGGCCAAGCAGTAATCCACCTCACCTACCCTGCTAAGGACTTGGAAAGGTCCGATGAACCTCGGAGATAACTTGCCTCCTCATCCAAATATCCATTGACATCGTCAAGGTGAGACCCATAGGAAGACGTGGTCGCCATCCTCGAACTCCAGTGATCTTCGTCTGCTATCATCATAGGACTTCTGTCTGCTTTGTGTAGTCTTCATCCACTCCTGGATGATCCGTACCTTCTCCGTCGTAGCCTGAACCATATATGGTTCTACACGTGCTGATTCCATCACTATCCACAAAGGATATCTGAAATGCGGCTAGATACTATCTCGCCACTCCTAATAGCTGAATGCACGATCTCTTACTAAGAGAATCTGCTACAACTTTCCCCTCCCCAAGAATATAAGCTATCTCAAAGTCATAGTCCTGGTGGAATTCAAGCCATCACCATTGTCTCAGGTTCATGTCCTTCTGAGAGAAGATACACCTGAGACTATTGAGTCGGAGAGAACCGTAAACCATTCGCTCAACGAACAATGGTGAGACTATCCAATTGTAAGAACTCATATCCACCCTTATTCGTCTACATTCTACAAGATCTACTGAGATTTCTCCTCTATCGAAAAGAGAAATCTGGTCTCATCCCCTGGATGAACCACGTTCTTTGCCTAATACAGTCAATCCTAACATGAATGGTACTATTTCATGTCATAGACGACGTCGTAAGGCCTCGAAGCTACTATCAAGAGATCCAACCGTTACTCTCACCTCCAAGGGTTGAGTAACACTGTCGGCATCAGTGCATGGTTACTAGGTCTCCTCCAGTAGGAATCTCACAAGTGAGGGTCAAGTCAACAGTTTTAACCGGAACCTCTTAGTATCAACCATACAAAAAGGTCAGGAAAGTAAACTTCACAAAGATAAGTGTCTTTTATTACTACAGCTCAAAGTACAAAGACACACAACAACCATAAACAACAACAACACAGAAACTAGAAGCACCAAGAACAAAGGCCTCCATGCCTGGAACTAGTCTCGCTCATGTCCACCTACTTCTAGATCTCCTTAGTCGTATGCTTCAGCTGCCTGAAGTTGTGCTCTCCCATATCCACACGTTCCTTGTGGTCGGGGTGGAACTCCTGGTGGTGGTGGAAACTCCTCGAAGCATCATACACCACTGGCTATACAACTAGCTCCTCTACCTCGGTCTGGTAGGTTCCTTTATTTCCTGCTGCTCATCTGCACGGCGGGTCAGACAGTCACGAGCCATGTGACCCTGTCCGCCGCATGAGTAACAAATCATGGCAGGTCTGGCTCTATTTCATGTGCCTCGCACAACCAAACTTGTATCTTGTGGTCTCCCACCTGTTGACCTTGTCCGCTTGGACTTCTGTGTCATCTGTCTACAGCCAGCTGCAGAAGACTCTGCTACGGTCGGAAAACCCTGCAGCAAGGGCAGTAGCTCCTGAGCATGCTTAGAATGTAGATTCGTTGGTATAAACTCCACCCTAAAAAAAGTCTCGAAGTCTCCCCAGGTGAAGGTCATCTCGTTGTAAAACTGGAGCATCTGAATCCACCACCTCTCAGCTACTCCCTGAAAGAGACTAATAGCTAGGTACACCATCAAGTCAGCGGGTGTCCCAACTGTGTGTAAATCTCGTGCTACAAACTCCATCCAGTACCCAGCCGTCTGAAAATCTAACTCCCCTAGAAACCTCAGAGGCCTCTGTTGTTGGAACTCGTGCAGCGCGCTCAAGAGGCATGAACTCTCCGCTGGTGTCTCAAATAGAATAGGGATCTGCACTGAGGCCTTGCTGCTCGGTGAGCTATCATCGCGCTCTCCACTCGGTACCCACGATGACTGACTGGGTGAAGACATCCTGAAAGAAACAGATGTGACACGGTCAAAAGACTATAACTGGTGAGATGAACTGGTTTGAGATGACTTAAAGAAAATTTTTGGAAACACACACACAATCAGTATTTTCATGCACTGAGTCGGAAATCAGAAGTCAGGGTCCTGGTGTATGGATACGTCGGCCTCCGCACCAACACTGGACTCCCTGAACTGAAAACCACACTCAGTACGCTTAACACTATTACTTCACAGAAAAGAAAATATCAGAGTCCTAAGTTCTACGGTAGAACTGACTCCTCTCATACCAATTTGTCACGACCCGTCCTCGGGGCCCGTGCCGTGACTACCCCAAGCCTGCCTTCCATAGGCCAGGTGCTGGCGACTAGCACCAAAGGCGTAACTCCCTATAAATTAGGAAGGCATTGCCTTTATAAAACGTAAACACACACACAACCAGAGATCAAGCGGAAGAAAACACTAAGTAAATAAGTATAAAAAAAGTGATGAAAGTAAAAAGGGGCCATAAATACAAGCCCAACAGAAAGGTATAGCTACAACTGAAAGAAAAGTACAACTGAAAAGACAACAGCTAAATGGTGAAGCCGCTCCTGGATCATCCTCCAGGTTCCTACCTGAAGGGTACGTATAGATTTCCTCCTCAGCAATCCACATATTTCGGTCTGCATAAAACACAACTGCGGTGAAGGTCCCCTTAAGAGAATACCGGTGCTGTGAGTTCATCGGTGCCCTCATATTTCAATTCCAAGCACCGGTTCAAAAGATAGAAAAACCCGCTCGTTCGTTCATTGAACGTACCTGAGCTAAACTTTGGAAATTGATTTCGGGCACACTAGGCCTCAGAATCAAGTGTCGTCAGAAGCTACAGACTCGAAAACTTCTAAAGTAATTAAGAAAAAAATTTCCTTGAAATTTCTGGGTCTTTATAGTATCCTTTGGTCTATTTACAAGTTTCCAAACTTTATTTCTTTTAAACCGATTAAGTTCTTCTTTCATGACCATTACCCAAAATTCATCATTGATTGCATCATTGATATTTTTAGGTTCAAGTTGTTCCAAGAAAGCTTTAGGTTCAACCTGGTTTCTCTAGGAAGATCTCGTTTTCATTCCTATATATAAATCTCCAACAAAAGCATCTAAGGGATGATTCTTAAGGGTCCTGGTTGGTCTAGAGAAGGTAGGAATTGATATTTCAGATTGGTCAGGTTGATCTGGTTCACTATGGTTAGGATCTGGAGAATTTACAGAACTAGATGTTTTCACAGATTCCTTCATATGATGATTTGAGATTTTATCATTAATGTAAAGATTGGAAATATCTTCTTTAATATTTTCTAGTGAGGTCTTGGGCTCATATGGATCTGTTTCATCAAACTTGATGTGTACAGATTCCTCCACACATCTGGTTTTCTTATTAAAGACTCTATAGGCTTTTCTTGATGTAGAATATCCAAGAAATATTCCTTCATCACTTTTGGAGGAAAATTTATCTAAATTATCTTTAGTGTTCAGAATATAAACTTTACATCCAAACACTTTAAAATAACCTACTTTGGGTTTCCTATTATTCCACAACACGTAAGGATTTTTCTTAAGGATGTGTTTGATTAAGACTTTGTTTATTATGTAACAAGATGTATTAATAGCTTCAGCCTAGAAATAAATGGGTAGATCATATTCATTAATCATAGTCTGAGAAATTTACTATAAGAATCTATTTATTCTTTCTACCACACCATTCTTTTTAGGTGTCCTAGGAGTAGAGAAATTATGATTATAACCATTTTGTGAGAAAAAGGCTTCAAAATCTTGATTCTCAAACTCACGACCATGATCACTTATTAAGGATTTAATCTTAAAACCACTGATATTTTCTATCGACTAAGCATACTTGGTAAAATGTGAACAAGATTCAATTTTATGAGCTAGGAAAAAGGTCCAGGTGTACCTAGAGAAATAATCTACAAGAACATAAACATAGTGCTTCCCATTGATACTTGAAACTATATATGGTCCAAACAAGTCCATGTGAACCAACTTGAGAGGTTGGGAAGTAGTTACTTCTTTCTTTTGTTTAAAAGAGATTTTATGTTTCTTTCTTTTTTGACAAGTATTACATACCTTATTGTATGGAAACTCTAATTTGGGTAAGTCTCTAACTAAGCCTTTTCTAGTTAACTTTCGAAGAGAGTATGTTGTAATGTCCTAGTCTTCTATGCCAGAGCCAAGACTCTTTGTGAAAGGCATTTAGACAAGATACATTCTGTGAGGCTAGTGTGTCTAAATTTACTACATATACATTATCATTTCTAAGAGTAGTAAATACTAAATTATTCTTGGAATAAAAAACATGGAATGCATCATTTTTGAATTTAAAATTAAATCCATCATCACACAATTGAGATATGCTGAGCAAGTTATACTTTAATCCATCAACATACAATACTTTAGAAATTGAAATAGAGTTAGGGTTACCAATATGGCCTAGGCCGACGATTTTTCCTTTACCATTGTCACCAAATGTGACATGTCCTCCATCAATCTTGATAAGACTTTTAAATATTTAATAGTCCCCTGTCATATGTCTTGAACACCCACTTTCCAAGTACCACAACTTTTTACAAGAGTTCTTTAGGTAGTTTACCTACAAAATAGTTTAACTAAGAAATGACTTTGTTACCCATATTTGTGTGGGTCCACATACATTAGTAATATAAGATTTAGGTACCCACAATTGTCTTATGGGTTTCCTATATGTAGAATATAGAGTGTTTGAAAAGTAAACTCTGTTTGGTCTTGATTAATTAGATGCAGTAAATGAATTTTTGAAACTGGAACTTGCTGTAAAATTCTGGTTTTTGAAAAAGGTAGCATATTTTCCAAATTTGGTTTCAAAACGTGATTTGGATAAATTTCTTTGTCTTGGTTGATATCCTATCCCCAAATTATACTTAGGATCTATTTGTTTACCAAGAATTTGAGTAAGATTATCTTTCCCATTAGTAAACTCTTCTAAGTCTTTCTTCAATTGCTCATTAGACATTTTTAACTCAGTGTTTTCCTTGAGCAGTTGAGCATTTTTCTCTTTTTCAGTTATAATTTTAGAATTATCAGTCACACTAAAAGCATGCTTTTCTTCAACAATTTATACTTATCTTTCAAGTCATTACATGTTTATTCTAACATATTTCAATATTCAAATAATTCATCATTTTTCATATTCTCAGACTCACTTTCAGAATAATAAGAATTATGTATAGGAGAGTCTAAGGTTACCTCAGTTGTGTTTGTCATAAAACACATATTAAACATATCATATTTCTCATTCTAAGAAGATCCATATTCACTTGATCTTTCCTCAAAGGCACTCCGGGTCTACTTCATTGATTTCTTATACCTTCTATCCTTATTTTCATACTTTTTCTTGTATTTCATCTTCGGACAGTCAACCTTGACATGTCCTTTCCTTTTACATTCGTAGAAAATTGCCTCTTTTGATTTATCATTTTTCTTCCAATCCTTTTTCCAATTCCCCTTGTTATCATACTTCCCTTTGTAATTTGGATTTATGAAAAAATTCTTCTTTCTTATAAAATTTCTTGAATCTTCTCGCCAGCTGGGCCATTTATTCATCACTATCTGAAGCTACTTCATCACTACTTGAGCTTTCAATAGCATCTTGAACTTTTCCTTGTCTTTACTTTTAGAATCAGTTGTCTTAAAGAATACATATTTTCATTTTGGTTCATCCTCTTCTTGATTTACCTTTAATTCCTCTTCATACATCATCAATTTTCCAATTAATTTCTTCACTGGCATCTTATCAATATCACATGATTATCTAATAGAAACAGATGTTCCACGCCATCATTCTAGTAAGCATTTCAGAATTCACATGATTTTCTCTTTGGCTATTACTTCTCTTCCTAAGGAAATCATGGTATTCACAATTTCATTGAACCTGAGATACATATCATAAATTGACTCATCAGGCTTCATTATGATGTTTTAATATTTAATAATATAAGTATTTAATCACATTTCTTTAACATTAGATGTTCCTTTATGAGAAACATATAGAGTGTCCCAAATTTCATGTGCAATTTTACAAGCAGATATACGATTAAACTCTTCATCTCCTAGTGTACAGTACAAAGCATTCATTGCTTTACAATTATTGTTATAGGTAGTCTTGGTAGGTTCATCTCATGCATTTCTAGAAGTTTCAGGAATTGTATATTTACTTTCAATAGCAGACCAGATTTCAAATCCCATTCTTTCTAGATGTATTTTAATCTTAAGATTCCACTGAGCATAATTTGTTCCATTAAAGAAAGGTGGTCTATTGGTAGCAGCCCCTTCTAATATATTTTCCATGATAATGATTTTAGAAAAATGTCAAAGAGATGAAAATTTAGAAATAACATAAAATTTTGAGATCATTGAAAAACAACTATAATCATAGTTGACAAGATTTGAAAACTAACAAAAAATTTTAATCCTCTAATACCAAATGTTGGTCAGAGTAGGTGAATCAAGAGGGGGTGAATTGAGTATCTATAAAAATTTCTGTTAAAATTAGTTCTTTAAAATAATATCCCCCTATTAAAATAAAATCAAAGTCATTTTTTAGTGAATTTATATAAGTCCTAAAAGTTCAATTAGTTTCTCTGAAGATTGATTAGTTCTCAGTTTTACTAATCTAAAGATTAGTCAAACTTTTGAAACTAGTATACTAATTCAAAATAGATATAAACACTTTCTAAACTAACTATCAGAGTTCAGTTTATCTTAATGTAAGAAATACATAATAGATAAAAATATAATACAAATAGCACAGCGGTTAAAAGAAGAGGTTCAATCTCAAGCTGAGACTTAGTCCTCTCCACTTGGGCGATCACCTGCCACCAAGCTGTTTATATTAATAAACTTTTGATCCACACCCTGGATCGGGGTTCACAAAAACACATAGGGCTTTACAAGTCACAATTGACCTCTACCATAGTTATTCGTGGAAAAAACTAATAAACAGATCACACGAGATCTCTTCCAAAGTTTTACATGGGATAGAAGAGTAGAAAGGGATTGAGTGTGATGATATTTTAGTATCCTTCAGTTAAGCTCAGGAGACAATGTGTGTGAAACAAACAGATTCACACACAACTCAAAAAGTAAACACAAGAACACAACAGAGTTATAAAAGTAAAAATAGAGTTTAGAAATCTCTGTGTGTCATGCAGTAAAGCTCAGGACTCATTGGATGTAGAGAAAATGATATTCGAGTCCTCTTCTAGAAGTTGGATCTAAAACAGAGTATCGTAGTCTCTGTAATCTATCTTCCAGGTGTGTATAGGTTCAGCTCTTCGATGTCAGGATGTTCAGCGAGCTTCAACAGGATATAGCTTATAATATTAAACTTCTTGTATAATTAAGCTTCTAGTTATTCTATTTGAAATATCTTGCATATTCGCACAACTATCCTTTTTTTCTAGCGGGTTGAGAGAGATATCTTAGGTTGATCTTGTAATCCTTTTATACTTTATGGTCCAGTAAGTGTGAAGATCTCCACATGTGCATATATCTTTTACTATCTACGGATAGTCCTACAGACAACATTAAATAATGTCAGAAACATTAATTTGTCTAAATATGACCGTTATAAATAAATTTGACTTAATAAAAAGGAAATAGGTATTTATGACTATCGGTGAGTCATTTTCATCGGTCTACTATCTTCGGTCTGTTAGTATCGGTCTTTCATCTTCAGTTTTTCATCTTAGGTGTGTCATCTTCGGTGTGTCGAACATTGGTGTGTCAAACATCGGTGTTTCATCTTCGATGTGTCATCTTCGGTGTGTCATCTTTGGTGTGTCATATTAGGTGTGTCATCTTCAGTGTGTCATCTTCGGTGTGTCATCTTCGGCATGTCATCTTCGGTGTATCATCTTCGGCGTGTCATATTTGGTGTGTCATCTTCAGTGTGTCGAACATCGGTGTGTCAAACATCGGTGTGTCGAACATCAGTGTGTCGAACATCGGTGTGTCGAACATCGGTGTGTCGAACATCGGTGTGTCGAACATCGGTGTGTCTAACATAGCTGTGTGGAACATCGGTGTGTCGAACATGAAATCTAAAAAGCCTATGAAGATTCTGTCTTACACAAAACATTACACGACTAAGTGACATCCAAAAATACATGTAAAAATACACTTGTAAACATTTGGATTTACAAATATAAGTTATTGCCTTATTAAAGTATATTATTCCGTATGATATAATTGATTTACTTAGAGATATTAAATGGAATGAAAGAGTAGAATATGTAGTTATACATTATTTGTGATTATGAAAACTACCATATCATAGAGGGTCCAACAAAGAACCCTTCATCTACATGAGCATGAAATAGAAATTTCATATAGTGCATCATTGGTCTTCACGTTTGGCTATGTGAAAACTCTCTCAAATACCTATGTGAGTAAGTGTACCCATTCAAATATGTGGGGTTTGACATTTTAAAATAGGATATATGGGTGACTTCATAAATGTCTATATAATTAGTTGAGAAATTCTCCATGTGGTGGACTCTAGAATTAGCTAACTAACTGGTGGAGAAAGTTTGGATATGTAATAAATTGGGTACATCAACCTACATAAAAAATAAAAAATTGATGAGATAAAAATGAAACAATTTAAATTATTGGTAGATTTAAATAAATTCATACTAATTAAATTGTTAATACAATACAAGATTAAAAATTTAAAACAAAATGCTACAAAAATAATTTGACTATTTAATTATCTAAATGTAATATAGATAAAAATTTACTAAGAAATTGAATTATTAATTAAAGGTAGAAATAATTATATTATTATATTATTAATTTATAAATTAAATTAATATTTAATTAACTAATTATTTAAATGACATAAAATAAAAGATAAAAACTTAAAAAATTGAAATAAAAATTAAATGAAACAAAATATTAAATTGACACTAATTAATTTTAATATAAATAAAGAAGATAAATTGGATTAAAAAAACAAAAAAATTAAACAATGATGCTAAAATAAATATTTTAAAATAATATTAAAAAATAAAAAATAAATTAAAATTTAAATAAAATATTATAATTAAAACATAAAAGAAAAATTAATTAAATGTAAAATAATTATTTTAAGCGTTTTATTATTTTAACATCAAACCATTACAAAAGAAAATTAACCAATTAAAACATTATTTTAACAACTAACATATAATTAAATCAAAGAATCTATGTGAAAAAATTGTATCAAAATATTACGACATTAGTTATTCTTATTTGTTTGATAATGAATTAAATAATTAATAAAAATATATAGTTTTTTACAATAGAATACTACCAAAAATGGTAACCCACTAATGTCCCCTAGAAAAAGGAGTGAGAAACTACTCTACCACCGGAGGTGCATGGGATAACGAGATACCAATAATATCTAGGGCAGCCTATGGCTCACTAAAAGTCTCTGGTATAGTGGAATCAATTGGATCCACTAAAGGTGATGGTAGAGGCAGTGTGCTCTAAGATGATGATCATTTAAGATCTATTTTTTTTGTTCTTAGAATTCATACATTTTAAATGAATTAGAATATATTCAATGTACAATAAAATCAAAATTAAAAAAAATTATAAAATAAAAAACAAAATAGAACAATGTGTACATGTAAAAAACACTTATAGATGCGAAATTGTAATATAGTTTCATTACCAACTTATATATTCAATTACATTCACCTTCATTGTCTTAATTGTTATCAACCTTTATTATGAAGACTAATTTTTCATTTTTACACTCCCATCAAAGTTTTATTATTTTGATATTCTAGGTAAAAACTAATGAATATTTTTGTGGTTGATGAGGTTCACTATCATAAATTACCATTTGAGCTTCATCGCCCATGTCATACAATTCTATCTATTTTAAATGTACAAAATACTCCAAACTCCATGTAAAACATTGTACACATAATAAATCATACTCAATTGTGAATCCAAGATAAATGGATCATGATATTCATTATCACTAATATGGATTAAGAGAGATAATTTTTTAAAGTAAAATGAAATGAATCTTTCATTATACCCCTATCAATGTTGATCCACTTTCATTTGAATAAGAAAAATAAAAATTGATCATGATAGTTTAATTTGATGATATAAACCATCTTTACATAGAATGACACTACTATAAGTGTAAATATACCACTATTTTTAGTTTTTAATCCTTCTTCGTGAATAATTATATGAAGTTTAAGCCATTAATATTGTAGGCATTGAATCTCTTAGCTATCCTTAGAGGGTCTCACACCAAAAAATTTAAATCATTTGAAATTTTAGCTTGATTATCAATATTCATTATCTATACAAGAATATATAAGGTATTAATTTTAATATATAAAAAATAATAACAAGTCAATATTATGATTATATATACTCACGTGATGGGCCAACGATTAGACAATTTCCATATTAACAACTTTTGTTAATTTCATCTCATTTGAAGCTCTACCTCTTAGTCATATATTTGTTTTCAATCTCAATTATTCAACAAATGGATCTAAAATAATATAATCAAGTAGAAAATATCTATGTTATTATAGTAACTCCAATTTAATAATTGTAAAATTTGATCCCTTTCCAACTAGTTGTTCTATAATTGGAAATACAGATGACTATTTTTCAAAATGAGAATTACATGATATGTCATCAACATATATAACATGATTGAATCTAGTATCAATTCCATCAAAATACCTATAATAGATGGTATGACAGTCTTAGCTATGTAACCTTAAACAATGAAGCATTTTGGTGGATATTTATTCCTTATATATGAATTCAAATAACCTAAGTATGTGATTGAAAAAATATAAGAAACATATTAATTTTTTACATGATGATTTGATATAATTGAATTCATCAATGAAAATTGAAAAATATTAACATACCTCTAAATTAGATACATCCATTGATAGTGCACTGGTCCACCAAGTTTTACTTCCTCAACCAAATTAATAGTCAAATGAACCATGGTATAGAAAAATAAATAGGGGAATAACATCTCAAAATGATAAGGTGTCAACATGATTCTTTCTTGAGGTTTGTCGACCTCAATTGGATTGAGAGTTTTTTCACAAATATCCCCAAATAAGGTGCACAAATCAACTATAAATTTGGTTAATTTTTTTGGTATCATATTAAATATTTCCAAGTGTAGAAACTTATCCATAAAATTTTGTGAGTTATTACTTTTAAATCAATGTAAATTTCAATGTTTTAAGTCAATTAACCTTTAAATGTTTTTTGAATATCCATCTAGAACCTTTATATTCTTTAATGTTCATATGAATATGTATCTATCATGATTATTTATTAAAAAATAGCTAAATTATACTTTCTATTCTCATTTTATCACAAAATATGTGTTAAATTCATTGCTTCTAAGTCCTTACAAGCATTAAAATTATCATTCAATTTACCACTCTTTAAGTAATGTAAAAATTACATTGTCACAAATGTTCTTCTCAATATGAATTATGTCAAGATTATTATGTAGAAAATTATACTTCCAATAAGTAATATTGAAAAATGTACTCATTTTACTCCACTATTGTGTTCCAACCACTTCAAATATTGTGCCTCATACCCTTTCACCCTTTATTTTAACTAATTACATCTCCCAAATTCTATAGTGACATTCATTAATTTCCTAAGATTTTTAAACCAGATAACACCTCTAGTGACTTTCTTAATTAAATATCTCTATTGAATTGTTTCTTTTTAAACATGAATTCATTAGGTGCATCAATCAGTGATGACACATAAAGAATCATTTTTTACTATGAGGTAATCATTGATGTTCAAAATAAAAATTAAAAACTAGACAAACCAAACTAGTATGAGATTTACAACTGGATAAGTTTCCTAGTCCAGTAAAGTAACTAATTTTTCCACATTAAATCATTATTCATTTTTAATAGTTTTCTCATTGATGTATAAATTTTTTTCACAACATCATCCCATAATTATCATAATTCTTTGATTAGAGGCTGAAGGTATGCATCAATTTAATTTATAGACATTTTATTTCCCAGAATAATCATTGAAATAATGGAAGAAGTATTATTCATACACATAAAAAGAGGCAGATTATAGGGGATTAAAATAACCACCCATATTCTATAATTATTACTTAAAGTACTAAAAGGGTTAAAAACACTTCAAGCCAATCCCAAATGTACATTCTTAGTATCTTAAGAAAAAACTATATATAATGAATCAAACCCATTCCATAATGTTTAATGTTTTGGATGTATTATCAAGTTATCATTGTTACTTTCCAAATCACGCCACTTTAATTTGTATGAGTTCTTAGATGACATGAATAATATTAGCAAGCCTGTTTTCAGTGGAAAGCAACATAATAACTTCTTGGGAGTTTTCTTCTTCTAATTCTTCATGGTATTAAATTTGTTTGTGCAATCATTGCTACTCATTGATTTCCATATAATTGTAAGGAATCTTATACATTCTTATTTATCAGATTCTTCTCCCTAATAAAGTATGAAATCATTATGGAATGTATGTATTTTTATATGATCAAGGAAAAGATTGTTGAAAAAATTCTTTATATCATAAAATGATGAAAGGGTCTTGGATTCATTAAATTCATCATGAAGAAACTCCAAAATCATAGATATTTATTTGTTAGTAAACCTATATATATACTTGATAAGGTAAAACCTGAGTATAAATGACTAACTTGAATACTTGTCTCGCCTATTCTATAATTCTTGATTTCTATCTTTAACTAATTCTTAAAATTTATTTTTTTCTCATTGAAGTTTTGAGAAAGATTAACTAGATTAAGATCAATTGAAGGTTTTATTGATCTATTAAAATCTTGCCTATTTTATCCTATAAATCCAAATGTGACATTTATTAAGTTTCGAACTAAATTCACCTATGGCGGTTCACTTTGTGTTTTGTTGATAGGATATCCACTTCTTTGATGTTCCATAACATTTGATTCTCCATGCCAAATACAATATAAATATCAAGCATGATACTTTTTCAATATCATATGTTCATATGATTTTTGTATATTAAACCACCACTTGAATTTACAAGTAGTACCTATAAATTATATTATACTATCCACTGATCAATTTTCTATTAAATAATATATAAATCATTACAAACCCTTAGCATAAAAAGGTGTGTTTTAGGGTAAATTAATCTAACTTTTTTCTATATATATCAGATTACCACTCTTCTCCCTATACATTCAAAAATAATGATTTAAATTCTTAATCAAACAAGTATAATAAATTCTTAACATCATTATGTAAAAAACATTTCTTTAATAAAATTATACTAATGGGAAAGCTCAGTTTAAACTAAAAGATGAAAAATAAATTAAAATGGTAAGTAACAAACTGTAAAATGATTAAAACAAGTCCATATTACTCTAAAATCAAAAGAATAATTGAAAATTACAAACCTTAATGTGTTTAAATACTTCCTATCTCTTCAAACAACATTTGAATTTATATTTAGGACATGGAAATTTTATTATCCCAATTATTGATAGATTTGCAATTGAAAAATCCAAAAACATATCTAGACCCCCCATATAATGATATGTATTCTCAGGTAATGCAATAAAATTTTTATCCATTTATAATAAATTTTATATATTTTCAAATAAAAAATATTGTTACATAAATTCATAGAAATAAAATAATACATTTTAGTTAAAAAATTAAGAGAACAATAATTTTTTAAATTTAAAATTTATAAATATTGGAATAGAAAAATAAAATTTAAATTCAAATTTAAGGAACTATTTTTTTTTCAAAAAAACACCATAGGAATATATTAGGGACACTTCTCAACTACACTACCACTTTACATCATTTATGTTTTAATTATTATAACGTTTTATTACCTCATTTTAGTTATTAAAATACTACATCCATATAACCCATTCCAATTCCACTTTTTAATTATTTCATAATTTAATTACTTATACATATTAAGGAAACTATCATAAAATAAATTGAAAAAAATTAATCATACTAATATATAAAAAAACATTCTAATAGTCCACAAAATCATCTCTTCCACATCCACGATAATAATCACATTGTCCCACGCCACCTACATCAAGGTACCACCATAATAAAACATATCACCATCCATTTCTCTATAACAACCCAACAACTATACTATTACTACCACTATAATTTCAAAACAATAATAATCTCATAGTAGTGAGGAAACTATTATTAACACCATGTTTCACCATTTAAATATAAATTCATTCTTAATATAATAAAAACAAAAAATAAAATAAAAGATTTTATCTCATTGTTCCATTTCCATTGTTGTATTAATTTCCTAATTATGTTCATTTTTCATTACATTATCAATATAAAAAAATCATAGTAATATTATCATATAAAAAAAATATAAACAACATCATGGAAATCATGTAAACATACTTGATCCACCCTCTCATTTTAATTTCTTCTATCTAATGGATTATATTCATTATGTCAATTATATATTTTTAAATAAATAAATAAATAAAAGAATAATAACATAACATTAACATAGCTACAAAAAGACAGATTCTAAATCCCTTATCTTGGGATTTTCTTTAATAAATATGAGGTCAAGGGAGATTAAATGGGGGTTATGAGTGGGGGGTCGAGGGTCGAGGGAAAGGGCGATGGTAATGGGGATCATGAGTGGGGGTTAGGGGGTTAAGGGAAAGGGTGATGGTAAGGGGTGATCATGAGTGGGGGGTTGAGGTAAAGGGTGAAAATAGGGGGGGGGGTCACAATTCAATAGTCGATGGTAAGGGTGATGATAGGTGGGGGGGTGGGGGTCATGAGTGGGGGGTTAAGGGAATGGATGATGATGGGAGGGGGGGGGGGTCGAGGGAAAGGGTGACAATATGGGGATCCCAATTTGGTGGTTGATGATAAGAGCGACGATAGGTGGGGGGGGTTGTGAGTGGGGGGTTAAGGGAATGGGTGATGATAGGGGGATCTCAAGTAGGGGTTCTAAGGAAAGGGAAATGGTATGGGGTACTTGTGTGTAGGGGGTTAAGGATTGGGGGCAAGGGTGACACAAGTTTCTTATTTTTTTGAAACATATAGCGGTGGTTTTAATTAAAACCACCGATAAATAAAAAACTACCATGGTTTACAAGTGGTTTTAAAGAAAACCACTGCTAAATAAATATATTACTAATACCTTTAAAAAATACTACTAAATAATGGTGAAATTAAATTACAAGAAAGGTTTATATGTAGTTTCTAAAATAACTAATAAAAACCACCACTAAACCATGGGTTTTTATACTGAAAGGTTAAAAATTAAGGGTATCATTAATCAAATTAATAAATTATGTCACTCGAACTGAATTTTACTACAAAAAATATAAAATTCAATAATTCGATAATGATATTTGAGATAGCTCAAAATTAATAAAATAAAATTTAAAAACACATTAAAAAAAGTATACATGAAATGGAACTTACAAGATTTTAAATAATAAATATATATTAAAATTATTTTTATCAATAATTCGACTAATCTATCTAGATACTTGATTAAGTTAATTTTATACTTAAATAAAATTTAATATATAATCCAAGTGGTTTGAGTTTGAATTTGGATTGATAAAAATCAAGTATAATTCAAGTATTATTCGAGTAGATTATAATTATTATTATATAATTTACATTCCAAGTGTGAATATAAAGTTTCCATGAAAACCAATTAAAATTTGTGGATTTTTCTACATGATGTGAAGAGATAAAAGTTACTCACAACTAGTCCCATATATCAACTTAATCTAAATCAATGTCACAATGAATTGGTAACAAGATAATATTGAAACAGAGAGGGATAAAAACTAAAGTTATTCAATAATCAAACAAGGTGAATGTTCTTGTAAAACTATTATGGTAAAAATATAAATTCAATAAGTGTGCGATAGAGAGTATAGAATATTGTATGATTGGTTATAATTTAACAAATTATGATATATTGATGTAACAAACCAACCTAGCCTTCCATTGAACCGGTACCTAAGTCGATCCACTATTAGGCCCCAAGGGCATTCACGATCCCCATGGTTCGAATACTAGTCCATGAGTATCAAAAATATGATGGGTTCACTAGAGAGTCTAACATATTTTACGATGTGTTATAATTCAAATCATTGCGAGATATTGATGTTACAAACCATCCCAGGCTACTATCAAATCAGTACCCGAGCCAACCCACCATTAGGCCCGAAGATCATTCTTGACACCCACAGACTGAAAAATAGTGCATGATTATCAATAATATGCACTTGTGAATGGTTTAAACCTCCCACCAAAATTATAAACAAGCATTGTAAACTACCAAGAATCTAGCATGACCCATACATACATTGGATTCTGATGCATATACCTAAACATATACAAGATGATAAAGCAATCTAACACAATATAAACCAAATAAACATCCACAATGATATATAATCAATAAAAGTGATTATTATTATTCAAAATTAGAACAATGTAAATAACTGAACATCAAAACAATAACAAATTAGTATTCTCAATAGATATTCATTGAAAGAAAAATACAAGAGATACACCTGGACAAAATGACCAATATACAAGCATCCCAAAAATAAAATGAAACCCAAAAAACTAAAACAACACCTCTAAGTAACCCCTAATTCACTCAATACATCCTGAAAAATCAATCATTTGGCCCTAAAAACCACAAGGAATAGGATCAATACATGGGAACCTGATATGATGCCCCAGACCCTCACTTTTGGATCTAGTGCTAAAATACAAATCCTTTACATACTGACTTTGATACTAACTGATAAGTGACCTAAATTTAACCATCCATAATTACAATACCAAAAACAACTATTGAATCACTTACACACCCAATAAATTTCATGTTTAGATTTTTGGAGAGTTAGAAAAATCCTTTAACTAAAAAAACCCATATATTTCCCATTAAATGGGATTTTACCCTACTAAAACGAGGACTCCTAATTTAAAAAAAGTCTTTAACATATACCATAAAATTATCCACACATGAAACCTATATAAACATTTTATGCATAATAATCTTCTTCATTACCTAGAAAAATGAAAATATAATAATGGTGTGCTCAATCGCTCATTAATGGGAAGAGTATAACATAAACTATCATGGAATACACAAGGCATGGACAATATGACAAGAATAAATAATATTGAAAAAACTTATATATGAATTATAATAAAATCATGTAATATATCAATAGATAAATTTAAATTGTAAATAATCGCATGGAAAAAATAACTGATTTCATAGCGATGTAATGAATAATTATAGACATTATAGACATACCATCAAGGACATAACCAATAAATTGTACATAAATAGAAAAAATTTACACCAAATACCCAAGATATTTTGTTTCATGAGATCTATCAATGCATTGAGGGGCTATAAAATTATTGAACCCACCCATAAATAATTAATTACAATTCATTCTTCATATAAATGAATTAATAAACTAGACAATACATAACTAACATTACTTGGTAATCAATAAACATATGTATTAAAATAAAATGTATATGGAATTTAAATATTTCCCCAGTCAATAAATGGAATAAGTTTCTTGGTAAGAACCTTTAAAACTAACACTCAATAGAGTAATGAGTATACAGTTAAGTTAATATTGGAAAAAAATATAAAAATAGTGGAATTGATATATAATATATCCATAAAATTAAAGAATATGGACATGAAGTAGAAAAATAAATTCAAGATAGAGATGAAGAGTGATATAGAATATAACCTTTATGAATAAGGTGATCCATGAACTATAAATTCATAAGATAATTTAGAAAGAAATATAATAAACAAAACTCCAAAATAAATATAGTTTTTAGATTTTTAAAAGAAAATAGAAGCAAAATTATAAAAAAATATTTATAAAGTCTGTGTAATATGATTGTAAAAAAAACATCAAAGTCACTTTAAAAGATCTATTTCAATTGGTGAAAAGAGGAGATTGAAAACCTTAATTTTAAAATAATTCCAAATATTTAAACCCTAAAAATAAATTAAGTTAAAAATAGAAAATGTGGAGTTGAACATAAAAATATATACAAGTATAATGAAATTTATTTATTTATTTTTCTAAAACATTAACCATTATTTTTAAAATGAAAAATTCACAGAATAATGAGAATAAGATTTTTTTTGAAAAACCATAGAAAATTGAATAGTAATATTTATTAAAAAAGGTTATAATAGTGGGAAAAGGTATTCATGTGTAAATTTTATAAATGAGATTATTTTCATAATTTTTAAAAGTAAAAAATGACTTATGTGAAAAATGTTAAAAAGATTCATTTTAATAATTTTGTAAAGAAAGTAAAAGATAATAGAAAATGAACTTAAACAACCATTTAATTATATAAAAAAACATTCCTGAAACAATATAAATAATATTAACTAGGAGGAAAAATATTCTTGACTGTAAATAAGAGATAAGGTCGAGTTCACATACAAGCAACCATTTGGTTGAATTGTGAGCCAAAGGGAGGTGAAATGTCAACAATACTTATAAAAACTAGAAAATAAATATGTAATAAAATATAATACCATAATAGGGTTAAATATTCCAAGCTTAGAAGGATTAAGTCCAAGAATAAAAGTTATAATATAATGAATATAAATTAAGTTAACAACAACCCTTACGTCTTAGGTAATGAATGAATCAAATAACAAGGAATAGGGAGAGTTGAAATGAAATTGAAATTCCTAAAAAAATTATTTAAGATATAATAATTCAATAAGGCAGTATTTAAACCATATAAATTTAAATTGATTTATATTAAGAAATATGTATCAAGGAATTGAAATTGAAGAAAAAAGCTCAAACCTCAAGTCTAGACTTTCTTAGTGTGTGCGTCAACCTCCTAAATTACCAAATTAAGTTTATTAAATAATTTATTCAAAATATTTTCTATGTATATTAAAATTTTAAGGTTCTTTTATTATCACATGTCATTCAATTATTGTATATTTTTTTATCTTATCGACTATTTGGGGTTGTTCAGTCAATTCCATGAAAATTGCTTTGGTAAGTTGTCCATGGTCAAAGGGGTTATAAAATAGTTTCATCATATCTATAATTTTAGATATATATATATTATTTATCATTACAATTACAAAAAAATTATATAGTTTAACAGGTTTTCAAAAATAGATACAAATTAAGAAAATTATCTCAATATGATCATTTTAGGTGGTTAAATTTATAATGTCCATTTATTATTAATATTATTGATATAATGACTAATTTATCTTTATATAATTTTAATCTTGTTATAAATATCATATTTATTCATTTAATATATATTTATAACTATCCATTTAAGGTAGTGATGAAAAATGTAACATTCCATTCATGGAGGCAATAATCTGACCATAAGATGAACAACATTTTAATTTTCCATTGAATAAGAGGAAGGTAGATAATGGTTATTTCATCAATATAATAAACTTTTAGTATATTAATGATATTTATTTCATTATATTATGATAGGTATAATATATTTATAGGAGACATAAGGAGAAATAAACTTGAAAGAACTCAGTTAAAACAATCATCAATTCCTTTAATATCATCCTTTAGACCACTCCTTAAGCCTTCTTAAATTGGTATTATGGTGAGACAAAAACCTATAGGACATGTAAAATAGTATTTTTGATGGGGTTTGGTAGAGTTTTTGTAATTCACACAAGGAAAAATACCCTGAGAGGGGGGGAGGTGAATCAAGGTATAATAGATTTAAACCTCTACCCCTTTGGATCTTGTTTCATTGTTAAACAAAACTATTTTCTCTCTCTTTCCCATAGCAAAGTATAAATAGAAATTAAATCATGCACATGAAACAAATTTTTTTACTTGGTTCACCCTCACTAGGCTATGTCTAAGGAGTATACATCGGCAATGTGACAATGTAGCAAATCCACTATAAGTGAACTACTGTTTACAAAGTTTGGAGCAGACTCACTATCCATCCTAGTTTACAACCAATCACAATATAAAAGCACACTGCTCTCTCAACTAAAGTGTGATCACTACTTCTTCAGAAGATCCACTCACATTTTAAAGAATTATAGGTCCCTTCATTATCACTAATGAATGCATCCTCCATTGTATATAGATTCTCTATTGAAGTCCCTCTTTTATCCACTGATGAATACCACTTTACCACAAAAATGAACTAGGAAACCTTAAATTTTATGCGTAGTACCTACCATGCCTTGCGTTCAATTCTCTTTATTTGCATGAAAAACCTATCCTTTTGCGCGGAATCCCTACTACACTTTGTGAAAAACCTTCACTTTTACATGTAGCCTCAACTTTTATGAGCAACCTCTAATTCTATGTGCAACTTTCAACTTTACACGCAACTCCAAATTTTTTGGGCACCCCCTTTTCACAAAAATCTTCTCCAATTTAGAGCTCAGATTATCTCTAAGGGTTGACCTGGCTCGATTAAGGGGGGTCACCTATTATTTATTGGTTTCGATGACCCCCCACACAAAAACCTCCATGTCACGCAAAATCCACTTCCTGCGTGTAAAACCTCGCATTTTGTGCACAATCCCTTTCACGTAAAAACCATTTTTCATGCACATCTTCACATTTTTCATGCACCACTCCAATTTTTCGCACAGCTTTATTTTCCAAAAACACCTTTCTCCATTTTCTGATTTTCAGCCCCAAAATTTTGGCAAACACTAGAAAACGGAACCACCTTGTATCAATTCTTTTTGTGCCCCCTCCAGATCATCCTTTCCTTTGTCAAGGTCCTTTTGTCAACATGGATTGTCAACAAAATCTCTTGAACTTGACAACTCACCATAGAAGCCCCATTTATCAACAAACTGAACTTAAGAACCCACCTTGTTAACAAACAAAACATGGAGGTCCACTTTTTCAACAAAAAAAACCAACCCAAAAATACTTAAATATTGCCTAGAGAAAATTTTCCCAATAATATACCACTTTGGGTTTGTTGAAAACCCATTAAATAATTAATAACTCATTAAAGCTTCATCCACCTTCTGCCACCATTCACCTCTTGCGATTCATATAGCGATCTGAGATTTACTCAACACATATTCTAATCCTACATGAGAAATGCTCGACAATAGAAACAAGATTATGATGAAAAGTTTATCAATGAGTCACTTCATTCCTAAAACCACTTGTTGATACCATTCCAACACCACTCTTCTGCTTTCATCAAAAACCTAATCTATCGTGATATATAATATTTGATCAATCAATTCAATCATTGTTAGATTTAATGATTGTTTCCTCATAACACTGAGTAATTCCCATCACATTGTTTCTCCTCCAATCAACTTCTCTCCCTATTTCTCTACTCCACCTATCATATTCTCCCCATTTCTTGATAAAGACAATTTCTCTGGTAGATCCGTATGTCTTGACTAAGACATTTTCTTTCTCCCATAGATGGCCACACTTTCTCCCCCTTGAACAAACACATTTTCTACCCCTTTGACAATGAACCCAAATGTCACTCCTTTGGGGCCTACAATAGGGTAATGAAACATATTAGTACATTAGAGAAAAACACATCATACCTCGGGGAGAGGGGGAGTCCCACATAAACACTTTTTCAAGTGTGGGGAGTCGACTGAACACCCAGATCTAGTCAATGCCTCTCAAATGATTATTTGGGTAAGGCCTTTGTTAGAATGTCGGCAACCTATAGCTCTGTAGACATATACTCCAACTTAACAATCCCCTTCTCTACCTTATATTTGATAAAATAATACTTGATTTCAATGTGCTTTGTCCTTGAGTGATGGAATGAATTTTTTCTAAGATTTATATCAATCATATTATCGTATTGGATTTCGATCTAAGACTTCACTTTAGCTCCCATATCACTAAGTTGATACTTCATCCATAATAAATATGTGTATTCTTGAGTGGCTACAATATACTCAGCTTCTACGGTACTCAATGAAATGAAATCCTGTTTCTTGATTATCCAAGAAATACAAAATTCACTAAGATATAATTCAATACCTAACATTGATTTTTTGTCAGCTGCTAATCTGATCCAATATACATTTATATGCCCCCAATAACTCTGGCTGAGATTTTTCATTATACATCAAACTAAAATTCATAGTGCCCTTGATATACCGAAGTAGTATTTTAACTACAAGCATGTGGTTTTCCTTAGTATTTCTTTGGTATCTCACTACTTGGCGTAGGGCTAAAACAATATCAGGTCTTCTCATTGTCAGGTATAGTAGAATTTCTATAATCTACCTGTATTCTGTGATATTCACTACCATTCCATCATCATCTTTTGATAATTTCATCAGGGTGGAAACCAGATTCTTCATCTCCTTGGAATTTTCCATTCCTAAACGTCTCAAAACATCCTTAGTATATTTGGATTGAAAAATAAACATTCCATTACTTCCTTGTGTTACCTGTAAACCAAGGAAAAATATCAACTCACTAATCATTGACATCTCAAACTCACTTTTCATGAATTTTGAAAACTATATGCACTGAGCTTCATCTAATCCACCAAAGATTATTTCATCAACATATATGAGCACCATCATTATTTAATTATTATCATTGTTGACGTAGATATTGTAATCAACGCCATCGCACTAAAAACCAAGATTCTTAAAATACTGATCAATCCTTGAATACTATGCTCTTTGTGCTTTTTTCATCCCATATTGTGGTTTCTTCAACTAAAAAACTTTTTTCTCATCTTTATGAATGAGAAAACTATCTGGATGATCAATATACACTTCTTCTTCCAAAACCCCATTCAAAAATGAATATTTGATGTCCATCCGTAAAACCTTAAAATTTCTTTGCACTACTATGGAAAAGAATAATATGATTGTCTACAGCCCTGCAACAGGTGAAAATGTTTCATCGACATCAATACCCTCTAGCTGGGAGTAACCTTTTCACACCATTCGTTCTTTGTTTCAAATTATTGCGCCATATTCATTCATCTTGTTATGAAAGACTCATTTAGTCCTAATGACATTCTTATTTGTTGGCCTCAAAATAATATCCCATGTGTGATTCTTCTTGATCTGTCCCAGATCTTAATTCATAGCATGAACCTAGTATTCATCTCCTGTTGCATCGATAAAACATTTCAGCTCTACCTGAGATAAGAAATATGCTTACTACAATGAATTCATTCTTAGAGTCTGAACTGGTGTTATCTGATCACCAATGATATTTTTCCTAACAATTTTAGCACAACTCTTTATCTTCTTTACATACAGAGACTTGAATTCCTCCCGTTCATCATTAGTTTCTTCTTATGAATCATTATCTGCCACATCTTCTTCCCCTATGTTGCTTACCTCCTCATTACTTTCATCAATAAATTTTTCACTACATTGTTGAATATTTTCTTCATTTTCCACTATAGTGATATTGTTTCCCTCAACAAATTTTCCTATCCTCTTATTAAATCATTTATATGCTTTTCTTTTTCTTGAGTATCCAAAGAATATCCTCTTATCTCCATATGACTCAAATTTCCTATGTTTTTATTTGTTGAGGATAAACCACTTACTTAAAAAGATTGAAAACTATTTTAACATTTACTTCTCTCAATAACACATCTCATATGGAGTCTTTCCTTCCTTTAGACACAACATAGTTGTGTTAGAAATATAGACCGATTTCAATATTGCTTCCTTCTAAAATTTATCTGGTAGGTCTATTTAAATAAGCATCATTCTAGTCATGTTGTTTATGATCTTATTTCTTCCCTTAACCACTCCATTTTTCTAGGGAGTTCTTACTAAAGAAACTTGATGTCGTATCCTGTGCTTATCGAGATATTCTTCCACTTGACTGTTTGTGAATTCTGTACCAGTATCAGTAAGAAACTTCATAATTTTCTTCCCAAGCATCCTTTCAAATTCCCTCTGATACTATTTTATGAAACTGAGCACATAGGACTTGTTGGAAATGAAAAGTACCCATGCCATTCTCTTTAAATCATCTATGAAAAGAATTTAATATCTCTTTACATCAATGGATCTTAGTGAGATAGGTCCACATACATCAGCATGCACCAACTCGAGAATTCTTATTGACTTCTGTTCCTTAGACTTTTACATTTTTCTGATGATTTTCCATTATTAACATGAATCATACATATGAGTATGATCATGTGATAGCTTAGGGAGGTCTCTAGCTGCATCACACTTTACCAGATCTTCCAGGGATGGTTGAATTAGGTGACCAAGTCTTTTATACCACAACTTTTTTTTCTTCCTATCTGGACAAAAAGCACATATCTTCTTCTCCACTTACAAGGTAGAGATTTACCTTTGTTCTCTTTCCTTGTAGAACAACTGCACCATATCTTCCTTTGATGATACAAGTCTTCTTAATAAACCTTATATAATTCCCTGAGTCACATAGTTGACTAATGATGATAAAATTATTACTCATACCTTCTATTACGAAGACATCAACACGTGTCATTTCACTACTGGAATTCTTGGAAATTGCGATGACTTGTTTGCAACAGGATCCCGTTGCAAATAGGCTTTAGTAACGGGGCCCATCGCAAATAGCCCGTTGCAGAAAACGCTATCAGAAATACGATTATTTACGACGAGACCATCACAATAAATCTTATTTGCGACGGGAAACATCCCCGTCGCAAATAAGCCTTCGATTATATGTATTATATATACATAAAAATTTTCGCGACGGGACCGTTGCAAAAACTATTTGCGACGGGCCCTTTCCCCATCCCAAAAAATATATATATAAAACATTTTGTGATGGGCCCGCCGCAACAAAGTATTTGTGGCAGGATAACTTGTCCGTCAAAAATATGTTTTTAAAAATATTTAGTTAGACTATTTGTGACGGGAACCCGTCACAAACAGTCCTATCGCAAATAATAAATTAATTTTTTTAAAAAATAAAATTACGATTAATAAAAAAATAATATTACTATTATTAAAAAAAAATTAAAATTCTCAATATTTACAAAAAATATAAAAAAATATTAAAAATTAAATTATGTAATATTTTCACTGATATAAAAGACATAAAATGTAAATAATTCATATTAAAATGTTAAATTCAAATGTTTGTAACATAAAAAAATCACTGGGGGGGTCGTCTTCTGGAGGAGGTGGAGGAGATGAAGGAGCTGGTGGAGGAAACTCCATCCCTAAACTACGAGTTAGACAGCCTATGTACTCCATCTGCTCGTGATGTTGCTGCTGCCATCGATGCGTCTCCTCCTTATACTGATGCTACTACTGCTGCTACCATCGATGCATCTACTCCTCGTAATACTGCTCCTGCTGCTGCTGCCGCCGACACATCTCTTCTTGCTGCTTCTGTAGAGTCTCTATATCTCAGCCTGAGCTCGCAACTGCTCCTGATACTGTGAGCCAGAAGATGATGCCTCTCCACGAGCTCCTCTCAAGCTGGATGCCGACATCACAACAGTACCATAATAAGTACCAGCAGTCAAATGAGAGCCTATACCAACTACTCTTCCCTTCTCAAAGCCATACTGAGACACCTGCATCCATGCCGCCTCATCGAAATGGTGAGCACTGGTCTGCTCAGTCGTCTTGTCCTAACCCTCAGCCTGTATCTGAGTGGTCTCAGCCTCATATGACTCCTTCAATTCCAATTTAAAATTAAAATTGTGAAAATATTATATGCAGTTAATATTCAAACTGAAAAAATAATACTAACCACAATTTGACGCTGGCGATCACCTCTAATCTCTCCAGTGGCTGGATCACTGTACATCCTCTGATAAACGTCAAAATCTGTAATATCGGGATGCTCGACTGCCTACAGAAATATAAAATAAACTATTTATATTTAAATTTATATAAAATATTTAAAAAATATACTTACCAGATGCTCTCTATGCGAACTGAATGTATGACTACCAGCTCGATGCATCACCTCCTATCTCCCCTGGTTTTGTCATCCCACTGAAGATATCCTCTGAAATCCACCACCCAACCAGTGTAAACATAATCCATCCCAAAAGTGAGATGAAATTTACTCTGGTCAGTGGGATATACATGACTCATCAAATTCTGTCACCCCTGGTTTCTTAATGGTTGTCCTTCTCAAATTGTGAAAAAACTGAAGGAAACTGTCAAGCATAGAAACCTGCCATGCCACGTGGATAGCGTTGCGCATGATATCATCAATAAGATACTATAAACCCTAAAAATAATTTATAATATCATGTTGTTAATAAAATAAATTTCAAAATAAATATTATTTATTTACGTACCAGCCAATGATGGAACATGTAACATCGCACATCAACAGGAATCTGTTCCCATATGATCCATGGCTGAGAAAAATAATTGCACAAGATAGCACTCCCCTGTCCAATAGCTACATGCGCAAAACTGGGAAAAATGAATAAATAATCAAACAATTAGTATATATATAAATAAATTAATGAAATCTAACTAAAATATACAGGTTACCATACCTATGTGTGCTTGGATCGAAACCAAGATGTGGACGTCACTCAAGGATAGGGTCAGGAATCATCAGTCATGAAAGACCGCGCCCCCTCTGCATACCCCCTAAACCACCACCAGTAGGCTAAGGGTCAGATGATCCAAAATCCCCCTCATCCAATGGTAGGTCAGCCTCCTGCAACTCGAGAAATAACTCAGGGTCCATCTGAAACACAAAATGATTGTTGTTAGCAGATATTTGAAAATAACTATTATATATAGATATATATTAGTTATGATTATAATCAGCATTTAACTGTGTCAATGTTCATCGTCATCCTCTTCTCCATAGCTGTCAATGTTGATGTCTTCATCTTCCTCCTCAGCATCATCAATATCCATATGAGTTTTAGTTCCAACATCTCTTGTCATTTCAAATTTATTTGTAACATCATTAACATCTTCATCACCATCGATCCTTAATTGTGGGGTGTCATCATCGATATTCATGTATCTTTATGAATCAGATTGATTTTGAGAAGTCTCTTGAAAAATTTCAATTCCTTCCACTTCAGCAGAACCACATTCATTTTGAGGAAACTGATTTTCCAAAGATTTCATTTTTATTATGCTCCACCAATCTCTCAAGTATCTTGAAGTAGCATAGTACTTTGCATAATAAATTTGATGTGCCTATTGATCCAGTAAAAATTGTTCATTTACTACAAGAATAATCTTATATTTAATATCGACGATTTCATGAGTCGGATGAACACGCAAGCCTCTATCAGTATCCAACCACTGACATTTAAACATTGTTATGTAATTTTTTCCTAGATAACATAGCTCAATAATTTCATCCAAAATGCCATAAAAGTCAACTTCAGTCTCTCTGTGATGTGATCCTCTCAAGAAAAATTCACTATTCATTGTTTTTTTGATTCCCCGTATGCATGTGTATGAAATCTGAAACCATTGACCACATATGCATTATAATATTTAACCATTTTGGATGGTGGGTTACTCAATATACACAGTCTCTTATCAATTTTATCAGCATATTGAGACACCTGAAAATTTGTAAAACAATTATCAATATAATAAATAATAAATTTAATTTATATTAAACCATCAATAATTTATGTTACCAGTTTTTGAAACCATTGAGAAATTTTTTTGTCTGCGTTCTTCAAGAGCAACTGCTGTAATTTGTGTAAGTTGTTTATTGATATGATTATCATATAAAATACAAATAAAATAAGTTTAAATACTATAACATAAATTATAGAATAAGTGATAGAAGCACTCATAGGAAAAATGATGTCATTTCTTTATAGTTGAGAAGAACGTATGTATGAGCTCTGTGATGTTCATCATCTGAAAGACACCGTTCATAAACTCCACTGAAACCAAGATTTGGCTGATTAAAAACTATTAATTGATTGTCCATTTATTCATTATAATTCCCATCGTTTTGTCCCATGTGATTGTGTTTTGAGGGATATTGAGATTAAAAATAATGAGAGCAGAAAAAATCAACTTCCTGTTGCAAATAAGCTTTAGCAATTGAGCCTTCAACTGATGCTTTGTCACGTATTTTTTTCTTCAATTTATGCATGCATCTCTCAAATGGGTACATCCATCAAAACTGTACTGGACCTCCACATTTAGCTTCATGTGGAAAATGTAATATCAGATGTTCCATTGAGTCAAAGAAAGACGGCATAAATATTTTTTTCAGTTAACATATAATTACAGCAACATCTTCTTCCAGTTTTCTTAGTGCATCATAGTTTGTTTTCACTGCACAAATGTTTCGAAAAAAATATGATATGTCTGTTATCAAATCCCAAATCATAGAATTCAACAAACCTCTGAATCCAATCAGCATAAGTCTTTCCATTATAACATGACAATATTGACTTTTTAATCAAGTAATATAACCATTCTTAACACATATACCCAAATTGGAATCATAGACATCTGGAAGTCTCAAATCTGCAATCCAATGACAAAATAATAAGCGACTCTCTTTGGATAGTGTATAAGCTACTTTTGGCTTCATTAACCTCTGTGATCTGACATTTTCAAATAGTTTAAGTTCTGGTAGCCTGCAAATTTGGGCAAGATCTAATTGTGCCTTTACAATATCTTTGGTATTACCTAGTGTATCCAAAACTGTATGAAATAAATTATCAAAATAGTTCTTCTCAATATGCATAACATCCATCATCTGGCGGACCAACAAATCAAACCAATATGGAAGATCCCAAAAAATGATATGTTTTATCTAATTATGTTCTTTCCCAAAGCAATGAATTTTCTGTTGGCTTACTGTTGGTCCAAATGTGATGGGGGGTAATGAAAATACGACTGATTTTAACTCTGTACCTGAGATTATTTTTGGAGGTTCATCCCTTTCAATTGTACCTTTTCTGAAATGAGATTTTTTCCTCCGAAAAGGATGATCGGTTGGAAGAAATCTACGGTCACAATCAAAATAGCAAAGTTTTTTTCCATTGACGAGCATAAAGGCTTTGTTTTCTTTCATGCAGTAAGGAAATTATTTCGGACTATGTGTAATCCAACCAGATAATATGCCATATGCCAGAAAGTCATTAATCGTCCACATCAATGCAGCTTTTAATATGAAATTTTGTTTCACAGCAACATCATATGTATTAACACCATCACTCCACAATGCATTTAACTCATCAATCAATGGTTTTAAATGAACATCAATATTATTTTTCGGATGTCCTGGGATTAATAGAGTCAAAAAGATATAAGACTCCTTCATCAACATCCATGGAGGCAAATTGTACGGAGTTATAAAGACATGCCAACATGAATACTGACTACCATAAGAACCAAAGGGATATAAACCATCAGTAGACAGACCCAATCACATGTTTTGGGATTCTATAGCAAAAGATGGATGCAGACGGTCAAAATGTTTCCATGAATCACCATCAGATGGACGATTCAAGCTTTTATCAGTTGAAATCTTGGTTTTGTGCCATGACATCATTGACACTGTGTTCTGAGACATAAATAAACGCTGAAACCTGGGTGTAAGGGGGAAATATCTCAATTGTTTTACTGGAATCGATCTAGACTTCCCTGGTTGAGCTTCTTTATACCTCGATTGTCCACATGTGTGACAACTATCCAATGACTCATTTTCGCCAGAATCTAAGATGAAATAATTTGAACATGCATGAATCTTATAATAACTAAGGCCCAGATTACGAATCATCCTCTTGCTCTCATAGTAATTTGCAGGAAACACATTTCCTTCAGGTAACGGTGTTTTAACCAAAGAAAATATCTGATCAAAATAGTTGTTTGACATTGCATTATCTGATTTAATAGCCATAAATTTTGCAGCTGCTTCTAATTTTCTTATCTAGAAACCAAGATATAATGCATCCTCAGCAGACCTCAACAACTCATAAAATTTGTATGGTTCCATCTCAGGAGTTAAATCAATATTATCGTGAGTTTCAATTTGTTGCACAGATGGACCTGCAACATCATGTACTAAATTTTGAAACTGTGATGGATCTAGAATCAAGTTATTAGGATCTTCTATGGAACTGCGTTCACCGTGTTGATACCAAAAAACATAATCTGGTTGAAAACCAAACCGCAAGAGATGTCCCCCAACCTTGTCAAATGTGTCAAACGTTCTCAGAGCACATTTTTTACAAGGACACTTAATTGTGCCTTCTGAAACATATTCTGGTTTTGATGATGCAAATGCTAAGAAAGTTTCAACACCCTCAATATATACAGGATTTAAACCAGAACAATTTGGATTTCTGTGCTGATTTATCCAAGCTCGATCATCTAATAATGACTGATGTCGACTTCCTTGTTCCATATTTTTCTTCATAAAATATAAAATCATCACAGTTTTTGAATAATTTGAAATTATAAAAACACTATTTGAAAAAAGTAGATAAATAATTACAACTACATAATAATTACCATTAATTAAGGGAGACATAATTTCCAGTGGATTGATGGCTACTCTTTTGTCTGATAGCTCATTTAATTGCATCTTTCTCACACTTATTATTGCTAATTATTGCTAATTATTCCTAATTATTCCTAATTATTGATAATTATTACAAATTATTACTAATTATTACAAATTATTACTAATGGTTACTAATTAGTACTAATTATTACTAATTATTACAATTTATTACTAATTATTACAATTTATTACTAATTATTACTAATTATTACTATTTATTACTAATTTTTCAATACTTAGCAATACTGAACAAAATGAAAACTACTTGAATAATAAAAGGAAATTTGGCAATCATCATTGTGGAGATGATTATAAATTTTCCCTTCATTATCTAAGCAGATTTCATTTACTAATTATTATTAATAAAAAAAATTATATTATCAATATTTAAGAAAAAACAATATTAATATTATTAAAATAATAAAAAAAATTATAAAATATTAAAATTATCAATATTCGCAATAGACTTTGCTCTATTCTTAACATGTTCAAATCTCAAAGGGTCGTTAATTCTCACATCATGCGCAATAAAAATTTTGTGTCAGTTA
The DNA here is from genome assembly GCA_963277665.1 of Viscum album. Taxonomy (NCBI): domain Eukaryota; kingdom Viridiplantae; phylum Streptophyta; class Magnoliopsida; order Santalales; family Viscaceae; genus Viscum; species Viscum album. Next base: position 1,946,566,049 of record OY728128.1, on the reverse strand, counting down.
TGTCCAATGTAAACTCTATAATTGTACTTGCATGGTTGATCACCTCGCAAGTAGTGTTGCAATAGGATGACCAAAGTAAAGACGTTATCATCTCTAAGAATCATCTCACGTGACGCTTTACATAGATCATTCTTCCTTAAAAATTTGAGGAGATATCAGTATCATTCCCTTAAATTTTCAAGGAAGAATGGTCTATTTAAAGGTTCATGTGAGATAATTCTTATAGATAAGAAGGGCATGACTTGGGTTCTCCTATTGCAACACTACTTGCGAGGTGATCAACCATGCAAGGATAATTATAGAGTTTATATTGGTCATAGCTGACACAAAATTTTTATTGCACATGACCTGACAATTGGAGACCCGTTGAGATTTGAACATGTTAAGAATAAAGTAAATCATGTTGCGAATATTGATACTTTTAATATTTTATAAATTTTTTATTATTTTAATAATATTTATATCATTTTTTCTTAATTATTGCTAATTATTACTAATTATTGATAATTATTGCTAATTATTTCTAATTATTGCTAATTATTGCTAATTATTCCTAATTATTCCTAATTATTCCTAATTATTGCTAATTATTCCTAATTATTCCTAATTATTGCTAATTATTTCTAATTATCGCTAATTATTGCTAATTATTTCTAATTATTGCTAATTATTGCTAATTATTGCTAATTATTCCTAATTTTTCCTAATTATTTCTAATTATTCCTAATTATTCCTAATTTTTCCTAATTATTTCTAATTATTCCTAATTATTCCTAATTATTGCTAATTATGGCTAATTATTGCTAATTATTGCTAATTATTTCTAATTATTGCTAATTATTGCTAATTATTGCTAATTATTCCTAATTATTCCTAATTATTCCTAATTATTCATAATTATTCCTAATTATTCCTAATTATTACTAATTATTACTAATTATTACTAATTATTACTAATTATTACTAATTATTACTAATTATTACTAATTATTACTAATTATTACTAATTATTACTAATTATTACTAATTATTACTAATTATTACTAATTATTACTAATTATTACTAATTATTACTAATTATTACTAATTATTACTAATTATATCTAATTATTACTAATTATTACTAATTATTACTAATTATTACTAATTATTACTAATTATTACTAATTATTACTAATTATATCTAATTGTTACTAATTGTTACTAATTATTACTAATTATTACTAATTATTACTAATTATCTCTAATTATGTCTAATTATCTCTAATTATGTCTAATTATCTCTAATTATGTCTAATTATCTCTAATTATGTCTAATTATCTCTAATTATGTCTAATTATCTCTAATTATGTCTAATTATCTCTAATTATGTCTAATTATGTCTAATTATGTCTAATTATCTCTAATTATGTCTAATTATCTCTAATTTTGTCTAATTATGACTAATTATGTCAAATTTTTACTAATTATTACTAATTATTACTAATTATGTCTAATTGTTACTAATTATGTCTAATTATTACTAATTATGTCAAATTATTACTAATTATGTCTAATTATTACTAATTACTACTAATTATTACTAATTATGTCTAATTATTACTAATTACTACTAATTATTACTAATTACTACTAATTATTACTAATTACTACTAATTATATCTAATTACTACTAATTATATCTAATTACTACTAATTATATGTAATTACTGCTAATTATATCTAATTACTACTAATTATATCTAATTACTACTAATTATATCTAATTACTACTAATTATATCAAATTACTACTAATTATATCTAATTACTACTAATTATATCTAATTATTACTAATTATATCTAATTACTACTAATAAACAACAATAAAAATTAACATAAAAAAATAAAATAAATAAAATATAAATACATTAAACTTTGATATTATGAAGATATTGACGCCCTCTGATTGCTCTCGTATAAAAAATTTCAACTAAAAGAAAATTTTTCATTGAAACTGAAGAATGAAAAAAGGGAGAGAGCAAGATCTGAATGATTTGGGGAAAAATGGATGGGGGTATATATAGGTTAGATTAGTTGCGACGGGGTTATTAGCGACGAGTTTCCCATCGCCAATGTTGGTATTTGCGACGGGGCCCGTCGCAAATACCCTCAACCGCATTAATTACAATCGGCGGTTAAAAGGTTATTTGCGACGAGACCCGTTGCAAATAGTTCCTATCGACAGTCTTTTTGCGACGGGACGACATCCCGTTGCAAAAAGTTATTAACCGCCATCGGGTATTAGCGACGTGTCCCGTCGCAAATACCCCTGCGCGGTTTGGCGCGCAAGTCGCACCAAACTATTTGCGATGGGAGATGAAAACCCGTCACAAATAATTGGTTATTTGCGACGGTATTTCTTCCCGTCGCAAATAACCTGTCGCAAATAATCATTTTTCCCGTAGTGTTTCTTTTCCCCCAAACCTATCTTTTCCTAAGCTAATAATCTTCAGGCCTTCATCATTTAGAAACTTGAAAACTCCTTATTTGTCATATTTGATTCCTGTAACTGGATCTTTATTACCAATCATGTGGGATGTGCAACCACTATCAAAGATCCATACACCAGATCGATCTGATGCTTTAAGGTAAATTTTTGAGACCACTACCTTCTTATCTCTTTTATTTCTGATCCATGCTTTTGTTTTCACACTTGGCATTGATTGAGAATTTTAATCTTCCTCTGAGTATGATGGACCAACTTCATCCTACAGAGTGGAGAATCAATTTTTAATTTTTATCTCACTTGTTAGTTCTCTGATTTGATGCTTTCGATCACTTGGATTCTGCTTTGGCATATTCCACTGCATGGTTAATGTACAATATATAGCCATGTGACCAAATAATCTACACCAAAAACAATGTCCCTCAAAAGATGTTCTAGAGTACCATTCTATGTTTGGTTTCCACTGCTATTCCTATGCCCTTCGGTATCTCTTAGATATGGAACACACATTTTTGTGAGTGTCCCATCTTTCCACAACAAGAACACCTGATGTAGGGTGCATTCCTGTGTGTCACTTCTACACTGCTAGTTGTCCCTTGGGTTCTCTGAATCCTCCGATTCTGCTTCATACCCAAATAGATCTTCAATATTAGAGCGGGTTCTTGCGGTTTGGATTCAACCATAACCAATTTCTGTTTACAATCAAGCCCCATACTTGCCTCATCATTCATATTTTTCTATTGATTTTGTTTTGATGGACCTTTATGCCTCACTTCAAGCTTTTCCACATTCCGAGTGATCCTCTTTGTCGATTTCACATTGGGAGTAAAGATTTTTTCTTGATCCTTAACTTTTTTCATAGAACGAAAATTTATTTTTCAAGTTCTTCGATATGTTTGAATTTATACCTTCTAGTATTAGTAAATCTATCGATTTCACACTTCCATTCCTCGATTTTGAGCTTATACTCATCAACCTTTTCTAAGATCTCTGGTGTTTAAGACTTAAGTTTTTTAATTTCTTTCACTATATCTATCTTCTATTCTTCCTTCTGCTATATATAGAGTTTGAAATCATGAAAAAATTTGTTGGATTTCTTCATTTTGGATCTCTAAACATCCATCTCCTCAAGAGAGGCTTTTAACTCAGATTCCAAGTAAACTCTTCCTTTAACTTCTTCTTCATCATTCTCACTCTATTCCCTTTTCTGGGTGCTACCTACAACTGCCACCATAGAATTTTCTCCACGATCTTTTAAGTTCTCTATCTCTTCAACCTATTCAACCTCATATTCATATGAACTATCACATTTTGGTGAAAGAAGATTATTTTTCTTAAAGAAATTTCTCTTGAACTGTTTCTTGCCTTTCACATAGGTTGAAGACTTCTTCATGGTAATCTCATATTCATACTCATCATATTCTTGGAAATTCTTGGGGAATCTTACCACAATATGACCAACCTTTCCACATCTAAAGCAATTATGTGGAAGTTTACATTTAAACTTTCCTTTTTCTCTTTGTAGATTTGAATAAAGGAATGAAATCACCTCATCTGTCTCTTTTTCTTCCTGAGAATCTTCAACGGTTAGATTATTCATGTCCTTGAATTCCAACTCTTTAGATTTTACCTTTTCTATAACATTGTTATCATTATTTATCATTTTATATTGTATAAGGGTATTATGCAAGTTATCTAGTGTGATCTCTTTCAGATCCTTATCTTCTAATACTGAAACTTTCAGATTGAACTGTGGAAGAAGTTTCCTAAAGATACACTTCATAATATTTATATCTTCAATGACTTCTCCAAGTCCTTGTATGTCTTCCACTAAAACATTTACCTCATTAAAGAATGAATCAACAGTCACATTTGAGTTCATTCTCAGATCTTAATACTTGTTGCACAGAACTTGCAGCTTTGCCTCTTTGACCTTCAAATATTCTTCATATATATTCAACAACTTTTACCACATTGCATGTGATGTTTTACATGATATCACCTTTGTATAAACTACATTGGATAGCCCACCAACACATTGATTACCTTAGTGTCAGCATCCAATTCCTTTATTTCAGCTTTTGATAAAGCCCCACTATTGATATCAGCTGAAATACCATGCATTGATACTGTAAAAACATCCATTCCCAAAGATCGGAAGTAGTGTTTCATCTGATTCTTCCATAACTGAAATTTGTTTCCATCGAAGATTGGAATTCATTTTTTATTGATCACCTCCATTTCTTCTACTGAGAGATAACTACAGAATTTGAACATTTCCCTCTGATACTAATTGTAAGTCCCATAAGCCCAAATACCCTAAGAGGGGTGGGGGGGTGAATCAAGGTATAATATATTTAAACTTCTTCCCCTTTGAATATTGTTTTGTTGTTAATAGAAACTCTATTCTATCTCTTTCCCATAGAAAAGTATAAAAAAATCATGTATATGACACAAAATTTTTTACTTAGTTCACCCTCACTAGGCTATATCCAATGAGCATACACCAGATATGTGCCAATGTACCAAATCCATTATAAGATCACTACTATTTAAAAAGTTCAGAGCAGACTCAATATCCCTCTTGGTTTACAACCAACCACATTATGAAAGCTCACTGCTCTCTCAACTGAAGTGTTCTCACTGATTCTTAAGAAGATCCAACCGTAGTTTAAAGACTTGTAGGTCCCTTCCTTATCACTAATGAATGAATCCTCCACTGTATGTAGATTTTCTATTGAAGTTTCTCTTTCATACACCAATGAATACCAATTTACCACAGAAATAAATTGGACAATCTCAAAATTTACGCACAACCCCTACCATGCCTTGCACACAATTCTCATGCTTTGCGCACAAAACCTCTACTTTTGCACACAATACCTACTAGACTTTGCATGAAACCTTTAATTTTTTGCGCAACCTAATATTTTATGCATAGCCTCAACTTTTATGCACAACCTCAAATTTTACGTGCAACTTTCAACTTTGTGTGAAACTCCAAATTTTTTTCACACTCCCTTTGCACAAAAATCCTTAGTGCTTCAGAGCTCGGATTCTCTCTAAGGGTTAAGCTAGATTGAATGAGGGGGGTCACATCTTATTTATAAGTTTCACCAAACCTTGCAAGAAAAAACTTATATGTCATGCAAAATCCACCTCTTGAGTGTAAAACCTTGCATTCTGTGTGCAATCCTTATTTCACAAGAACAATTTTTCGCGCACATCTTTACATTTTTCTCACACCACTCCGATTTTGCGCCCTCCATCCTTTTCCCAAAAAAACTTTCTCTATTTTCCAATTTTCAGCCCCAAAATTTTTGCAAACACTAAAAAACGACTCCACCTTGTATCTGTTCTTTTTTATGCTACCTCTAAATCATTCTTTTCCTTTTCAAGGTCCTTTTGTCAACATGGATTGTCAACAACATCTCTTGAACTTGAGAAATCACCATGGAAGCCCCCTTTGTCAATCAACTAAACTTAGTAACCCACATTTTCAACAAACAAAACATGGATATTCACTTTGTCAACAAACACAACCAACCCAAAAATGCTTTAATGTTGCTTGGAGGGATTTTTTCCCAACAATCTCCACCTTTGGGTTTTTTGACAACCCATTCAATAATTGATACCTCGTTAAAGCTATATCCAACTTCTTCCACCATTGACCTCATGGGATTCAGATAGTGATCAGAGATTTACTCAACACATACTCTTAACCCACATGAGCAATGGTTTGCATGAGAAACAATAGTATAATGAAAAGTTCATCAACGAGTCACTTCATTCTTGACACCACTTGTTGATAACATTCCAACACCACTCTTCTGATTTTTTAATGAACCTCATCTGTCGTGATATATAATATTTGATCAATCACTTCTAAAATTGTCAGATTTAATGACTTTTTCCTCATAACACTAAGGAATTCCCATTATATTACTGCTCCTCCAATAAACTTCTCCCCCTATCTTGCTGCTTCACCTCTATGATTCTCCCAGTGTATTAACAAAGAAAATTTCTCCTATAGATCCTTGTGTCTTGACTAAGTCATTTTATTTCTATTGTAGATAGCCACACTTTCTCCCCCTTGAACAAGCACATTTTCTCCCCCTTTCTAAAAAAACCCAAAGGTCACTCCTTTGTGGTCTGCAATAGGGTAAAGACATATATTAGTACATTAGGGAAAAACACATCATAACTCAAGGAGAGGGGGAGTTCCACATCCACACTTTTTCAGTGTGGAGAGTCTACTAAACTCTCAGATCCAGTCGATGCCTCTCAGAATTCTTTGGTCAAGGACTTTGTCAGAATGTCTACAACCTATAGCTCTATAGACAAATACTCCAACTTCACAAGCCCCTGATCTAACTTCTCCTTGATAAAATGATACTTGATTTCAATGTGCTTTGTCCTTGAGCGATGGAATGGATTTTTGATAAGATTTATAACATTCCTATTATCTTATTGGATTCTGATCGGAGACTTCACTTTAACTCCCATATCATCAAGCTGATGCTTCATCCATAATAACCACGTGCATGCTTGAGTGGGCACAATATAATTAGATTATATTGTTCTCAATGAAATGAAATCCTATTTTTTTATTATCCAAGAAATACATAATCTACCAAGATAGAATGCACCACCTGATGTTGATTTTCTGTTATCTGTTGATTCGATCCAATCTGCATATGTATACCCCAATAACTCTGGCTGAGATTTTTCATTATACATCAAAACAAAATCCACAGTACCCTTGATATATAGAAGTATTTTTTCACTTCAAGCATGTGGATTTCCTTGGGATTACATTGGTATCTCACTGCTTGGATATGGTGAAAACAATATCAGGTCTTGTCGCTATCAGGTATAGTAAACTTCCAATAATCTTCCTGTATTATATAATATTCACTATCATGCCATCATCATCTTTTGATAATTTCATCCGATTGGAAATCAGAGTCTTCATCTCCATGTAATTTTCCATTTCAAAATGTCTCAAAACCTCCTTAGAATATTTGTATTGAGAAATGAATGTTTCATTCCTTCCTTGTGTTAACTATAAACCAAGGAAAAAAATCATCTCATTAATCATTAACATCTCAAATTCACTTTTTATGAATTCATAAAACTTTCTACACTGACCTTCATGTGATCCACCGAATATTATGTCATCGACATATACCATCACCTTCATTCTTTGATTACTATCATTGTTGGAATAGAGATTGTAATCAACACCACCACACTGAAAATTGAGCTTCTTCAAATATTGATCAATCCTTGAATAATATGCTATTAGTTCTTGTTTCAACCCATATAGCGCTTTCTTCAAACAACAAACTTTGTACTCATCTTCATGAAAGATAAAACCATATGGATGCTCAATATACAGTTCTTCTTCCAGAACCCCTTTCAAAAATGCATATTTGACATCCATCTAGAAAACCTTGATGTTTCTTTGCACTGATATGACCAAGAATAATATGATTGTATCCATCCTTGAAACAAGTGAAAATGTTTCATCGACATCAATACCAACTATTTGAGAGTAACTTTTACACACTTGTCATGCATTGTTTTGAATTACCATGTCATCTTCATTCATCTATTTACAAAACAAAAATTTAGTCTCGATGACATTCTTATATGTTGGCCTCAAAACAATCTTCCACATCTGATTCTTCTCGATTTGGTCTAACTCTTCATTCATAGACTAAATCTAGTATTAATCTCCTTATGCATCAGAAAAAAATTTCAACTCTACCTGAGATAGGAATAATGCCTGCTGTAATGACTTCATTATTTGAGTCTGAACTAGTGTTGTCTGATCCCCAATGATATTTTTCCTATCAATTTTAGCTCGACTCTTTGACTTCTTTGTAGACACAGACTTGGCTTCCCCTATTTATCATCAGTGTCTTCTTCTGAATCAAAATCTGCCACATCTTCTCCCCCGATGTTGCTTACCTCCTCATAACTTTCATCAAGAAATTGTTCACTATGTTATTGAATATTTTCTTCATTTTCCACTATAGTGACAATATTTCCCTCGATAGCTTCTCCCAGATTCTTATTAAAGCATTTATATTTTTTTATGAGTAGCCAAAGAATATTCCCTCATATTTGTGTGGCTCAAATTTCTTTTGTTTTTATTTTTTGAGGATAAAGAACTTACTTCCAAATATTGGAAAGTATTTTAATGTTGGATTATTTTTGTACCACATCTCGTACGAAATCTTTCCTTCCTTTGGACACAATAGATATCTATTATAAATGTAGATCGATGTCATGACTGCTTCCTTCCAAAATTTCTCTGGTAGGTATTTTTCAATAATAATTGTTCTAGCCATGTTGTTGATGATACAATTTCTCCTCCCAACCACTCTATTCTGCTGGGGAGTTCTTACTGAAGAAATGTGATGACTCATCCCGTGATTCTCAAGATATTCTTTCACTTGACTATTTGTGAATTATTTACCAATATTAGTACAAAACTTCAGAATTTTCTACCCAAGATTCCTTTTAGATTCCCTTCGTTATTGTTTTATGCAACTGAACACATCAGAATTGTAGGAAGTGACAAATACCCATTACATTCTATTGAAATAATCTATGAAAAGAACATAATATCTCTTTCCATCAATGGAACTTGGTGAGATAGGTCCACATACATTAGCATTCACCAACTCGAGCACTCTTATTGACTCTTGTTCCTTATCCTTGTACATTGTTTTGATGATTTTACCTCAATTACATGAATCATACAAATGAGTTTGATCGCGTGATAGCTTAGGGAGGTCTCTATCTATATCACACTTCACTAGATCTTCCAAGGACATCTGACTTAGGTGAACAAGTATTTTATGCCACAACTTTTTTTCTTCCTCTCTGGATAAAAATCACATATCTTATTCTCTAATAATAAGGTAGAGATTTGCCTTTTTTTTATTTCCCTGTAGAACAACTATACCATATCTTCCTTTGATGATATACATCTTCCTAGTAAACCTTATAGAATAACCAGAGTCACATAGTTGATTGACGCTAAGAAAATTGTGACTGAAACCTTCTACAACTAAGACATCAACCCATATCTTTTCTTTACCCCCAAACCTAGCCTTTTCTAAGCTAATAATCTTTAGGCCATCATCCTTTACAAAATTGACAACTTCTTATTTATCATATTTTATTCCTGTAACCAGATCCTTATTACCTGTCTTTTGGGATGTGTAGTTCCAGTCAAGGATCCATACACTAGAACAATTTTATGCTTTAAGGGAAATTTTTGTAACCACTAACTTCTCAGATATTTTCTTTCTGATACATGATTTTGTTTTCACACTCAAGACAAATTGAGAATTTTTATCTTATTCTAAGTATGATTGACCAGCTTCATCCTACAGAGCAGAGTATCAAATTTTCATTTTTATCTCACTTGTTGGTTCTCTGATTTGATACTTTTGATCACTTGTATTCGACTTTGGAACATTCCACTACATGGTTAATGTACAATATCTAGCTATGTTCCCAAATCCTCCACACCACAAACTATTTCCCTCAAAATATGTTATAGATTTCCATTCTATGTTTGGTTTCCACTACTATTCCTGTGACCTTTGGTATCAATTGGATATGGAACACACATTTTGTGAGTGTCCCATCTTTCCATAACAATAACACCTGATGTAGGGTGCATTCCTATGTGTCACTTTTGCACTGCTAGTTTCCCCTTAGGTTCTCTGAATCCTTTTATTCTGCTTCATACCCAAATCAATCTTCAATCTCAGAGTAGGTGCTTACGGTCTGACTTCAACCACAACCAATTTCTATTTACGATAAAGACCCATACTTGCCTTATCATTCAAATTTGTCTATTGCTTTTGTTTTACTGGACCTTTATGATTCAATTCAATATTTTCCACCTTCTGAGTGATCTGATTTATCAATGTCACATTGGAAGTTAAGGGTTTTTCTTTATCCTTAACTTTTTTTTTCATATACTGACAATTTATTCTTCATTTTCTTAGATATGTTTGACTTTATCCCTTTCGTTATTAGTCAAACTATTGATTTCACACTTCTGTTCCTTGATTTTGAGCTTATAATCATCAACCTTTTCTGAGATCTCTAGTGTTGAAGACTTAAGTTTTTTAATTTATTTCACTTGATCAGACTTCTCTTCTTTCTACTACTGCATATAGAGTTTGGAATCATGAAAAATTTGTTGGATTTCTTCATTTTGTCCCTCTAAATATCTATCTTCTCAAAAGAGATTTCTAACTCAGATTCTAGTTCAAATCTTACTTTAACTTCTTCTTCATCATTCTCACTCTCTTCCCTTTTCTAGGAGCTTCCTAGGATTTCCACCATAGCATTTTTTCTATGATATTTTCAGTTCTCTATCTCTTCAGCCTCTTAAACCTCAGATTCATATGGACTATCACATTCTTGTGAAAGGAGATTCTTTCTCTTAAAGAAATTTCTCTTGAACTATTTCTTTCCTTTCACACGGGCTGAAGAATTTTTCATGGGAATATCATATTCATCCTCATCATCTACTTGGAACTTATTGGGGTATCTTTACATAAGATGGCCAACCATAAGACATCTAAATCAAGCAAGTAGAAGTTTCCCTTTGAACTTTACTTTTTCTCTTTGTAGATTTGAGGAAAGAAATAACATCACCTCATCTATATCTTCTTCTTCCTAAGAATATTCAATGGTTAGCTTCTTCATGGTATTGAATTCCATATCTTTAGATTTTCCCTTTTCTACAACATCGTTATCATAATTTCTCATTTCATATGCAACAAGGTTACTATGTAAGTTATTTAGTGTGAGCTCTTTTAGATCTTTATCTTCCAATACTAAAACTTTTGGATTAAACCATGGAGAAAATTTTCTATAGATACGCTTCATAATCTTTATATCTTCAATGAAATCTCCAATCAATCACATGCCTTCCACTATAACGTTTACCTTATCAAATAATTCATTAAAAGTCTCATTCGGGTTCATTCTTAGAACTTTATATTTGTTCCATAGAACTTGCAGTTTTGCCTCTATGAACTTAAAATATTATTCATATATATTCAAAATATTTTCCCACATGGCATGTGATGTTTTACATGACATCACCTTTGTATAGATTGCATTGGATAATCCCTCTCTAATGCATTGATTCCCCTGACATTAGCATCTGATTTTCTTCTTTTAGCTTCTTATAAATCCCCACTATTGATATCAGCTGAAATACCATGCATTGTTGCTGTAAACACATCCATTCACAAATATTGTAAGTAGTTTTTCATCTGATTCTTCCATAACTGAAAGTTTTTTCCATCGAATATTGGAATTCCTTTATGATTGATCACATCCATTCCTTCTACTGAGAGAGAACTACTGACTTTGAACCTTTCCCTCTGATACCAATTATAAGTCCCACAAGGCTAAATACCCTAGGGGGGATGAACTAGGGTATAATCGATTTAAAACTATGCCCATTTGGATCTTGTTTTGTTATTAAGAAAAACTCTCTTCTCTCTCTTTCCCGCAACAAATTATAAACATAAATTAAATCGTGCACATGACACAATAATTTTTACTTAGTTCACCCTCACTGGGATATGTCCAAGGAGAATAAACTGGCTATGTACTGATGTACCAAATCCACTATAAGAACACTTCAGTTTATAAATTTTGAATCAAACTCACTTTCCCTCCTGCTTTACAACCAATCACAATATGAAAGCTCACTACTCTCTCAATTGAAGTGTGCTCACTACTTCTTAAAAATATCCACTCACAGTTTAAAGTTTTGTAGGTCCATTAATTATCACTAATGAGTGCATCCTCCAGTGTATGTAGATTCTCTATTTAAGTCCCACTTTCATCCACTAATGAATACCACTTTACTAGAGAAATAAACTGGGCAGCCTCAAATTTTATGCGTAGTCCCTACCACACCTTGCACACAATTCTCCTTATTTGTGTGCAAAACCTATCCATTTTTACCTAACACCTACTAAACTTTGTGAATAACCTTTAATTTTATGAGAAACCTCAAATTATATGCATAGCCTCAACTTTTATGCGCAGCCTCCAATTTTATACACAACTTTTAACTTTACAGGAAACACAAAATTTTTCGCACACCTCCCTTTTCACAAAAATATTCTAAACTTTAGAGCTCATATTATCTCTAAGGGTTGAGATAGCTTGAATGAGGGGGGTTACCTCTTATTTATAGGCTTTTCCGACCCCCCATGAAAAAACCTCCGTGTCGCACAAAATCTACTTCCTTTGCATAAAACCTCACATTCTACACACAATACTTTTCGCACAAGAAACATTTTTCATGAACATATTCACATTTTTCATGAACCACTCCAATTTTGCGTGCACCTTCCTTTTCCAAAAACAACTTTCTCCATTTTCTGATTTTTAGCCCTGAAATTTTAGCAAACACTAGAAAATAGTGCCACCTTGTATCTGTTCCTTTTGTGCCGGCTCCAGATCATCCTTTTATTTATCAAGATCCTTTTTTCAACATGGATATCCAATAATATCTCTTGAAATGGAAAACTCACCATGGAAGCCCCATTTTCAACAAAATGAACTTAGGAACCCACCTTGTCAACAAAAAAAACATGGAGGTCCACTTTTTTAACAAACACAACCAACCAAAAAATGCTTCAATGTTTCCTGGAGAGATTTTTTCCCAATAATCTCCCCTTTGGGTTTGTTGACAACCCATTCAATAATTGATACCCCATTAAAGCATCATCCACCTTCTACCACCACTCACCTCTTACAATTCATATAGCAATCAAAGATTTACTCAACATATACTCTAAGCCTACATGAGCAATTCTTGACATGAGAAACAAGAATATAATGAAAAGTTCATCAATGAGTCACTTCATTCCTCACACTAATTGTTGATCCATTCCAACAAAACTATTCCACTTTCATCACGAACCTCATCTATCATGATATCTAATCTTTGATCGATCACTTTTAATATCGTCAGATTTAATGATTGTTTCCTCATAACACTGAGGAATTCCCATAACATTGCTGATACTCCAATAAACTTATCCCCTTATCTCACTACTCCACTTGTCAGATTCTCCCTATGTCTTGAAAAAGAAAATTTATCCTGTAGATCCGTGTGTCTTGAAAAATAAATTTTCTTTCTCCCATATACAACCACAGTTTCTCCCCCTTGAACAAACACATTTTCTCCCCCTTTGTCAATGAACCCAAATGGTACTCCTTTGTGGTCTGAAATAGGTTAAAGACACATATTTGTACATTAGGGAAAAAGAAATCATACCTCAGGGAGAGGGGGAGTCTCAAGTCCACATTATTTTAAGTGTGGGGAGTCAACTTAACTCCCAGAGCTAGTTGATGCCTCTCAAACGCTTCTTTGGGCAAGGCCCTTATCAGAATATCTGTAACCTGTAGCTCTGTAGACACATACTCCAACCACACAAGCCATTGATTTACCTTATCCTTGATAAAATGATACTTTATTTCAGTGCACTTTTTCATTTATAGATGGAATATATTTTTGAAAAGATTTATAGAACTCGTATTATCGTATTGGATTCCGATCAGAGACTTCACTTCAACTCCCATATCATCAAGCTACTACTTCATCCACAATAAATATGTGCACTCTTGAGTGTCCACAATATACCCAGCTTCTATGGTGATCGATGAAATATAATCATATATATTGCTTAGCCAATAAATACACAATCCACCAAGATAGAATACACCACCTGACGTTGATTTTCTGTCATCTGCTGATCCGGTCCAATCTGCATCTGTATACCCTAATAACTCTGGCTAAGATTTTTCATTATACACCAAACTAAAATCCAAAGGGCCCTTAATATACCAAAGTATTCTTTTCACTGAAAGCATGTTGATTTCCTTGAGATTGCTTTGGTATCTAGATTCTTGGCATGTGGCGAAAACAATATCATCTCTTGTCCGAGTCAAGTATAATAAACTTCTGATAGTATTCCTGTATTATATGATATCCACTATCGTACCATCATCATCTTTTGATAATTTCATCCAGGTGGAAACCAAATTCTTTATATCCTTAGAATTTTTTATTCCTAAATGTCTCAAAACCTCCTTAGCATATTTGGATTGAGAAATGAACATTTCATTCGTCCGTATGTTACCCATAAACCAAGGAAAAACATCATCTCACCAATCATTGACATCTCAAAATCACTTTTCATGAATTTGGAAAACTGTCTGAACTGAGCTTCATCTGATCTACCAAAGATTATGTCATCAACATATACTAGAAATATCATTATTTGATTACTATCATTATTGATATAGAGATTTTAATAAACACCACCATGCTGAAAACCAAGCTTATTTAAATACTGATCAAGACTTGAATACCATGCTCTTGGTGCTTGTTTCAACCCATATAGCACTTTCCTTAACTGAAAAACTTTTTTCTCATCTTCCTGAATGAGAAAACCATATGGCTGCTCAATATACACTTCTTCTTTTAGAACCCCATTAAAAAAATGCATATTTGAAATCCATCTAGAAAACCTTAAAATTTCTTTATACTACTATGGACAAGAATAATATGATTTTCTCCAACCTTTAAACAGGTGTAAATGTTTCATCGACATAATTACATTTTATCTGGGAGCAACATTTGTAAACTAGTTGTTCTTTGTTTATAATTACTATTCCATATTCATTCATATTGTTATTAAAGATCCATTTAGTCCTAATTAAATTCTTATCCATTGGAATCAAAACAATCTCCCACGTTTGATTCTTCTCGATCTAGTCCATCTCTTCATTCATAGCCTGAACCCACTATTCATCTACTGATACATCGACAATTTTTTTTGGCTCTACCTGAGATAGGAATGATACCTGCTGTAATGAATTCATTATTAGAGTCTGAACTGGTGTTGTCTGATCACCAATGATATTTTTCATGTCAATTTTAGCTCGACTCTTTGGCTTCTTTGTAGACATAGGCTTTACTTCCTCTTGTTTATCATTAGTGTCTTCTTCTGAATCAACATCTTCCACATCTTCTCCCCCTATGTTTCTTACCTCCTCATCACTTTCATCAATAAATTGTTTACTACGTTGTTGAATGTTTTATTTATTTTACACTATAATGACATCATTGCTCTCAACAACTTTTCCCAACCTCTTTTTAAAGAATTTATATTATTTTCTTTTTCTTGAGCAGCCAAGGAATATCCCCTCATCTCTACGTGACTCAAATTTCTTGTGTTTTTCTTTTTTGAGGATAAAGTACTTACTTACAAAGATTCGAAAGTATTTTAACGCTGGATTATTTCTATACCACATATTTTATGGAGTATTTTCTTCCTTCAAACAAAATAGAGATCCATTAGAAACGTAGACCGATGTCAAGACTGCTTCCTTCCAAAATTTCTTCGGTAGGTATTTTTCAATAATCATCATTCTAGCCATGTTTTTGATGATAAGATTTCTACTCTAAACCACTCCATTCTGATGGGGAGTTCTTATAAAAGAAACTTGATTCCTTGTACCATGTTTCTCGAGATATTCTTCTACTTGATTGTTTGTAAATTATGTACCATTATCAGTATGAAACTTTAGAATTTTCTGCCCAAGCATCCATTCAGATTCCCTCCGATACTATTTTATGCAACTGAACACATCAGACTTGTGGGAAATGATAAATACCCATGCCATTTTGGTGAAATCATATATGAAAAGAATGTAATATCTCTTTCCATCAATGGATATTGGGGAGATAGGTCCATATAAATCATCATGCACCAAATCAAGAACTCTCATTGACTTCTATTCATTAGCCTTGTACATTTTTCTGATGATTTTTCCTTGTTGACATGAATAGTATGTATGAGTATGATCATGTGATAGATTAGAAAGGTATCTAGCTATATCAAACTTTACCAAATCTGTCAGGGATGGTTGAATTAGGTGACCAAGTCTTTTATGTCATAACTTGTTTTCTTCCTCTCTAGATAAAAAGCATATATCTTCTTCTCCACTTACAAGGTAGATATTTCCCTTTGTTCTCTTTCCCTGTATAACAACTAAAACATCACTTTCTTTGACGATACACGTAATCTTAGTAAACCTCATAGAATGACCTAAGCCACACATTTTACTGATGCTAAGAAAATTGCGACTCAGACCTTTTACTACTAAGACATCAGCACGTCTCATTTCTTTTCCCCCAAACTTGGGCTTTCCTAAGCCAATAATCTTCAGGCCTTCATCATTTCCAAACTTGGAAAATCCTTTTTTATCATATTTTATGCCTGTAATAAGATCCTTATTACCTATCATGTGGGATTCCCAACCACTGTTAAGGTTCCATACAATAGAACAGTCTGATGCTTTAAGGGAAATTTCCATGACCACTGCCTTCTCGACTTTTTTCTTTCTAATCCATGGTTTTTTTCACACTTGGCATGGATTGAGAATTTTGATCTTCCTCTGAGTATGATGGACCAACTTCTTCCTATAGAGTAGAGAATAAATTTTTCATTTTTATCTCACTTGTTGGTTCTCTGATTTGATGCTTGCGATCACTTGGATTTTTCTTTGGCACGTTCCACTGCATGGTTGATATAAAATATCTAGTCATGTTCCCAAATCCACCACACCAAAAACAATGTCCCTCAAAAAATGTTATAGAGTACCATTATATGTTTGGTTTATAATTCTATTCCTATGACATTCGGTATCTCTTGGCTATGGAACACACATTTTGTGAGTGTCCCATCTTTCCACAATAATAACACTAGAAGTAGGGTGAATTCTTATGTGTCACTTCTGCCATACTAGTTATCCCTTAGGTTCTTTGAATCCTCTAATTCTGCTTCATACCCAAATCAATTTTAAATCTTATAGCGGGTGCTTACAGTCTGAATTCAACCATGGCCAATTTCTATTTATGATCAAGCCCTATACTTGCCTAATTATTCATATTTTCCTGTTTCATTTGTTTCTCTGGACCTTTATGATTCACTTCTAGCTTTTCCACCTTCTGAGTGATCCGCTTTGTCAATGTCACATTGGGAGACAAGAGTTTTTCTTGATCCTTAACTTTTTTTTCAAATCCCGCAAATTTATTCTTCAAGTTTTTCAATATGTTTGACTTGATCCATTTCGGTATTAGTCAAACTAACAATTTCACACTTCTGTTCCTCGATTTTGAGATTATACTCATCAAATTTTCTGAGATCTCTGGTGTTGAAGACTTAAAGTTTTTTAATTTCTTTTAATAGATAAGCCTTCACTTTTTCCTGCTGATGCATATAGAGTTTGGCATCATGAACGATTTTGTTGGATTTCTTTATTTTGGATCTCCAAACATCTATCTCCTTAAGAGTGTCTTCTAACCCAGCTTCCAGGTCAACTCTTCCTTTAACTTCTTCTTCATTATTCTTACTCTCTTCCCTTTTCTGGGTGCTTCCTACAACTGCCACCATAACATTTTCTCACAATATTTGCAGTTCTCTATCTCTTTGGCCTCTTCAACTGTAGATTCATTTAAACTATCACATTCTTCTGAAAGAAGATTATTTTTCTTAAATAAATTTCTCTTGAACTGTTTCTTTCCTTTCATATAGGCTGAAGAATTATTCATGGTAATATAATCTTCATCCTCATCATATTTTTGGAAATTCTTGGGGAATCTTGCCACAATATGACTGAACTTTCCACATATAAAGTAAGAAAGTGGATGTTTCCCTTTAAATTTCATTTTCCTCTTTGTAGATTTGAAGAAAGGAACAACATCACCTCCTCTGCCTCTTCTTCTTCCTGAGAATATTCAAAGATTAGATTCTTCATGTCCTTGAATTCCACCTCTTTAGATTTTCCCTTTTCCACAACAACGTTATCATCATTTCTCATTTCATATGCTACAAGGGTACTATGTAAGTTATCCAGTGTGAGATCTTTCAGATCCTTATCTTCCAATACTGAAAGTTTCAGATTGAAACATTGAGAAAGTTTCCTAAAGATACACTTTGTAATCTTTATATCTTTAATGAATTCTCTAAGACCTCACATGTCTTCCACTACAACACTTACCCTATCAAATAATGAATCAAAATTCTTATTTAGGTTTATTATTAGATCTTCATACTTGTTCCACATAACTTGCAGCTTTGATTATCTAAACTTTGAATCTTCTTTTTATATATTCAACATATTTTCTCACATGGCATGTGATGTTTTAGATGACATGAGATTTGTATAGATTTCATTGTATATCCCCCCCTAAGGCATTCATTCCCTTAGAATTAGCATCAAATTTCCTTATTTCAACTTCTGATAAAGACCCAATATTGATATCATCTGAAATACCATGCATCGCTATTGTTAACACATCTATTCCCAAAGATCGAAAGTAGTGTTGCATCTGATTCTTCCATAACTGAAAGTTGTTGCTGTCGAATATTGGAATTAATTTGTGATTGATCACCTCTATTTCTTATACCGAGAGAGAAATACTAATTTTGAACCTTTCCCTATGATACTAATTGTAAGTCCCACACGGCCAAATACCCTGAGGGGGGTGAATCAGGTTATAACAGATTTAAACCTCTTCCCCTTTGGATCTTGTTTCATTGTTAAGAAAAACTCTATTCTCTCTCTTTCCCATAGTAAAGTATAAACAAAAATTAAATCATGTACATTACACAATAATTTTTACTTAATTAACCCGCATTGGCCTACGCCGAAGGAGAATACATTGGCTATTGTGTTGATGTACAAAATCCACTATAACCCACTGTTGTTTACAAAGTTCAGAGTAGACACATCGTCCCTCCTGGTTTACAACCAATCATAATATGAAATCTCATTGTTCTTTCAAATGAAGTGTGCTCACCACTTCTTTAAAAGATCCAATCATAGTTTAAAGACTTATAGGTCCCTTCATTATCACTAATTAATGAATCCTCCACTGTATGTAGATGATCTATTGAAATCCCACTTTCATCCACTAATGAATACCACTTTACCATAAAAAATAAACTAGGAAACCTCAAATTTATGTCCAGACCCAACCATGCCTTGTGCACAATTCTCCTTCTTTACAATCAGAACCTCTCTTTTTGTGTGTAATACCTACTACACTTTGCACACAACCTTTAATTTTATGTACAACCACAACTTTTACGTG
Organism: Viscum album; assembly: GCA_963277665.1. Taxonomy (NCBI): domain Eukaryota; kingdom Viridiplantae; phylum Streptophyta; class Magnoliopsida; order Santalales; family Viscaceae; genus Viscum; species Viscum album. Next base: position 1,946,546,324 of record OY728128.1, on the reverse strand, counting down.
CAACCTCAAATTTTACGCACAACCTCTAATTTTATATGCAACTTTAAACTTTATGTGTAACTCCAAATTTTTCATGATCCTCCCTTTGTACAAAAAATATTCCACGCTTCAGAGATCAGATTCTCTCTAAGGGTTGAGCTAGATCAAATGTGGTGGGTCACCTCTTATTTATAGGTGTCTCTATCCTCCACACACCAAAACCTCCGTGTTGTGCAAAATCCACTTCCTACGTGTAAAACCTCACATTCTGCATGCAATCCTTTTCACACAAGAACCATTTTCACGCACATATTCACATTTTTTTTGCACCACTCCAATTCTGTGCGCACCTTCCTTTTCCAAAAACACCTTTATCTATTTTTTGATTTTCAGCCCCAAAATTTTGGCAAACACCGGAAAATGGTGCCACCTTGTATCTGTTCTTTTTTTGCCACCTCCAGATCGTCCTTTCCTTTGTCAAGGTCCTTATTTCAACATGGATTTTCAACAACATATCTAGAACTCGACAACTCAACATGGAATCCACCTTTATCAACAAACTAAACTTAGGAACCCACCTTTTCAACAAAAAAAACATGGAGGTCCGCTTTGTCAACAAACACAACCAACCCAAAAATGATTTAATGTTTCCTGGAGAGATTTTTCCAATATTTTAGTTGATCTAGGAATATTTAGGTGTGATGATAAGTGGGGTGGTGAAGGGGTTATTTTATAGGTGATTGGGGTAACATTTTTATAAATATTAATTTCATAATATAAAAACAGATGTCATATCCAAGGAAAGTAGAACAAAAATTGATAATTTGAGGGGAAAATATAAGTTAAGTTTGACCAATACCACATCCACCCATTTATATATTAGTTTTTGTGATATTTTGAGACTTTAACTCTTGATTTAACAATTTAAACTCATTTTAATCTTTACCATGGTGACTAATTTTTACATTGGTAACTTATTCTTGTGAAAAAAATGAAATTGAACTTATTAAATAATTTATAAATTAGAATTCCAAATATGAAATCCATTTTACTCAATTCAATTTCTAAAAGTGATAAAAATTAATTTTAATATAGTAATTCATAATGCATAATTTTTTTTAGAAAAATGTATTTTTTAAGCACAAAGTGAATTTATTCTTATTCTTTGTCAAGTAAAAATAATTAAATGAGTGTAATTTATTTATTTATTTATATTATCAATAAATTTCATTAAATTCATTATTAAGAATAGATTAGTTTAGTTTATTAAGATAAAGATACATAATATATAGAAAATCACAATTCTTCAAAAAATAGATCTTTTAAACATCAAATGCTTTTAGTCATAATTTTTAAAATTAATTACTTATTTATTAGGCATTAATCAATAAATTTTTATTGAAGGAACCTGTAACACCCCAAGATTTTATGAAAATTATTATTTTTAATTTCTTTTATGCTTTTTGTTTTATGATTCACCAAGATTAGCTTGCGCTATAAGCAACACCGTATTAGCTTGTAGTATACACAACACTATTCTTGGCTTGTGATGCACACAATTTCAAGTTCTTTCGAATAAAATTCATTTTACACAACACCAAGTATATATTTTGATCAATGTATAACTGAAATATATTTTGATTATGTTATATGAAACATCAAAGGAAGATTTCCCTACACGCAACCCTGACTTGGCTTGCATTACACGCAAGAGCGACCTTCCTCAATAGCCTGTGTTGTACGCAATACCGAGTTTCACTCAACAACGATATATTGTTATAATATTATTATGAACTAGCCGTTATGAATAGTATTAACCAAATTTTTAATTTTATAACATTATAATTCATCTTACACATTTTATGGAATGATGTATGAGAACAAAATCAATTTTTCGGATAAAAGAAGTATTTTTGAAAAAATGCAGTTTTGCTGCCTTTTGATGGCACACCCATTTTAAATTTGATTTTTTGAAAATTTTATAAGTTCAATTTTACAAAATAAACTTCTTCTTTTGAAAAAGGATATAAAAATTTACATTGGATAAAGTTTTTATATTTTTCTGACAACGTTCTTATTTTGATGAATAGTAAAAACACGCTAAATTTTACTTAAAAACAAATTTTTTCATCGAGATAATTTATATGGTTAAATTATAATAGTAAATTGTTTTAAAGTATAAATATAATATATTTTGAACATTTAATATAATTAATTTCATTAGCATTAATTTTACATTGAATTCATAGGTAAAAACATTTCAATCTTTGACAATGTTTTAACATTTAAAACCCGTTTTCTTAACAACGGGATTAATTTTAAATTAATTACTGAAAATTATGTGTTTTGAATTTTGAAAAATGGATTCCATATTTGGATTAAGTGGGTCCAAATTATTTTATTAGGTTACTTTTATTTTTTTGATGTTATGAATGTAACTACGATAATTTTTATTTACTACAGTTAAAGGTAAATCGGGCAATTAAGGGTAAAAATAAGATTATAAAATTACCCTAAGACCTTCCAAAATTATATTGGATGAATAAAAGTCGACCAATATAATTTAAGGGTTGGAATATATTCATTTTATAGACTTTTGACCATGAAAATGATATAATTATTATTAAAACCAAAGAAAGTGACAACATGTCACTCTCTTATATCTTATAAGTGTAATAATTTTAATTTAGTGATAAAACTCATAAAACTTCAAATATAAATAGTATCCAGAAAGGTAATAAAATTATATACATCATGAGTATTTATTTATAATTTTTAGGGATTAAATAAGTATCATTAATGATGACCCAATAGTGATGTATAAATTATTTTATTGATTGAAATATCAAATAAATGGTTTTAAAAATATTAAAATAAATATTATATGAACTAATTAATGTTATAAACAAATTTTATAGATGAATATTACATGTTAGTAGTCTATTAAATATATTTTTTAGAATATATACTCTGTTTTTATTTTATTTAAATTCAAATAATTGAATAGTGTCAAAATTGACACTATTGTTATTTTATAAAAATAACATATTATAAAATTGTTTAAAAATCACAAAAATATTTAAAAATTAGAAATTGAAATTTAGATGGTATAAAATTTCATAAATTATCCAATTATGAACAATTCATAACACATAAGTAATTATTTATAACAATTTAAAATTTAGAATATTATTACCACAAATAAAATTAAATAGATTAAATATAAATAAATCAAGTTGATAAGGTTTAAAATAAATTACCAACATGTATAAATCTTATTGGTTTATGATATTACAACCCTATATCATCTAATATTATGATTTGAGTCATTTTTGGAGGTTTTTAAGTGGGGTTTGAGTTTATTAAAAATTAATATTTTAGAGGTTTCCAAAAGTGCCCCTATCCTCTCTTATAAAAGGGAACCTCCTCCCTCTCCTACTCACACAATTTTGAGCCTTCAATCTCAGCCAAATCCTGAAAATTTATCTTCTCCACTTCCCTAGAAACATACTTGAGGTCCTGTTCTTCTTTAAAGACCAACTTTAGTGCTCTAAGAGGAGGTTTAGAAGAGGCACGTCAAAGAAGAGGTAATATCCTTTACCAATTCTTTCAAGTTCATTTCTTCTTCTACTTCCTCTTATTTTTTTGTTTCACAATAAAGTAATAATGTTAGTATCAATAATATACTGATATTTTATTATAAATATGAACCAATCCTATTTCACCTTCTTTCCATCCTACGGAAAATGAAATTACCGCGCGTGCGTACGTACGAAATACCGTCTTCACGCCTTGGTGTAATATGTTTTTCCACCACCACATTACTTGGATGGGTATAATGGTGTAAATAATAACTATATATGGTTATTATAATATGATATTAATTTTGAGATATTATATCATCCACTCTAATTCCATTCAATACTTATGGGAATGATATCATCGCTCTTGCATACGTACAAATTACTATCTCCACGACGCGATTAGATTCATTCTCCAAGTTAACCATCAAAGAATGATTATAAAGTATATATATTAAATAATCATGAAATATATGACATATTAATGATACTGGATTTATGTATATGTAATTTACTTACTTCCATTCAATTTAATAACGAAACGAAAACAACGTTCATGCGTACGTACGGCCTACCGTCTCCATGAACAGTGTATTTCATTCCATTTATCGATATATTATATATATGTATATTAAGAATATATATTATATATAAATCATTTTTTACATTCTATAAGTAATCATGATCTATGTAATCATATGAATAATTACAAGTCAAAACACGGACGATAAATGAAATGATTTTACCCAAAACACTGCTTTAACATGGAATTGACAAATGAACGGGTAACATAAAGTCTTAAGTGAATCATATATGATATAATAAATATTATTATGGTTATGTTATAATTTAATAATATTTTTAAACCCACTATACAGGAGTCTTGGACACATATGGAAGAAATTGGACATAAGATAGGGGATAATTTTGCAAATATCATTTTTATCCGAGATTTCTTATACGTAAGTATATACTGGGGTTATATTTTTCATCTATGTCCATAAAAATGTTTTTCATAAAGTGTTCAATATTCTTCCATGTATGTTTAAAGTCATGTTTACCCCACTTTGACTTTTACATTGTTTTATGGAAGGAATCTTTCTTTTTTTTTCATACGAGGAACTTTTTGACTTTTCTGGCAAAAGTATGAGGAGAATGTTTTTTTTAAATTATATGGCATGAACGGATTTTTACGATTTAATAACGCCTAATTTTCATGAATCTTACTCTACAATATTTCATTATTATTTTCAACAAAATACTTTTCTTTTAAAATTGAATGGTATTTTGTGAAAAGAAAATGATTTTGAAGAAGAAAGGATATTTTCCTCAAAATCCATTTTAAGTGTTTTGTCAAAACTATTTTTCATATAAGATGAAATTATTTAGTATGATTATGTTTCAAGTATAATGTCTCTATTATTTCCATGGTTTTATTATTATTATGATGAAATTATATCCATTTGTTTTATATGGATTATATTATGATGGGATGATGTTTATGAAACCCATTTTATTCTTTGGGTTATGATGAATGATTTATGTTTATTTTGTGGCACAAGTAAGAATGATTTAATTATGAGATTAGTGGGACCTATATCTCCCTCAAATTAATTGGGTAAAGATTTATATCTCATGAGATAGACATGGCTGGAATGGTAAGTGAATCCGATTCAGTAATACAGGGCTGGAACGGTAAGTAAACTCGGTTCAGTAATGGACTTTGTCCACTATGATGGTCTTGGGAGAAATATCTTGGCTAATATGGAAATCATAACACTTGATTAATGGTTTTACACAATTACATGTTTTATTACCATGATATTTTATCATGATTAATGTTCATTTATGATCTATTCCTTATGTACTACCAAGATTTATGTCATTTCTTATGTTCATGTTTTCACGTTCAAATGTTTATGGATTGTTTTTATGTTCTCCATGTTTACCCTTACTGAGCATTTGAGCTCAACATTTTTATGTTTTCTTTTCCACATTATATAAATAAAGGTTTTAGGTAAGAAAAAAAAGGGGAAGATATTTATGGGAGATGTTGAAGATCTTTCACCATGATTAGAAGATTATGTTCCGAGTTTCCAATGACACTAAACTAATACGGTCTTTAGGAGTCTATTTTTGTAATGTATTAAGTATTATGAAAAAGTAATGTAATTTCTATGTACGTAAAGTATGGGTCTCTATAGTTGGTATCAGAGAAAAAGAGGTAGGAATGAATCTGATCCTTGGGAACTCTCACGTGTGAGCGTTGGACGAAGCATGGCTCTCTGCCCAAGGGATTCATGAGGAAATGGCTGCCACTGGGGATGGTGGTGTGTCCCACCCAGGGGGTGTAGCCTCCCATGGAGTGATCTAATAGGTATCAATTCTAGTCCACTGGAAATAAATCTAGATCTCTACAGTTGGTATCAGAGTGAAGTTTTAGTCAAACTTTGGAAACTAGGATGCGAAAGCTTTAGTGAAATCCCTATAGATATTTCTATGGTATGTCTAGGGATGTCCCTAAGGATAAGTATACGTATAGGTTATAGTCCTAGAATTACGGTAACAATATTAGAATTAAACCTAAGATGTTATATATTGAAGGTACGCCCCCTTTATTATGTTGTTTTCCTAGCATGATTTTTGCCTCTCACACTGTTTTTTTTGGGTTTTAGACGATGGATGGAACCCGAAGGAACCGTGTTGATCAATGTAATGGAAAATGTAATGATTTTCTTCCTGAACAACCAAATGTGATGGGAGATGGAGTGAAAAATCTTATTGCTATACTTACAAAAGATATGAATCATTCTGGACTTCCAAATGAGCAGATAAAGGAATAATATTCTATTGAGTCCTTTATGAGGCAACGACCACCTTCTTTCAGTGGGTCTTTTGATCCACTTGTTGCTGAACAATGGATCAGTACCATTGAAAATATATTTTCCATACTTTGTTGTACATATAATGAAAAAGTTATTTTGGTTGTTTACCGGTTAGAAGGTGAAGCAAGCCAGTGGTGGACTCTAATTAAGAATACAAGGCCCCAACATGAAATTGAATCCATGGAATGGGACAAGTTCAAGAACTTGTTTTTCAATAAGTACTTCCCTCGTATTCTTCAAACAAAGATGGAAAAGGAGTTCCTTGAGCTTAAGCAAAAGGATGATGAATCTGTTGGTATATATGAGGAAAATTTTACAAGGCTTTCAAGGTATGCATCTGGCTTTATCATCCAACATGAAAGTAAAATTGATCGATTCTTCAGTGGCTTAAAACCAAGTCTTCGAAGGGAATTAGCTATAAGATACTTCAATATCTATGAAGAAATTGTGCATTGTGCTATCAAGGTATAACTAAAATTTGGTGTTACATATCCATCTCATGGTTTTGACAAAAAACAAAAGATGGAGTTCAAGGAAAAATCTCAACACTATGGTGAAAAGAAGAAAAATGTTTCGTTATGATCAAAGTGTGGAAAGAAGCATGGTGGAGATTGTATTAAAAGGACTAGAAAATGCTTTAATTGTGGAAAAGAAAGTCATCGAGTAGTTGAGTGCTGAAGTAATGGGAAAAAGTAGCTAATGATGTGAATAGAGAAAAGACTACAAAGAAAGCACCACCAACAATTCAATTCTACAAGTGCAAGGAAATGGGGAATTATGATAACCAATGCCCTAATCCAAGTGTTAATGATGATCGACATCAACAACCTCTTAATGAAAAGGGAAAAGGGAACTCACATGCAATCACTATTGGAGATGTTTAGTATGACAATGATGTGGTGGAATGATTAAGTGTTTATGTAACGGGATTCCAAAATAATGTTGTGGAATCTCATTTATAGTATCGTGGAATATTGGAATATCTATGTATTGGTTTATTTTGGTTTTCAATAATTATATGGTATTGGTGACCATGAAAATTGATTGAAATATTTTTGGAAAGCAGATGATATGCACATAATTAAGGGATAAAGAGATAATGAAATGTTTGATAGTATTAATGAGCTTATGACTGATATAAGGAGAAAGTGATATCATGGTTTGAGTATATAGAAATTTTGGGATTTTGGTATGTGGAAAGAGTTGAATTTTGAAAGAATTCATGTTTTCACAAAGATTATATGGTAATTCATGTTTCAATAGAATACATGATTAAGGAATTAAAATGTTTGGAATGTGACCAACAAGATATATCTTATGATATATGAGGGATAAATGATGGTATTCACATGCTTGGTTGATGAAATTTCTAGTAATTGTTTTATTTATACTATGAGCTTGGATAGAATTATTTTAGATAAGCCTACAGATTTGAAATGGATTATGTTAAACATAAGATAATATTGTTTAAGGATAAAACCTTTTTTCGATATTATTTCTGGAATGTTATAATAGTGTAGTTTTAGAAAAAGGACAACCTGAAGGACGGGCGACAACCCGTCATGTCGGACAAGGTTGCGGGAATAAAACCCAAAACTGAAGTGCGAATGGACTTTATCACTTACCACTGGCCTACAAGAAGTCCCTGATTAGTAGAAACTAGTTTTATTTTATTAGGTGGTATGATATATGAAGTATAAGTCCATTTTTAGAACCATATATAATTAATCTCACCATAAGATCGACTTATGTATATAACTTTTTCTAACCTTATGTTTGAGACAGATGGAATGACCTATCATTCTATCGCATGATCTGTTAACACTTCACGGAAGACAAATTCAACTTAATTTCTTTAAGATATGAAGTGGAAATTGTTCAAGGCACAAAAAAACAGTGAGATTGTACCAAAATCAATTAAGTATTTCTTTTAATTCTTCAACATTAGGGAAATGATCTTGAAAACAAAAAATGTTGTTCTAGTGCCCTCATATCTAATGAATCAGATGGTACCTTAGATCATCATAAATTTATGGATTTGTGATTGTTGGATTTTTCATAGCCATGTTCTCTACCACTCTTCATCCAAACATGATGGTCGGATTTCTCTTCCATATCCATATTTTCACCTATATTATCCTATGTGAAAACCCAGTGTTGAGTTACTTTGGGTATCCATTATTTTTCTAACATTCCTTTAAAATGATGATTTAGTATTCCTTTTTACGATGTGGGTTTCTATGAAAGAAACTTTCAAGTAGAAAAACATTTATAACTCTGATGAATTTCGAGGGAAAAATTCATTTTAAGGGGGGGTAGAATGTAACACCCTGAGATTTTATGAGAATTATTCTTTTTAATTTCTTTTATGTCTTTTATTGCACGCTTCACCAAGATTAGCTTATGCTATACGCAACACCGTATTAGCTTGTAGTATATGCAACACTATTCTTGGCTTGTGATGCACAAAATTTCAAGTTCTTTCGAATAAAATTCATTTTACACAACACCAAGTATAGATTTTGATCAATGTATAACTAAACTATATTTTTAGTATGTTATACGCAACATTAAAGGAATATTTAACTACATGAAACCCTGACTTGGCTTGCATTACACGCAAGAGCGACCTTCCTCAATAGCATGTGTTGTACGCAATACTGAGTTTCACTAAACAAAGATATATTGTTATAATATTATTATTAACTAGCCGTTATGAATAGTATTAATCGCATTTTGAATTTTATAGAATTATAATTCATCTTACACATTTTCTGGAATGAGGTATGAGAACAAAATAATTTTTTCGGATAAAAGAAGTATTTTTCAAAAAATGCAGTTTTGCCGCCTTTTGATGGAACACCCATTTTAAATCTAATTTTTGACAAGTTTATAAGTTAAATTTTAAAAAATAAACTTCTTCTTTTGAATCAATATATAAAAATTTACATTGGATAAAGTTTTGATATTTTTCTGACAACGTTCTAATTTTAATGAATAGTAAAAACATGCTAAATTTTACTTAAAAACAAAATTTTTCATCGAGATAATTTATATGGTTAAATTATAATATTAAATTGTTTTAAAGTATAAATAGAATAAATTTTTACCATTTAATATAATGTATGTCATTATCATTAATTTTACATTGAATTCATAGGTAAAAACATTTCAATCTTTGACAATGTTTTAACTTTTAAAACCCATTTTCTTAATAATGGGATTAATTTTAAATTAATTACTGAAACTTCTGTGTTTTGAATTTTGAAAAATTGATTCCATATTTGGATTCAGTGGGTCCAAATTATGTTAATAGGTTACTTTTATTTTTTTGATGTTATGAATAGTAACTACGACAATTTTTATTTACTACAATTAAAGGTAAATTGGGCAATTAAGGGTAAAAATAAGATTATAAAATTTCCCTAAGACCTATAAAAATTATATAGGATGAATAAAATTCAACCCATATCATTTAAGGGTTGTAATAGATTCATTTCATAGACTTTTGACCATGAAAATGATATAATTATTATTAAAACCAAAGAAAGTGACAACATGTCACTCTCTTATATCTTATAAGTGTAATAATTTTAATTTAGTGATAAACCTTATAAAAATTCGAATATAAATAGTCTCCAGAAAGCTAATAAAATTATATAGGTATTAAATAATTATCATTAATGATGACACAATAGTGACATATAAATTATTTTATTGATTGAAATATCAAATAAATGGTTTTAAAAATATTAAAATAAATATTATATGAACAAATTATTGTTCTCCGCAATTTCTCTAGATGAATATGACATGTTAGTAGTATATTAAATATTTTGGTTCAAAAATATCTTCTATGTGGATTTTATTTAAATTCAAATAAATGAATAGTCTCAAAATTGACACTATTGTTATTTTATAAAAATAACATATTATAAAATTGTTTAAAAATCAAAAAAATATTTAAAAATTTTAAATTGAAATTTATATGGTCTAAAATGTCATAAAGTATCCAATTATGGACAATTATGAACACATAAGTAATTATTTATAACAATTTAAAATCTAGAATATTATTACCACAAATAAAATTAAATAGATTAAATAAGGATAAATCAAGTTGATAAGGTTTAAAATAAATTACCAACATGTCTAAATCTTATTGGTTGATGAGATTACAACCCTATCTCATCCAAGATTTTTATTTGAGTCATTTTTGGTGGGTTTTAAGTGGGGTTTTAGTTTATTATAAATTAATATTTTAGAGGTTTCCAAAAGTGCCCCTCTCCTCTCTTATAAAAGGGAACCTCCTCCCTCTCCTCCTCACACCATTTTGAGCCTTAAAGCTCGGAAAAACCCTTCAAATTTCTCTTATCCAATTCCCTAGAAACATACTAGAGGTCCCGGTCTTCTTCAAAGACCAACTTTAGTGCCCTAAGAGGAGGTTTAGAAGAGGCGCGTCGAAGAAGAGGTAATATATGTTACCGATTATTTCAAGTTCATTTCTTCTTATACTTCCTCTTATTTTGTTATTTCATAATAACGTAATAACATCAGTATCAATAATATACTGATATGTTATTATAAATATAAACCAACCCTATTTCACCTTCTATCCATCCTATAGAAAACGAAATCACCATGCGTGCGTACGTACAAAATACCGTCTCCACGCCGTGGTGTAATATGTTTTTCCACCACCACCTTACTTGGATGAGTATAATGGTGTAAAGAATAACTATATATGGTTATTATAACATGATACTAATTCTGAGATATTATATCATCCACTCTAATTCCATTCAATAATTATGGGAATGGTATCATCGCTCGTGCGTACGTACGGATTACCGTCTCCACAACGTGATGAGATTCATTATCCAAGTTAACCATTCAAGAATGATTATAAAGTATATATATATATTAAATAATAATGAAATATATGAAATATTAACGATACTGGATATATGTATATGTTATTTACTTACTTCCATTCAATTTAATAAGGAAAGGAAAACAACGTTCATGCGTACGTACGACCAACCATCTCCATGAACGGTGTATTTTATTCCATTTATCGATCTATTATATATATTTATATTCTAAATATATATTATATATAAATCATGTTTTACATTCTGGAAGTAATTAATCATGATCTAAGTAATCATATGAATAATTACAAGTCAAAACATGGATGATAAATGAAACGATTTTACCCAAAACGCTGCTTTAACATAGAATTGACAAATGAATGGGTAATATAAAGTCTTAAGTGAATCATATATGATATCATAAATATTATTATGGTTCTGTTACAAGTTAATAATATGTTTAAACCCACTATACAGGAGTATCAGACACATGTAGAAGAAATTGGACATAAGGTAAGGGATAATTTTGCAAATCTCATTTTTATCCGAGATTGCTTATACGTAAGTATTTACTGGGGTTATATTTTTCATACATGTCCATAAAAATGTTTTTCATAAAGTGTTTAATATTATTCCATGTATGTTTAAAGTCATGTTCACCCATATTTGACTTTTACATTTTGTTATGGAAGGAATATTTCTTTTTTTTACCATACGAGGAACTTTTTGACTTTTCCGGCAAAAGTACGAGGAGAATGTTTTTTAACTTATACGGCATGAACAGATTTTTACGGTTTCATAATGCCTAATTTTCATGAAGCTTCCTCTATAATATTTCATGATTATTTTCAACAAAATCCCTTTATTATAAAATTGAATGTAATTTTTTGAAAAGAAAATGACTTTGAAGAAGAAAGGATATTTTCCTCAAAATTAATTTTAAGTGATTTGTCAAAACTATTTTTCATCTAAGATGAAATTATTTAGTATGATTATGTTTCAAGTATAATGTCTCTATTATTTCCATGTTTTTATTCTTCTTATGATGAAATGATATCCATTTGTTTTATATGGATTATTTTATGATGGGATGATGTTTATGAAACCCATTTTATTCTTTGGGTTATGATGAATGATTTATGTTTATCTTGTGACACAAGTAAGAATGATTTCATTATGAGATGTGTGGGACCTATATATCCCTCCAATGCATTGGGTAAAGATTTATATCTCATGATATAGACCTGGCTGGAACGGTAAGTGAATCAGGTTCAGTAATATAGGGCTAGAACGACAAGTAAACCCGGTTCAGTAGTGGACTTTGTCCACTATGATGGTCTTGGCAGCAATGCCTTGGATAATATGGGAATTATAACATGTGACTAATGGTTTTCCACAATTACATGTTTTATTACCATGATATTTTATCATGATTAATGTTACTTTATGATCTATGCCTTATGTACTGCCAAGATTTATGTCATTGCTTATGTTCATGTTTTTACGTTCAAATGTTTATGGATTGTTTTTATGTTCTCCATGTTTACCCTTACTGAGCATTTGATCTCACCCTTTTTATGTTCTCTTTTCCCCAGGATATAAATAAAGGTTTTAGGTAAGAAAAAAAGGGGAAGATATTTATGGGAGATGTTGAAGATATTTCACCATGATTAGAAGATTATGTTCCGAGTTTCAAAAGACACTAAACTAATACGGTCTTTGGGCGTATGTTTTTGTAATGTATTAAGTATTCCGCAAAAGTAATGTAATGTCTATGTACGTAAAGTATGGGTCTATAAAGAACCCTTTTAAATTTATTTTAAAATAATATTTTATATAAATTTTAAATAATGAGAACATATATTACATTAATAATTATATGTCTATATTATCTTAATATATACTAAAAAACCCCTCATGATATTTACATAAGATCTAAGGGTAAGATAAGAAATGGTAGCCATAATGGGTTATGATTCAATTAGAATGTATCTCATAGTGATTTACAAAATCTTGAACTTCTCCTATATATGATTTCACTGAAGCTGTACTTGTTAGAGCTCAAATTGGAATTGATCTTGGGGAAAACATAGTGTTTTTACTTCCTTTACAAGCTCAAAAAAAATCCTCATAAGGGAAAGCCCCATTAATTATTTATATTGCTTCTCATTTCTATATATATTTTATAACGTGGTTACTTATATTTATACCATAAAATTCAATGACTATATTATAATAGTTATATTTAATACTTATAATTTTATCTTATTAATATATCATGGTTCATTTTATTTCAATGTTGCATGTTATACAAGCTATTAAACAATGTATTTATTTAAAGTATAACGATTAATAAAATCTCAAGGTGTTACATACTACCTCCTTAAACAAATTGCATCCTTGTAATTTTAATTTCTAAAACTAATGAAAATAGATGAGGGTTTTTCTTAATATAGTCATGAATCATGATATAAAAATGTATTCAAATCCTTCATAATAGTTCATAAAGAGGTTGTGAATCATCCAAATCATATACCTTGAGAGTATTAAACTAGGTGTGCAGTTAGTCCCTCTTGTTGTGCATCGAATGAAGATCAAGTTAATACCAAACTAGAATTTTTCAGGGTTATTTCCCCTATGTGAATTAGAGTCAGAGCCTGAAACCACTTTTAGTATCTAGAAAAATATTTCATTTATAAGAAACCACACATTCTTTACTTTACCAAAATTGTAGGGTTTTCCCCATATTTAGATTTATTATTTGGGTTTCTACTAATGTAGTGTAATCTTAATTTCTAATAATATAGATAAATAAAGATCTTTATTACCATATCCTAAAAACAAAATTCATAGAAACCTATGATCCCAAAAATAAAAATACCCTTTAATCCCTAAACTATATAAAATCACATATCAATCAATATATACCTTAATCATATATAATACCAAAGTAATTTAATATTCTCCCAAAATAACTTGAATTTCCTTCGCATAAATTTACTTACCAACCTTAAGGGATACCAATACCTTGATAATGTATTTTTCCTAAAACCCAATAAGAATATACCAAAATATCATTAATCACATTAAAATACAATCATATATGACCTCAAAAGGGTATTTATGCCTTTAAACCCATGATCAACCTTAAAATTATTAACCAAGGATGGTATCTACAGCTATTAAATTATCCCAATTTGATGTCATTATAACCTCTCAAATTATCTAAAACCAACTCTGATACCAACTACGATGACCCAAACTCAGAATCCAAGATATGGTGCAAAAATACAATTTATTTACCTACTATATTTGACACCAACTGATAAGAATCATGAACTTAACCATACTTAATTACAATATCAACAAAAAATATTGAGTCACTTAAACACCCAATACTTTTTAGTTTTAGAGTTTTAGAGAGTTAGAAAAAACCTTTAACTAAAAAAACCCACAACATTATCATTAATTGGGAATTTTCCCACTAAACTGAGGATTACTTATTTAATAAATGACTTTAATATATCCCATAAAATTTTCTACACATGGCACCCAACTGGACATTTTATACATAATTTTCTTCTACAAAAACTAAGAAAATGGAAACATAAGAAGGGTGAGATTAAATTATTAGTGAGGGGTAATATAAAATAAAAGATATCATAGAATACAAAATACAAGAATAATATGGTAGGAATAAATAATAATAATAACAAAATTATATATGACAAATAATATGAGCATGTAATATATCCGTGGATAAAATAACAATGTAAATAATCAAATGGAAAACAACAACTAATTTAATAGTGATGGAATACATAATTATGGAAATTATAAACATACCATAAAGGCATTGTGCTAATAAATCATTCATAAATGTATGATATTCACACCAAATATCCAATCTAGTTTGTCTTATGAAACCTAACAATGAATTCGAGGACTATAGAATTCTAGAACCCACCCATCAATAATTAATTCCAATGCATTAATCACAATAAAGAATGAATAAATAATGTAATACATAAAAAACATGCCTTAGTAATAAATAAACATCCATATTGAAATAAAAAGTATAAATAATGTCAATAATTCCCCAATCAATGAATGGAATTACTTACTTAGTAATCATCCTTTGAACTAAAAACATATAGAGTAATTAGTATATAGTTAATTAAATAATATAAAAAACAATATAGAAATAATGTAAGTGATATAGAATATATCCATGAAATTAAATAATATGGATATAAAGGAGAAAAAAAGTCAATATAGAGATGAAAAGTGATAGAGAACATAACCATTAAAAAAAAGGTGAGGTATGGGATATAAATTCATAAGATTATTTAGAGGGTAATAAATGAAACATAACTCCAAAAGTGATATATCTTTTATAGTTTAAGAGTAAAATATAAGTGAAATTTTAAAAAGAATTTTCATAAAGTTTTATAATATGGTTTTAAAAACAAAATTCTAAGAAACTTTCAAAAATCCATTTCAAGGGGTGAAAAGTGGAAATTGAAAAATTTAATTTTAAAAGAATTAAAAATATCAAAACCCTAAAAGGAAATGAAGTTAAAAATAGTAAATGTGGAGTGGAAGATAAAAATATACAAGTGGAATAAAATCTCTTTATTTATTCTTCAAAAACCTCAATGAAAAAGTCATAGAACAATGGGGATAAGATTTTATTTTAAAAAACTATAGAAATTTGAATATGAATCTTTATTAATAAAAATGGTTATAAAATCAGGAAAATAAGCTCATGTAGTAAATATTAAAAATGAGATTCTTTCCATACTTTTGTAAAGAAAGTAAAAAATGACTTGCATGGAAAATGTTAAAAATATTCTTTTTAAGACATTTTTTAAAGAAATTAAGAGATATTAGAAAATTACCTTAAGAAATATTTTAAGTATAGAGAATAAAATTATTGAGACAATATAAGGAATATGTACATAGTGGAAAAAAATTCTTTACCATATAAAAGAGATAAGGTTGAGTTCACATATAAGAAACTATTTGGTTGAATTGTGAACCAATGGGAGGTTAAACGTAAATAATACTTGTAAAACCATGAAAATAAATATGCAATGCCATATAATACAATAATAGGGTGGAAGAAAACAAACATAGAAGGATTAAGTTCAAGAATAAAGTTTATAACTTAATGAGATTAAATTAAGTTAATAACAACCTTTACGACTTAATTAATATATGAATCAAAGGAAAATGAATAGAGTGAGCATAAATGAAAGGGAAATTCCCAATGATAAACATTTATTTAAGATATAAGGATTCAATAAGGTATTATTTACAACATATAAATGCAAATTGGTGCTTAATAAGAAACATGTCATAAGGAATTAAAATCGAGACAAAGAACCCTTTCCTCAGGTCTCAAATCATTTAGTGTGTGCATCTAACCTTATTAATAACAAAATTAAGTTTATTAAATTTTTTTTAATAATTTTTTCATGTATATTTAATTTTTTATGATTTATTTATTATCACATGTTATTCATTTATTATATACTTTTAATCCCATCAGTCACTTGGGGTTGTTCAATCAATTCCTTCAAAACTGATTCAGTACATTTTTTGTGGTCAAAGGGACTATAAAATTGTTTCATAATATTCATAACTATAGTGATATATGTTATTTATCATTATATCATCAAAAAATTTATACAGATCAATTGGTTTTCAAAAATAGATTCAAATTAAAAAAGTTTCTTGGTATGCTCATTTTAGGCAGTTAAATTTATAATGACCATTTATTATTAATATTATTAATAGAATGCCTAATTTATATTTATAGAAGATTAATTATGAAATATTTATTCATTAAATCTATTTTTAGAACCATCTATGTATGGTTCTGATGAAATATGAAATACAACATTCATGGAGTCGGTAATCCGACCATAACCGAAGTGTTTTTTTTTTTGATTTTATAATGAATGAGAGGAAGGTAGATAATGGTTATTACATCAGCATAATAAAATTTAAGTATAATTATGATATTAATGTCATTATATTAGGATGGGTATAAAATATTTAGAGGTGTTGGAAGGAGAAAGAAACTTGAAAGAAATTAGTTAAAATAATTACCTCTTCTTTGATATCCCCCTTTAGACCACTCATTATAACTTCAATGATTGGTCTTTTGGTGAGACCAGAAGCTCTAGGACGTGGGAAAGAGGGATGGGGAGTGGTTTTGGTAGATTTTTTTCAATTAAATACTCTTTAATTGTTAGGACAAGTGTGATGTTGTAGGGGTCCTTTTATTGGTGAGTGGGGTAACATTTTTGTAAATGTTAATTTTTTAATATAAAAAGAGATGTCATATTCAAGTAAAGTGGATCCAAATTTGATAATTAGTGGGGGGGAAAAGTCAAGGTTTACAAATCTATCATATAACCAGTTTGATATGAGGTTCTATGATATTTTGAGATTTTACCTCTCAATTTTACATTTTTACCTCATTTAAACATTTACCGCAATGACTAATTTTTACCTTGGTAACTATTTTTGTGGGAAAAATGAAATTTAACTTAATTATTAATTATTAAATAACGATTAAAAATATAAAATATATTTTACTTCATTTAATTTCTAAAATTGATAAAAATTAATTTTAATATAGCGACAAATAATGTGGAAAAACAATTTTCATAAAAAAATATTTTTAAGCATAAAGTGAATTTATTCTTATTCCATGACAAGTAAAAATCATTAAATGTTTTTTAATTAATTTATTATATATATAATGAATAAATTTATTTATAATAATTATTTAAAGTGATTAATTTATTTTATTTAGATATAAATATGTAATATATATATATAATACAATTATTCAAAAAATATGAATTTTAAACATCAAATGATCTTAATACTAATTTTTAAAATTCGTTTATTTTTTACTAGAAATTAATAAATGCTTTTTTATTAAGTAAAACTAGTTAAATTTATTTTAAAATTAAATTTTATAAAAATTTCAAATAATTATAACATATATTAAATTAATAATTTTATATCTATATCATCCTAAATTCTACTAATGAAATCCCTCAAGACCTTGGCATATGATCAAAGAGTAAGATAAGAACTGATGGCTTCCACATGTGGTGATTTAGCTAGAATGGATCTTATAGTGATTTCTGTTGTACCCCTATTTCTCATGGAATTTTAATGATAAAAAACACTCAATTATGTATTTAATGGTTTAATTGAGGGATTCTTACTTATGGCAATAAAATACCAAATCATGTTCTTATTGGAACAAATAAGGACTTTGAAGTTTCATTGGAGACATTCTTGAAGTCTAATTACATGTATTAAAGTCATAAAATGAAGTTAGAAGTCTGATAGAAGTTCATGGAAGGAAGTGGTAATGACCAATCATAGAAGTGGAAGGAAGATAGAAGTTAAAAGGTAGTGTTTGGTTTATATAAAGAAACACTTTCTAGATGGTTAAATTCCATTGGCTAACTGGTGGTATAAACATAAGCCTCCCCAAGATCCAGGAGTCCACTATAGAACCAGTGAAGGAGAACATGCTAGACGGTGGGGGAATTCTAGTATTAGTATCTCTAGGAGATACAACAACTACCTGGTGGAGGTTACCAGGTATCCAGTGGAATTATAACACCCTGACCTGGGATCCACTAAACGGTTCCCCAATCCAGTTGGTCACATAGCCTCAAGAGCACCTCCCCACATGCTAGAGGGTGTCGATTAGTAGTGATGGTCTAATGGAGGTACAATAGGGAGAATATAACCTATGGTTTAGTGAAAATATATCATAATCATAATAAATCAAAGGCAATAAAAGATGAAGTTATAACTGCCAATAAATTAAGAATAATGAACCAGGACAACCCCTAAAACTCGATCATGCATGGATATGATATAATGTAATAATAGAAAATGATACAATAGAGGATACAATAAGGATATACCAACCAAGGAAAATAAATAAATAAAAAACATAACTCTGAAAGGAATCTTGGGTAAATGATCAGCTCATACTCCTAAACTAAAATAAAAATAGCACCAAAGCATAGTCTATATTCCTAACTTGAAACCATGAGGTCTATTCGGGTACCAATAAGAGGCCCAAAAAGGGTGTGAGATATACTTGGTATTCCATAAATAATGAAATATAATACAATAAATTTTGTGAAGATAAAATAAAGTAGTGTACATGTATAATAATAAGCAAATTATTTTAGTAAATGTATACAAAAACAAGTCAGGGTCAGGTTCCCCATGGACACCTGGCTGACCATATCTACTTCAGCCTAAGCCCAAATGTCTCTAAACTTACCAACTGTATACATAATCATATAAAGGAGTATTTCTGTAGAGATATACATGAACCAGTGAAGACCCATGGCTTAGTTCCCAAGCATGCACATATAATAACAATAATATAATATAAGTGTGTATGTACATAAAACCCCACACACACATATAGATATGTAGTACTAGCTAGATCCTGAGGTGTAACTCAAGAGTCCATTTATAGTTATAAGATTCTCATATGGTAATAATGTATTCCATGCTTGAGTTTCATGAATAATGTAAGACGCCATGCAGAGTATCATAAATAATATAAGACGCAATGCTGAGTACCATAAATAATAATGAAAAGTTCCATGCCAAATATCCTAATTGAAGGGGTGTGTAACATATTTCCCAAAAAAAAAGTTATGTGAATCACCATGTCCAATGTCTTCAATCAAGGGGGTTTAAAATTCCATGTCCATAACCCTAACCAAGGTCCCTTAAACAATAATCCAAATTAAGCTAATCCAGCTTGCCCTATGAGCCCTTAGCCTAGGCGTTCTGAAATTTGAACCCAAATTCACTCAAGGCATAGTGGACCTTAATTAATACACTACACTAATTATTTAAAAATAGGCCATGAGTTCATATATTCCATAATCAATTAAGTTCAATAGGGAAGACATATAATTGGTAAGTAATTCAAAGGGACAAGTGTAGTCAACTTTACATAACACGATTCCATTAATCAAGTAGCAATTAATTTAAACTCAATTTAACTATTCCATTCTAATTATAAATTCACTTAATATTTTGGATGTAGTTGAGTATAATTCCTTGTAATGGGCCACTCATTCAATTCTACTAAGGCATTATAATAATATGGGGAAACTCAACTCACCCAAGGGATACTTCAGTCTTAAGAAGATAATGATCATTATGGGTGTTTAAATGAACCCACCAAAAAGGGTTGGTTTTATTTGAGGTAAAAACCTCTAACCATGTAAATGATCTCAAGAAAAAAAAGGTCTATTCATTTAATTAATGGAATTTTATAATTTAAGGGGAAATGCAAGGAAAGTCTAGTGTGCAACACAACAACAATATTTTTATAAATGGAACAACTTTGAGGTAAAAGCATATAGACCAACTAAAATTTTCTTATAATGGTCCACTCATCAATTATAAGTCTTTTATTTAATTTAGAATGAGATAAATTGAAATAATCACCAAACAACCTGAAAATAGGGAAAAAGAGATCGCATAATGATCCCATCAAAAGCGACACTACAACATAAATCGCCTTTAGCGGCGGTCTTTTAGCGGCAGTTTACAAAACCACCACTAAACCTTTCTGTAAAATGGTTTAGCGGTGGTTTATTAAAAACCACTGTGAAACCCATTTAATTTTTTATAGTGGCGACACTCCCCCCCCCCACCCGAGCTGACCCTCTTCCCTGACACCCACGATGCTTCTCCCCCGATGAGCCCCAACCCTAGCTCCACTCCCCTCCCGTGCCGCCGGTGACCTTGCCGCTCATCGCTGCTGACCCCCCTTCCCCCCCTCCCCCCGACACCCGCAATGCTGCCTTCTCCCTCGACCCCGTTGAGTTCCTACCCTAGGTCGGGTCCCCTGTCCTACTTTCGGTGGTTTTCATAGTCATAGGTATTGTTTTTCATATTTTTTTGGAGCCTTCAGTGCATAGGGTTATAGAAATATGAAACCCTTTTGTGTGTATAAACATGTCTTGGAAGAGGTTAGTGTTCATTCATGATTCATATATATTCAACTTTGTTGGTTTGGATTTAGATACCAATTCTGTTTAATTAGAAACATATATTGTACCACCAAGTGATGACTTGGGTCAAGGGGATGGGTTTCTAATAATGATTTTTTGTTATTAATTTGGTCCTACTTAGATTCGGGATACACTAGGTTAGTTAAATAGCTCCCAGAGGGGAAGTTTTAGTGTATTTTATGGTTGTGTGATTTCATGATCTAGATGTGTGCTATATTAGTGGAGGGAACACCTTTTCCACACGAGCATAGGTGGAAACTCCGGTAGTGGAAATAAGTATAGAAGGATAAATTATCCCTAGGGTAGAAAAGCACCAGATAACCAATCCACAAGGTCGGTTTACTTTTATCCAATTCAAAATAATTAGTTGGGTTAATTCAAATATGTCTCTTTGGATCACTTAAAAAGGGAATGTATGATATTCCTTTGATAATTTCACAACTATATTCGAATATGACATCTCAAATGTTTCTATACTTATCCTCTGAATTCAAAACTATGCAATAGTTTTAATCTAACTCAATCCTATGGCTGAATATGACATCTCAAATGTTTCTGGATTGGTTTATTTATATCTCATGGTCATGTAATTTTTCATCCATGATGTAATCTGATTGATTATATTTATCTTGTTATATATAAGAGATATTTTCTTGTTATTTTAGTGTGAAATCACTCCCATGGTTATGTGTGTTGATACCCAGGTGCTTGTCACTTTCCCATGGTGATCAGGAATACTCTTTGGGACCCATGTTGGTTCATTAAAAAATAGTATTATAGGAGGTTTTATTTCTATGCATGGTTGGTAATATGTAATTATTTTATAACAATATCTAGGAGTGTGTCCATCCATGTTTCACCACACACATTTAACTAAGTTATATTTATGTGGAATAGATTCTTTTAATTTTTTACTATACTTTTCTTGTGCTTATTTTATTTTCCAGATTTTCTTTATAACTTCAATATATATAACTAACATGTCCATTTTTTCATTGGTAGAATGTTTGAACTTTCAACATGGATACTACTAACTTCCCTCCTTTTTATTAGTTCTTTTAGATGATGAACCTTTTATAAACTTCTAAAATTTAGATTCCAAGGCTTCTTACCTTCCCTATGTGAAATATTCTTAGGAGGTTTTTTTCTTACAATATTATTTCACTGTTTTCCTAAGGATGATTTTTATTTATTCACTAACTTATGTGGCCTTATTTTCTTATTCGATTAATATATAGGTTGATATGAACATGGACCAATTCTATGAATACCACTTCATACATCAGACACATTTTCAAAATTTCCAATTATTTTTTATGTATACATGTTTCTCTTAACCTATGGATGTTTCTTCTTTAAATCTGGATTTCTATCCCTTAGAATTGGATTCCTTTTTATTTTTTCATTTAACAGTCTATACCAATAATCTAATTCACAATAAATGAATATGTCGCAACACCAACATTGATCCACAACCCATGATCATCTTATTTCATTTGAATAATGACATTAGGTCTTGTTTATAACTTGTTTAGATTTTTAAGGGTAACCAAATTCCTTAATTTTCTTATCCACCTTAGCTAAGGTGGAATATTCCATCAAACATTTCAAAATCCACACTTGTACATAATTTTTTTTCCTACCCAATCCCTTCATAAAAAGATATTTACAAACATTATTACGAGATGGTATTAATCTTACATCTTCCTTATTAGTGGTCTAATTCTACTAAATTCGGTGCTTGATATCCCTTGTTATAAACCAGATTCAGTATGAAATCATTGATTCCCTTAGTTAAGTATTGGAAACCTCTTTTTATTCTAGAGTAATCTCTTTTTTATGTAATTATAGTTTCAATAAGTGACTTTACTTCAGTATGAAACTTCTAGATTAATTTTTGAAAAAAAAGTGGTTTCTTAACACCACTTACTGAGTCATGATCATCCATGACACATTTTGATCATATTTTATATCAAATGAGACTTGAAATAATTATTACATCACTTATTTTATGCATTTTTTGGATTTAATCAGATCTTCCTTTAGCTGAATAACATGTACTTTATTAGCACATCCACCCCATAGATCATATCTCCCCCTAAATATTGGGCCACTTTAAACAATGCTTATAATTATTTAATTTAATAGGAGAGGGGAACCTCCAACTCTCTTAAGTTGAGTAATGTGGTTGGACTTTGTTCACTCACCCTAATATCCTAATTTAATTCTAATCCTTTGTGGTGGTACTACTTTATATTACACCACTAGTGAGTGATTTACCATATGTATTAATATAGGAAAACCTTATGTAAAAAATTTATATATTTTTTAAACTAGTATATATGAATCTCTTTCCCTATTTAGTAATAGTTATGTGTTTTAATTTTTTTAATGTTGTGTAGGCACGTTGTGATATACATGGATAAAAGCTGGATCACATTACCGAGGAACACACCTCAGTATATTAAGGGTTAGAATGAGTTTTTAGATTTTTAAATTTCCAATCGATATGTTGAAGGGAGAATAAGATGTCCATGTCCTAAATGTAAATTTAGAATATGGTTGAAGAGATATGAAGTTTATGAACATTTAATATTGAAGCAATTCCCTTGTCAATATTTTTGTTGGATTTGGCACGGAGAATCGAACATTACAGAAAGGTTGATCACTGATGTCAATCTACATAATGACCTCCTAACTTTGTCGATAATGGAAAATGAAATGTAAAACTTTAAAAATGATGCATTCGGCACTGCAAGAGACCACCATCAACATCAAAACATATCAAAACAACCAGATAAGGGTTCTGCAAATAGCAATGAGACAAGTGATGTTTTTGAGACTATAACACAACCAGATAAAGATTGTAACATATCATTGGATCCTCCTCTTGATTCTGTGGATCCAAATGTAAGAGAAAACTTCACTTAGGAAAATGCGTTTCATGATTTAGTTGACGATGTAAATCAAGAGTTGTATAGTGGGTGTTTGAAATATTCAAAGCTTTCTTTTCTGATGAAGTTGTACCATATCAAATGTCTAAGTGGAATTACAAATAAGGCAATGTGAATGATATTGGAATTGATTCATGATGCATTTCCTGAAGTAAAAATCCCTGAGACTTTTTGTGATATGAAAAAAGTTTTTAACAGGCTTGGTCTAAATTATACAAAAATACATGCGTGTCCCAATGATTTTATGCTTTATTGGGGATATGATTCAAGTAGTTTATGTTTGTAGTTTCTCTTTGTGAATTTTTGATTTATATTACTAAAAGATGTGCTTTCTTCTTATACATTGAATCTCTTTTTATTCTCTATATATATTACTAATTTTATTTTTTCCAATATACATATTCATATATGTGCTTATTTTCTAGTATACATTACTAGTTTTCACTTATATAGAAAGTAATTGTGACATGACTACTTTATGCACTATTTTTCCACTATACATTACTAGTACTCACTTTTATAGAATATAATTCCATTCTTGTATGCATTTATTTTCAAAGAATTCATTTTGGAAAAAAATCAAATTATTTTTATGTGAATGTGTAATTGATTGATCGTGTCATGCTAATTCATAGGTTGGGTAGTAGTTCTTTATAACCTAGTGGTTAGGGAAACAAAAGAATGTGTCAAATCAGATGTTCATTAAGGGTAAATGTAAGAGATATAAATTGATAATAATATGAAATCATAAGATAAGAATAATGATATGAGAGGATGACTATAAATTATGAATGTCATACAAAATTCAACATATATTACAAGTGGGATGTATGTTGATATGAATTGTTATGTCAGGTTTGGAACTGGTATGGATGGAATAGGTTGAACCTAGGCTTGGCATTGTTTTCATGAAATATGACAGACATGCTTGTTTATAATTTTGTTTAAAGGTCTAATGTCCATGTGATATGTTTATCTGCATTCCTTTACTGAAAGATGCATTTGATTGTGCTTAGTTAAGCATCTCTTTTCATATTGACTAGTATGTATTCTGTTAGACTATTCGTATTACTAGAATGGTTTTTTTTTTCAGGGCACTGGTGCAGGGGATGTTGAGCTACTATTTTTTTCCCGAATCAGATTTTAGCGGCGGTTTTAATTGCCACTAAATGAAATTGGTAAAATTTTAGTGGCGGTTTTAACCACTTCTAAATATAGATATATTTCTCATATCGGCGGTTAAAACTGCCGCTACAGTGTCCCACCATCCATGTGTATTTCGCGGCGGTTTTGATTATCTTAGCGGCACTTTTTTGGTGAGGGGGTGTTTTTTATTCGCGGCAGTTATAACTGCTGCAAATAAAAGAGATCCACCGACCGTAAAACCGCTATTAAAAAAACCCAAACCGCCGTGAAATGAGGTAACTACGATGATTAATTTAAACTGCCACAAAATAGATATAACCGCCACTAATAGTTTCCTAACGCGCAATTTAGTAGTAGTTTCCTAAAACCGCTGCTAAAGCATATAGCGACGGTTTAAGCTGTAGCTATATGCAAAAAATACTACCGCTAATAGGTTATTTTTCTGTAGTGTGAGAATAGAAATTGATAAAAGAGGAATGGAGAGTCATATAATTAATGAGGGATAATCAATTAGATAAATGAAATTTGATTAGAAGATCAAATGATGGATAACACACCTTGGGAAGAGGAGGAGGGGTGCATGTGTGGGAGGCCTCTTGAGTGAATGAGGGTGGAAAAAAGGGGTAAAACCCCTTAAAAGAGTAAAGGAAAAATTGTAAAATTACCCCCTTTAATGAGATACATTCTTTGGCCACATGGTTTGTATAAACATGAACCAAATGTGTGGTGAAACTAACTAAGTGGAACTAACCATGCTGTCTAGGCACACAGTTTTCAAAATCATGCACCACTCGTGCACCCACTTATGAAACTTACTGCATACCTCTTTCATAACCATGCTGTATCGAGTGCACAGTTTGAAAAACCATGTGAAACCATCCAGGAACTTTTATTAGGATACATGTTTTCCTCTAGGGGGCGCACAGATTCAAAAAATTGTGTCCTTTTATAAAAAAGGAATCACAGTTTGAGCCACAAAGTTAGTACTAATTGTGAACCAACCATGCACCTCTATCTATTTCTCCCAAAATAGAATTTTTAGTTCCCAAAACCCCCAAAACTCATCCAAACTTATGAGATACCTCTTAGTCCTTAAGCCACATAAAAAATCATACTTCTAAGTATTTAAATTCTCAAAATTAAATTTCAAATCTTAATTTAATATTTGACTCATCCTCCAAATGAAAAGTTCAAATTCACTTGGAATTTTCAAACTGATCCAAAACATGGGATGTTACAACCTACCCACCTTAGAAATTATCATCCTCAAGAATCCTTGGGAAACAACAGACAAATCATTCAACATAATTGGGTAATGAATTCCTACTCGAATGGTTTCATTGTTTTTCCCACACCCAATGCACCATCAATCGCTAATTTAAACAAATGGTGCTTAAACTGCTAAAAATCAATACAACACTCATATTAAAAAACAAAACATTGAGGTGATGTTTACATAATCCAATAAAACATGATAACAATAATTTCATCATATTTTTTATCATCAAACCTTTGGTGATCCCCACCATAGGCTCTATCTTTTCATGACCAATTCTAAGCCATTGTACTCCCACTACCAGAATTGACTATTTAAGCATGAACCTAGCATCCTAATGGTGCCTTTGGTATGATTCTAGATCTGAGACACCTAATCACACATTGGGAATCTAATCCAAGTTTTTTATTAGATCAA
Source organism: Viscum album (assembly GCA_963277665.1). Lineage (NCBI taxonomy): Eukaryota > Viridiplantae > Streptophyta > Magnoliopsida > Santalales > Viscaceae > Viscum > Viscum album. The sequence continues at coordinate 1,946,519,115 of OY728128.1, read as the reverse complement.
AATAGATAAATCCCAATCATCCATGATTTAACTGGTCATGCTAGATTTTCTTTGAAAAGCCTCAAATGACTCTTACATTATACGAGTCTCCTCTGATGACATGGCCGATGTGGTTCCTCACTAGATTGCATTCATCCAAAAAAGATAATGAAATTCATGTAACTTTTGATTAAATATCTTAGAAGTGCTCATATTCATGAGCCGATGCACTATCAAAACCAAATTCCATAGCCTCATTCCAATGTGTAATGAGGTTGTTTTGATAATACTTGATGAAGTTCATAACCAATTTATAGTGACGTCTCCTAGAAGAACCATTTTTAGTTCCATTATCTAATGGAATTAAGTGCCAAAATTAATATCCAATGATCGAACTCAAAATTCCCTGACCCTTCTCACATGAGGGTAAATCCTCCAAACCATAAGGTCATTTGATTAGCTCAGTGTATAGTCTATGTTGTCCCAATGCACTTAAGATGATGTCAATATGAAGGATATGGTTGTCTCTAAAATAGGATTACACCAAGATGTTAATAAGAAAAATCACCAATATGCGTGTATAGCTCTCCCAAGACACGATCCATTAAAACAAGGTATATTTTTCTTGAAACAAACCCCTAGTATTTAACTTGATGGAAAACAGGTAGTCTCAATTCTCTTTCAAAATTGATCACTAAAGCATCATTCACATCATCCAGACTAACCTATTTAAGATATTTCTAGCTTAACATATGATTTTTTAATTAAGGGCTCGATTATGTTTCCTTAGATCCAAAGTTATCATGATAATTCTAAACAACCACCAAAGTATCATCTTGATTTTTGGTGTTCTTCAACAGTTGGGTACTCAACCGATCTCTTTGCCATTGAGATACCATGTAAGCATAGACTCACTACCAACACATCAAAATCCTAGATTAATTATTCATCATGATCATAAATATAGCACCCAGAATCGATTTAAACCCATACCAAGTTATATATTGAGTATCATCTTAAGGACTAAATAACTCAAAATTACCATCATCACAGATTCTAAAGGAAATTATAACCATTTCAAAATGGTCTTCTATGGTCACATTCCCTCTACCTGGAAGAAAACACCTTTTATAACTGACGCAATACTCCCCACCTTAGGAGTGTTATTGGAGTCATTTTACTAAAAAAGGTAACTCATCCGATGACACACACTCCCTCACCACCGAATGTGGATCCTTGACATGGCCAACACTCTTATTCCAATCACTTACTTGAGAAGAGAGGAACCTGCTACTTATAAGAATGCGAGAATAGGTTCTCTCTTAGATACAAGTGTGATATTCATCCCAAGTCATGTTCAGACACATCATCAACATCTGACATAAAATCCAAAACTAAAACTGATCAGTAGTGTTATCTCACCTGATCCTTTTTACAACATTATCCCATGCACTGGGATAACTTATCTATCTTACGATGAATTAAGGATATGTATCTCTTAAGAATATTTCACACCCAGGTCACTCTATATCAGAGATGACCTATGAATAGATATTTTATTTACTCATGAATCCTTCAAAGATATCATGAATCTATATAGTTTAGATTATTGCATGGCCTTTTCACTCGAACAATATTTGGTTTAGTGTATCATTTCTTAACTCAACAGACATCACATATAATAATGTGCGTTACTATGATATTGAAATAGTGCAATATGAACTATGAATTCTTGTAATATGATAGTGTACCCAAGGATAAATATAGAATCATGTTATCTATACGACTATTAATAGGTTAATGATTCTCGAGTCATACACTATCAAAAAAGAAGAAAGGTTACACGACCAAAAAGATGACAAACCATGCCCAAGGAATGTCTAACTCACTGAACTAGAGTATTAAAAGATGATCACAATTTCTAACAAGGATCAACCAGAACACAACCACCCAAATTACCTAGGCATTTTTCTTTAAACTAAGATTCTTACTTGACTCAAAAGGTACTTGAATTACACCTCTCATCTAAAAATTGAAAGTAATCATTTAACAATGATAATTTAACTTAGAGGGAACTACCTTAATCAGGATAGCTCCTTACTAAGGCATAAATATTCAACACTATAACTAGGTTATGCCAAAAAGCTCACTAGGCTCACCGACCTAACCTCTAAGCTCACTGAAAAAGAAAAGGTTCAAATGTGACCTATGGGAAACATTCACATTCCCATATGAGGAAACATTTTTAAGCTAACCCTTACTAGAGGTTTGAAGTTAAGAACACCACATTAAGGTTTTATTTAAGGAATTACATTAGTTCACATTTATTATAAATTTTAAAAGGATCATATATATATAAATGGAAAGTATTAGTTATAAATGAAAATATTTCTCAAAATATACTCAGTACTTGATTTAGATGATGCCATGCAACATAATAGAAAAATTATCACATAATTTCATTTTAAAAAAATTAATCATTATCCAGTTAACGATGAAATTATCACAACTATCTTAGTTAAAGAAAATGTCAATTCCAATCTATAGATGAAAACACCCTTTATACTGAAAGTGTCATTTTAATTAACTAAAGCCTCATATAATAAAGCTAAAAGAAGATACAAAGTCTTTATCAATTAAAGGGGAATGGTCGAGTAAGATTCCACCATATGTTTATATGTAACACCATATAAGTACCTATGGAAACTTTAAGTAACCATCCCATATTTATCATTAATGTACCCCCATGGGGTTAATTACCAAAGCACAAATGATAAGAGGTGACCTACTAGGGACCTATCTGTTTAAATATGGATTCAGTTAAGCACAACCCATAACAGTTAAAATGTTAAAATTTCAAAACATCACTAATGCATTTATCTCATAAAAAACATGAACCAAATAACATACTTGGATCCATATTTGTATTTATGGATTTATCTTATAAGAAACATGATCAAACTAACTTAATTAGGTCTAGTTATGCCTTTAGGGATTAAGTCATATGAGTCTCCATGCCCAAGTTATAATGGCACAAGCATTTATAAATTCCCAATTAGAATCTTGATTTAAAAGAAATAATATTTTGTAATAATTAAAATCCATTATATATATATATATATATATATATCATGTTTAAGTTAGATGAATTATCATGCCCAAGTTAAAAATATACTTTCATTTATAAGTTACAATTGGAATTCATGTAACTGCAACTAGGTTTCTATCTTTAAATTCAGAATATATCAAGTTAATATACAATGGTTAAATAATATGGTTTACCATTATATAATCTATAAAGGACAATACGCTTTATAAATTGAATAATTGGCCCCTATTTAATTAAAATTAGTGACATTTTATCTTGTGCAACCAATGGTCTATGGCTCAAACATGGCATAATTGGTTAGTTAAGGTTCCACCATAAATATATATAGGAAACACCATTAAGGTTGATGTGGAAAATTTAAAAATAAATTATATATTTTAATAAAATAAGGCATGCTATCACAAGTAATAAATATAGGCATGTAAGCAGATAATCACAGAAGCATGGTACACATTCAATGTACATCAGGAAAAACTACAATGTAGTATATATAGAATGGAATATTCATGACATGTGAATCTCTATATGCCTATGATGATTCATGTAACAACACTTCCTTTCCATATAGAGCCAAGGGTAAAATCCATAAATCAGTAAGAAGTAGAAATAAACTAATCATTCGAGATGAAATATCAATCAACTATAACAACAACAACTTAAATAATCCCACCCATAGAAACTATATCCCCCCTATGCGTGGGTTGTCCAGACCTAGGCACAATCTATTTAACAAGTTACAACACATTCATATTATCATATCTAGTATCCCAAAACAATAATACAAGGGGAAAAAGTGACTCTAACAACAATTTTTAACATCTCGACCCAGGAGTCACTAAACGGTTCCCCAAGCCAGTTCTCCACATGGCCTTAAGCATGCCTCCCTATGCAATATAGGCTTATAACTAGCAGTAATAGTATAATGTAGGTACAATGGGGAGAATATACCCTCTAGGTTAGTGAAAAATACAATAGAATCATATTAAATAAAAGGAATTGGAATATGAATTCATAACTGATAATAAATAAATTTAGAATAATGAACCAGGATAGTGCATAAAACTCAGTCATGCATGGATATGATATAATGTATTAATAGAAAATGATATAGAAGAAGGTAAAATAAGCAAGATGGTACTAGCTAAATAAAATACATAAATAAAAGACACAACTTCCAAAGGCATCCTAAGTACATGCTCATATGCTACTCCCAATCTCCCTGTCAAGTCCCAGTATAAAATGAAAACAACACAGAAGCACAGTACTGAGCCCTAACATGAAATCATGAGGTTTGTTCTGGTACCAATCAACGACCCAAAAAAGGTGTGAGATATACTTAGTAGTAAACCACCAATGACATCTAATTCATTATAGTATGTGAATATAAAATAAAGTAGTGTGAATGTACAATAATATATAAAATGGTGTAGTAGATGTATATGAAAACAAGTCAGGCTCAAGTTCCTCATGGATACTTGACTGACCATACCAACTTCAGCCTAATATAGAATGTCTCTTAACCTTCCATCATGTATATATAAGCATATAAGGGAGTATGTATATAGAGATATACATGCTTCAGCGAGGACCTGTGGCTTAGTGCCCAGGAATCCACATATAATAATAATAATAATATAATATAAGTGTGTATATATATACACACTATAAATTTATTAAAAAATATATATATACACATTAATAGAAAAGATCTAATTCATAACTCAAGTGTCCATAAATAGTCATAATAATCTCATTAGGTAATAAGGGGTTCCATGCCCGAGTGTCATGAATAATGTAAGTCACCATGCCAAGTATCATAAATAATACTGAACCCTATACCGAGTATCATAAATAATAATTAAAAGGTCCATGCCCAACATCTTAATAAAGGGGGCGTGGAATTTCATTCTCAACAACCCAAGTGATGTGAATCACCATTTCCAATATCCTTGACCAAGGGGGTTTGAAATTCCATGTCTATAACCCTAACCAAGGTCCTTAACAATAATTCAGAATTAGGTAATCCCACTTTTCTTATCAGCCCTTAGCCTAGGAATTATGTAAAGAGGAACCCAACATCAATCAAGGCATAGTTAACCTTCATTAATACACTACACTTATTATTTAATGGTATTCTATGATTTCATACATTCCATAATCAACTATGTTCAACAGGAAAGAAATATAATTGGTAAATAATATAAAGGGACAAGTGTAGTCAACTTTACATAACATGATTCCATTAATCAAGTATCCATTCATTTAACCTCAATTTATTAATTCCATTCTAATTATAAATTCACTTAATAGTTTGGATATTCTTGAGTGTAACTCATTTCAGTGGGACAGTCATTTAATTCCCCTAAGGAATTATACTATCTTGGGATAACTCAACTCACCCAAGGGATGTTTTAGTCTTAAGAAGATGATGATCATTATGGGTTTTTAAGAAAAACCACCCTAAAGGGGAGGTTAAATTTGAGTTCAATAACTCTTACAATGTTAATATCCTTGAGAACAATAAAATGAAGGTCTATGAATTTAATTAAATACATTTTATAATTTAATAGGAAACATCTGGAATGTCCGACGTGAGGTACAATGAAAATATTTTTATAAATGACAAAAAATTGAGGGGAAATCATATAAACAAACCAACACTCCCTTAGGATGGTCCAATCATCCATTATAGGAGGATGAGCAAGAATATTTCACCACAGTAGAAGCTACATGGATTGCAAGAATAAGAGGGTATGACACCTGCCATCAGGACAAGCCTGTGCATGCATGAGATAGCCTAGCTGAACAGCCATGCGAAAGTGGAGAGCTGATTTCACGATGAAGATGCTGTGGAGGAGTAGTTCCAAGTAGTTAGTCTATGTTGTATGTAATGTTTGAATCCTACGGGCAATGAATTCCTCTAAGGCCTATGGTCCATGTAATACTTACGCCTACGGGCATTGTAAGGGTTCCACCCCACCCCTTAAAAGATGGATTATCAAGAATCAATAAAAAATGAAGGCCTTCGGGACATTGGATGGATAATAATCTCTAAACACCCTTAAAATAGGGGAAAAGAGCTCACATATTGATCACATTGAAAATATGAAGAGAAATTGAAAAAAGAGGTTTAAAAAGTCATAGAATTACTGAGGTATAACCAATGTGATGAAAAAAACTTGATTCTAAGCTCAAATATGAGAGAAACCACCATGGTAAGAGGAGGAGGAGGGGTGTGTGTGTGGGAGGCCTCCTAAGAAAATGAGGGTAGAAAAGGGAGTAAAAAAACTTAAAGGAGTAAAGAGAAAAATGATAAAATCATCCCCTTTAACGATCCTCATGGTTTGAATATACTGTTTGGCTAACCGTGAACCCACCATACAGTACCAATACCTAAGTGGAACTAACCATGAGGGATTGATGAATGGTTTTCCAAACCATACACAACACATACACCCTCCTATGCAACTTTCTATAGACTTCTTGCATGGCCATGTGGCCTTGGGTGTACGGTTTAACAACCCATGTGAAACCCTTTATGACCTTTTACTAGGCCACATGGTTTTAATAAATCATGTGCCTTTAGAAAATATGTATCATGGTTTGGGATGCATAGTTAGTACTAACTGTGCCCCAACCATGCGCCTCTATATGTTTCTCCCAAAATAGATTTTCCAGCCATTGACGCCCCCAAAACTCATCCAAACTCTCAAGACATAGCTTGGGACTTAAAACATATAAATAAAACACTTTTAGGTATTGCAAATCATGGAATTATGTTTAAAATAGAGATGTAATATTTGGATTATCCACCAAAAAAAGTTTGAATTCACTTAGAATTTTCAACCTAGTCCAAAATGCAGGAAATTACAGGCGTCAAGACAGAAGCTATAAGATAACATTTAATTTGGTCAAAAATGGATTAAAGATTTCTTTTCATTTATTAATGGATACAAATAATTCTATAATGTTCCTATATATTTTTATTTTTCTATATTCTCAAAAGGTTCTCACAACCACAAAGTGAAGGACATGTGCTCACAACAGGAAAAGTGAGGGATCTTTATCAATGAGGTTTCTTATCACAACCATGAAAAGGAAAGCAAGGATTGGTTTATTTCTATGTCTATAAAAATTAAAGGGAGGAATTTCGTTTCTTGATATCTATTAAAGTCAAGGGAATAAGAAAATCCTCTCAATCTGAGTGGAGGAGATATAGGGGATCACACCAAGATATTACTGAATTGCATTATCAAAATTTTTATATCTCTATTTTATTTTATGAATATAATAATCTAATATTGATAAAAATAAAGTGAATAAATTTGATATGACTTTTTTTTCTATGTTATTACTTGATCAAGTAACTTTGATATTAAATTTATAATACAGATCAAATTTATCGCTTTATCACCTCATCGTATCAAAACAATTTTATTTTTAATTTTAATTTATATTTATTTCTTTAATTGGTAAGATGAAATTCACCCCACTTTCCATTACTATTATAAACTATAATTGGTATCAAAGAAGATTTTTTTCTAAAAAATATTAGTTTTCAAAAATAGATTTTAATTTTCAAAATCTTAACCAATTTCAAACCTTGATATTTTTTTAAATGGAATATTATTTTCAAAATACCCCCAAAAGAAATTATTTGGGATTTGATCCAATCATAAAGGGTTTAAATTGTTCTTATTAGAGAAATCACATGTCTACCTTTCTTAGTTCATTGGTTATCCTATTTAGAAAATGTTTATGCATTTTTATACCCCAACAACTAACTCATAAGATAAATGGATTACCTAAGATATTGCATCTTTTAAACTTAATGTAAAATCTATGAATGATTTCCATTTTGATATTGGAAAAAATTAATTTAATAATATACCTTCTTGTAAAACCACCCATTAAATCTATAAATTTCTAGAAGCCACACATGAAGGTATTAATAAAGTAAAAAATAGATCAGATTTGTTTAGAAAAGACTTTGAAATATTATATATATATATATATAAATTAATATATTAACAATATTTTTAGATTATTTACTAACATTTTCAATCGATGAAAGTATATTGGTAATGATTTATCTATAGACATATTAGTAAATAAAATTTTCTAGGTATTACCAAGCTCCTGGGAACCAAAGTTGATGGCTATACAAGAAGTAAAAGACATAAAAAATATGCTTCCTGAGGAAATTACCTAATCACTTATTTCATATAAAATAAACATGAAGGGACAAGATGATAAAGAATCTAAATAAGAAAATAAATCCAAAGAATCCAAAAGAACAATTACCTTAAAATATATTAATGATGAGGATTTATATAATAATGAATCCAAGATTGATCGCTTGATAAGAATATTGGAAAAATTGAATAAAAAGAAGAAATACTTTTGATGATCCAAAAAGAAAAATCAAATTTAAGTTATGGAAGTAACTTGATTTTGTTGAAAAAAGAAAAGTTACATCAAGCCTAATTATCCCTTAAACAAAAGGTATAAATACAAGAATCAAAGTGAGAAGGCATTAAATGTTTCAACCTGGAGTGCTAGTGAGTATTCAATTTCAACATTTGAATCAAGTAAAAAAATTAATAAATGCATCATCACTTATATTGAGGTGGTTGAAGAGGTTAGTTCTCATATTTATCACTATTCTTCTCATTCCTCTTCTTCCTCTCATTCATCCTCTTCTTCTTACTCATCCTATCAACAAGATAATACTGATAATATTTTTAAATAACGTCTTTCAAAATATAATGATCTTATAAATAAATATAAACAAGTTATTAATGATAAAAAACATTAAAAATATTATTTACAAAGAAAAATATGATTTGGTTTTGAAATTAAAAGATCAACCAGATATTGAGGTTTTAAAATCTTAAATTATAAAGAGTTATCTTTCAATATTTACCTAAGGTGAACAAAATCTTAACATTATCATTGATTATCAATGAGTTAAAATAAAAAATCACGATTTTGGTTTTTAAAATAATGAAAATTCTTTTAAAAATACTAATTTTTGGAAATGGATTTCATAAAACAAGTTTTCAAATTATTATTATAAATCTAGGAATTTAATTTATGAATGAGACTTCAATAATTATATATATGGAATTAAAAAATATATTCATATTTCTCCTACAATTTCTAAAAACAATTATCATTATAAATAAATATGAGTTCCTAAATCCTTATTAAAAAATCTTTATAGACCCAAGATTGTTTCACCATCTCAATATTTATTAGCTAACCTTTCCGAACAAAAAAAACTAGGTACCAAATGGAAATTTTGATTGATATTTTATAAAACTTCACTGCTAAAATTATGTTTCTTATCATATATTATATTATCAATAGAAATGGTGTTTCAAATTATGGAAATGTTTGACCAAAAATTTCCATCTTGAGTTATTTTTAAATGATCCAATTGAGGGGGAGCTTATCTTTTTTCCTTATCTGATAAAGTTATGGAATAATCTACATGGGAATTGGTTATTCGATCTCTTTAAATTTTAATTCTCTATTGAATATTTTTTTAAGATCTCTTCTCTCCCTCTCTTATCTATACTTTCTTAAAATAAGAAATATCATATTTTTAAAATTTTATTTTTTCCCTTTATTTATTACTCTTATAATTATTTTCAAATCAATCTTACCACTTCTTCAAATATATTCTTGTTTTGTTATTATTATATTTTTTAAAATTATCATATTTTCCAATTTTATTTTTCAAAATTAATTTTTTAAAATATTTCAAAACTTTTTGAATTATTGAGAATAACTATTTTCTATTTCTTTTGAAATTTTTTAAATTCTCTTTGAAAAGTTTCTTTGAATTTTATTTTATAGGGGAAGATTAATATCACACGTCACTATTACTTCATATTATGTGAAATTACCTTATTGACATAAATTTCTTTTCGTTTTTTTTCATTCATTGTTTTCTTTTTGTTAGTCATAAAGGGGGATAAGTTTTTAGGTTAAATGGGGAAATGTGATTTTGTTATTTATGGGGAAAAGTTTTTGATTATTTGGGATTTTTTTTGTAATTCGAAAGGGGTGAAGTTGTATTTTAAGCATGTTGAATATCTTTTAGTTTATCTATTGATTTTGTTTAATATATTTTTTACCTATGATAATGTTGAATATCTTTTAGTTTATTTTTTGAGCATGTTGAATATCTTAATCTTTAAAATATTTAATTATATTTCTATATCTTTAACTCTAGATTTATATTTTTATGTTAAATTTTTATGTTCATAAAAAGGGGATATTATTGTACCTATATCTCTCTCATGGTTTTTTAATAAAAAAAAATCAATTATGTATATAATTGTTTTATTTAGTTCTTCTCAATTATATGAATTGAAGACAAAATCATGTTCTTATTAGAATAAATGAAGATTTTGAAGTTTTATTAGAGATATTCTTGTAGTATAATTGTATGTTTTTAATTCATATAATGAAGTTATAATTCTGATAGAAGTTCATGGAAGGAAGTGGGAATGACCCATCATATAATTCAAAGGAATCTAGAAGGTTAAACATGGTTTTTGGTTTGTAACAGGAAACACTAGCTTGTTGGTGCTGTGCCACCGACCAACCCGTGGTATGGATATAAGATTCCCCAAGATCCAGGAGTCCACTGGCCAACTGGTGGAGGAGTATTAGCTAGTCGGTGGGGGAATTCTAGAAGCATGATCTCTAGGTGATCCACTAGCTACTCGGTGGAGTTTATCAAATATTTGGTTACATTGAGGATGTATCTATAGGATATTATTTAATGTGGTCAAAAATGGATTAAAGATAGTATTCTTAGTGTTTAATGGACCTAAATAATTTCAGAATGTTCTTGAAGCTTTTTGAGGCTATAAATAGAGGATAAAGGAGGCTTAGATCTAACAACAAACTTGTGTAATAACTCTATGATCAAATTGATGATGAATCTATAACATTATCCAAGACCTCTCTCAATATCCAATTTCTTTTCTCTTTCTCAAAGTCTCTCACCCTTTATCTCTCTCCCTCTATCATTTGTATCAATCTTTCTATATAGATAAGAGACCATATTTATAAAGGATATGTGTTAATAAAATCTCTCTATTCTATCCTCATCATATCAAAAGGTTATCACCACCACAAAGTGTGGGAAACATGATCACAACCAGAAATGTAAAGGATATTCATCAATTTGGTTTCTTTTCATGAATAAAAAAAGTAAAGGGAGGATTGGTTTCTTTCTATATCAATTAAAAAGAAATGTATGAATTTTGTTTCTTGATCTCCATTAAAATAAAGGGAATAAGATGAACCTCTCAACTTGAGGGTTTGAGACACAGGTTCTCACATCGATCTATTTACGAACTCCTTTATCAAGCTATGTTTTCACACTATTTTATTTTATAACTTGAATTATACAATCACTTTATGCATAAAGTTTAGAAATTCAATACATAATATTTTCTCTATTCTTACTCACTTAATTAAATTTGATATTAACTTTATAATATAGATCAGATTTATCACTTTATTTATTTTTTATATCAAGAACATTTTATTTTGAATTTTCATTTTTGTTTATTTATTTAATTTATAAAAGTCAATTCAACCCCTCTTTCCATTATTACTCTGAACAATAAATTCCACATACTTGATATTCTTTTTCAAATGATTTTTCTCAAGTTGTACTTGATGAAACTCACCTTGGGCTTATTCTAGGGAAAAAACTAGTGATACTAATTCCTTTAGAAGCTTTAAAAAAACGAGTCTAAGTAAGACTTCCCATACTTTATTCCATTCATTTTAATTTCTATATATGTTTAATATTGTATTTACTTCTATTTATACCCACTAATTCAATGACTATATTATAACTAACATATTTAATACTTACAATTTTATCTTATTAATATATAATAGTTCATTTTAGTTTGGTGTTTCTTATGATATGAGATATTCAAAATAGTATTTATTTAAATAATGACACTTAATAAAATATCAGTGCGTTACACTTGAGAAAAAATATAGAAGCTTCACATATACAAACACACCTGCTGGTGTATATTTAGTGTGTGATCTAAAAGTGCACAATAGGATTCCAACAATGATTATTTATAGTTACTTTCATAATACATACCATAAATATGAGTTTAAATATAATTTATAAAATAGGTTTTTCATATGAGAAATCATGAGGAGAAAATATCATGTTTATTTCCTTTTATTTTTAAAGAAATTTAAATCATTTTTATAAAAAAATATATCTTATAACTTTAAAATATGATTTCAATACAAGAATAAATTTAAAATTATTCCTTTAAAACTCTATTTAAAATATAAAAAGGTGACTTTAAAGTTTATGGAAAAAACTAATCCCTTTTAATCACATTTTCAAAAAAACTTCTAAAAAACTTTTTAAATAAAATATCATTTTACATTTAAATAAAAGATCCCTCCAAAACCAGTTTTTGAACATTTTGAAAAGAAACCATAACCATAACCATAGTATAACATAAATACAAGTTGGTATATATATATATATATATCAATAAAGAGAAATAGGGGAAACCAAGAAATGATTCCATATAACCAAAAAATATATAGGGGATGCAAGTAAATCAATGAAATGAATCCTTTAAATAATCCTAAATAGTATTTAGGTATCATGGGAAACTCTCTAGGTTATAACCAAAATGATACTAGACCTTACTTATGGAACACCTAAAATGGAATTATCCAAACCTAGGTAAACTTAACAACACTCGACCTTGGCTTAAAATCATGGTCTCAATGGGAGGTAACCCCTAATAGAACACAATCATACCTAGGTAATTAACTAGTGTGTAATCTATGATAGTGTTGTACTCATCTAGATATTTTACTCAACTACCTATATTCCCATGATATTAATCAATGTATATTCACATAATTCAAGAATAAATCATTTAAAATAAACCTCATATCACCTCCAAAAACATCTCAAGAGAGAAACCCTTTTCATATCCAATCACAAGCATCAATCATAATATAATTATTACCACAATAGGTCCAAATCATACATAAAATTAACAAGGGGATCAACTGAGGATATCACATATATTAAAGAGGAAAATTTTATAAAGTTCTTAACAATCCTTCAAAAAAAATCTTGGGATGAAAATCCATTTTTACGCAATTTTAAATTTCACTTAAAAACATCCTTTAAATCCAAACCATGAATTTATACCTTGAAATCCATTTATAAGTCACCCCTTCTAAAAAACACTTTTGAAATGATCAAAACACTAGCTAGTTTAAAAATAATCTAACAGGGGCCAAACACAACCAACTTTCAAACAATCTATTAGAAAATATTAAAATATTTAGTTGAAAACCCCTTCAATTACAATAACCACTTTAAAATCCAAAACTAGATTCAAACACCCCTTTTCGATCATTATTTTTTCTTTGAAACCACTTATCCATTTTATTAAACAATCAGTATGTATAAACTCTTAGTTTAACGAATAAAATAAGAGAATCCAAAAAAACTCTTTTATTGAAATTATATGAACATTTGAAAACCATTTCAAAAAAAAATAAAAGTATGAAATATAGGTATAATTTTGAAATAAAATCATTTAAAAATAGTCAATAATCTCATGTAATATAATATAAAGTAACAATATAGAAACACCTATCTCATTCAAGTGAAAACAAGCTGCAACGAACCACATTAAATGATAGAGGCTCTAGCAAGAAAAGATTCGACCTCTATATGATTTATACACCAAAAATCCCAAGTGAAAATCATCCCATACCCTAATATTGGATATTAAAACCCTTAGGATTCAAGGGAGAGGGCCAATCTAAAATAAAATAGGTGTAGAGAAGAGGATATATGAAGAACAAGAGGAAAGATAGAAGTTACCTTAGTAATCCTCTTAAAATAGATGAATTATATGCTTCAAATCAAAGGAGAAGAGAATTAATAATCTCTATGGGCCAGGAACTAGTGCTTGATTACTAAGAATATACACATGGGAATGATTTCAAACTCATACCAAAATTATAAACAAGTAGAAAAAATTACTAATAATCTGACAAGACCCATCCATACATTGGATGCCCATGAATATACATAAATAGATAAATGATGATAAAAAAGCCAACATAGCAAAAAAACGTCCATAATGAGACATGATCAATAAAACTAACTATTCTCATTTATAATTAGAATAATGTAAATAAATGAACATCACAATAACAAATAGTCATCATCCTCAATATATATAATAGTGAAATAAAAATACAAGAGATACACCTGGACAAACTGGCCAATATAAAATAATCCTAAAAATAAAAAAACCCACACTGCTATAATAGAACCTTTAACTAACCCCTCAGTCACTCAACACCTCTTGACACACCCATACATGGACCCAAATAAACAACATCAAATGGGATCAAAACCTGGGAAACTGAGGTAAAACATAAAAGTTTTACACACACACACACACCTATGTATATATAGGGTGTATGATAAAATTAAAAATTAATATTCCACCAAAGAGTCTATAAAGTTCTTTTCATAATAAATTCCATAAAATTTAGTTTGAACATAATTTTTAAAATAGGGTTTTCATATGGCCAAGCATAATGAAAAAATATTATGTTTATTCCCCTTTGTTTATAAATGAAGTTAAATCCTTTTTAGAAAAACAAGGCATTTCCAACTTAAAACCAATATTCTAAACCAAGAATAAACTCAAAAAATTTATATTAAAACAAAATTTCAAATATTAAAAAGAGGAATTTAAAATCCATCAAGAAAAGTTATCCCTTTTCATACTCTTTTCAAAAAAAATCCAAAAACATTTTTAAAGACAACATCATTTTACATTCAAAGAAACACACCCTAAAAAACAAATTTACATACTTTTTTGGAAAGAAACTAAAACCATAATCAAAGTAGAACATAAAAACAAGTATAAAAAAATATAAACAAATACCAATAGGGAAAATTAATAAGCGATACCATATAACCAAACAAGGTATAAATGAAAAA
This sequence comes from Viscum album, assembly GCA_963277665.1. Classification (NCBI taxonomy): domain Eukaryota; kingdom Viridiplantae; phylum Streptophyta; class Magnoliopsida; order Santalales; family Viscaceae; genus Viscum; species Viscum album. Next base: position 1,946,503,966 of record OY728128.1, on the reverse strand, counting down.
AATAAGGGAATTAAAGGGATTTGAAATTCCCTTGAAGTCGTTGATGATTTTTATTTATTATTAATATTTTTTGGGAATAATTGGTAGTTTCCTAGATATTTAATAAAACCATGAAGAATGACATTGAGATGGGTTTAGGTGCTCTGATAAAGTCATAAGAGGTTTGGTAATTATTAGAAGAGGATATAAAATTATATATAAAAGATAAAATTTTGATAAGTATTTAGCCTCAGACTTTGGTGGTTCGATTCACATGAATTTTAAGTTTTAGGTGTATGAATTTGGAAACTAGTGTATAAATTTGTGGAATCACTTATGAATTTATATTTCATATATAACTTTTATTTTCACCCATGCTTGACTTCGTAACTGATTGTGTAAGACTTTGTGGGCATATGACTTTGGTAAATATGATTGTGAGGGTGATTGCTAAGACTTCATGGACTTCGTATGACTTTAAAAGTCATAAAAAATAGAGAATATATAGTTTATGAATTTTACTAAGCTTATGAATTTAAATTCTTATGAAGTTGAGTAAATTTTCAGAGCTTCCAGAATTAAATTTTTTAAAGAATCAAAACCCAACAATGCTAAATATAATCTTTAATGGATAAAAATAACATTTAAAATGTGGTTTAATTTGATTTATTTTATTATTAAATAAAGGAAATATTTTTGAATATATTTTGGATATTTTGTTCTGGGTTATCTGAAAAAATTATTATGTAGTTTAAATTTGAATTTTCTATAAAGAATCACCAGAAAATCATTTTGGTATTTTAGTGTGATGAGGTTTTATTGGTTTTTAGTTTATATAATCTGACTCGACCACATGAATCATTGAATTCACATAGTCATTGATCAGATTAGAAATTTATAATCCCAAACTACCCTTACTACTAGGGAATAATAAAGTTGTAGTGTAGGGTCGAACCCACAAAGATCATTGGTAGGAAAGAAACCATTTGAAAAAAATACTTGGAAATAATTCCTCATGTTAATATTTAGGTTTTGTTTTTACTAAATCTAGGTAGTTTGGATTTATTAGAGATAAAAATGAATTGGTTGGGGTCAATTTTATAATTCCTAATAGAATATAATCCAATATTTAACTTGGGATAGGCCTATGGATTAGGCTGTGAAGCGGTGCAAGGGTAACCAATTAGTTTTGGTCAAACCAATTGGATCTACCTATCCTAAAACTACCCTCTGTTCAAATTATATCTAACAACCTAGGTTCATTACTCTTAGATTATATGTAGAAATCATCATAGGATAATGGTCTTAGTCTTTCTCAACTCAAATTATGTTAGGTTTGTTCAATTTCACTTCCCATGGTCAAGGTTGTGCATAGAAATGTGATGAACAATTATTATCAACCTAATTACTATCTATAGGGTTACCAGGGTTTATTATATAGATTCATTAGGCTCAAAACACTCCTACCCTGAACCCCCAACCCTAGGTGTATTAGTTGTGCTTGGAGGTGTTAATCAAAAGAAGGGAAATACAAAACATGTTGTACATAATCATAAAATAGTTGATAAATAAGCGATCTAGGATTAAAAAAAATTAAGATATTCAAGAAAAACAGTTGGAATAAATGTAAATCCAATAAAAACTCACTGTAAATGAATAAACAATGAAGAATGGTGTATGAGTTGATGAATAATTATGAGCGATGTTGAAACAGATTTTGAAAACCGAAATAAATTTGCAATAGATAAAGAACAGATGTAAATTAAAAAATAATGGAGAAGAATTTAATAAAATGAAAAAAAAGAATGAATTAAAATTAGTTTCAAATGAAAATAAATGAAAACGAGATAAAAAATCAAAAGAAAAAGAATGTATGTGAAACTATCTTTATTTGGAGGAGCACCTAAAATATAAATGGGATGAAATTTAAACAATGTGTAAGTCATTCACGTTGTGTACTGGATTGAGTGATTTTTGTCCTGACATCTGTATGTCATGTAAGTTGGCTGCACATCGTGTATTTGATATCCACAATCCCCACTAAAAAATCGGTCTGTATATTTGACCAATGAGACATCAAAATTTTCATGTCATATATGTGATTCACTTTTAGTGGGATTCTGATATTTTCAATCTGCACATCATGTAATGAATATACATGCCATGTATTATCTTTATATCCTGTAAAGTCTTCACAGGTTAGTTTGTGGATCTGTAGGCATACTGTGAATGGGGACTACACATCTTGTATGATATACATGATGTGTAAAGCCTTTTTTTGGCACTTTTTCGACATTTCTTTCTTTGAGTCTAGAATTCCTAATTCCTATAAAAACAAACCAAAACCCAGTGCATTATCGAATAAAACATGAACAATATTTAATTAAATATATCCAATATGTATATATAAATCTAGCTTATCAAAGTCCCCCACACTTGAAAAATTGATTATCCTTAAGAAAAAAGAATCAAAATAGGGATTCCAAAGATTTTTTTAAAACAAGATGCATGCATTATGACCAGGAAAATAAAACTAATTATAAGAAGAAAAATCCAGTCCTCTAGAATCAATCCTATAGAGAAAATCAGTCATGCCTCATAGTTTAATTCTTTATCCATATTATTTTATTCTTTGAATTAAAATTTCAGAATTGTTCCTTAAATGATATATCCCTTTTTCAATTTTACTCACAATAAATTTTCTCTCATCACACAAGGTAAAAATAAAACTAGAGTTATGATCCCACCCTAAATACATGTTCCTAACCATAATATTACATTGGTTCTAACATCTCCACTTTGTAAATAAAAATATAAAATCAATCATGAGGGATTCAACAATAAGGTTCAAATGATTCCAAGGATGAGGGTAGGTAGGTAGAAAGTAAAAAATCATGCTCAAAAGGAGTGTAATATCTAAATTATAATGCATGATAAACATTAATCATGTAATGTAGTAACTCCTCCAAGACCAAAAAGTTTCCATGCTCTAAACAGCTCAAAGTGGGTCCATGAGAATGTCAAGTCGGTATCAATAATGTACCATGTTCCTTTCTTTTTTTAATTTATTTTTATAAAGTCATGTTCAGGATAGGTCTCACATCTATCCCCTAACCACATACGATCAATCGTAGGATTCATCAGTCTAGTAATAGTGATTTTGACCTTCTTAATACACAAACCAATATCTTTTTCTTTTTCTTTCTATATTTTTTTCAAACGAATAGGTTAGGCATAGAAAATTCCAAAAGTAATCTTGGACCAAATCATATCAATTTGAATAAAGTTCCATAGTACATCTCCTCAATAAAAACATCTTATGTCTATTAGCAGTGAAAATTCTCCCACACTTGTTCAAAGTATAATAATGTATCATACTAAGAGTAGGACATGAAGGGATAATCAACTTGAAATGGATCCAACCTAACATGTTTATTCATGTATAATATGGGATAATTAATGACATATGTTCAGATATGTCTCAGAAAAAGTGTCTCACAAATATTTCCTCAATCATTTTAAAAATGTATTTTTTTTATTCATAGCCTCAATAAGATCTCAGTGCAAGTTCTGATATGTTTACATTCCCGATGAATCTCTCAAGAAATATGTTTAGAAAAGAATATGACAATGTAAGTATAAAATCCTATATGGAATAGGAGTATACAAAAATAACTAGATATAAATTAGGATATAAAATATGGTAATAAGTCAATCAAAAGAAATGTATAGAATCTAGAATTAGAATAAAAGTACTAAACTCAACAATCATGCTAAAAATTCTAAAAAGAGGAAAATATATTTCAAGAATATCTAAACTAAATTTTTATTTTATTTAAATGGTTTCAATTATTTTTCAAGTTTAAAGAATGATTTTAATGAAAAAGGTTTTCTAGATAAGTGAAAATAGATATTAATTTGAGTGTCTTGATAATAAAGCACAAGAAAAAACTCCCACACCTAATATGAGATAGTTTCCACATTGTTTTTTAAAGAAGAATGGGAGAGATATCATATATATCATAGATAAAAATGAAATGTAAATTGAGATTTGAAAAGTAGGGAATCAAGAGCTCCCTATAGTGAATGTCATGCCATGGGGAAACTTGTTGTATATTGAGTGGAGTGTGTTCGACCTATAAAATTTATAAAGAAAAAAATTTCACTAGATAAAAAATAGATCCACATGGTTTAAAAAATATGGAAGAATAAAAATTACAGGCTCACATAGTGAAAAATAAAGAAATTACACTCATATAAATGTATAAAGGTGAGTATTGTAAAGTCCAGGGTGACCTACAAACAAAAATTATAGTAAAAGGAAAAGGAAAGATCCTAAGAACATGAATGAAATTAAATAAAATAGGGTTTCCTCCTATAAAGTCCTAAAAATAACATTGTTAGCCATAAATATAAAAAAAGTGACTAGTTAGTGTCATCCATCTGCTCAGAAGTCCGTCACCTCCTACGGGAATTTGTGGTTGTGTCATCGAGCTCACAGAGATGTTTGGAAGGATTGACCACATCAAGAGCATAAATATCATGTGGAAAGAATATCATCCTTTATTATTGTTTTGGGTACCCTTAATGAGCACTAATATCAAGTGATATCCCCTCAAGTTGGCTATCGATGTCATCTAGATGCTGATACATCTAATGTAGAAGGGAAGATGGTGGTGGGCTAGTTGTATCAATAACCATAGACGAGGAAAAAGAGGTAGACATGGCTAAATTAGTGAAACATTGAAATGAAAATTATCTAAGAAGTAGTGAATACAAAAGGTGTATCTCATCCATATATATAAGAAATGATACAGTAGTGAAAATGGAATACAAGTAGTATAAAAATGTCACCCAAATAGAGTACAACAATGGGGGAGGGGATCAGGATAGAACTAAGAAGTAAACTCAAAGACTTCAGGATCCACATTAGATATCCACTCCTGAATAGTGGGTGCCTGTATCTATCCCTCCCTATCGATATCAGTGATGGATGAAGGGGCTAGAGGATCGACCATTATGGTGGGTGTCGTGGTGACGACAACTGGCTTAGTTAAGGAATGATGAGGTGAAGTGTAAATTCATATAGTTGTTTTGTGTCTAGAAGATGGATCTATGAAGGGAACCTGAGATGGGTATGGAATGGAGGGGCCCTTTCCCCATCGGGCATGTTCCCTAATAAACTCATATAGGGTAGCTGGATCTATTATCTCAATTAGTGGGTCGGCCGGGGCAATAGGTGGAGTGGGGATGGATGATGTAGTGGGGATTTTAGAGGGTGGTAGGTGGGTAGATGAAAAGGATGATGACAGAACAGGGATGGTAAATTAGGATGGTCCACCAAAATTAATGCCTAAATTAAGGCAGATATAACACTAGTTCTCCAGAAGAAACTGGATACCAGGACATATGTAGGATGGAGGATGTGGAGGGAAAGGTGCATATGTGGCTGGGCTAATGGTGGTGGTGGTAAAGATAGGAGTAGGGGAACTAATGGAGGAGTTGGTGGTGGTAACATGGGCATATGCAGTGATATAGGTGGTAGTAGGGGTAGAGGTTGTGGTAGTAGGGGAATGAGTAGGGAGGTTGGTGTGCCTGGACTAGCTGCATGTTGGGAAGGATCCTTATAAGAATCCTCAAGATAAGCTGAAAACCACCAATATATGCTTCCATACCTTGTGATTAACCCCATTTTTTAGAGAATAAGTAGGATAATTATCTCCATAGGGCCAAGGTATGTGTGGGGTGAGGCGACCTCAAAGGTACTGAGATGCCTATCCAAATGAATAATAAACAAGACCCTGAAATCTTACCTCAAATCCTATCCTCTTAGGTCAGAAGAAAAAAAAACTTTCTAAGCATGTTAATGGATTGACCTCCCATGTTTGAGGTAATAATAATCACCATGATCTGGTTCATGCTCCTATGAGCATCACCATGTGCCATCCAGGCGTGAGCTGAGGCCCTATGTAGGATCTAGAGGGTAGCACCTTGGAGCACAACATTCTTTGTCGTGAGAGGCTCATAGAATCTCTGAGGGTCTTTGGACATCCTTTCCCATATTCATGTAGAATCAGCCTTGTTAGGCTCAACCTATAATGTTAGGAAGACCGAGGAGGCAACAAACTTGGTAGATTATATGTCGAGGATGACAGAAAAATCACCAAGGTTGAGCTTCCAAGTCCTACCTTCGAGTCATATTCATACAGAGTCAATGGAAAACTCAAATGTGGGTAGGAACTCAAGGAATATATCCTTAAAAGTCTCTTCTCAAACCCAGGTAATAGGTGAGATGTGAATATGTTCAATGAGTTTAAGGACCTCCTGGAAAATATGGATGTACTTGAGTACTGTGTAGTCCAACATCTTTTTGGTCTTCATTATATTAGCCTAGAGATGGACCAACAAAATCCAATGTTGAGGTTCATAAAAGTGGAGTCAAGGATGAAGTTGAGGGTGACTAGGATCCTATAAATCACCAGATAAACATTCCAAGCCCTCAGAAGTATAAGAAGATGAAAATACATGATCAGAGGTTGAGGAGGATGGATTTTCGGGTGGTGGAGAAGGTGTGGCCTTTTGCCTCTTGGGTTGTAGAGGTGTTTCATCATGCTCGGGTGTGTGGTTGGCTAGAGGGGTGAAAATGGTCTTCATTTGGGGCATGGAAAAGTGGCAGTAGAGAGTAGAAAGAAGGATATTAGGAGGTGTCTTTGTCTGATGAGGAGGGTGGATGAGGGAGCGGTGGCTGATGGAGGGGCTACGAGAGCTGAGGGGTCTCATGCACATAGGAGAAGGAGAGGCGAGGCAGGACATGAACCTAGGGTTAATGGGTTTTTAAAACCACCCCTGAATATTAAAAGTCATGTATGATATACATAGAGTGTAATGCTTGTTTGTTATTTTTTTAGGTGTAACATTTATATAGAGTGTATTTGGTACCCAATATGTATTTGGCTATTTGTGTCACTTTTTGAGAGAATTACTCTTACCAAGCCTCCAATAGCTCTAAAATTTCCTCAAGATTAAACAATCCCACTATAGCCTATTTAACCTAGCCAAGGTTAACTCCCATTTAGTGATTTATTTATTTTATATATCTAGAAATGTTTTGATAAATAATATTTCAATTGTGAAGAGACTCCTTTTTTTAAAAAAATCCTTGAAAACGGAGGGGATGAAAGGTGGTATGGTATTATTTATAAGAGGTGTATGTAATTTGTTCTCTTGTGAGCACTAGACCCATTCTTAATAGGAGTTAGTTATTTTTTTCATTCTTACTGGTCACATGATCATCTGTCATGTCAGCAAGAGATATGGTTTGATAATTCAATGTCTCATTTCTTTTATTAGCGGCCTTCACCAAATTGAAAATGATCTATTATTTACCAACTCTAAATATTAATATTCCTTTTTTAACATCAATCCAAGCCTTTCCAATGGTGAGAAATGGTCTTCCTAGAATTAAGGGCACATCTCCTTCCTTTTCCACATCTAGAATAAGGAAACCAATAGGGAAAATTGATTTTACATCCTTTACCATGATTTCCCCAAGAAATCACTAAGGATGCTTGACTGGGCTGTTATAAATTTGGAGGGACACCCTTGTTGGTTTTAGTTTTTTGAGATCCACATTCTTATAAACACTCATTAGAATGATATTGATACTTTCACATAGAATATATAATAATTTTTCAAAATTATATGTCCTGTTAGTGAAAGGGATTGAGAAACTTCTAAGGTATCACATTTTTTGAGGAATCTTCTATTTAATTACTATACACAACTCTAAATTTAGATAGATGACTCCTAGTTCTTCCATTTTCTTTCTGCTGGATAGTAATTCTGTAAATAATCTTCCATAAGTGGGAACTTGATCAATCATCTCTAAAAAGGGAATTTTGATATGAAATATTTTAAACATCTCTATTTTTTATATTTTCCCTCCATTATACCATGTTTCATGATTTTTAGAATGGGGAGAGGTGGATTATAAACTATTAGTCCTTCATAAACTTCTTTCTTTTTATACTATTCTCTTATTGGATATAATTCTAAACTTTTCCCTTGAACAAATTTATCAGATTCTTCAAAAATATTCTTATCACCTAAGAATAGCTATAGAAAATCTATTATCTTTCCACTTCTAATAATTATATCTTTATCCTCCTCCCTTGGACGATCTTTGGTATCACAGAGTAAATTACCCATTAGTCGATCAGATAACATCTTAGAGATCTTCCCCATTTAATGATCAAGGTTTCGTAGGGCATATTTGTGGTTTTAAATTTCCATTCCTTAATTTGTAATCATTTATCCTTTCTTTTCATGAAGGTAGTGAGCATAATTTCAAGATTGGTTTGGAGAGGTTGGGATTGTTTTGGTGTCCTAATAGGAGCTTGTGGGAACCGTTGAGCTCTAGGAAAAGGTTGTTGGAATTATTATGATGGCTGAGAAGATAGAACTTGTGGTGGGTACCTAGGTGGTCCCTGATTCCATGGTGGCATATGCACACTCCTCTACTAAAAAAAACCTTGGTTTTTCTATTATAGCTACTGATCCGTCCTCTAATGATAGTTTTTTTGAAATTACTAGGGATGTCAGTAGTACTGATTTTGTTTATTGTAATTGAAATAATTAAAATCTTGGAAGTTGGGTTCCTCTAATCCTTCCCTGTAGTCTTGGTATGAGTGAAAACCTATGCACATATAATAGGATTGAATTTCTATAAGCAGAACATGAGGGTGTGGTGGGGAAACAAGTAATTGGAATGAATCCTGCTTCTTTGTTAGGGCCTTTACTTGGGTTTCCAGGAAGGTGGTCTCCTCCACCTGATGGATTCCACACTGAGGCTATCCTCTATCACTTTGACACAAATTAGAATTGTGGAATACTTTATCAAGAATGTCTTAGACCACTTTGTGCATCTAAATCATGAGTCCACCATCAACAAAAAAAATTAACTATAGTTATTTCATCAGGTTTAATCTCCTGATATAATGTATGAAGTTGTATCCACACATCTAGTCTATGATGTGGGCACTTGTGAGTTATCTTCTTAAATATATCCCATGCTTCCCAGGATGATTCTCCATCCACCAGGGTGAGGTTTTGAATGTCATTCTAAATCTTTCAAGTCCATATCAGAGGGAAGTATTTGTCCTGGAACTTCTTGTCTTGTTTATCCCAAGTCATGGTCAACTTAGAAGTTTTACTTTTTATCAAATAATTTTCTCGGTAGCACATAAAGAATGGTAAGACACAAAGTTTTATTATTCATGAAAATACTCCCTGATTGTAAAAGGTATCACAAACCTCTAAGAATTTAGAGATATGTTCATAGGGGTCTTCAATTTTAAGCGAACTAAATTGACCCATATTCTGGATCAATTGAATGATTCCAGGATTGATCTCAAAAGTGTGCACATGAATTAGTGGGATCACAATGCTGGGTGTAGCACTGATAATGGACGTCAAGAATTAATCCATAATGGTGTGTTCCTGTAGCACTGGTTGGTATCCTTGATTGTCAGGTGGTGCATATTGGGGGGTCTTGAAGGTGTTTTGGCATAATATTTTTTCACTCATCCATTGTGAAGCGGTGATGTGAAATGATTTTTCTATCAATCTCAAGATTGAAAATAATTAGTTCTTGTGCATCCAAGATTTTTGAGCAAGTAATGGGTCCCTAGTGCATGAACTATATGGAAAGAATAGAGAGATATCGAGAGAGGACATAGGTTCACCCAAGGAAGAAAAATGTAAAAAAAGGGGTAAGGAAAAAAAGTAAGGGGGTGTATTAATACAAGGTTTAATCCGAAGGATACCATACCTAAGAAATACTAATCCCTAGTAATGATGCAAAAATTTGACTCACCCACATGTGGTGTTGAATTCACATAGGCATTGATCAAATTAGAAATTTATAATTCCAAACTACACTTACTATTAGGGTGTAGTAAAGTGGTAGTGTGGGGTCGAACCCATAGATATAATTGGTATAAAGGAAACCATTTGAAGAAAACCCTTGGAAAGGATTCCTCACATTCACTCTTTAGGTTCTTTTTACCAAATCTAGGTAGTTTTGATTTTTGATAGATAAAAGAAATGGATCAGGGTTAATTTCAATGTTCTTGATAGAAGATAATCCAAGATTTAGCTTGGGATAGCCCTATGGATTAGGATAAGAAGCGGTGAAAGGGTCACCAATTGGTTTTTGTCAAACCAATTGGATCTACCTATGTTTTAATTATACCATGGTTAGGTTATATCAAATAACCTATGTGCATTACACTTATCTTCTATTTAAAAAGCATCCTAAGATAATGGTTATAGTTCTACTCAACTGTAATTAGGTTAAGTTCATTCAATTATGCTTCCCACGGTCAAGGTTGTGTAAAGGAATGTGATGAAAACTTATTATTTTATCACCCAAGACTTTACCATATTTTTCTTTTAGAATAAATTTAATTTTGTTGATATCTTACAATGCATGCAACATCAGGTTTAAACAAAACTCTATTTAGTCACATTTTGTAAATTAAATTATATTATAACACATTTGGAGAATTTATATAGTAAATTTATATGTTATATATAAACTAAAATATTTTTAAATTCATCCAATATATTTTATATGCATAATATAGGAACAAACCCAATATTACACATAAAACCTATATTTTTATAAAATCAATTTTACCTCCTTTTAATGAAGAACCTATTTTAAATCCAATTTTTGAAAATTTTATATATTTTATTTCAAAAAATAAAATTCTTATTTTAAATAGGAATATAAAAATTTACTTTGGTAGAATTTTTGAAATATTTCTGATAAGTTTAATGCTTGGATGAATAGTTAAAGAATATTGAATTTTAATTAAAAACACCTTTTTCTTCTAAATAATTTATAGTGTTTAATTATATTTTTAATAAAAATTAAAGTATAATTAGATCAATTTTTTTATCATTTAATCTAATTTAGTTCATTGGAATCAATCTCACATTGAATATGGATATAAAAACATTTGAATCTTTTGAACATTTTCACTTTAAAAACCTTTTTTCTTATTCTGTAAATGAGATTAATTTTAAATTAATTATAGTTAATTAGGTGTTTTGAATTTTGAAAAATGGATTCAATATTTGTAATAATAATGTATAAATTTACTAAATACATCCCTTTTATTTTTGTACAATATAAATAGTAAATTTAGTAATATTTTTAATTACCAGAGTTGAGGGTAAATCAGGTAATTTAGGGTTAAAATAATATTATAAGTATTATAAAATCACCCTAAAACTTGTCTTAATTTCATTGGATGAGTTATTTTCGACAAAAATAATCCTTTGGATGATTTTTTGATCTCTCAGATCCACTTTAATGAATTTAATTTGTTTACAGTATTTTATTCAAAGAAAAGTCAATTTTGTCATACTTTTGTTTTTAATAAGTTAAATATTTTTAATATGGGGTTTTATAGAGTATATATTAGACTCTAAATAGTAATTGGAAAGATAAAATTTTTATATTTACCATCATAATTTATTTTTAATTTTTAGAGAATAAATAATTAAATTAAAGGCTTGTACAATGATGATGTAGTAATTGTTTAATTAATACAAATATCAAATAAATGTTATTAAAAATAATAAAATAAATATAATTTGATATAATTAAAGTAATAAAAGTATTTAATATATTATATAGAATTATTAGGGATGTATTAAAGATTTTTTCTCAAAGTTATCTTGTGTATTGATATTTTTTTAAAACTCAAGAAATGAATAGTGTCAAAATTGACATTAATGATATTTAAAATAAATAATATTTTTTAAATTATATAAAATTCATAAAAATATAAAATTAAGAAATATTATTGGGATAAAGTTTAAAATATCACCCAAAAGTTATTTATTATTATTTTTGGCATTTTATAGTAACTATATTATCCCTTAAAGAGTAAAAATTCAAGTTGTCACAGTGAGTGTTAAAAGGTTTAGCTAAGGGTTAAAGCAAAATACAAGGGTATTAATGTGATATAAACTTGTATAAAAATTAATGGTTGATATAATTTATACCCATACTCATATTATATTTTAAATAAGTTACTTTTTATCCATTTGGAATTGAAATGTAATTTATATTAATTTAATATTTTGAGAGTTTCCAAAAGTTCCCCTACCTAAATTATAAAAGGAAACCTCATCCCTCACTTCCTCACACCACATTGAGCCTTATATCTTGATCAAAAACTGAAAATATAATCTTCAAATTACCTCCACACATCCTAAAATCTCCCTTTGGTTAGTAATCCAACCAAATAAGTAATTTTTTGCAAATCAAAATGAGTTACCCAAATAAGAGGTAACATTCTTCAACGATCATTTTAGTTTTATTTATTTCTACACTGCTTAAATTATTATTATATTATGATTATATAATAACATCAGTATACCCAATATAATACAATGTTTTTATGCTAAAATTTTGACCTATACTTTCACACACATCCATCAAATGAGATATGCGATCATCGTTCGTGTATATGGTGGACAACTGCCTTGTGAACCGATGTCGTTAATTATTCCATTTAACACATTTCAAGGTAGGAATAATGATGGATTTATAGATTATATATGATATATATAGTATTTATAATTCTTATATACTTCTAAAAAAATTTATATAATAGATACCTTTATGCACTCCATTTGTGGGGATATAATAACATCATTTGTAGACGTGTGGACTACCACCTCTTCAAAGAGATGTGATTCATTAATGATATACATGCAATTAATTAAGGATGATTTTAATAAAAATATGTGAAGTATTTGACATAAAAATATTATTTTAATTATAATATACATATATATCATTTACTTAATACAACAAAGAAATGAAAGTAGCGTTCATGTGTACGTATAACCTACCGTCTCCATGAACTGTGTACTTTATTTCCCATATCCAAATTTTATGGATTTTTATAAATACAAATATACTGAATATATATGATATTAATATCATGGGTTACATTCTAGAGATTATGAAATAATGATCTAAGTAATAGGAAAATTAAATAACAAGACAAAACTTACTCTAGAAACTAGACAGTAAAAATAGTGAAAATAATGAAATATTACTAAAAAATGGGTAATAAGATATTATAGGAGTATCATATATGATATCATAAATATTAATAGGGTTATGTAATAAGTTATTAACATTCTTAAAACCATTATACAAGTGGTTAAAGGATTCTCACCCAAAATAAAATGCAAGGTAAGGTATTTCATCTTAATTTAAATTCCACTGAGACTTATTCATTGTTATAAAAAAATTCACTTTAATGTAGAGTATATACTACCTTTTTTTAATATCATGATTCAATAATAAAAAATATACCATTTTTACATATGGTGTATACTTTAACATTTATTTGATTATCTGGGGAAATATTGATAAATCTATATTCATTATTCAATACGATTATTTGATATAGCATATTATTTATTTTGATTATTTAATATGAGGAATTATTTAGAATGATAATGAAGGGTGGGAACCAGACTTTTTATATCCCCTCGATGCATCAATAGGTTCTCATGAGACAAATAAGTTGGCTAAATTATTTAGGTTTCTACCGGTGGTTTAAAACCATCTTGTGAAAGGTCTTGATTGTATATGTTTTCATGTGACTCGTACATAATGTCCAATAATTAAGAATTTACTTCATAGGTATTTTGGTTATTAGTATTATTATACATGAGATCTTCATATAATAAAATCTATGGATTCAATTAATTCTCAGTTTATTGATTAAATGGAATGTGTTTCATTTATTTACTATGCAATATTGATTATTTATTATCTAGATATTTTTATGGCATGTGTTATTAGTTATTTAACTTTCCATGTTAACTTATTATCATAAATTCATTATTGATTTTTCATTACTTACCCTTACCGATCATTTACCTCACCCTTATTATGTATGTTTTCCCTGGTTTATGAAGAATAATAATTTGAATGAGTTTCAAGGGTGTTGAGTTTTTACTTGTGTTATGCTTTATTTTATTTTCCCAATGTATTATGGGTATCATGTATGTAATCTAGATTTCTAAAACTACTAAACTGATCTATACTTTGGGATATTATTTCTTGTAATCATGCTAATTTAATAAACCAAGGCACTAACTCTGAGCTTCTAGGGTCCGGACGTTACAGTTGGTATCAAAGGAAGTATATTAGAAACCTTAGAAACTAGATTTAGAAAAATTAGATTAAAAAATATAACCCTAAGATAAAATTTATGGATAATTATAAAATAAAATACTATAATATTTATAAGGTAGAGATTATATTCATCTTCCTAGAAATACATCTCTGTTTGGATACTACAAGTGGATGTGGTTTTGGAACATATGTACCCAGGGGTAAAAAATCCAAAAAGGTGTGTCAGGCCTAACATGACATAACCTGGTACTCGATAATGGGACCCACTACGCACATGGTTTGACACTCTTTGGGGATACTCTTAGGATAATTCACATTTTCTTTAAAAACCAATATAAAGGATTTAAAAGTAAAGATATCCCCAATGAAACCTTTTTTTATGATTACGAGATTAACTATGCAAAATATTTTCAATTTATATTAAGTGTTAATACATATTCATAATTATACAATGTTTATAATTTTATGAGATAATATAGTAAATACCATTGTTTAGAAATGGAATATGGAAGGACTAATGGTATCAATACTCATGGAAAATGCGGAGATTTCCCTACTAAGGATTCCAATACAGCTGGTATTGTAATCAAGAAAATTATGGCTATATTAGGGTAGCTTAATCAGGTTATGAAAAATAACATTGCTTGAAAGTAGAAACCTATTATGCAGAGAGAATATCCTATGATGGATCACTTTATGTGACAAAACCCCTCATTGTTTTGTGGGGATACTAATCCAATTGTATCTTAGTAGTGGATTAAGTCTCTGGAGAATATATTTATGGCCTTGGGATACAGTGAAATGGAAAAGGTTAAACTTGCGATCTATTACCTAAATGGTGATTTTGATCTATAGTTGACCTTGATCCAGGATACTGGGGAGTAAGAAGAAATAAAACTTATGGAATGGAGAACTTTTAAGGTGACATTATTTGATAAATACTTTTCTCATGATCAAAAAATTCAGATAAAGAGGAAGTTACTAAGCTTAAAGAAAAATGAATAATAGATTATTGTATATTATGAATATACCTTTACATGGTTATATAGGTTTTCTATGGATTATATACAAAAAATTGATTGCAATATCAATCACTTATTTGAAGGTCTTAAGCTAAATATCTGAATTGCACTGGTTTCTTAGAAATTTTCAACATGTGATGAAATAGTTTTATATTCCATTAAGATAGAGAAGTAATTTTCTAGAATTTTTATATTCAAGGGAAACAAAGACAAGAAGATTCCATATGAGAACCATAAAAAAGGGAATTCATTAAAGAAGAATAATAAGTTTGAGCGATTTTTATCTTTTGAAAACTGTGGAAAAAATCACCATGGGAAATTTTTGAAGGGACTTGGAGTTTGTTATAAGTGTAGAGATAAGGGTCACTAGGCTCATGAATGAAAGGGAAAGAAACAAATAAATGATTCCCAGTGTTATAATTTTAAAGAGACGGGTCACTATAATTATGAATTCCCCAAGCCTCAAGGGAATATGTCACAGAAGAGGCTGAGAGGAGACGTCTAAGCTTATACAATCACAATAACTGAGGTAAAAGTATCCAATAAAATGGTGTAAGGTACATTAATCCTATCTTTAAATTTATCCAATGCATTATTGGATTCTGTATCATTATACTCTTTTATATACACCTAGTTTTCCAAGAAAATCAAACTTTTACCTTTTTATTTAATAAGGGAGTTGTTAGTCAAAACTCTTAAAGGAAATATCATTTAAAATAATATGTGTTGAGAATTACCCATTATGAAACATAAAATTTCTTTACTTACTGACCTTTTTATCATACCTATGGTTTAATTCGATATGATCCTTGGTATGAATTGAATCTCAAAATATGATGAAAAAATGTATTTCAAGAGGAAGGAAATTATTATTTTTGATGAAGATGTAGAATTTCTTATCTTTAGAGAAGAATATTCCTCACCTGATTCTTATCTATATTCACCCCCAGTAGCTCTACTAAAAGAAATTCTTGGGGAAGAAGAGAAAAAAAACATCAGTTTATAGATAAGGTAGTCTTCAAATTGAGTATGTATCTATAGTACATGAATGTATTGATGTATTTCTTGAGGAATTTCCTAGACATCCCCCTGAGCATAAATTTGAATTCTCTATTGATTTAATCCCTGATGTAAGTAAAATATCAAAGAATCCATATAGAATGACCACTGTGGAATTAGTGGAGTTGAATAAACAACTAAAGGATTTGGGTAATAAGGGATTTATTCACCCCTTTGTTTCACTATGGGGAGCTCCTATCCTTTTTTTAAGAAGAAAATGGATCCATGAGGTTGTGCATTGATTATAGGGAAATCAATGCTATTATAATATAGAAAAAGTGTCATCTACCTCACATTTACAACTTTTTTGATCAAATTTATGAATCCAAATATTTTTCAAAGATTATCTTCATTATGGGTATCACCAATTACGAGTAAAGAAGGAATACATTATGAAGTTAGCTTTTCAGATGAGGTATGGACATTGCGAGTTTATAGTAATTCCATTTGGATTGACTAATGCATCCTTTATTTTTATGGACCTAATGAATAGAGTATTTAAAGAATATTTTGATGATTTTTTTGGTATTCATTGATGATATTATGGTGTATTCCAAAAGTTATGAGGATCATGTGAATCACTTGTGGATCATTCTTAAGGCTCTTAGAAGGGAAGATTTATATGTTAAATTTAGTAAGTGAGATTTTTGGATTCAATAAGTTCCATTTATTGGACATATTGTCTCAAAGGATAAAATATCAGTTGATCATGTAAAGATAAAGGAATTCAGAGAATGTCCTACACCAACAAACATAACTGAGGTACTTAGTTTCATTGGTTTGGTAGGTTAATACTGGTGATTCATTCAGAATTTTAACCAATTGGCTAACCCATTAACCAAGCTTACATGTAAATGGGTTAAGTTTGTTTGGATAAGGGGATGAGAGAATGTTTTTATGAACCAAAGAGAGGATCAATCAATACTCTAATTTTGACTTTACTATATAGAAGTGATGGGTTTTTCATATATAGTGATGCATTGAAGAATGGAATCAGTAGTGTCCTAATGAAAAATGATGAAGTTATTACATATGCATCAAGGAAATTGAAGAATCACAAAAAAAACTATCCAACCCATGATCTTGAGTTAGCGGCTGTAATATTCACTTTGAAAATATAGATAAATTATCTCTATTGTGAAAGATATGAGATATACACAGATCATAAAATCCTAAAATACATCTTCTCATAGAAAGATAACAAATTGAGAAAAAATGTGATGGATTGAGCTACTAAATGATTATGATTTCTCAATACACTACAATCCAAGGAAGGAAAATAAGATAGTATATGTATTGAGTAGAATGGATCATGTAGTTCTAACGTAAACGAGGATTGAGAGAGGTCCAATGTTTATAAACTTAGTAAATATGGATATGGGAATTTATAAGGAAGGTGAGACATCAATAATATTTTAAATGATTACAAAACCATCTTTATTAGAGATGATAAAGAATTCTCAATCTGATGATGATAAAATTTAGAAGAAAATTAAAGGTGTGAATGAAAGAAAATTAGTATACTTTGTGAATATGGTGTTATAAAATTTTGAAAGTGGTTATGTGTTCTATCTATACCAATGATAAAAAGGGAATTGTTGGATGGTGCTCATAACTCAAATTTATCTATACACCCTAGTAGCACAAAGATGTATAGGGACATGATGGAACATTTTTGGTGGGATAACATGAAGTGGGAAATTGCTGATTATGTGTTTAGATGTTTGGTTTTTCAATAAGTGAAAGCAGTAAGTCAACATCCTAAAGTATTCCTATAACCTCTTCCTATTCTTGTGTGGAAATGGGATGAAATTGATATGGATTTTTTCATGGGACTACTAAAGAATCCTAGAAAGAATTATTCAATATGAGTTATCATTGATCACCTAACCAAATATGCACATTTACTTGCTATAAGAGAAGACCTGCCTCTTGAGCACATTGTAAGGCTCGATATTAATTAATTTGTAAGACTTTATGGTTCACCTCTATCGATTGAGTCTGATCAAGATCCCTATTTTACATCAAAATTCTGGAAGAATCTTCAGAAGGTTCTAAATACTGAGCTTCACTTGAGCACTACCTACTATCCTCAAACTAATGGATAGTCTAAAAGAACATTTCAAATAATGGAAGACACGATGAAGTCATTCTCACTCGACTTCCAATGTATGTGGGATTAGTACCTACCATTGGTAGAGTTTTCCTACAACAATAGTTTCCATTCAAGTATTTAAATGATGTCGTATGAAGCATTATATGAAAAAGGTGTCGTAATCAAACTTGTTAGGATGAAGTTGGTGAAAGGAAACTCATAGTCCCAGAACTTGTTAAAGAAAAAAAAGGAAAATGCTATTTAGGTTCATATCAATTCATCTCAAATTAGGAAAAAGAGTTATGCTGATAATCAGAGGAAATATTTAGAGTTTCAAGTGGGAGATCAGGTTTTCTTGAAAGTATCTCCATGTAATGGTGTTATAAGCTTTGGTAAGAATGGATAATTGAGTCCTAAGTACATTATATCCTTTGATATTATTGAAATAGTTGGATTTTTTGCTTATCTTTTGGAAATTTTGCCAAATATCTCAAAAATAGATGATGAGTTTCATATATCTCCACTAAGGAAGTACATGCCTGAACTAATGCATGTGCTAACCTATGATGAAATAGAGTCAGAACCTAACCTTTTATACTATGAATAACCCATCTAGATTCTTGATACTAGAAAGAGAGTATCGAGGAATTTGCACAAGAGCCTTAGCCTAATTGGTGAGGACTCGACAAGTGCATCCAAGAAATCCGAGTTCAAAACCGGGAGGAGACATAATTTTCAAGTACTATAATAGTACTGTAGAAGGCACTGTAGTAGAAATTATTTGATACTATTGCAGCCATAACTATTCATCTTTTTGGGCTTTTGGGCCACGAGTTTGGGCCTCAGGTCCTTCAAGGCCTTCGGTCCACCCAAGAAATTTGGGCTAATAAGGCTTTCAGGACACCTCAAGGCCTTAGGGACACCTCAAGGCCTTCAGGACACCTGGAATTGTGCTTAAGGACCAAATAGATTCTACAAAGAGTAGAATTCAAATGAGGATTAAAAGCAGGAACATTTACCCGAGCAGAATTTAAGCAGATTTTTTAGAAAGCGAGGGTATGGAATTTCCATCCGTACCAGCCTGTGCATGCATGAGAAGCCTATTTGAATAAGCCAAGTGATGGTGGAGAGATGATATCACGATGAAGAAGCTGGAGAAGAGAAGTTACATGTAGTTATAGTTTGTATATTTCCCTAAGACCTACGAGTCATGTAATCACTTAGCCTATGGGCCTTTTAAGGGTTCCCCTAATCACTTCAGGGGGGGTTATAAAAAATCAATAAAAAAAATAAGGCCTTCGGGCCATTAAAGGAGTCAGATGACTCATTTGTTAAAGGTACCCTAAAGAAATCACAAAATGGAATAAGCAACATGGGAATCAGAGGATTCTATGAAGGAGAACTATCCAAATTATTTTTAGAAGGCAACACCCCAAAAATTTCTAGGATGAATTTTTTCTAGGAGGGAAGAATATATCACCCCAATACTTTTCCATATTTTACTTTTAGAATAAATTTAATTTTGTTGATAGCTTACAATGCATGAAACATTAGGTTTAAACAAAACACTATTTATTTATGCTTTGAAAAGTCAATTAAATTTTAACTCTTTTAGAGAATTTATATAGTAGATTTATATTTTATATATCTAATAAAATATTTTTACATTCACCTAATATATTTTATATCCATAAGATAAGAACAAACCCGATATTTCTTATATTTTAATAAAAGCAGTTTTACCACCTTTTAGTATTAAACCTATTTTAAATCCATTTTTTTGAAACTTTTATATATTTTATGTAATAAAATAAAATAATTATTTTATATAATAATTTAAAATTTTAATTTGATGGAATATTTGGTATTTTTTTGATAAGTTTCATGTTTTGAGGAATAGTTATAAAATATTTCATTTTAATTGAAAACAATTTTTTTATCTAAATAATATATAGTGTTAAATTATATTTTTAATCATATTTAATGTATAATTAGATAAATTTTTATTAATTAATATAATTTAGTTAATTGGAATGAATTTTTCACATTGAGCAAGGATATAAAAACATTTTAATCTTTTGAACGTTTTCACTATAAAAACCGTTTTCTTGTTTCGTCAACGGGATTAATTTCAAATTAAATATAGCTAATTTTTAGTTTTTTATTTTTAAAAATTAATTCAATATTTTGAATAATAATTTAAAATTTTATTAAATAGTTTCATTTTTTAGACAATATGAATAGTAAATTTAGTAATATTTCTAATTACCACTATTGAGGGTAAATCAGGTAATTAAGGGTAAAAATAACATTATAAGCACTATAAAATCACCAAAACACTTTTCTTAATTTCATTAGATGATTTATTATTGAAAAAAATAATACTTGGGCCGATTTGTTGATCTCTTAGAGCCACTTGGAAGACATTAATCCATTTATATTATTTTATTCAAAGAAAATTAAATTTTTTCATACTTTTTTTAACAAGTTAAATATTTTTAATATGGGATTATATAGGAGACATGTTCAATTATAAAAAGTAATTATAAAGATAAAATTTTTATATTCATCATTATAATTTATTTTTAATTTTTTTGTAATAAATAAATAAATTAAAGGCTTGCACAATGATGATGCTGTAATTGTTTAATTAATCCACACATCAAATAAATGTTATTAAAAATATTAAAATAAATATACTTTGAAAACATTAATGTACTATAAAAATTTTATATATGGACTAGACATATTAGGGATTTATTAAAGGTTTTTTTGAAGTTATCTTGTGTATTTATATTTTTTTAAATGTCAAGAAATGAATTATGTCAAAATTGACATTAATGACATTTTAAAATAAATAATATTTTATTAAATGATATAAAAATCATAAAAATATAAACTTTAGAAAAATTATTGGAATAAGGTTTAAAATTTTATCCATAAGTCATTTATGGTTCTTTTTTATTTTATAGTAACTATATTAACCCTTAAAGAGTAAAAATCCAAGTTATCGTGGTAAGAGTTAAAAGGTTTAACTAAGGGTCAATGCCAAACGATAAGGGTAATCATATGACCTAAAATTGTCTAAAAATTATTTATTGACAAAATTTTGACACATAATAATCTTGTATTCTAAATAAATCTCTCTGAAACCATTTTGAATTAAATATTAATTTATATTAATTTAATATTTTGGGAGTTTCTAAAAGTTTCCCTTACCTCAATTATAAAAAGTCACCTCCTCCCTCACTTCCTAAAACCACTTTTAGCCTTCAGTCTCAACCAAAACCTTCCAAAATAATCTAAAAAATTCCCTAAACTCATCCTAGAATCCTACCTTTAGTAATAAATCCAACCAAAGAAGTCATTTTGTCCAAATCAAAGGAGTTACCCAAATAAGAGGTAATGTTCTTCAATGATCATTTTAGTTTTATTTATTTATCTACTCCTTAAATTATTATTATATCATGATTATATAATGAAATAATTATCCTAAACATAATGAGATGTTTTTATGATAATATTTAGAACTAAAGTTTCACACACTTCCATCAAATGGGATACACAATTATCATTCGTGTGTATGGCGGACTACTAACTTGTGAAATGATGTCATTTGTTATTCCATTTAACACCTTTCAAGGTGGGAATAATGATGTATTTATAGGTTATATATTCTATAAATAGTATTTATAATATATTTATGATTATTTAATTTTTTATATAACACAAACCTTTATGCACTCCATTTGTGGGAATACAATAACATCATTTGTGGACGTGTGGACTACCACCTCCTCAAAGAGATGTGGTTCGTTCATTCTATACATGGAATGTATTAAGGATGATTTTAATAAGAATATAAATTATATATTACATAGAAATTATAATGTAATTATAATATATATATATATATATATATCATTTACTTAATATGGCAAAGAAATGGAAGTAGCGTTCATGTGTATGTATGACCTACCGTCTCCATGAACTGTGCATTTCATTTCATATCTCCAAATTTTATGGAATATTCTGAATATATATATAATGAATATATATTTTATTTAAATCATGGTTTAAATTTTGGCGATGATAAAATCATTATCTATGTAATAGGAATAACAAATAACAAGATAAAACTTACTCGAGAAACTAGGCAATTAACACCCGAAATAGTGAAAATAATGAAATATTACTAATAAATGTGTAATAAGATATTATAAGAGGATCATATATGATATAATAAATATTAACATGGTTTTAGAATAAGTTAGTGACATTATTAAAAACATTATACAGAATTTTAAAGGACGTTCACCCAAAAGAAAATGCAAGGTAAGAGATTTCATCTCAATTTACATTCCATTAAGACTTATTTGTTTTTATGCACCAATTAACTTTAATATAGAGTATATACTGCCCCTATTTCATTTAATATCTTGATTAACTCATAAACCATATACCATTTTTACATATGGTGTATACTTTGATAGTTATTTGATTATTTGGGGAAATATTGATAAATTCATATACTTTATTCAATACAGTTATTTGATAAGGCATATTATTTATTTTGATTATTAGATATGAGGAATGATTTGGAATGGTAATGATAGGCGGGGCCCAAAATTTTTATACCCCCTTAATGCATTGACAGGTTCTCATGAGACAAATAAGTTGGCCAAATTAAATGTGTTTCTACCCATGGTTTTAAACAGTCTTGTGAAAGGTCTTGATGATATAGGTTTTCATGTGCCTTAGACACGATGTCCAATAATTAAGAATTTAATTCATAGGTATTTTAGTTATTATTATAATTATTATCCATGATATATTCAGATGATAAAATATATGGATGTATTTCAATATCAGTTTATTGATTAAATGGAATCTGTTTTTGTTATTTTACTTTCCGTATTGATTATTCCTTATCTAGTTATTTTTACAATATGTGTTATCAATTATTTACCTTGAAATGTTGACCTATTCTCATCAATGCATTATTGCTTTTTCTTTACTTACCCTTATTTAGAATTTTAGTATACCCTTATTACGTTTCCTTTCCCTAGGTTATAAATAATAATCCTTTGAATGATTTTCAAGGATGTTGAGTTTTTTACTTGTGTTATGATTTATTTTCTTTTCCCAATGTATTATAGGTATCATGTATGTAATATGGATTTCAAAAACTACTAAACTGATTGGTACTTCAAGATACAATTCCTTATAATCATGCTAATGTAATAAATTAAGGCATTGAATCTGTCCTTCTAGGGTTAGGTAATTACAATTATCAACCAATTACAAGACATAAGGTTATAAAGGTTTAGTCAATAGATTCATTAGGCTCAAAAACACCCCTACTCTTGACCCTTAACTTTAAATGGATTAGCTATGTATGACGATGTTGATCAAAAGTATAGAAATACTATACATTTTATGCATAATCATGAAACATTTGATAAATAATAAATATAAGATTAAAACAATTAACATATTCAAGATAAAAAATTGAAAGAAATGTAAATCCAATAAAAAAAACACTGTTCATGAAGAAACATTGAAGAATGGTGGAAGCATTGATGAAGAACGATGAGTGATGTTGAAACGGACGTTGAAAACCTAAACATATTTAGAAAGGATGAATAACAGATTTAGATTTACCAACAATGTTAAAGTCTTTAATAAAAAGGACTAAGGAATGAATTGAAACTAGTTTGGAATGAAAACAAATGAAAATGGGAGAAAATATCCGAAGAAAATAAAATTATGCACAATTATTTATATGAGTAGGAGCACAAAAAAATAAAAATAGTCCAAAATTTACATGATGTGTAACTCATTTACATCATGTACTGGCTTAAGTGACTTTTGTCCCAATATCTACACATTGTGTAGGTTGGATTCACATAGTGTACTTGAGATCCACAATTATCACTAGAAAATATGTCTATATCATTGACCAGGTGATCCTTTAAACATTACACGTCATTAAATGTATACACATCATGTATGAGATTCACTTTTAGTGATATTTTGATCTTTAAAATATGCACATTGTGTAATGAATATACATGTCTGTTATTGTATTCACATCATGTAAAGTATTCATGGGTTGTTCTGTGGTTCTGTAGGCATGATGTAAATGAGGATTACAAATCTTGTATGATGTACATGATGTGTAAATCCTTTTTTGGACCTTTTTCAGCATTTATTCCTTTGATTCCATAATTCCTAATTCTTGTGAAAAAAACCAAAACCCAGTGCATTATTGAATAAAACATGAATAATATTTTATTAAATGTATCCAATATATATATATAAATTAAACTTAACATAATAATTTGAAAATTATTTTTTAGTGATTCAAGATGAGTTTTTAAATTTGGTTATTAAATATATTATGTTCATTTATATTGTTCCTTGAATCAGTTCTTAAAACTATAAGCTAGCTGAATATGAGTTTGAAGCTAGTTTAGTGTGATGGTGAAGATGGTTATTATTAAAATTCACAAAAAAAAATTAAATTATTTTTCTAAATGATCGATCTATTGAAGTATTCATGATGATTTTCAGTTCTTATTTTTTATGATGAAAGAAATGAATGGTGGAAGTGGAATCATGATGGAGAAAAGTATTTAATGAAGGAGAAGAAGATTCTGAGATAGTGGTTCATGGTTTTGAGGCTAACCAAATTAGGAAATATAAATGATAGATGTGTATGATTCTATTAAGTGAATTTTTCATAATGTTGAGTTGAAAATAATAATTTTGGAATTAATCTTAATTATAGATTTCTATGTTTCCTGTATATTGGGAGAAGTTAGAGAGAGATGAGGGCATGTGATTTGTACTGTTTTTTAAGTATCATAAAATAGACTAACCAAGAGAGATTGGTGCTAAAAATTACAATCTATCATCTTCATCTTCTTACACTATAGAATTCAGTAAATTAAATTTGAATTAAATAATCAAGAAGAAAATCTACACATAATTTTTAATAAAGTGTTCATGAAAATTCTAGAGGATTATAGAGGAAGATTATGATCAGCCCTTAATAATGCAGTTGAACATTCAAAGAGATATTTATAATTATACATTAAATATTTTTATGTTAGTTGTGTGAATATACATAGTTTAGTATGAATCTAGATATAAATCATGTAACTCTACGATCATGCTGTAATCTTGTAAACAAATGTTCTTATAGTGAAGAATACGTGTTTGGGAAGAGTAACCAACCATGATAAGGAGTAGGTTTCCTATGAAGGGTCTAAACCTTGATTTTTTTTTTGTGTTCTTATCCCTTTCATTTTTTTCATGTGCGCGTGAGGATGAGAATTTATATTTGGATGATTGGACTTTAACATATCACATAGGTTGATTTAAATTATTATAAATTGTAAAAAATTATCTGCACTGATTACTCCCCACTTCTTAGTGGAGTTACCAAATCTTATTCACTTCAAATGGTATCAGAGCTAGGTTCCTCTATTAGATTCAATCACGTACTAAGAATGGATAATCTGAATTCCTTGAATACACTACTACAAAATAGGCCTTTAATAGTGATGACCTTTATTGGTGTTAGAAAAAAGCATTGATAAAGGTTCCCTTTATTAGCGCTAAAAGAAGCGTTGATAAAAGACACCCTTTATCAGTGATTTTTTTAGTACTGATAAAGGCTGTCCTTTATCAGTGATTTATTTTTAGCGCCCATAAAGGAATATTTATCAGCACCTTTTTAGCATTGATAAATGTTTGAATAAAATGAAATAATGAAATAAATAAAAAATAAAAATGATTTTATTAGAAAAATATTAAAAGTTCTATTAATTAAATAATTATTGATAAAAATGAATAAATTGATTATACTACATATAAATTATAAATATAAATAAATATTATATATGAAATATATATATATATATATAATAAAAATTAAACAAATAAAAATTAAAAATACGTAAATTGAGAAAAATATTAATAACTTTATTTACTAAATAATTATTGATAATGTTAATAAATAGTATATATTAAATATATAGATATATATGAAGGTATATAAATATGATTTATATAATATGAAATATTTATTCATTACATTAAATAGTAATATATTTAGTGAATAATGGTTTATAATTAAAAATTAATATGAATTAAAAATACTGACTAATTGCATCGAGTAATTGACATAATTAAATTTCGTTTGATTTTTCAACTTAATATAGATCAAACGTATTATGTTGATTTCACATATAAGTAATTAATGCATTTTTATTTACAATGCACACACAAAAATATTTTTTTGGGAATTTAATCAATTTATATTATTTATTTTATATATATTTATTTACTATGTTTTAATATTTTCAATATGTATTCATATTTATTTCAATATATATCCATTTTTTTAATGAGTTATATTTAATTAATGAAACTTATCCAATTTTTCAATATGGTTAAAGTGTACTCATTTTTAACACGCATGCACTTAAGATTAAATATTCATTAATATTGTTAAAAATTTATTTGTAAAAAAATATTTATAAAAAAATATTTATAAATGTATATTTACTATTTTTATACATTTATAGTTTTAAATAAATAAATAATATTTTTTTTAAAAGTATTTATATAAATATAAATAAATGATTATATTTATTTAAATAATTGTAAAATTATATTAAATTTATTTAAATAATTAATATATTTACTATATTTATATATGTATATATTATATATATAATTATAATTAAATAAATATATATAATGATATAAATATTATTTTTAAAAAAATTATTTATATAATTATAAATAAATAACTATATATTCAAAGAATTGTAAAATTATTATTTTTTTAAATCTATAATTATAAGTATTATAATTATATATAATAATTATAATTTTTTAAAGTATTATTTAGAAAAAGTATTTTAAATATTTACCAGAACCTTTTTTAGTGCTGATAATGACATTATCAACACTAAAAAAGCATTGATAAAATAAATTTGTATTAGTATAAAAAAATGCTGATAAAGATTGTTTTTACCAGGGCTTATTAACTTAGCATTGATAAAAGTTATCTTCATCAATGCTTTTTTGGAAGCGCCGATAAAATTGTCTTGATCTATTTTAAGAAACCTAACTATCATGAACTCATTCATGATATCCGAAGCTCTCTGTAGAAGCCACCAGCTGCAGGTGCTCCTCATTGATGAATCCAAGCTCGAATCTAGGATAGAATTACGAATCCAATTATTCCAAGGATCAAATACAAGGTTAAAGCGATTCAAAGGTCGAACGAAACCAAGGGTCGAACAAAATCAAGGTTTTTCAATATCTCTATTTTCCCTTAGTTATCCACTGAACCTTATCATCCAACATCCATGTATCCCAACAACTCCAATTTCAATATCCTATAATAAAACAACCCAAAATTCATTATTTTTTAGATACATTGAAGTGTCGTCCTCCCCAATAGCATGTGGCTCTCTTTGGTACAACATTGGTGCTATGTAACTTGAAATATATCAAACCCAATGTTGGGTCATGTTGTTGTGAGGTATAATAGGCTCCCAATACCTATATTCCATGACATCTACCTCTTTTCAATTATCAACTTTTGAAAAATTCATCCATATAGCGGTCGGTGTTGTCAATGGTTTGGAATATTCTACTGAAAATCACTTGGGAACCAATTTTTCATATTTTGATGGAGAAATTAATGTGATATAATTTCCTTGATTTTCCTATAAACCAAGGAAAATGTTTCACCAATTATAAACATCTCAATATCATACCTCATATGAACCAAAAAAATTACATTATGCCTTGTACAATCCTAAAATATTATGTATTCGATATATATGAGTACCAACATCCTTTGATCATTCTCCTTCTTGAATAAAAGGCAGTGATCAACTCTACCTCGCTAAAAACTAATATTTCTTAGGTATTGATCCAACCTAACATACCAGGTCCTCAGTGATTGATTTATCTTATACAATGAATTATTTAATTGAAACAACTTTCTCTCATTTTCATCCATAATAAACCCATTCGGTTTCTCAATGTATACCACCTTAAGAAATCCATCAAGAAACACATATTTAACATCCATTTGGAATACTTGTAACTACATTTGAACTGAAATAGCCAAGAAAATTCAAATTATTTCCAATTGGGATATAGGAGTAAATTTATTATAAATATAAATTCCTTTGATCTTGGACTTCCCCTTTCACACTATAAATTCTTTATTTTGAGACAATTTTCCATATTCAATGAGTTTATTACTAAACACCCACTTGGTTCTAATAACATTTCTATCTTCTAGCCTCAGAAAAATTTCCAATGTCACATTGTTTTTATTTATATCAAACTCCTCATGCATATATTTGATCCAATTATCATCCTTGTCAACCTTTTAAAATGATTTAGGCTCTACTTGGTAAAAATGAGGTTTTTTGTTGAGTCTTACTCCTTCAAGTTTTCCCCGAAACTGTCCAATCACCAATGACATTTTATTCATTGATTTTATCCTTGCTTGTATTTCTTATAGTTAATGATCCCTCTTCATTTCTCTCACCATAAATGTATTATTTTGAGTCTACCTCAGTCCC
The DNA here is from genome assembly GCA_963277665.1 of Viscum album. Classification (NCBI taxonomy): domain Eukaryota; kingdom Viridiplantae; phylum Streptophyta; class Magnoliopsida; order Santalales; family Viscaceae; genus Viscum; species Viscum album. The sequence continues at coordinate 1,946,474,950 of OY728128.1, read as the reverse complement.
ATGTGCTCCCACCTATACTACTCAATTCAAAATTAATTTCCTATGATGTTTCATCATTATTTTAATTATTAACAATCTCCCCATTCTAATTAGTAAAAAAAATCTATAAATTTTATCTTTTCATCATAAAAATTTCTCAACCCACCCTTTTTAAGTCTGTATTTAATTTTCTCATTATCTAATATGATCAATTTTTCACTACCACAAATCAATTTTCTCTTTCAAACACAATTACCATAATTTTTTATAGACCCCAAATCAAAAAATGATTTGGATAGTTTACTGTAACTTTGTAAAAATATAGACATCTTTAAAATGATAACCCACTCATTAATTCTTATTAAAAATTGCTTAATTTCTTTCATCACACATCTAATAAACACTATGTATATTTTACTTTAAACCATCTAAAAATAGATCATTCTTTAACACTTTCTTTTGGTTCCACCCTTAGTAATCTCTGATTACCATCCATGTAATTATCACAAATGGGAGACATTACCACTTTTAGAGAACAAAATGAAGTACAACTACCATCCTCATCAGTTTCATATCCTAAATATTTATTATTAGAATTTGTTTCTTAGGACCCATCCCCCATCTCTTTTATGTTTCTTGTACTACTCTGAGAAGTAGTCATCATATGGATGACTACTTATTTGATTATTTCAAGAAATATATGTGCATGTCCACATGATATGGAAGATGAGTTCCAAAAAAATGCAATTATAACTATTTATAATATGAGATTATGAGTAGGAAAATTATCTATAACTTTCACATTTGTATGAATTCAGAGGATAACACCTACCATAGTGGAGTAATTCTTTTATTAAATTCAATTACAAATTTTCTTCAAAGCATACTGATTTTTTTGAAATAATCAAATGTCGAGTAACCCATATTATAATTATCAATAACTTTCAACTTTGATAATGAATATCTTATGTGTACTTATTTATTTATTGTACAAAATGAATATTTTATGAACCCAATAGGATATCTCTACTTTATCTCAGGCGACATAAATCCTCAATCCAATGTATCTTATTTTCTCCTCATCCACCTCACTTGTTTATTAATTGTTTGGTGAGATCTATTTCCATTTTTTATCATAATTCTTGATTCACCATATATATATCCCTATGGTCAATAATGTTTTCACTGTAAAATCATTATCCATAGAATTAATTTTTTTATTTCATATTTATGTTTAATTTATTTATTTTTAGTATTACTCATATAATAATTCTTTTCTTATCCAGAAGGATTATTTTGTTTGAGTTCAGGTGGTTTGTTCAAAACTTATCATGCTCATGAGGGATTAGACTTCAAGCCTACAACTTAGATAATGATAAAAAGAAAATGCGTCAATAATGAATACAACCATCAGAAAAAGGTGAATTCATGCAACTAATTTAATTAATTTTTTCATCATTTTATCTACTATTTGTAAGTTAATTTCCTTATAATTTTTATCTAACTATTTTTTTTTCATAGATATTTTTGGAAATCATATTTCTCTCTCAACCATATGCAACAAGCTACAAAAGATATAAAATGTTTCTTTCTGCCTATGTTATCACATTTTCCATTTTCATTACCTTTATTTATCAAACTTCCAATACTGCATATTCATATGATATTGTTAGCCAAAAACCTTTTTAATTATTGAAATATATAAGAGTATAGAAATATCATGTTCCCATTATAGTGAATTCTTATGATATAATGGGAACATGATATTCCTATACTCTTCTGGATTTCAATAATGAGAAAGGTTTTTTCGGCTAAGAACACAGAGTCAATATATATTCAGTGTTGGAATTTTAACATATAAAGAGAATGGAAATGTGGTAAAATTGGAAGTTAGGATTTTTTTCAGACTTTAATACATGTAGAAATAAATATCACATCAATCTGACACACGGTGAAACTGGTATGATACCAAGTTCCACTTTTTATTTAAAATTGACATTTATTTTAGTAAAAAAGACAACTAACATACTCAAAACCAAGAAAACATATTTTTATTGTTTTTATACTCTATTTAAATGATACATAATTAATTTTTTATGTGTAGGAATCATCCTCACCTCAATTCGATGTAGGATGTGACCACTATGACTCAATGTGTTTGTTATCTGTTAAAAATTGACAATTAAGTTCAAAAAATGTCACTCATTGAAAAAATAGAAAATGTGATTATATTTTCTTGAAAATTTATTAAATTTATTCATAAGTCATTTGTGTCATGTGGGAATCTTTCTCACATAAAAGTGATACGCGATGTGACCGGTATGAGAAAAAGTGTTTGTTTCCAGTTTAAAATGGATTTTAGTAAAAAAAACATGACGTACTCAAAACTGAGTAAACCCATTTGTATTGTTTTGATACTTTATAAAAATAATTTATAAGTCATTTGAGACATGTAGGAATCAATATCACCTCAATCTGACTCATGGTGTGACCGATATGACTCCAAGTGTGTCTTTTTATTTAAAATTGACATCAATTTTAGTAAAAAGGAAAACTGGCCACCTCAAAACCAAGAAAACACATTATTATTATTTTTATAGTTTAATTAAATGATCCATAAGTCATTTTTTATATATAGGAACTCACCACTCCCCAATTTGATACATTATGTTCACTTTATGAATCAATGTTTTTGTTATCAGTTTAAAATTGATAGTTTAGTTCAAAAAATTTCACTCACTAAAAACCAGGAAAACACACTCAGTTTTTTTTATAATTTAGTAAATTGATTCATAATTAATTTTTTATGTGTAGGAATTTGTCTCATATCATTCCGATTCATAATGTTACTGGTATGAATCAAATCACATGTTTCCATTTTGAAATGACATTTTAGTAAAAAAGAAAAGCGGCATACCCAAAACTGAGTAAATGTATTCGTATTGTTTGGATACTTTCTTAAAATGATACATAATACATTTGGGACATTTAGGAATTATTCTCAACTCAATATGATGCATGATGTGACCGGTATGAATCCTAGTGCGTCTTTTTATTTAATATTGACATCAATTTTAGTAAAAAGAAAACTGACCTACTAAAACCAAGAAAATGCATTTATATATTTTTTATAATTTAGTAAAATTATCCATAAGTCATTTGTGATGTATATTAATTATCCAAACCTAAATCTAATGCACGGTGTGACCGGTATGACTCTAAGTGCGTCTATTTATTTAAAATTGACATCAATTTTAGTAAAAAGGAAAACTAACCTACTCAAAGTCAATAAAACACATTCCTATTGTTTTGACACTTTAGGAAAAATATCTATAATTCATTTTTGATGTGTAGGAATTAGAAAAACCTCAATCAGATACACGATCTATTTGATATGACTTGATGTGTCTGTTTTTAGTTTAAAATTGACATTTTAGTTCAAAAGGTGTCACTTATTAGAAATTAAGAAAATTCACTTGGATTATCTTGATAATTTAAGACAATGATTCATAAGTCATTTGTGACATGTAAAAATTTTTATAACATCAAACTAACAAATGATGTGACTAGTATGAGTCAAAGCGAGTGTTTCTAGTTTAAAATGACATTTTAGTAAAAAAGACAAGTGATGTACTCAAAAATGAGTAATCACATTTGTATTATTTTGATACATTAGAAAAATTATCCATAAGTCTTTTTAGATGTGTAGGAATTATCCTCACCTAAATTCAATTCATAGTGCGATCGGTATGACTCCAAGTGCATCTTTTCAATATATAAGTGTCATTTTAGTTTAAAATGCTCATCACACCGCCAAAACCAAGAAAAAGAGCCTAGATTATTTTATTATCATTATATATACTATTAATTATTAATTTACTTATCATTTTTATCTTATAATTATTTAGTTAATTTTCATAAAGATAATTCTTGAAGTTGAATAAGAAATGGTGTGACGTGTAAGAATCAACCACAACTCAATCCAATATACTGTGTTCCTGATATGACTCAAATTTTAGTTTAAAATTAAAAATTTATGTTAATTTATTTATTTATACTATTACTAACATAATAATTATCTTCTTAGAAATGTTTGTTTTTTCTCTAATAGGGGTTAAGATCAGAAGAAAATAGAATAATGCTATTTTTGAATGTATGTTATAATTTTTTCTTATGTAACTGTATAAACCGATGTTTGAAATGTCCATAATATAGTGTTTTTTATTTTATTTGTTTTGTAAATTTTATTTCTTTTAAATTATGTATTATTACTTTATCATTTTTATTTCGTGGTGTTTTTTGTGTTGTGGTGTGCTGTTATAACACACTGTATTGGTGCTACAATGTGTTTTTTCAACATACTATAATATTCCTCTATATCAGCACTTTTTTAGTTCTAAGAAAATACTCGGGATTTTAATCTCACTTCGGTAGTCGGAACTTCTCTAGAATTGATAAATTCCATTTTTAGTACTTTTAAAGGCCTATTTTTCAGTATTTATAATAGGGGAGTTTTTACATTTGATGGTAAGAACTATCATAATTAGAATAATTGGATATTTCTATATATTATAACCATTATATTGGAGGTAGAGATGCTATAGTTATTAGTCTTCCACCTATTGAGAAGGATGCACTAATTTCCTTCACTGATAAAAGGAATATGAAGGTTTATGGTTAGGTATAAAATATTATACTTATGTTATTTAAAAATAGTCTAAACCAAAGTGATAAAAATTTAGGTTGATAAATAAATATGGGATAAATTAGAAATAATCTATGAAGGAAATTTGAAATTCAAGGAATCTAAATTACAGATTTGGTGGAGGAGGTTTAAAGACATTAAGATGACCAAGGAAGAGAACATTGATGACTAATTTACTCTATTATATGAATTTTTTATCAATATATGAGGGTTTTATGAAAAAACTTTATTATTATATGATTTTCAAGAAGCTTGTGAGGAATTTTCAATATAGGTTGTATCTTAATAACTCATCTATAAAATATGGAGAGGATATCTCCTTAGATTAATTTCATAATATTATCATAGATTATGATATGAGAAAAACTCCAACACTCAAGAAAAATGTTAAATATGAAATGGATTTTTAGGTTATTAGAAATATGTAAATCAATGAAGATATTGATACTAATACAAGTGTATCTAAAGAAGAAGAAGAATATAAAGACTATCAAATATTCATTACTCTTATTTTATAGAAGTTTAATAAGGTAAAGGGAAAGATTAAAAGAATATTCTCACCTATATTTTTCAAATTTAATAGAATTATAAATTTTTATATAAACCATACCAAGAAAAATGTTGAAGATAATGAATCTTAAGATGATTAGAAACATCAAATAAATAAGTGAGGAAAAAATTCAAAACAAGTATCTGAATATATAAGAATAAGGAAAATATTCTTTAGAAGTAAGATAATAAATCTATTTAGAAAATAAGAGGAAGATTATCATTCATCATTTAGTGAAATAGAAAATAAACTTGGTGAGAAATTTACCAATTTCATGGGTTATTTTGAAAAAGGATTTTACACATCAATTAATGGTGAAGATGATTCAAAACCAATTGAGTTGGAACACATGTTGAAGGATCAACATAAATCCCATATTGAGAAAAATAACAATATCAATAAATATAATAATAAATAGGTGAAAGAAAATAAAAAGTTGATAGAAGAGAGGAATGAGTTTGAAAATAAAGAAGCAACCCTTGTTGATGAAGTCAAAAAATTTAGGTTGAAAGCTTCTAAACATGAGAAGATGATAAAATATCTTGAATAAATATTTTATTTGAAAGAAAAATAATTATATAAGTCATAATATAAGTGTATTAATGTTGATAATTATTTTAAGAAGTTAAATTAGTATTTAAAAAATTATGTTGAAGTTGAGGAAAAATCCTCTAAATTAGCTTAGAGAACTTGTATAAACGACCAAGTTAAATCTACACATGATGAATATTTTTGTAATTCTATTTTTACTAATAATGTAGGTTAAAACTAAAATTATGTTCCAGTATGGAACAATAAAAATGGGTTCAAAAATTCTAACATATCATTAGAAGAAATGGAAAACTCTTTAAGATCTTTAACTCCCAAATAGAATAAAACTGAAACCTAAAATTTACCATAAGAAAAAAAAATTGATAGTATTTTGGGGATAAATTTTATGATATTATAAGATTACGATTCCAAGAACATTTCTACTATTGTAGATTGTTTTTTAATAAGGCCAATAAATTTTGGTGTAACATTTCACAACTTGGAATGATGAATGAAGTCAAGGAGAATTATTCAAAGGAGTGGAAATCTGATTATTAGAGAAGATAAGTAGCAAAGAAAAATATTTCAAATTATCCAACTCATAATATATTTAAGTGTCTTAAGGAAGTTGTAGATGCCGAAAAATGAGTAAGTGCCAGAGAAAGTTCCATAATGAAAAAGTGAATTCATATTTGAACCCGGAGGCCCGGTTTGGAGGGCCTAGAGTGGTTGCACGCAAAAAAGGAGGCATGTGCAAAAAAATTATGTCCCGCGCGGAAGGCACCGGGATTCGTGAAAGGTCCCATCACTGGCGCGAAATTATTTCACGCCCGGGCCCCACGCGGTTGATATTCAACGCTGCCGCATCGGTCGCGCAATTATTTCACGCAAGCCTTGCATTTCGCGCCGCCAGATTTCTATAAATAGAAGGAGATCCCTTCTGTTTCGGGCCGAAAAATTTGAACCGCCTCTCATGAGCGTAATTGGAATTTCGTGCGCGCACAATATGTCATTCATGTAGGGTTCTTTTTCACTCCAAGTCACCCCAGGATCCGCCTTTGTGTGAGATCCCCCTGGATTAGACTAAACTCCAACCCCTCGGGGTCTGCCCCCCTGTGCGCAATTCCTTCCATTGCGCGCAGGCCTGTCAGTTGCGCGCAATCTTTGCGCACCCCCTATCCTTACGCACGACCCTTTCCACCTGTACGTAATTCTTTCCCTTGCGCGCAATCTATTAGAGTCGCGCGCAAAGCCTCAACCCCCTGTTCCGCGCAAGAAACACTGATTTCGCGCCGACCTTGTGTTTTCCATGAAACTGTCTCAATTGCACGCACACCTACCCTATTGCGCGTAGGCCTTCCCTATTGCACGCAATGCCCCCTTCTTGCACGCAGGCCATGTTGTGTGTTGATCCTATTATACCCAACAGTGCCTAGGCCTGTGCATGCTAGTCCATACCACGGGGGGATGTGCCCCCACACCCCCACTCGGGATCAGTGCTGGGCTACCATCTAGGCCCTCCGAGCCGGTCCCTTCGCTAACGTCATTGACCCCCATGAAAAATAGAGAGTCGCACCGCGAACTTTTCTAGCCGGGATGTCGGGATATTCCATTATGCCTTTATGCACACCCACCTTCCACTAATGGAATAACGTGATTTGAGATACTCCTCTGCACACCATGAAACACCTTGAGTTTATGTATTCCTCTTGGTTAGTTTCCTATGTCGTGAGTTGAGATTATCATCATCAACTATAGCACTCCATATCATTCAATAATAGGATGCCTCTTTTTCCCAATAAGAGATGTCTTATGCTCTAAGAATGAGATGCCTAATGCCATGATTACAGTGTCATAATTTCAAGAGTGTTGGAATACGTACAAACATTCCATCACTCCACCTCACGCCTTGTGTGTCCTTTATTCTGATCTGCATCCAATTCCATGTCTGAAGGGACCCCCTAACGGTCTGGTCCCATGCCGCATCATCTCACCTACCATCATGGTCCAACACCTCGGAAGACCTTGGGCGACACTTTGAGTCAGGTCCTGTGTTTCGAACACAGTCAGCAGTTGACCCTCATTTGTTTGTCCCCATTTTAGGGTAATGCGATATGGATACTGTGTTTCGAACATGTTCAAAAGTTATCCTACATCTCCACGCCACCCTCATTGCATTCCGAATGTCGGGCATGTGATTCACACCTTTCATCTCCCTTTGTTTGGGCCGATTCCAACACCCTTGGCATTATCCCGCTTGTGCACTAGCGCATATGTGTTGGCCTCAATCACATGCCTCAACCCACTAATGAGTTGGGATTCCCTCATGGCCAAACATGAGGAATACATTATGGGCTGCTTCCACGCGTAAGCCCCGTCCATTGTTGCCACTCCTTAGTGGCACCTGGGCAGCTTCCATGCATATGCCCCATCCTCTGCGACACCCCTTCACTACGGAATTGCCGGTACCTTCCCTCCCACAAGGAATAAAGGGTACCGGTCATGTAAGTCCTGGGGGTGCGGATCCAACCCACCTCATCTGAGCTGCAGGATGTTAAACTTACAAGCACCTCGTCCTCAACACATAACGTTAAACTGTGATCCGGCCTCGTGCCTCACACACAGGGTCCCCCCCCCCTTGGACATTCTCCACACCCACTCGTCTTCATGGGGATGGGATCATCACGCACATGGGATGATATCCTCTTTCTTGGAGTGGCGTTTGTCCATGGGGAAGGGTATCCTCCTTGGTGTAAGCCCCTAGCACCTCTTGCGGAAGGTAGCACCCATGCACCTCTGTACTTCCCAGGTGCCAGGGCCAGCGGGGAGCATGATGGGAAGTGGGACTCCTCCTTTATTCAGTCCCAAATCCCTCTCCCTTTGCGCTTTGTCACCCTCATGCCTTCATCCTGGAGTAGGTCCCAACACCATGGGCTGCCCAACGCGTAAGCCCCTCTTTGCTTCCCACGGATGCACTCGTCGCAAGGTGATCGTCAGGTCTCTGCCGCCTCTTGTTTCTCACACCGAGCACAACTCACGTGGGCTTAGAGTAGGCATTGACCATGAAAATTCCCCATCCAACATGACGTTAAATTATATGCCCCCATCCAACATGATGTTAAATTGTATGCCACCATCCTGTATGACGTTAAATTGTACCACCCAAACTATGTAGACTTTGATTCCCTGCTACGAGGATATGTAGGAAGCCTCCACAAGGTTCAATCCCACCACCTAGTCGTTCCGACCTCTTCACGTCGGTTCACCAATCGTTGTGGGCCGCCTGAGAGTGTAAGCCCCATCCATCCCGAACTATGGGGACTTTGATCCATGCTAAGGCATGGTACGTAGGAAGCCTCCTCGAGGTTCAATCCCCACCACCATGGGCTACCTCAGAGTGTAATCCCCATCCATCCCGAACTACATGGACTTTGATCCGTGCTAAGGCATGGTACGTAGGAAGCCTCCTCGAGGTTCAAGCCCCACCACCATGGGCCGCCTTAGAGTGTAAGCCCTATCCATCCCGAACTACGGGGAATTTGATCCGTGCTAAGTCATGGTATGTAGGAAGCCTCCTCGAGGATCAAGCCCCACCACCATGGGCTGCTTCAGAGTGTAAGCCCCATCCATCCCGAACTACGAGGACTTTGATCCGTGCTAAGGCATGGTACGTAGGAAGCATTCACGAGGTTCAAGCCCCACCACCATGGGTCGTCTCAGAGAGTAAGCCCCATTCATCTGGACCCCAGGTCCCTCTTCATGTCAGTTCTCCAACCCCATATCCTTGGACCATATTAGAACGTAAGCCCAAAATGCCCCATCCCGCATGACATAAAACTGTATTTCATCGAACTACGTAGACTTTGATTCCTCGCTATGGGGATACGTAGGAATCCTCCATGAGGTCCAAGACCAACACCCATGTCTCATCCTGACATATACCTTGAGCCCACGTGCCTCGGGAAGCTCATGCCCTAACCCGAAGGTCTTACTCCCTCTGGGTCCCATCCATGCATTCATTCTCACAGGTCACCCTTTTAGGTTTCCCACCGTATCTTCCCGAAATACATGGACTTTGATTCCTTACCATGGGGATACTTAGGAAGCCTCCACAAGGTTCAAGCCCCCTCACTTCATCACCCATCCCGATTCTTACCTGGGCCATCACATCCCAGTGGGATCATGCCACCTCGTTCCACTCCACAGCATTCGGGAAGCCACCCACGTGTCGGCCCCAACATCGGTGTTCCCTCCAGGGGGTTCTTCAATTTGATCTACTCTAGCTAGTGTTTCAATCAGTACGATCTGTCTCCGCTGGATGTTAAACTCACCGCATACCCTGTGTTAAACATGGGAAGCTGAGGAAAACCTCAGATGCATGCTTATGACTTACAATTCCCCGCGTTTGATGTGGGATGACTCGGGATTCCACGACCTCAAGAATCCCTATAATAAGGGACATAAGATAGACATGCCAATCCCCCGGCGTCAAGACATGCCAACGATGCCTCATAATGAACACTCACCTAACCGAAGGTTGCTTCCCCGAACAGACCCCTTGGAGCGTCTCGACGAAAGCAGCGTAATTAACTGGTGTCCATGAAGATATGGCACCGGGAAGAGTTTTACGAACACGTCTTAAATCTATGAGGGAGACCCGGACTAGGTGACGAGTTCTGAGGAGGAATCCACTGAAGGAGGAACCGACATCCCATCATCCCAGTTTCGATCAAGGAGCAGACGTCCCTGAACAAGGAGCGGATGCCACCCGGCTTTGGAAATCAGGAATGCAGGGCAACATCAGTGCCTCCTCTATGTGATGGATTCGCGCGCCCCAGCGAAAAGCGTCAGAAACAGAAAATGGTGAACCCGATGTGAAACTCTTCTCCTCAAAATGGAGACTGGTAGCATTTGGGGGCGTCAGAAGATTAGCATGTCACCAGGTCTGGGTACCCAGCACTAGGACGTGAAACCCACCAGGGGTTGGGGAAGTCAGGACGTTGAGCACTCCGTTCTGCGACATTGTCAGCATGGATCCCTCTTACTGACCACAGAAGACAGAAGGGCACTGGGCTACTGGTTGTCGATTTCATTTCCTATTAGTGTTAATGGGTTCATCTCCTTACTTTTAGGAATCAGATCGCTGCATCCAGAGAACGATCGCCACCTGACCACCGGCGCAGGGGTAGGGGCAGTACCGACATGGTCACCTCGTGCAGTTCCACCTCTTCCATAGCTGCTTCGACCACCGTGACTGCTGGGCGCTCACACCCCCTCTCCCCATCAGATATTATCCAACCAAGGGTGATCAACAACCTTGTGTGTAGGTACGAGTAGGATGGGGTCATCCCCACCAGGGACATGGTCCGTTTGGACCTCGAGGCAGCTGCACCTCACCACCAATGCCGCCCCCGAGGGTCGTGTAGGGAGCCACTGCTCTGCACCCCAACATTTAACCGTTTTGGGAGCTTATCCCCGGAACGCATTGAAACCTCCCTCCCCTACGCCGATGAGGTAGGGGATGTCTGGGTTGGCCCAATCGGAGAACCGATTCAAGGGTTCACGGTAAGGGCCCCCGCTAGTTTGCATTGGCACCACCGCCCGACTCCTCGAGCTGAGAAGCAGGAAATCCATGTGCCCGCACCACCGTCTCCAACCCATCTGACCCGAAGCTAGCATCGAGCATGAGTGGAAGAGGATGCTCTCTCCGGGGCATCAATGTCAATAACCACTATGGCCCAAGCCACCGCTGACTCCTATCATCAAACCCTCGCACATGTTGTGCAGGGGAAGTTATATGCCCGATCCGAATCGAGGCCCCAACCGCCCCATGGGCAGGTTTGGTTGACTCTCCTGGTCGCCGGCACAGGCAATGGTCACTACAGACCAATTCATGGTAGTTCCATCCATCATGAAGTCCTACTCCATGCCACTATTTTGGAAGGTGTGGGCCCTCCCTGCTTCCAACCTCGTCCCGGAGGCCTGCCTGGCGCCACCCTCTCCGTAGGTAAGGGGCTTCCCCGTGACAACAACACTCCGAGTGGGGCTCTCTCCAGTGCTCACTATACTGGGTATGGGGTCACTTCCCCTACCACAGGCCGCGAGTATGGAGCCATTGTATATCCAGTCACTCACCCACATGGAGGTCCTCCCTGTGTCCCTTTCGACATTTGCCCCGGTGCTCCCCGCACCCCGGCCTTCAATCCTCTCCGCCCCAGTACCAGTGCGGCCAGAGGACTACGTGACAGAAGTCAGCCCTGCCCCGAGGAGCCACCCAGGGGCAGGAAGGCGGGACGTCATCGCCGCAAGAGAAATGCCAGGGAAGGCCAGATGGAAATCAGACCAGTCCGTTTCTCAGACTCTGAGGCAGAGTACGACTCGGTGATGGAGCCCTCTCCTCAGTCCTCTGAGTCAAGGGTTGGGATAGGTATGCGGCGTGTCATCCTCGTACTCCCCGAATGCGAGATCCATTTGATCCCCACCTCCCTCTGAAGGTATATCCAGAAGGAAAAGGACTTGGTGTACCCCCAAGGATTGAACTTGCAGTCACCATAGGCCTCTCCGGAAGCACCTTCCACCTCAGCTAGAGATGATGGAGAGCACTTTTGGGGGTCGATGGAGGAAGATCTGCAACATAGCACACACCCGGCAAGAACTGACACTGTGAAAGGAGGCCCTTTCATCGGTCCATCCTATCATGATGTGGCTGCCAGGTCACTACAGTCCTTGGAGGATGACCTTGGATTCGACGACCAATCATCCTAATCGTCGTATTCTCCGCCGGCCAGCCCACTGGCCCAGCGACCTACCTTGGTGCTATTGCCAGATCCCCAGCCACTCTCAGTTGATGAGTGGGGCCATCAGGGGCCAGATCCGGAACCTAAGTCATGGAGCTTCTGGACCATCCTCGTAGCAGGTCACTTCCCCGAGATGTTTTGGCCGGTCACAGGGTCGGATTTTGATACACCAAAATAACTCACCCCGGGGGAGTTTGAATGTTTCCTCCAGACCCTCCAGGCGACTCACTTCCGTCTTCGCCACCAGAAAGTGCCTTATATCAGGAGCCAAGTACCCCTCGAGGATATTGGCAAGCAATGTTGTTGGGTCGACCTGGCCATACTCCCCGTGGTCCGGCACCCTGAGTCACTTAACCACCATAGAGCCCTCCAACAACAATGCGTTCAGAGTTTTCAAGTACTCCGTAAAGTTGTCGAGGAGTACACCCCCCACGCACATGTCCATGGATTGGGGAAGTACGCTTCCCTTCTCTTCAGTGGGATTCACCGGTAGCCCGACTCACTGGGTGGATCTGAGGACATGCCCTCGAGGGCAGCGATGGTCAACATGGACAATCTTTCGGGAGAGGGGAACAGTCTGGAACTTCTTTATGGGGACTTACCCCTTGAGGAAAAGCCACCACTGGACCCATCAGGGAGGATTACTCGTAAGCAGAGGAACCTCCTAGGTCTCCCCGCACCCACTGAGGCATTAATTCTGAGCCAGAATATTAGAAAGGGTAAAGAGCACGTTGGGGTTGTCAATCTCTCTGACTCGTCTGCCTCAGTGTAGAAGGCAGAAGAAGATCCTGAGAAGGCCACGCTGTGCCAAAAGCTTGCTGAGCAGAGGAGGTTGGTCGATGAGCTTCTGGATGAACACATTGTAGAGCGGCGACCCGACTATGGTAATCCTAGGCCAGGGAAATAGGGGCAGGAGCAAGTACCTCTCGGTGAGATTCTCTCAGGAAACCCTGATCCTGTTGTGCTCGCTGACAGGGAAGGAACTAGATCCCATGGAAAGAGAGCGTGGTACATCTCGTTGAACCCTCCTGAACGACGGGACCGTCTAGGGAACCCCATTCGGGCTCCTCCTGCCGCCCCAAGGGTCGCTCCACCTGTCGCTTCACAAGCTGCTGAGTTTTTCTAGCGCGGTGAGGATCCCAGCAATGTGCTCGCGGTTAGGGATCCCCATCAGGACAGGGAACCGTGTCCAGATGATCCGATGGTGGCACTCATTGCCCACCTAGAAGCTTTGGAAACGCGATAAGTGGCTGTCCCACCTGATGGAAAGCCATATCCAGCATGGGTGGATGACATGCGGGCACCCCTAGGATTCGGAAATCCCACTTTATCTCCCTTTAATGGGATGAGGGACCCACCGTAGCACCTGGCCCACTTCAACTTGAGGTGTAGACCTGTTTTGGGGACTCCGGCGCAGCAGGAGACCGCCAAGATCCATTGCTTTGTTCAGACACTGGAAGGGCCAACATTCGTTTGGTACAGCCAGCTCCCCGTTGGATCTGTGACTAGCCTGGAGGACCTTTGCAGGAAATTCCTTTACCAGTTAAACCCTAATACCCAGAAGATGAACATCGCAGACCTCTTCAGGTCCAAGAAAAGGCCCGATGAGCAAGTCGCGGACTTTATCGCCCGGTAGAAGGGGATCACATACTCCCTTGACATGCCGTTGAATCAAGAGAAATTACTGAAAATGTGCATGGGGAACATCAAGGAAGAGCTGGTTCCTTCTATGATCGCTTAGAATTACCCCCGGAGGGTTCCAGGACTTCTCTCAGATAAGGCCCAAATCCTCGAGGAATCTCTACAACAGGCTGGCCAGGCGCGCCTGTTGCCCCCTGAAATTCCATCAAGGAGGGTTGCCAGAGCCGAGTCCGCCACCATTACCTAGGTAGAGGCCCCCAAGAATCTATATTTTCTACCAGTGGAGCCCGCTCTGCAGCCTCGCAGAGGCCCTCCACTGAGGAAACGGCTTTCGGCCCAGTAGTGACTGCCTCAAAATCGACAAGCACCTCCGCATAACGCGCCACCACCGCCTAGGCAAGATAATCAAGTTCTGTCTCCTCAGCATGCTCCTCTGGCCCCCCATCAGGGTCAGCCTTCTAGATCACCCCTTCCGGAAAGAAGAAACCGGACCTACTCATTTGATGAGGCTCAAGTCCCGGGTTACTTCCGCAGTGCCTTGGAGCAGATAATCGTGTGGATGCCTGAGTGCCGAAAGCCAGAAGAGGCACATATCACTGATCACCCCAACTACTGTCCTTATCACCGGATCCTGGGGCACACCATGAAGCGATGATATATGTTCAAGGACTGGATCCAAGACCAAAATGACAAAAATATAGTCAGGTTGGGCCCATCCCCGACACAAGTGGCAGGTGTCTTTGTGAGATCGGATGGCAGTAGCGGCGACGAAGGTGAATGGAAGCAGGTTTCCGACCATAGGTACCAGATGTATAATGACTGGATGGCCCGCAAGGCGGTCACCTGTGCCCATGGAATCATCCGTGAATGCCTTAATTAGCTATAGCCCTCATAAGCTGCGGTTACTACTTCAGCATCGTCGTCTCAACCAGTCTCTTCCCAGAAGAGCAAGCAGCGGCGGCGCAAGAAGAAACAACATGCCCTGCCAATGCCATCTTCATCCCACACTCTTGGAGACTTTATTCCCCAAAAAATGGGTATCCCTCCAAGACTCCGCCCGATAGTTGATGACTCCTCAAGTGACAGTCTGAGGTACGCTTCGGTTAACATCGTAGAGTTGGTAAATCCCTATTTGACTCCCGATGATGGGGAACGCCAGGTAGACCTTCCCAATGTCCCAGCCATCGCCAACGTCGTCAGAGTCGTGGTTACATGAATCATTGGGGCATGACAGTTGGCACCTCCAGCCAGGCCGTGCATGCCGCTGAGACCAAACAGAAGGCCCAATGTAGATCTCAGCACACAGACCCCTTCATCTGGTGTCGACAGGACCGCCTCCACCACCGTTTGTGTTACTGGATTAGGCGGAACCACATCAGCCGTTCCGTGACCAGCTTCGACTTGCCACCATCTGACCCCAGCCTTCCGGTCCTCATCTGATAGCCACTCTCCGGGCTTCGACTAGTGAACAACGAGATATGCCTAGTACCAGTCAGTCGTTGGTCTAGCTGGCAGGGCCCACCATGCCTTCGGTCACAGAGCGACTTCCTACAAGCAGAGGTTCGCGCCTAGAACGGAAGTACGATGTTCTTAAGCACCTTACCGTTATCCCATCAAGGCTTTCCATTCTTGGATCCCTTCTTATATCACTAGATATGCGTGAGGCACTCGCCAAGGCTTTAAGAAGCCCCCTCCAGTTTGAGACAGAGATAGCAGTCGCAGAGGCTTTTCACACTGATGTGTTTGAGGATGCCGAATGTCAGGACGCCATTTCGTTCTCCAGGGAGGATGAGGGATCCCCCGTACAGGGGCATATTCGACCACTGTATATCACCGTCCAGTTCAATGGCTTGGAATTCCGCCGCTATCTCGTTGATACCGGCTCCGAGATCAACCTTATCCCGACACGAACACTACGGTAGCTAGGGTCATCTAAGGATGACCTGACTCCCTCTGATTTAAGAATCCAGGGATATGACAGGACAGAGAAGACTCCAGTTGGCAAGATCTGCTTCAAGACTCAGTTTGGCATCCTGGTTGCCAGCACCGAGTTCATGGCTGTCTCCCAGGTCACCGCGTACATTGCGTTGATGGGCAGACCATGGCTCCACCTTCATGCGGCGGTCCCCTCATCGTATCACCAATTCCTCAAATACTCTCTTAATGGTAGAGTGGGCATACTGCAAGGCGATGCATCTCTTTTTGCCTCTTGTGAATCACACTACTTGGATGTTGACTATTACAAGAGAAAGGATAAACAAGTTCAGGCAAGTGGATTTGAGCCCGTCACCACTACAACCAACCCATGGGTAGATCTGAATGATTCCTACGTCTTCCCGATCCATCGGTTGGAGGTCACAACCCTTGATATGGGGCAGTGTTATTTCATTTCCGGGACAAAAGGGAACCATGCTCCCAAATCCAGGTGATGTCATAAGATCACTTCGTATTCTTATATGAACCAGGCCTCAGTGGTCCCAGATCCCCCTACTCCCGTCAGGTATTGAGACGTCCAGCTCATGGAAACAGTGGTCCGTCATACCTTCCTATTTCGCCGGGCTAGAATAAGTCAGCTCCGGCCAACACACCACTATTTATTTTGATATTATCAAGCATGGCCCCTTGGGTTGAAGTCTAGATGGTATTGGGTCAACTGCCTTCTTCGCTATGATCTCAGTGGCGCCAGAGTACCCCGATGCAATAACCACTGCTTCCCAAGCGGGTACCAACCTTCTCTTGGGGTCTGTTAACTCAGAAGTAACCCCACTATGGAGGATCCCTCCATGAATACAGAAGAGGATCTGGAGGATGCTCCTCCCTCTTTTGAGGAAGGTGTTTCAACCACGGTTGATGAGTTGGTACAGGTGAACCTTGCTAGCGAGGTAGATCTGAGACCCACCTTGATCAGTGCCGCCATGCCCCCGGGGAGCAGCAGCAGTACATAGACTTCCTTAAACAGCACCGTGACATGTTTACCTGGAGTTATGATGAGATTCCAGGATTGGATCCTTAGGTAGCCGTTCACCGTCTCGGTCTTTCGAAAAGTCATCACGGATTCAAGAAGCCTCCTAGAAAGATACACCCTTTTCATGGTGTCATGGTCAAGGACAAAGTTGATAAGCTCATCAAATCCATATTCATTAGGGAAGTCTAGTATCCCAAGTGGATAGCCAGCATTGTGCCAGTCAGGAAGAAGAACAAACAAATCAGGGTCTGTATTGACTTCCGCGACCTCAATTGTCAGAGTCCGAAGGATGATTTTCCCCTTCCAGTTACAGAGTTGTTGATTGAAGCCATGCCCGGGTTCCAAGCCCTCTTCTTCATGGATGGGTACTCCGGGTGTAACCAGATTTTGATGGCCCCCGAGGATGAATAATCCATAGCTTTTAGGGAACCCCAAGGTACTTTCTGTTACCAGGTTATGCCCTTCGGCCTAAATAATGCAGGTGACACCTATTAGCGGGACACAAATCGCATATTCAAGCCGATTCTGAGAACATTGGTGGAATTCTACATGGATGATCTGGTGGTCAAATCTCGCCAGTGTCAGGACCATCTCAAGGACCTTGAGAAAGTGTTCAGTTTCCTCCGTTCCCACCACCTGAAGATGAACCCATTGAAGTGTGCTTTCAGGGTCACCTCTGGTAAGTTCCTTGGATTTGTTGTCAGGTACCGAGGCATTGAGATAGACCAAGAAAAGATCAAGGCCATCAGCCAGATGTCTCCCCCAAGAAATATTCAGGAGATTCAAGGTTTCCAAGGCCACTTAGCCTACATACGCCAATTCATTGCGAATCTATATGGAAAGTGTAATCCCTTTTCCCGGCTCATGAAGAAAGGCACCACCTATGAATGGGACGAGGAGTGCTGGGATTCCTTTGAGGAAATCAAGAAATATCTTCTCCAGCCTCTGGTCTTGATGCCACCCATCTCCGGGAAGCCACTGATTCTCTATGTCACTGCCTTGGAATGGTCCCTTGGCACACTTCTCGCCCAGAAGAACAACGAGGGAACATAGAATAGCCTCTACTACCTCATCTGCATGCTCCTTGATATGGAAATCAGATATTCTCCCATTGAGAAGAGTTATCTGGTGATCGTATTTTCCGTAAAAAAATTGTGGCACTACTTGCAGCACCATGAGGTATAGCTGGTCTCTAGGGTAGACTTGTTGAAGTACATCCTAAACCGACCTATGTTGACTGGCCGATTGGCACGGTGGGTGGTAATCCTCCAGCAGTTCGACATCAGGTTTGTGCCTCATAAGGCTATCAAAGGACAGGCATTGGAAGACTTTCTTATTGCCCATCCAACCTCTACAGATCAATCCATGGACTGGGACTTTCTTGATGAGGCAATCCTCTCGGTCGATCATGCCATCCCATGTTGGAAAATGTACTTTGATGGCGCCTCCTGGAGCCCCACCGGGAGGAGACTCAATGACCCTAGGATCAACAGAGTAGGCCTAGGTGCCATCTTCATTACTTCGGTGCAAGATATCCTGTCATATTCATTTATGTTGTCGGAAGGTTGCACCAACAATGAGGCAGAGTATCATGCCCTCATTACTGGCCTCGATCTGGCCCTTGAGGTTGACGTGCCCCATCTTCATGTGAAAGGGGACCCCGAGTTGGTCATCAAGCAGGCCAACGGTGACTATGTCGTCAGGTAACCAGAGCTCGCACCATTATTAGAGCATACTCTTCGGCTAATGGCTCAGCTCCCTTCTCAGCCGGAGGTTACTTATGTTCCTCAGTCTCAGAATGGTCGGGAAGATGCTTTGGCCAGTTTGGCTGCATCACTCACAGAGCCCGAACAGGATGAGTTAATTATCCATGTGGACCACTGGAGAGTCTTATCTCCGGTTACCCCAGATGATGACAATGGTCCACAGGTAATCCATCTCACCGCCGGAGCCTCTACGTCAGAACCCTCAGGTCCCCCAGGTGCTGTGATCGAGATGATTCTTGATTGGAGGACGCCCTTGGTTGAATACCTCCAACACGACAATCTTCCGTCGGACTAGGCAGAGCATGAGCGAATCCGACGCCGCACATCATATTTTACTCTTCAGAGTGGTCCCGACCTTGGGCAGATTATATATAAACATGGTTTTGATGGTATTCTTTTCCATTGTATTCAGGGAGTTGAGATCCCACAAGTCATTCTAGAGGTCCACGCCGGTTCCTGCGGTGCTCACCAGGCTGAGCCGAAACTATCTCACCAGATTCATAGGTTAGGGTATTTTTGGATCTCTATGATCCACGACTGCATTGAGTTCACCAAGAGGTGCCATGCGTGCCAAGTTCATTCTAACTTTGTGCATCGGCCACCAAAGTCTCTCCACACTACCAAGTATTCTTGGCCCTTTGTAGTCTGGGGGTTGGATGTCATAGGACCTTACCCACCGACAATGGTTCGCCTATGCCGGTTCATTCTGACTGCTACGGATTTCTTTTCCAAGTGAGCAGAGGTAATTCCACTCAAGGAAGTTAAATCCCATTCTATCGCCGACTTCATGGGTTCCAATATCATCTATCGATTTGGAGTACCTCACACTATCCTCACTGATAATGACACCAACTTCCAAGCAGCCAAGCTGAATAAATTGTACGCCAAGTACAACATTCTCTCTAACCATACCTCCCACTATCATGCGCAGGCAAATGGAAAGATCTAGGAATTTAACAAAACCCTCTCTAACATTCTGCAAAATATGGTTGGTTAGAACAAGAAGATTTGTCCGGATAAGCTCCCCAACGCCCTCTAGGATTATCATACGATGACTCATAATTCCACCCAGGTGACCCCGTATTACCTGGTGTATGGAACTGAGGCCATCTTGCCAATAGAGATTAAGTTTCCCTAATTGCGCACAATGGTCTATGACCAGCAAGCACCGGATAGAGTTTTCGAAATCTGTCTAGCTGAATTGGAAGCGCTAGATGAGAATAGGCTTCGTGCTTTGCACAACCTGGAAAGGCATCAGAGTAGGATGGCTTGAGCCTTCAAAAAGAAGGTTCGCCACCGCTCTTTCTTGCAATGCGATTTGGTCTTGGACCTCAGGTCACCAATGATCCCCGGCAGGAAACCACCCAAGTTGGAGACAAAATGGGAAAGACCTTTCATTGTTCATAAGGTGTACCCCAATGGAGCATACTCCCTGGTGACCATGGATGGTGAGCATATAACTCCTCCCACCAATGCCAAGTTCCTTAAGAAATATTTTTCCTAAACTCATGCCATGACCTTAAACTGGATGGTCCCGCATGACCCTGAAACTTTCCAAAGGTCCACCATGACCTTAAACTAGATTCAGGTCCACCATGACCTTAAACTAGACACCAGTCCAGCATGACCCTAAACTGCCAGTCCAGCACAACCTTAAACTTCATGCTCGTCCCGCATGACGTTAAACTGCATCTTCAAGAACTATGTGTGGCTTGATTCCCATCCTTATGGGATACGCAGTACCACCCGAATGTTTAAAATTTGGGTCCAGCTCCTTTTAGGTCGAGCCCCTTGACTCTTTACAGTGATTTGCCGATGTGTTCAAGGGTACTCTGTTATAGGACTTGGAGTTTCGGGTTCAACTTGGGCGAGTTTCCATCCATTTGTCAAGCTTCATGTTCCCCTTCATTTGGCCCTCATTATCTTTCACACCCGAAGGGACCCCCAAAACGACATGGATACCACACCTAAGGGCTCTCATACCATTATGGGCCAACACACCTGAGGGTTTCATACAAAAAATTGATACAAGTCCCGTGTTGAGAACATGGTCAACGGTCGACGCTCATTTGTTTGTCCCCATTTCAGGCTAACGCAACAGGATGTTGTGTTACAAACATGGTCAATAGTAATTCTCTGTCGTCACGGTAGCTCTTTCAGGCCTCGAATGTTGGTTGCATGATTCACATTATGTCCCACTCCATCACGTCCAGGTATAATTTCAGCACTTCTGGCACTATCTCTCAGTGCACCTTCGCACTTCAGGGGGGAAAATCTGCGATACGGCGTTCTTCGGGGCTCCTAAGGTCCGAGCTCTAAGACCATAAACTAAGATATTCTCTAAAGGATTATGTATGGCTCTATTCTCATACCCTTTGGATAGGTGGAATCAATTGGACATCACGCTTCCAGGTCCAGTTCAAATGGGAGTTAGCTCTTCCTTCCCCATGTTCTCCAGCTCTCACTGGCCTCTTGACCTAAGGCTCCATGCCTAAAGTTGCGCACCATGATGATAAAAACCTCGTTATAATTTAAATCGGGTATTATTTATCATTTCGTGCACACTCATTTACGTCTAAGCCATATGACTTTAAACTTTGTTGTCTGGTCCAATCATATGACCCTAAACTGATAGTATCATCCTGGCTGCATGACGAAAAATGACACTGCATTGTAATGGCCTCACCATACAATGGGGGATATCATGTCGGGTGTTGCTCATTTACCATACCATTTGTCAATTCATGTGTACAACTTGATTCTTGTGGCGACGCTGAGAATTTTAATCCTAGGCATGTCGCTTCACAAAAAAAAACCATTCACCTTAAAGGAAAAATAAGAAACATCAAATGCCGCTTCTTTTGGTGCGAGGTTTATACCCACACGCCTCTTTCATTTCTTGCACTGGTACTATACCGTGCTACCTTCTCAAGGAACACATGGGAACTGGGCTCATGTCCTCATTCACATCGGGTTTCATAATCACCTTGTCATGTGCTTCCTGCCTTCCTTGAAGGTCCCTGGTCTGAGTTCTAAGACCTTAAACTAAGATTCTTTCTAGAACTACATGTGGCTTGATTCCCATCCTTATGGGATACGTAGAAATGCCCAGACATTTTGTATCAGGTCCAGCCCAGGGAGTCACGATTCCCATCCTTTCCTCACCTGACACTCCGGTGAGTTGCGTAAGTGCATTATTTGCCCTGAACAAATTCAGGATGCCCCATAAGGATGTGGGAAGCAATGGTTATCTCACCTGAGAGGTTCTGTCAAGAAGGGATGATCTATGATCAGGTTAATGCGCCCGCTCAATGCATTTCCACCACGATGGAATATTTTTGGGAGTGTTGGATTCTGTTCGGGCAAACCACCACTTCACTTTTACACTTTGCGTGCCCTCCTTTTATTCGGATCCCCACCCTCTTTCACGCTTGAAGGGATCCCCTAATGGCACGGATGCTCGACCTATGGTCTACCTACTGTCCTGGGCCAACTTTCCGGAAAGATGATCACATTTGAAGGGACCCCCTAATAGTACGGATTCTCGACCTATGGTCTGCCTGCTGTCCTGGGCCAACGTTCCAGAAATTTGATCACGTTTGAAGGGACCCCCTAACAGTATGGATGCTCGACGTATGGTCTGCCTACTGTTCTGGGCCAACATTCTGGAAGACTGATGGACGATATTTGATTTAAGTCCCGTGTTGCGAACATGGTCAGCGGTCAACCCTCATTTGTCGTCCCCATTTTAGGATAACGCAACATGGGTGTTGTGTTTCGAACATGATCAGAAGTTATTCCTAATTACCACTACACCCTCACCGTGTTCTGAATTTGGGGTAACATGATTAACATTTTACATTCCCCTCTGTTCGGATTGATTTCAATGCCCCTAGCACTACCCCGCTCGTACGCTAGAGCACGTCGAGAAGATGGTACATCGATTGGTCTGAGGTCCTCTTCCATTGATTGGGCCTCCCTCATCTCCTCGAGGATCCAGGTTCAAATTTCAAATGCCCGAAGCTTGGTTGATGCTCCCACGATCAAATGAGGTGATAGTACGAACCACCTTTTCTTCTCACGATCCACGTGAGCTTATTGATGGATTTCTATTTGTTTTGGGATTATGGTTGAGCACAACAAACCAAAGGAACAAGTATGTTAGGAAAAGGGGCAAGTAATTAAATTTGTCTGTACATACAGTTCAAAAGAGAAGAAATAAGTAAGGTGGGATAAGTGTATGGGTATTTCCAAAACAGGGCCCTTAGGGGTCATCTTCTTGGATGGATCTCTCCAATGTCGCCACCTTTTCGCTAGTGGCCTCCAGGATTGCCTCCTGCCCCCTGAAAACTCTTTCTTTGTCAGTAGCTGCAAAGCACAGCTCGCCGGCCCTGGCCTGTGCCCGTGCCTGTTCATCTTGGAGCTCAATTATCTGACGACTCGCTTCTATGAGTTGATCTTGAGCATCCGCCAGTTGGGCCCTCATCTGCTCCACAAGCTCAGAGCAAGTTGCAATGAACTCCTCTTGCTTCTTCTCCTGTTCCTCGATGCGTCAGACCTCATGTTCCACCCTCAAAAAGGCTCGGGTACTCCCTGACTCTTCCTGGCACCGAATGACGTCGGCGTGCCAGTGGCCCATGGGCCCCGCAATTCGGCGTTTCCCTTGGAATCCAATGGTTGAAACCCCTCACCGATCCAATTCCAAGGGGGGAATTTGTAGACGCCGAAAAATGCATAAGTTCCAGAGAAAGTTCCGTAACAAAAAAAAAGTCATATTCAAACACGGAGGCCTGGTCTGGAGGGCCCAAAGCGGTTGCATGCAAAAAAGGAGGCGTGCGCAACAAAATTATGTCCCGTGTGGAAGGCCCCAGGATTCGTGAAAGGTCCCGGCACCGGTGCAAAATTATTTCATGCCCGGGCCTCGTGCGGTTGATATTCCACGCCGCCACATCAGTCGCGCAATTATTTCGCACAAGCCTTGCATTTCGCGCCGCTGGATGCCTATAAATAGAAGGAGATCCCTTCCATTTCGGGCTGAAAAATTTGAACCATCTCTCGTGAGCATAATTGTCATTTCGTGCGCGTGCAATATGGCATTCAGGTAAGGTTCTTTTTCGTGCCAAGTCGCCCCGGGATCCGCCTTCGCGCGAGTTCCCCTTGGATTAGACTAAACTCTAACCCCTCATGGTCTTCCCCCCTGCATGTAATTCCTTCCATTGCGCGCAGGCCCGTCAGTTGCGCGCAATCTTTGCACACCCCCTGTCCTTACGTGCGGCCTTTGCCGCCTGTGCGTAATTCTGCCCCTTGCACGCAATCCATTAGAGTCGCACGCAAAGCCTCAACCCACCTGTTCTGTGCAAGAAACACTGATTTCTCACCGACTCAGTGTTTTCCGCGCAACTGACTCAATTGCGCGCACAACTGCCCTATTGTGTGTAGGCCTTCCCTATTGCTGTCAATGCCTCCTTCTTGCACGTAGGCCATCCTGTGTGTCGATCCTATTATGTGCAACAGTGCCTAGGCCTGCGCCCGCTGGTCCATACAGCGGGGGCCGCACCCCCGCTCTGGGTCAGTGCCGGGCTACCGTCCCGGCCCTCCGGGCCGGTCCCTTCACTACTGTCACAGACCCCCATGAAAAATGGAGAGTCGCACCGCGAACTTTTTGGGCCAGGATGTCGGGATATTCCATTGTTCCCTTATGCGCACCCACCTTCCACTTATGGAATAACATGATTTGAGATACTCCTCTCCACACCATGAAACACCTTGAGTTTACGTATTCCTCTTGGTTCATTTCCTATGTCGTGAGTTGAGATTCTCATCATCAATTGTAGAACACCCTATCATTCAATAATAGGATGCCTCTTGTTCCCAATAAGAGACGCCTTATGCTCTAAGCATGATATGCCTAATGCCATGATTACAGTGGCATAATTTCAAGAGCATTGGAATCCGTCCAAACATTCCATCACTCCACCTCACGCTTTGCGTGTCCTTCATTCGGATCTGCATCCACTTCCATGTCTGAAAGGACCCCCTAATGTCCTGGTCCCATGCCGCATCGGCTCACCTACCATCTTGGGCCAACGCCCTGAAAGGCTTTGGGCGACACTTTGAGTCAGGTCCCGTGTTTCAAACACAGTCAGTAGTCGACCCTCATTTGTTTGTCCCCATTTTAGGCTAATGTGATATGGATACTGTGTTTCGAACATGGTCAAAAGTTATCCTCTATTGCCACACCACCCTCATTGCATTCCGAATGTCGGGAATGTGATTCACACTTTTCATCTCCCTTTGTTTGGTCTGATTCCAACGCCCTTGGAATTATCCCACTTGTGCACTAGCGCATAGGTGTTGACCTCAATCACATTCCTCAACCCACTAGTGATTTGGCATGCCCTCATGGCCAAACATGAGGAAGACATTACGGGCTGCTTCCACGCGTAATCCCTCGTCCATTGTTGCCACTCCTCAGTGGCACCTGGGCAGCTTCCATGCGTAAGCCCCATCCTCCGCGACACCCCTTCACTACGGCATTTCCTGTACCTTCCCTCCCACAAGGAGTAAAGGGTACTGGTCATGTAAGTCCTAGGGGTGCAGAGCCAACCCACCTCGTCTGGGCTATAAGACGTTAAACTACCAAGCACCTCGTCCTCAACACATGACGTTAAACTATGATCTGGCCCCATGCCTCACACGTAGGGTCCCCCCGTGTTAGACATTCTACACACCCGATCGTCTCCACGGGGATGGGATCATCCCCCACATGGGATTATATCCTCCTTCTCGGAGTGGAATTTGTCCGTAGGGAAGGGAAGCCTCCTTGGTGTAAGCCCCTAACCCCTCTTGCAGAAGGTAGCACCCATGCACCCCCATACTTCCCCGGCGCCAGGGCCACCGGGGAGCATGATGGGAAGTGGGACTCCTCCTTTCTTCGGTCAAAAATCCCTCCCCCTCTGTGCATTTTTGCCCTCAGGCCTCTATCCTGGAGTAAGTCTAAGCACCATGGTCCACCCAACGCATAAGCCCCTCTTCGCTTCCCACGGACGCACCCTTCGCGACGTGATCGTCAGGTCTCTACCGCCTCTTGTTTCTCACACCGAGCACGACTCACATGGGATTAGAGTAGGCATCGACCATGAAAATGCCCCATCCAACATGATGTTAAACTATATTCCCCCATACAACATGACGTTAAACTGTATGGCCCCATCCCGCATGATGTTAAACTGCACAACTCGAACTACATGGGCTTTGATTCTCTGCTACGGGGATACGTAGGAAGCCTCCACGAGGTTCAAGCCCACCACCCAGTCATTCCGACCTCTTCACATCGGTTCACCAATCGTTGTGGGCCGCCTTAGAGTGTAAGCCCCATCCATCCCAAACTACGGGGACTTTGATCCGTGCTAAGGCATGGTACGTAGGAAGCCTCCTCGAGGTTCAAACCCCACCACCATGGGCCACCTCAGAGTGTAAGCCCCGTCCATCCCGAACTACGGGTACTTTGATCCGTGCTAAGTCATGGTACGTAGGAAGCCTCTTCGAGGTTCAAGCCCCACCACCATGGGACGCCTCAGAGTGTAAGCCCCATCCATCCTGAACTACGGGGACTTTGATCCATGCTAAGGCATGGTATATAGGAAGCCTCCTCGAGGTTCAAGCCCCACCACCATGGGCCACTTCAGAGTGTAAGCCCCATCCATCCCGAACTACGAGGACTTTGATCCATTCTAAGTCATGCTATGTAGGAAGCCTTCATGAGGTTCAATCCACACCACCATGGGCCGTCTCAGAGCATAATCCCCATCCATCTGGACCCCAGGTCCCTCTTCACGTTAGTTTTCCGACCCCATATCCTTGGGCTGTCTCAGAACATAAGCCCCAAATGCCCCATCCCGCACGACATTAAACTGTATTTCATCAAACTATGCAGACTTTGATTCCCTACTATGGGGATACATAGGAATCCTCCACAAGGTCCAAGCCCAACACCCATGTCTCATCCTGACCAATCCCTCAAGCCCATGTGCCTCAGGAATCTCATTCCCTATCCCGGAGGTCTTACTCCCTCTGGGTCCCATCCATGCATTCATTCTCACGGGTCTCCCTTTCAGGTGTCCCACTGTATCATCCCGAACTACGTGGAATTTAATTCCCTGCCACAGGGATACGTAAGAAGCCTCCATAAGGTTCAAGCCCCTTCACTTCATCACCCATCCTGATTATTACCCGGGCCGCCACATCCCGGTGGGATCATGCCACCTCATTCTACTCCACAGCATTTGGGAATCCACCCACGTGTCGGCCCCAACATCGGTGTTCCATCCAGGGGTTCTTCAATCTGATCCACTCTAGCCAGTGTTCCGATCAGTCTGATCCGTCTCCGCTGGACGTTAAACTCACGTTATACCCTATGTTAAACCTGGGAAGCTGAGGAAAACCTCAGATAAATGCCTATGGAATACACTTCCCCGCATTCGATGTGGGATGCCTCAGGCTTTCACACCCTTGAGAAGCCCTATAATGAGGAACAAAAGACATACATGCCAATTCCACAACGTCAATACACACCAACAAAGCCTCAGTGTGACCACTCTTCTAACCGAAGGTTGTTGTCCTGACCAGACCCCTTGGAGTGTCTCGACGGAAGTAGCGTAATTAACTGTTGTCCATGAAGATTTGGCATCGAGAAGAGTTTCATGAACACGTCTTAAATCTATGAGGGAGACCTGGACTAGGTGATGAGTTCCAAGGAGGAATCCACAAAAGGAGGAACCGACATCCCATCATCCCAGTTTCGATCAAGGAGCAGACTTCCCTAAACAAGGAGCAGATGCCTCCCGCCTTTGGAAAGCAGTAATGCGGGGCAACAGCAGCGCGTCCTCTACGTGACGGATGTGCGTGCCCTAGTGGAAAGTGGCGGAAACAGAAGTTTTTGGTAGGTTTGAGAATCATGGTATTTGTTATATTAAGTGTATTAAAATATTTCTAGGAAAAATTACCTACACTAATAAAGGTAGTGGAATTTAGAATCCCAAATAAGAAATAACATGTCTAGCTGAGGTTGCATTGAAGTCTAGTAAAAGAAAAAGGTCATGAATCCTTAATAGTGGGAACTCTTCCAATATGATAAGTGAGAAAAAAATTATTAAAAATGTTGATAAACATGAAGGGATATTAGTCAACTTTTTAAATGAATTTTCTTTAAAAACAAGGGTATTGGATCAGCTAAAATTGAATAAAAAAAATCTAAAATCAATTGATGTATTATATATAAAATGACTAAATCATAGTATTTTTAGTGTTAGTAAACTCTATAATTATGGAAATGATATCATTTTTGAGGACTCATATATCATTAAAATATGAAATTAAGGAAGGATCATATACAAGGAAAAATAAAAAATTGAAATATTTTTTTGATTGGTGATCCAACCAATTCCCATTATTTGGGTGAAAAAGATGAAAATATGCTATGAAAAAAGAGGATTCAACACCTTGGAAAAATAAGAAAAATAAAAATTCAGAAACATTAATTTATGATAGATCTTTACAATATGAAAAAATAATGTTGTTTTTAGAACATTCTAGAAAGGGAAGAAGACTCATAAATCTCATAAAAAGTGGTCATTATTTCTATAAGACCACTGGAACTCATTCACACTGATTTATGTAGTTCCATGAGAAAAAATACTATAAGATGTGATTTATATTTCATAAAATTAATTGATTATTACACTCATATAATAATTTTTATGTTCATCAAGCACATGCCAGAAGCTATTGAGATGTTTAAAATTTTTAGGAGATATGTGGAAAATGGGTTGGAACTCTTACTTAAGTAATTTATATTTGATAATGGAAAGAAATATATATGTGATGAAATTGAAAGTTATATTTTCAAACATGGAATCAAGAATCAATTTATCACTCCATATAATCTTCAATAGAATGGTTTTTTTGAAAGGAAGAATAGAAGAATTGTTGATATAGGCTGGACAATACTATCTGAAAACAAAGTCTCAAAATATTTATGAAGAGAATTTGTTTGGACTATAGTACACATTCAGAATCAATGTATTTTGATATATGAGACACATTTTAATCCTTAGGATATGTGTTAAGAGAATAATACAACTGTTATGTACTTCAAAGTATCTGGTAGTCCATTATTTATAAATATAAAAAACAGCAAGTTGGGAAAGTTTGAAGAGAAAACTATTAAAGGTGTTTTTATGGGTTACTTATCAAATAGAAGTGGTTATACATGCTAGAATAAGAGGATACACAATATTATTGAATGTCATGAGGATAAAACCAATGAAAACAATCTTAAATAGGAGGTGTTTATTAAGATTGAGGATGAGACAACACAAGTTAGTAGAAAGAATACTTTTTGAAAAATAGATTTCTAAATAAGTAGAATTTGAGTAGAATATAATTGATATTGACTTTGATTAGGATTTTGATTATTAGGATACTATAAATTTGGGTTTGATAGATCAAATTTTTTAAAATCATGTTAATGAAAATAATATAATAGGTAACTAAGAGGTACACATCCAAACCATTGGAAGACTAAAAATAGAAAACCAAATAACTCTAATTTCATAGGTTAAACCGAGAACTTTGGTTGAAGCTATTAAGAATGAGAAGTGGGTTAAATCCATGAATGATGAGCTAAATCAAATTGAGAAAAAATCCACTTGTTATCTTATCTCAATTTCAAGATATAAAAAATTCATTGTCACCAATTGGGTGTTTAGAAACAAAATGAATGAGAAAAATTAAAGTGACTATAAATAAGGTAAGGATGGTCTATAAAAGTTATTCTCAAATAGAGGTTATATATTTTGAAGAAACATTTTCCCATATTGAAATGTTGGAGACCATAAGATTGTTTTTTGAAGTGGATGTGCACAAACACTTTAAAGTCCATCAAATGGATGTGAAATCATCATTTCTTAATGGTGAAAATATTGAATAAGTGTTTACTTAGAAACTAGAGGGTTTCAATCTAGATGTTGATACCAGAATGGTGTGTAGACATAAAAAGAAATTTTATGGATTGAAATAGTTTTCTAGGGACTAGTATTAAAAAAATTATGGATACCTAAGATAGACAAGGACTACAAAAGGAAATGTAGACAATAATTTGTATGTAAAGGAGTTATCTCTTGGTTCCTTGATTATTATGATTTATATTGATGACCTAATTTTTTCTAGTGACAAAGAGTCCCTTTGTGATCAATTTTATGAGCAGATGAAAACATAGTTTTAAATGTTAATTCTGGGTGAAATAGAATACTTCCTAGGATTACATATTGAAAAAAAAATCAAATTACATATTTTTTTCTCAAGAAAAAAATGTCAGGGAATTATTGAAAAAGTTTGTTATGGAATAATCAAGAGAAGTTTCAAATAAAATTTTAGTTGAAAAAAAACTATGAAAGATTGATGAAAAATATTTTAGATGATTAAATGGAATATTATTGTATTTTCAAGACCTAAAATATCCTAGGCAGTAACACTTTATGAAAGATTTCAGATTTACCCAAGGGAGTTACACATTCTTGTAGAAATAATATTTTTGAGATATATAAAGGCTATAATGAAATATGGGATATTATACAGATTCAATACATATTCATATATATTTGGATTCATTGATATATATTGGGTAGGTGATTTCACAAACAAAAGATCCATATCAGGTGAGAATTTCTTCATCGCTAAGGGATGTATAAAATAATAAGTAGAACTCAATGACACTTAGTATAGATAAAGAAAAGTATGTGGAAACTACCCATGTATGCACATAAATTTTATGGAAGAAGGTAGAACTTTCTAATACAAAGGTTAAAACTGAGAGAAAATTGAAGAAACTTTGTGACAAATAAAGTGCATTGATCTATCCAAGAACCCTATGCAATATTCCTGTCACGACCCATCCCTCAGGACCCCTGCTGTGACTACCCCAAGCCCGCCTTCCATAGGCCAGGGGTTGGTGACTAGCACTGGAAAGGCATATCCCTAAAACAGGAAGGAATTTCCTTTTAACCTGTATAGACACACAGTCCAAGAACACAATGAAAGAAACCACGAAGTAAACTGCTATAGTAAAAGTGTACTGAAAGTAAAGGGGCTGAAATACAAGCCCAACTGAAAAGTAAAAGTATAACTGAAAGTAAAAATACAACTGAAAAGTAAAAAGAAGCTCTTGGATTGTCCTCCGAGGATCCTACCTGAAGGGTAGGTACAACTCACGATCAGTAGTCCCTGTGACACGTCACGCCAAATGGTCCGCCTCTGAGCACCATCCAGTCCTAGTTCCCTCATCCTTGATCACTATTGTTCATCATCTGCACAAGACACAACAAGGTGTGGGTGAATCCCATGTAGGAGTGAGTATAATGATACTCAATAGGGACCCCAAGACCCCCATAGGTCTCCCAGAGTTCCAAAAACTAAATACCACAAAGTGAAACCTCAATCTCAAAGCACATAGAAATAAACATCAACTCTACTTAGGTATATTACCACGCATATACCTAAGTTATCAAGACATAATCATCTCATACATGAGGGTAGAATACCACAAAGGTAACACAACTAAGGTAGAAGTACCACACAAGTAACACCACGAAGACAACACCACAAAGGTAGAAGTACCACACAGGTAACACCATGAAGATACAAGTGCCACACAGGTAACACCATGAAGATAGAAGTACCATACAGGTAATAACATGAAGTTAACACCATGAAGGTAAAAGACTCATCTCACACCAGGTATAACTTAAGTACATAAGTACAGATGATTAGTCATAAGCTAGATCATATTATTCTGTTAAGAGGCACTGCTTATGACCCACATAGGATCGATAGGTACTAACCCCCGCTGACCCACACAGGATTTGACCCACACATGATCGGTATGTGCTGACCCACATAGGATCACTGAGCACTGAACCACATAGGATCTGATAGAAGCTGACTAGCACATGATCGATAGATTCTAACCCACACATGATCGATAGATTCTGACCCACACAAGATCGATGTTCTTTCTTCACGTTACCGCCAGCCATAGGATTCCTCATACTCGGTGAGCTCAAGTTCTGTAGAATCTTCCCCTTGAGATATCAATCATACCTCAACCACCAATAAGCTCCAAAAAGGAGTTACCCAAAGGACCTCTATGTCATAAGGGTTCCAATGCGATAGACGGTGCGTTAATCGGATTCCCGGTCTATGAGTTATAAGAATTTTAGTTCCGAGGGCCCTGTTGGATTCAGATTCAATCCAACCCGGCCATACTCCAACTTTACTCAAATCTCATGTGGAGTATACCAAAAGGACCATCTCGCTCCAAGGGTCTCAGCACCACATACGGTTCGTCAAACAGACATTTGATTCTAAAGATATGACAATTTAAGTGTTTATGGGTCCGGTTGGGCTCGGGTCCGGTCTGAACCAGTCAGACCGACCCAACCTGACCTGGCCTGGGCCGAACCAACTGGGTTTGGGTCGACCTAACTCAGTCCGGGTCCGAACCAACTGGGCTGGGCTACGGCAGGCTCGGCCCGTCGGTCCGTGGTCCGGCGTGACCCCCAAGGGCGTGCGGCCCACTAGGCGCGTTGCCCATTGGACATGCGACCAGTTGGGTAGGCAGTCTGATCGTGTGAGGCACGACCTGTAGGGGTAGGTGCCCTGCTGTCTACCCAAGCTGGAAGGGTTGGGGGGGAGTCCATCGGTATTTCGAATGGCTCGGAGGTCGTTCGGCTTGTGAAACGGCAACACCACATGGGCACCGCCCGATCATCGCGGAACCCGTGCGGCGGGTTCCTCCTTTTTCGCGGCTTCGGTCATGGCCTCTTGCCCACCGGCGGCATGCTGGTTACGCCGACCTCTTCTTATGAGACCGACTGATGTGTCGACCACCTCCTCTGACCGTTGCGACTGACGAGATGCGGCCCCCTGCTCACTGAGGGTGCGCGACAATGCGCCGCACCTCCTCCGCGGCCGGCTGGTGTTGGCCGCTCCACTGACCGCTGCAGCTTAGTGCCACAACCTCCTCTTGCGGCACACGATGGTGAACCGGCTCCATCATAGCCAGTTGGTACCGTCGTGCCGATGGTCTTCCACGGAGGTGCAAGGGTAGCAAAATAGTGGAGGGTCTAGGTCAGGTTCGTTAGGCCCGCGCCATCTGCGTTAGCTTATAATCATGAGGGGGAATTAAAGGGTTTAATAAAAACACTTGAATTAAAAAAAATCAAACCCCTACCTCAAGAATTATGGAGAAATGCCAACGGTTTAGGAAGTGGGTTGATGTTCTCTGTCCCCCGCAACTAGCCTCCAACGACGTCGCTCGATCGTTGATCTTCGGTTTGGGGTTTCAGTGTCACTTGTCATCACTCGCTGAGGCCAGCTCTGTCCTCCAAGGGTTTGGTGTCTTGAAACTTTGTTAGCACTTTGTTTCTTGGTGATGCAGTGTCGAAACCTCTCCCCAAGATGCATATAAATAGGAGAGGGGGAGGGTAATTAATGACATTGGTAATTAATAGGGGATCATTAATTAGGAACCTTCCTAATTCCCCAATGGAGCTGTTACTTAGGATTGAATGGTCAATCCATTTATTGTCTTGACACGTCGCTGGTCCCACGTTGCCACTTGTCCATTGGAGGAATAGAAAGAAAATAAAAATTAACTAAGTTATTTTTATTATTCTTTTAAAAGTCCCAATATCTAACTTTTTCTCTGGACATATTGGACTCAAAGTGAAGCCTCCCTTAAGAGAATACTAGCACTACAGATTCAATGGTTCCCTCATATTTTTAATCCGATCACCGGTTCAAAAGTTAGAAAATACCACTCACGAATTTTCTAAATGTGCCTTAAAAAAGTTCAAAAATTCATTCTGGGCACATCAGGCCTTGGAATCATGCACCATCAATTTTCACAGGCTCGTAATAATTCCGTATAATTAGAAAAACATTATATGGAAAAATGGGTCTTTACATTCTCCCCACCTTAGGGATTTTTGTCCCCAAAATCCACAACATAGACTAAGAAAAAAAATGGGGGTACTGAGCATGAATTTGAGCCCCTCGCTCCCAAGTACTCTCCTGAAGGTTCCCGTGCTGCCAGCGTACATGCACCCGAGGTATCAAACACCCATGAAGTACTCGATCCTATCGACCCTCAATATCTATTGAAACCTTTTTAAACATTACCCCATCATCAAAGTCCAACTCACCATGGTCGATGATGTGAGATGGGTCATGCACGTATCTCCTTAGCTGGGATACGTGGAAGACGTTGTGCACCCTCTCTAGCTGCGGTGGAAGTGCCAAGTGTTATGCCACCTCACCTATCCTCCGAAGTATCAGAAATGGTCTGATAAACCTCGGTGATAACTTGCCACCTCAGCAAAATCTCCGTAAACCTCATCGAGGTGAGACCTGTAGGACGACATGGTCTCCCTCCTCAAACTCCAAAGGTCTCTGCCTCCTGTTAGCATAAGACTTCTGTCTACTCTGTACAGTCTTCATCCACTCCTGGATGATCTGTACCTTCTCAGTGGTATCCCATACCAACTCTAGACCCATAAGTGCTGACTCCCCTGGGTTTTTCCAGCATAGAGGTGATCTGCAAGGTTGGTCGTACAAGGCCTCAAATGGTGCCATACTGATGGTGGAGTGATAAATGTTGTTGTATGAGAACTCCACCAAGGGAAAGTGATCCTCCCAACTGTAGCCAAAATCAAAGATGCATTCAAGAAGCATGTTCTCCAGTGTCTGAATGGTCCACTCCGTCTGACCATCCATCTAAGGATGAAAGGCGGTGCTCAAACGTAGCTGAGTCCCGAATGACTCCTGTAATCCCTTCCACAACTGGGAAGTAAAACATATGTCATGGTCATAGATGATTGTCGATGGAACCCCAATAATTCGCACTATGAAGCGGCCGGAGGTCGTCACGGCCCTCAAAATTACATTTATTAACCTACACTAGTACAATGGTGCATGGTTGATCCACAGAGAAGGCAGACGAGTGATTTCTAAGGTTTTAATTTAAAAAACCTCACTGTTGTCAGCTATGAGGTAGGCATTTTATCTACTTTTCATTTTTATATATTTTTTTCATTTCTATTTGTTAAAGCAGTATGAATCAGGTTTTGGAATTTCTATATTACCTATACTGGAAACAATACAACAAAAATGAAATAGTGTAAACTAAAATAACTAAAGAAAGAAAAAGGAGTGCTGAGGGTAGATCAAGAAGTATGCTTGAGAGATTAGAACACCACTGGCTTAAAATGAATGGTCCTCATTTGATTAAACTCACACCTTAAAAATTAGTTGTTAATTATTCATCGCTAGAAGTAATAACACTCTATAATATAGTTTTTTAAGTTTGCCACTTCAACAACCACATACAGCAAATTGCTTAAAAGATGTCAACAGAAAGCTATCTCGCTGATAGTTTATGTTGTTTCTGAATTGAAAGTTTTATGGACTGTCTTAATGATCGATCTTGCCAAAAGATCATTGATTTAGAATTAAGTTCTTGAAGGTGTTAATTCAATTTTAAGTTGAAGAACCAGATTCAATCTCGCTGAAAGAATCAGATTATCATTAGAAGAAACTAAATGAAGAATAAGAAAATATATACCAATAGAAGTTCTGTTTTCCCGAACAAGAAATCAAATGAAGATCATTTTCAATTCAAAAGTAGTAATACATTGCAAATAAAGTAGAGTAAAGGAAAAAGAATCCTCCCTCTGTCAATGATGTTCATGAATTGCTTCCCTTCTCCGACATCTCCAATCTCCAGTACCGCTCTTGATGTCTCCCGGGAGTTCTTCTCTCCAAGATGGTGTGGTGTGGAATCAGAATGAGAGTCTCCTCTAAAATTCGACTGCTTGCTCTGTTTTTAGATCCTCTGTCATCTGCTGCACGTCACCACCCACTTCCACCGACTCCAAAAGGTCATTCACGAGCACACCGCACACGTGTATTTTTTTCGTGACCACCACATCGCGCTAGAAATTCGCTCGTAACTAACTCCCGGTGAGTTAGTAATATGTACCTGGATGTGTACTTGACCTCGGTATGAACGTGCACATGATATGAAATAAAGCAGTTAAAACTCAGGAAAATGTAAACTAAAGTTAATTAATAAATATTTAAATTATTAATAATTATTTACTTTTATATTATTTATAAAACTATACACTTAATAATACTATGGTAAAACATAATCTAATTGAACAGTTATTATTTAAATTAAGCTGTTAGTTATAGTTACTAAATTATTAATTTTATCATTTTAAGTAAGTTATTAAAGATTAACAACATAAGTAAATAAGTAATTAAAAGATTTAAAATTTAAGATTGTTTTAATAATTTTATTATTAGAAATTAAATTTCTAGACTAATTCATTAATTAATTAATTTCAACTTAATAATTATAATTAATACAAAAGTTTTAAATATTTCATTAAATTAATAAGTTTATTTTATTGTTTATTTAAAATTATTAATAATTTATATATTTATACTATTAATAGTGTGTTAATTTATTATTAACAATAATTATTAATTTAATTTTATATTTTAATTTATATTTTATCTTTTAATTATAATTGTTTTAAAATTATAACTTTTATAAATTATTGTATATTTTTTTGACTTAGTAAAGTAAAGTTTACTTTACTTTAACTTTACTTTTTGTTTTTCCTTTTTGTCCTACTTTGCTTTTATAATTGTTTTTTTATTAATTTATTTTTTTAATCTTCTCCTCTTCCTCCCCAAGTTTGGCGCACAGGGGGAGGGTTTGTCTTCCTTCGCTGAAACCGACGACCAGCGCTCCGCATGCGACGACGGCAGTGCAGCAGGTGCGATGGGTTCAGCTCCTCAACTCCAACAGTGCACAGCGGCGGACCTTGTCTCCAGTGAGTGGTGTGGCGAGATGAACTCAGATCCTGCAGCGTCTCCCTCGGCCCCACATGCAGCTCATCGCTCCCTCGGATCAGCCTCAGCGACAAGGCATCGACGACCCGAGCCCTTACAGTGGCACAACAGTAGGTGGTTCAACGCATTTCCCCTCCTCAAACAACAAGTAAGCAGCGGCAAGCGTATCCCTCTGAAACCGTGAACCTGCAAAATAAAAAGAGAATAATAAATTGAAACTCAAATAAAAAAAACTGAACAAAATAATTAAGTAAAACTAAAAATAATAATTAGAACAAATGAAGATACATGTATTCATAAAATTAAATAAACTTATAAAACCAAATAAACTTAAGTTAAATTATTATTAACTTCAATTAGTAAAATTTACATTGCTACAAAATTAAAACTAAAATTAAAAGGAAACTAACTTATTAAAGATTAAAGTAAAATTAAACATTTAAATAACAACATTAAATTAATGCTGCTATAAAAAACTAAATTAATTAACATAGACAGTTCATTATCATCTTATAGAATAGTCTAATTGAGTATAGACTTAAAATTATAAAAAATGAATAAATTTAATTTGTTTCAAAACTTTAATTAGTAATTAATGAATTATCAAAAGACATGATAATCAATTTTTAATACATGCAATATTAAATTAAGATTACATTAATCATATGCAAATGAAGACTTATTTATTTAATTAATTATTGTTAAATTATTAACTATGCACACAAAAACAACAATCTAAATAAATACCTATTAGTCTATAAAATTAAAGTAACAAATAAATTAATTATTTTAAGACTTAAAACACACTATTAATTATAAAAATTGATTAATTATTAAATTTAGTGATAAAATTACACAAGTGTCATTATTTATCAAAAAGTGTTAAAATAAGTAATTAAATTGATAAAAATTAATTAAAAAGATGTGGCAAAACGTGTGTTTTTAAGGCCACATCACACTATATTTTGTACGTAGAGGCATCCCAAGCCCTCTACTGATCCCTTCTCTCAGATAGGTAGGAAGTGGACCGACTTGGTGAGTCAGTCAACGATCACCCAGATGGAATCATCTCCCCTAGACATACATGGAAACCCTATCATAAATTCCCTGGATATTCCATCTCACTTCCACTCTGGCACCTCTAGTGGTTGCGCTAAGCCCGCTGGAACATGATGCTCGACCTCCACTTGCTGGAAAGTGAGGCATCATGAAACAAACTTTGCCACTGATTTCTTCATCCCTGGCCACCAGTGCTAACGCCGGAGGTCTTGAAACATCTTCACCACACCAGGATGTACCTTCAAAGGGGACGTATGGAACTCCCTCAACACCTTCTCCCGTAGCACCACCGGTACCATTGTACATCCTCTGAAGAGGATGATGTGCTCCCCACCATAAAAAAATCCACCAGGTATCTGTCCTGAGGATATCTGAGAACGTCGAGTCTCGCAGTCAATGTCCCCAAGCTGCGCCTCCCTGACTCGCTGGAGGAGTGGGGGAGTGAATATCATAGATTGGAGGTATGATGATCAATATCTATCCATGAAGGATATTTGCAATGTGGCTAGTTGCTCTATCACCTCATTTAGTAACTGCAGACTAGACCTCCTGCTGAGTGCATCTGCTACCACATTCACCTTACCAAGAGTATATACTATCTCAAAGTCATAGTTCTAGAGAAACTCTAGCCATCGCCGTTGTCTTAGGTTCATGTCATTCTTAGAGAAGATATACCTAAGACTCTTGTGATCAGAGTATACTGTAAAACATTTTCCCATCGAGTAATGTCACCACATCTTCAAGGCGAATACCACTGCTGCTAACTCTAGGTCATGGGTAGCGTAGTTCTGCTCATGTTGTCTCAGATATCACGAACCATAAGTGATCACTACTCACTCATGCATCAGGACACATCCAAGTTTGGTCCCTAATGTATCGCAGTAGACTACATACCCAACACTCTCTTCTAGTAGCCTCAAGATGGGGGCACTCGTCAGTCTCTGCCTCAGCTCCTGAAAATTCTGCTAGAATCTCTCCATCTATACGAAGGGTTGTCCCTTTTTTGTCAATGCTGACTAGGGTGCCTCAACTCTGGTAAAGTTGGACACAAATCTCTGGTAGTATCCTACCAAACCCAGGAAACTACACACCTCAGTCACATTCTTGGTTGGCTCCTAAGCAAGAAAGACCTCTATCTTTTCCGAACCAACTGCAACTCCGGCCTTCGAGAAAACGTGTTCTAGAAAGTGGACCTCTTATATCCAGAACTGACACTTTGAGAGCTTACCATAAAGCTGGTTCTCTTAAAGTGTATCCAGAATTATCTGCAGATGATAAGAATTCTCCTCCTATGATGCTGAGTATATCAAGATGTCATCGATGAAGACCACCACAAAGAGATCGAGTTATGGATGAAATATCCTGTTCATGAGTCCCATAAACACTGTTGGGGAATTGGTCATGCCAAACAGCATAACCAAGAACTCATAGTGGTCATAACAACATCTAAAGGCCATCTTCTTCACATCCTCATCTTGTACCATGAGCTGATAATAGTCTGATATAAGGTCTATCTTCAAAAACCAACGATCTCCATTCAGCTAATCGAAAAGATCATCAATCCTCAGAAGTGGATACATGTTCTTCATGGTCATCTGGTTCAGGCACCGATAGTCCACACAGAGTCTCAAACTCCCATCTACCTTCTTGGAGAACAAAATCGGGGCTGCCCATGGAGAAACGCTGAGCCTTATGAACCGCTTTCTCTGCAAGTCCTCCAACTGTACCTGTAACTCACGAAGATCCATGGGAGCCATACAATATGATGGTGTAGATATCAGTGTCGTCCCGAGGTACAGGTCGATGTAAAAGTCTACCTCTCTGCATGGAGGTAGTCTTGAAACATCATCAGGAAAGACATCAACATACTGGTCCA
The DNA here is from genome assembly GCA_963277665.1 of Viscum album. Lineage (NCBI taxonomy): Eukaryota > Viridiplantae > Streptophyta > Magnoliopsida > Santalales > Viscaceae > Viscum > Viscum album. Next base: position 1,946,435,099 of record OY728128.1, on the reverse strand, counting down.
CCACTATAGGATAGCTCAGAATCTCAACATCAACTTCTCTGAAGGTAAGGCTAGCCAACAGATGTCTGATCGACCGCAACCTCCTCTGGGTAAGCCCATCCTATGCTGTAAAGGTTCCCTTCTCACCAGTGAAGGAAAACTTGGCCTCATCCATGTAGACACACCGCACTTTTCACCTAATATAGTCAATTTTAGCATAGACTATGGATAACCAATCCATACCCAAGATGAGGTCATAAGGCCTCGACACCACCACTAAAAGATCCTATCTGAAGCTATCGCCTCCTAGAGTAATCTCACACTGTAGGAACAAGTGTGTAATTGTTGAATCCCCTCCCATAGGAGTCTATAGCCATACAAACTGAGCCAATGACTCCACCAGAATCTCCGAGCTCCGAATGAGGCCAGTGGCAATAAAAGAGTGACTGACACCTGTGTCTATGAGTGCTATAGCTAAGGTGGAGTAGACACAGATCGTACCTCTAATCATCTCCGGAGTGCCGTGGTTGTAGGCCTCAGCTACCTGGAGATGAGATTGTCCTTGTCCACCTGCTCCCTATGGTTAGGGTGGACCACCTGGAGGTGGTGGCGGTAGAACCTTGAATCGCTACTAACCACCTGCTGTAGGACCAAATCCTTTTCCACATCTGCCTAATGCATGCAGACCTCCCTGATCGAATATTTTCCTATACCTTGGAGGTCCCTCGACCATTTTTTGGTTGTCCATATGGTGGGTCGTGCTGTCGCGAGCCATGTGACCCTGCCCACCGCACGAGTAGTGTTGCTTACGCCTCAGCTATCCTCCTCTGTCCCGTGAGCCCCACACCACTGACCCTGTATCCCGAGGTCATCCACAAGAAGTCCTGGCCTACTTGGGCCCCTACGTCATCTGTCTACTTCCTGCTATAGATGAATCTGCTACCTGACATCCGGTGGTGTCTCTTGCTGTCGGTGCCTGTTCAGCTAAGAATCTCTCCACCAAAAGTACTCGCTCTAGCACCCCAGCCTACATTGGAATGATGAGCAATATCATCGATACTCTGATCTCCCATCTAAGACCTTGATCAAAGGTCTGGGACCTGAAGAAAGGTTCTCATACCATGTCGGTGGAGTAGTGGGAGAGATCAGTGAACCTCACCGAGTAATGGGCCATAGTCATGCTACCCTGCTATACGTGCATCAGCTCTTGTATACGCACTGATCATAGAGTCACTTGGACAGACTCTGTGCTGAAAAGGCTCTCAAAGTCCTCCCATATGAGGGACACCTTGTCATGTATCTGGAGTATCAAGCTCCACCATCACCCAACTGCTTCCTAAAAAAGATTGACTGCTAGGATCACAATAAAGTCAGCTGGTGTCCCAACTTGGCGGAAAACTCTGACTATAGCCTACAACCAGTCCTTGACCGCTTATGGGTCTGTCTCCCCTTGAAACCTTAGAGTCCTCTGCTGCTAAAACTCGTGAAATGAGATCAGTCGGCATGCACCCTCTACTGGTGGCCTAGTGGCAATGGCTGCCCAACAGGTAGTGGTGTTGATGGTACACCACCCGAAGGTGCTAACACCATAAGAGGGCCCTACACCGAGGCCTCATCGCTCAGTGGGCTGTCATCATGTACTCTCTTAGGAATCATGGTTGGCTATCTATGTGGTGGAATCCTGAAAGAAAATAGGTGTTCCAAAGTCAATAAGTTATACCTGGTGAGCTGACTCAAAGAGATCACAAGAAAAACTTTTCATAAACACACGCAATCAGTGTTTCTGTGCACTGAGTCGGAAATCAGAATTTAGGGTCCTAATGCATGGATACGTCGGTCGCCACACCAACACTGGATTCACCAAACCAAAAACCACACTCATAACACTTAACAATATTGTCACTTAGAAAAGATCATAGCCCTAGTTCTTCGGTATAACTGACTCCTCTGATACCACTCTGTCACGACCCATCCCTCGGGGCCCATGCTGTGACTACCCCAAGCCCACCTTCCATAGGCCAAGGGATGGAGAATTGCATCGGAAAGGAATATCCCTAAAATGGGAAGGTATTTCCTTTTAAGCTGTACAAACACACTGTCCAAGAACAGAACGAAAGCAACCATGAAGTAAACTGTTGTAGTAAAAGTGTGCTGAAAGTAAGGGGCCGGAATACAAGCCCAACTGAAAAGTAAAAATACAACTAAAAGTAAAAATACAACTAAAAAGTAAAAATATGCTCCTAGATCATCCTCCGAGGATCCTACCTGAAGGGTAGGTACAACTTACGATCAGTAGTCCCTGGGTCACGTCATGCTAAATGGTCTACCTCTAAACACCGTCCAGTCCTGGCTCCCTCAGCCTTGATCACTGTTGTCCGTCGTCTGCACAAGACACAACAAGGTGAGGGAAAATCCCATGCATGGGTGAGTATAACGATACTCTTTAGGGACCCCAAGACCCCCATAGGTCTCCCAGAGTTCCACAAAAGAAATACCACAAAGTGAGACCTCAATCTCAAATCATGAAGAAATAGACATCAACTGTAATTAGGTATATGCCCATACATATACCTAAGTTATCAAGACATACTCATCTCATACATGAGTGTAGAATACCACAAAGGTAACACCATGAAGGTATAAGTACCGCACATGTAACACCATGGAGACAACACCACAAATGTAGAAGTACCACACAGGTAACACCAGGAAGATAGAAGTACCACACAGGTAACACCACGAAGATAGAAGTACCACACAGGTAACACCAGGAAGATAGAAGTACCACACAGGTAACACCACGAAGATAGAAGTACCACACAGGTAACACCACGAAGTTAACACCACGGAGGTAATAGAATCAACTCACACTAGGTATAACTTATGTACATAAGTAAAAATGATTAGTCATAATCTAGATCATCTTATTCTTTTAAGAGGCACTGTTTCTGACCCACACATGATCGATAAGTACTAACCCCTGCTGGCCCACACAGGATCGGACCCACACAGGATCGGTATGCACTGACCCACACATGATCACTAAGTGCTGACCCACATAGGATCTGATAAAATCTCACCCACATAGGATTGATAGATGCTGACCCACACAAGATCGATGTTCTTTATTAACGTTACAACCAGCCACAGGATTCTCGCACTCGGTGCGCTCGAGTTATTTTGAATCTACCCCTCAAGATATCGACCATACCTCTACCGCCACTAATTTACACAAAGGAGTAACCCAAAAGACCTACATGTCGTAAGGGTTTCAACACGACAAACAATGCGTTAATCAGATGCCTAGTCTGTGAGTTATAAGCATTTTAGTTCTGAGGGCCCTGTTGGATTCAGATTCAATCCAACCCGACCGTACTCCAAATTTACCTAAATCTCAATTAGAGTATACCAAAATGACTATCTCTCTCCAAGAGTCCTATCTCTACAGACGATTCGTCAAACAGACATCTAATTCTCAAGATATGACCCTTTAAGTGTTTCTAGGTCTGGGCATGGGCCAACCCGACTCAACCCAACCCGATCTGGTTTGGTTCGACCCGACCCGGTCCGAGTCTGACATGGCTGGGTTAGGCCGCGGTGGGATTGGCCCGCATAGGGGTGGCCCGACCTGTAAGGGGGTGCGGTTCGGGCCGTAAGGGGGGCCCGACTCACAAGGGTGGGCGGACCGCTAGGCATGCGACTCGGCCGCATGAGGCGTGGCCCGTAGGTGCAGGTAGCCCATTGTCCGCCCGAGCATGCATGGGGGGGGGGGGGGGTGAGTCCCTCAGTATTCTGAATAGCCTAGAGGTCGTTCGGCTTATGAAACAACGACACCATGTGGGAGTCGTCCAGTCACCGCAGAACTGGAGTGATGGGTTCCTCCTCCGCCGCAGCTTCATCCACGACCTCTTGCCCACCGGCGGCGCACTGGTCACGCATCCTTCTTCTTCCACGACTGGACTATGTACCATCCACCTCCTCCGACCACCGCGGCTGACGAGCCACAACCCCTTGCTCACCGACGACGCATGATGGCGCATCATACATCCTCTGCGGCCGGCTGGTGCTGGCCACTCCGCTGACCACCATGACTTAGTGCCACGACCTCCTATTGTAGCACGCGATGGCACGCCACCTCCATCGTAGCCGGTCGGTGACGCCACGCCGAAGGTCTTCCATGGAGGCACAAGGGTAGTAAGATAGTGGAGGGTCCAGTCTAGGTTCATTAGGCCCGCGACCTCCACGTTAGCTTGTAATCATGAGGGGGAATTAAAGGGTTCAAGAAAAACACTTGAACAAAAAAAAATCAAATCCCTACCTCAATAATGATGGAGAAATGACTGCGGTTGAGGAAGTGGGTCGGTGTTTGCTATCCCCCGCAACTAGCCTCCAACGACGTCACTCGATCATCGATCTTCGGTTTGGGGTTTCAGTGTCGCTTGTCACCGCTCATCGGAACCAGCTCCGTCCTCCAAGGTTTTGGCATCTTAGCACTTTTTATCACTTTGTTGCTTGGTGAAGCAGTGTCTATAGCTCTCCCTAAGCTCTATATAAATAGGAGAGGGGGAGGTTAAGTAACGATGTTGGTAATTAATGGGGACTCATTAATTAGGAACCTTCCTAATTCCCCAATGGAGCTGTTACTTAGGATTTAAAGGTCAGACCATTTATTGGCTTGACACGTTGCTGGTCCCATGTTGCTGCTTGTCTGTTGGAGGAAAAGAAAGAAAATAAAAATTAACTAAGTTATTATTATTATTCTTTTAAAAGTCCCAAAATATAACTTTTTCTCCGGACCTACTATGGTCAAAGTGAAGCCTCCCTCAAGAGAATCTTGACACTGTGGATTCAATGGTGGACTCAGATTTTTAATCTGAGCACTGGTTTAAAAGTTAGAAAAAGTCTCTTGCATGTTTACTAAACATACCTTAAAAAAATTCCATAAATTCATTCCGGGCACTCCGGGCCTCGGAATCATACGCTGTCAATTTTCACAGACTCGTAATAATTCCATATAATTAATTACATGGAAAACCTGGGTCTTTACAATTCCAGATCAAATCATATAGACATTATATATCATTTAATTAAAAAAAGAGTGACCAATGGAGATAGATGGTTGTAATATATTTATACCATGGCTATGATCGCATATTTCTTCAAAAAACATGCTAGGAGATAGTTTTGAATAGTTGAGACTGAAAATTCTTGTTCAACCTTCCCCTCTCAATTAAATATGACTGGAAAATTACCTAATAAGGGTGATAATGACACAACTCTTTACCAGAGGAGGAGAAAATACATGTCAAAGGGGGAGTGTTCACTACTTGTTCATTTGAACCTATTGATATTGTTATATGGGGGAGTCATATGGAAGTGGTAGATGTGAGGTATGGAAGTTTTAATTGAGGGGGAGTTCATGTATGTCACTTGGACACAATTTCTTGTCACCTAGAGTTCAAATTCTCTAAAAAACATTACCTTATCTGTCAGTGTGATACAAGACTCTTCTCATTTGAGAACTATAGTAATTTGATGATTATCATGAGAGTTAATGATTTTTTAATTGATGTGAGTTTATTTGGAAGTGTTAAATAATGATTCTAAAAAATACATAATGGGGAGATTAATGGGACCTTGACTTTATTGATGGTTTACATTTTTTGTCAATATTTGTTAAGAATAATTAGAGGTTGATAAGATGTTGATTAAAGTTATGATGGATGTTTTTGAGATGGTTTGAGGTTCTCTATAAGGTCTTAAAATGTCCAACAATCATTAGAAGAGAATATGAAATTCTATATAAAAGATGAATTTTGGCTAAGTCATAGGCATAAGAATTTGGTGGGTGGGTTCTTATGACTTTGAAGTTCCAAGAGTATAAATTTAGCAACCAACATATAAATTTATGGAATCAAATATATTTTTGTTCTTCTAGTGTATGAATTTGAGTTTTATAAATACATGAATTTATAACTAATTTCATAATATTCACTATTAAAAATTTGGTCTTTAGCGACCGCCATTGGCGGTCGATATAGGCCTCTAGAGACCGCCCAACGACCGTCATTGGCGGTCGCTTCATCCTCGTCGCAATAGGCCAACAACGACCGCCAATGGCTATCACTTTAGGTGGATGAAATTTTTTCCTACAGTGATCGCCTGGCGGTCGTTGTGCTATTGATGGGTCAACATTAGCGACCGCCATTGGTGGTCGTTAATGTGTGTACCAGGAAGCCTATAGCGACGGCCTATGGCGGTCGCTAGGCTGGGGAATTTTTTTTTTAAAAAAAATTCATGGTGAAAAATCAGAGATAAAACAAGGTAAAAATCATAAAAAATGGAAAACAACTTCAAACAGCATAAACATCAAGATCATCATAAACAATAAATGATAAACGTGCTTCAATGATCTGAACAGGTCCATCCATTTCAATCTTCTGCTTCAATAAACCTACAATAAGACAAAAACAACAACTAAACAAAACAAATGTAAATTAGACATATTTATTCAGTTATTATATACATATAATAAAATTAAATCTGACATCAAATCATGGTGTTATAATAATTTAAAACCCCCATTTTAAGAAATGCTATCATTTCAGGATTTTTTTCTTATTTGGTTTAGTTTGTGAAATTGTTTTGTTGTCTAAAAAAATGTTCTTTGTGCCCACCGCATGTCTGATGGGCATTTAGTCTCCTCCTACATGTCGCAAATAATATTCATATCGTTTTCGTGTGGTTTCAGGTCATTCGGAGCATGTTTACTCCGAATTCGACCGTCTCACGTCGTTTTGGTGTTTTATGACTCTGGAAACGCGTTTCTAGTCACCATGGTCAAACTACACCTCTGATTGATGTGTCGTCTACCCGAACATGTCAAAATTCACACCACGGCTGTTTTCATATGATTTCATGGCATTTCGAGGTCGTTCGGGTGGTTTTGACCCCCCAATGCACCCTTTTAGCACGCGTCGAACTGCTGAAAACGACACAATCAGTCATACCGCACCCACCGCATGTCTGATGGGTGTTCCATATCCTCCTACACATCATGAATAATATTTATACTGTTTTCGTGTGGTTTCAGGTCATTCGGAGCACGTTTGCTCTGAATTCGACCGTCTCACGCCATTTTGGCGTTTTATGACTCCGGAAATGCGTTTCTCATCACTGCGGTCCAAAGACACCTCCGATTGACGTGCCGTCTATCCGACCATTTCAAAATTTACACCAAAACTGTTGTCGTATGATTTCATGTCATTCTGAAGTCGTTCGAGTGGTTTTGACCCCCCAACGCTCTCTTTTAGCGCGCGCCGAACTGCTGAAAACGACACAATCGGTCGTACCGCACGCACCGCACGTCCGAGGGGAGTTCCGTCTCCTCCTACATGTCACGAATAATATTACTATTGTTTTAGTGTGGTTTCAGGTCATTTGGAGCACGTTTTCTCCGAATTCAACCGTCTCACGCCGTTTTGGTGTTTTATAACTCCGAAAACGCATTTTCGGTCACTACAGTCAAACAACACCTCCGATTAATATTCCTTATGCCCGACCATTTTACAATTCACACCATAGATATTCTCGTATGATTTCATGGCATTCTGAGGTCATTCAGGTGGTTTTGACCCCCCAACGCGCCCTTTTAGCGCATGCCAAACTACTGAAAACGACACAATCGGTCATACCGTGCCCACCACACGTCTGATGAGTGTGTTGTCTCCTTCTACACATCACAAATAATATTTCTATTATTTCCACGTTGTTTCAGGTCATTTGGAGCACATTTGCTCCGAATTCGACCGTCTCACGCTGTTTTGTTGTTTTATGACTCCGGAAACACGTTTCCGGTCACCACGGTCAAAGAACACCTTCGATTGACGTGACTTCTACCTGAACATTTCAAAATTCACACCACAATTGTTGTCGTATGATTTCATGGCATTCCAAGGTCGTTGGGGTGGTTTTGACCCCCAATGCGCCCTTTTAGTGCGCGTCGAACTGCTGAAAATGACACAATCGGTCGTACCATGTGTACCGCACGTCCGATGGGCATGTTGTCTCCTCCTACATGTCAAAAATAATATTACTACTATTTTCGTGTGGTTTCAGGTCATTCGGAGCACGTTTGCTCCGAATTCGACCGTCTCATGCCGTTTTGGTGTTTTATGACTCCAGAAACACGTTTCCGGTCACCATGGTCAAAAGACACCTCCGATTGACGTGTCATCTATCTGACCATTTCAAAATTCACACCACGACTGTTGTCATATGATTTCATGGAATTCTGAGGTCATCCGGGTGGTTTTGACCCCCCAACGCGCCCTTTTAGCGCACGCCGAACTGCTGAAAACGACACAATCAGTCGTACCGTGCCCACCGCATGTTCGATGGGCGTACTATCTCCTCCTACATGTCACGGATAACATTTCTATTGTTTTCGTGTGGTTTCAGGTCATTCAAAGCACGTTTGCTCTGAATTTGACCGTCTCAAACCGTTTTTGTGTTTTATGACTCCAGAAACGCGTTTCCGGTCACCGCAGTCAAACGACACCTCCGATTGATGTGATGTCTACCCGACCATTTCACAATTCACACCACGGCTATTGTCGTATGATTTCATGGCATTCTGAGGTCGTTCGGGTGGTTTTGACCCCCCAACGCGCCCTTGCCGAACTGTTGAAAACGACACAATCGGTCGTACCGTGCGCTCCGCACGTACGATGGGCATTCTGTCTCCTTCTACACATCAAAAATAATATTCCTATTGTTTTCGGGTGGTTTCAGGTCATTCAGAGCACGTTTGCTCCGAATTCGACCGTCTCACGCCGTTTTGGTGTTTTATGACTCCGGAAACGCGTTTCCAGTCACCGCGGTCAAACGAAACCTCCGATTGACGTGTCGTCAGCCCAACCATTTTACAATTTACACAAAGGATGTTGTCGTATTATTTCATGGAATTCCGAGGTCGTTCGTGTGGTTTTGACCCCCCAACGCGCGCCGAACTGCTGAAAACGACACAATCGGTCGTACTGCGCGCACTGCACGTCCGATGGGCATGTCGTCTCCTCTTACGCGTCACAAATAATATTCATATTTTTTCTCGTGTGGTTTCAGGTCATTCAGAGCACGTTTGCTCTGAATTCGACCATCTCACACCGTTTTGGTGTTTTATGACTCCGAAAACGCGTTTCCGGTCACCGTAGTCAAACGACACCTCCGATTGACGTGCCGTCTACCCGACCATTTCACAATTCATACACAGCTATTTTCGTATGATTTCATGGCATTCCGAGGTTGCTTGGGTGATTTTGAACCCCCAATGGGCTCTTTTAGCGTGCGCCGAACTGCTAAAAATGACACAATCGGTCGTACCGCGTGCACCGCACGTCCGATGGACGTTCTGTCTCTAACTACACATCACGAATAATATTCCTATTGTTTTCGTGTGGTTTTAGCTCATTCGGAGCACATTTTCTCTGAATTCGTCCGTCTCACACCGTTTTGGTGTTTTATAACTCCGAAAACGCATTTCTGGTCACCGCGGTCAAACGACACCTCTGATTGACGTGTTTTCTGCCCAACCATTTCAAAATTCACACCACGAGTGTTTTCGTATGATTTCATGGCATTCCGAGGTCATTTGGGTGGTTTTGACCCCCCAACACGCCCTTTTAGCTCGCACCGAACTGCTAAAAATGACACAATCGGTCGTACCGCGTGCACCGCACATTCGATGGTCATGTCGTCTCGTCTTACACGTCACGAATAATATTACTATTTTTTGTGTGGTTTCAGGTCATTCAGAGCACGTTTTCTCTGAATTCGACCGTCTCACGCCGTTTTTGTGTTTTATGACTCCGGAAACGCGTTTTCGGTCACCGCTGTCAAACGACACGTCCGATTGATGTGCTGTCTACCCAAAAATTTCACAATTCACACCACGGCTGTTGTCGTATAATTTCATGGAATTATGAGGTTGTTCGGGTGGTTTTGACCCCCCAACACGCCCTTTTAGCGCGCGCCGAACTGCTGAAAACGACACAATCTGTCGTACCACGTGCACCGCACGTCTGATGGGCATTCCGTATCCTCCTACACATCACAAATAATATTCCTATTTTTTCGTGTGGTTTTAGGTCATCCAGAGCACGTTTGCTCCGAATTCGACCGTCTCACGCCGTTTTGGTGTTTTGTGACTCCGGAAACGCGTTTCCGGTCACCGCGGTCAAACGACACCTCCGATTGACATGTCGTCTACCCGAACATTTAACAATTCACACAACGGCTATTTTTGTATGATTTCATGGAATTCCAAGGTCGTTCGGGTGGTTTTGACCCCCCAATGCGCCCTTTTAGCGCACACCGAACTGCTGAAAACGACACAATCGGTCGTACCGCGTGCACCGCACATTTGATGGGCGTGTCGTCTCCTCCTACATGTCACGAATAAAATTCCTATAGTTTTCATGTGGTTTCAGGTCATTTGGAGCACGTTTGATCCGAATTCAACTGTCTCATTCCATTTTAGTGTTTTATGACTCCTGAAACGCGTTTCCGGTCACCGCTGTCAAACGACACCTCCGATTGACGTGCTGTCTGTCCGGGGTGCGGGGGGGGGGGGGGGGGGGGGCTGTCCGGGGTGCTGGTGGGCTGTCTGGGGTGCGGGGAGGGCTGTCAGGGGTGCGGTGGGCTGTCTGGGGTGCCGAGGGGGGGGGGGGCTGTCCGGGGTGCGGGGAGGGCTGTCCGGGGTGCGCGGGGGCTGTCCGGGGTGTGGGGAGGGGTGTCCGGGGTGGGGGGGGGGGGCTGCGGGAAGGGGACTTCCGAGGTGCGGGGAGGGGATGTCCGGGGTGCGGGGGGGGGGGGGGGGGAGCTGTCCGGGTTGCGGGGGGGCTGCCCGGGGTGCGAGGGGGCTATCCGAGGTGCGAGGAGGGCTGTCCGGAGTGAGGGGAGGGGATGTATGGGGTACGAGGGGCCTGTCCGGGGTGCGGGAGGGCTCTCCGAGGTGCGGGAGGGGATGTCCGAGGTGCGGGGTGGGGGCGGGGGGTGGGGGGGGGGTGTCCGAGATGCTGGGGGGATGTCCGGGGTGCAGGGAGGGGTTGTCCGGGGTGTGGGGAGGGATGTCTGGGGTGGGGGGGGGGGCTGTACGGGGTGCGGGGGGGGGGGGGCTTTCCGGAGTGTGGGGAGGGGATGTACAGGGTGCGGGGGGCTATCCGGGGTGCGGGGGGCCTATCCGGGGTGCGGGGGGGCTGTCCGGGGTCTGAGGAGGGGATCTCCGGGGTGCGGGGAGTGGATGTCCGGGGTGCGGGGGGGGGGGGCTGTCCAGGGTGCGGGGGGGCTGTCCAGGGTGCAGGGAGGGCTGTCCGGGGTGTGGGGGGAGGGGGTGTCTGGGGTGTGGGGAGAGCTGTTCGGGGTGCGGGGGGGGGGGGGGGGGGGGGCTGTCCGGAGTGCGGGGAGGGGATGTCAGGGGTGCGGGGGGCCAGTCAGGGGTGCGGGGGGCCTGTCCGGGGTGCGGGGAGGGATGTCCGGGGTGCGGGGAGGGATGTCCGGGGTACGGGGAGGGTTGTCCGGGGTGGGCTGGGGACTTCAAATAGTGAACCTGAGCCCAGTCTTCAAAAACAAGTTTCCTGGTTTATATTAGGAATCAGATGGTTTTTTCAAAACTATTACAGAACATGCAATTGAAAACATTGAAGAATTAAATGAACAAAAAATATCCAAATCATTAATCAGTTTCATGGTTACTTCTCAATTCGTGCACAAAAACATTGCATCAGTCCAAAACACACATGATACCCCCAAATCACAAAAAATATCACTAGAAACCCAACCTAAATATCAATAACAACCCCACCATTAAAAATAGAAACACACCTCATGAATATGATGCGTCATTCGTGGTCATGACTACTACCTCCGTCAGGTGGGTCAGGGGACTACAAAAAATAAACATTATGAATATTTTCATAACAAAAATAATATAAATTAAATAAATAAATTCAGTATAAACCTGCGTCATTTGATCCCCTGCACCATCACCTGGACGCACATATTGCCGCAGTGCTCTAACCTCAGCGATCAATTGCGCATTTACCTCCTCGGAAGTGCGCAACCGTGCCTCGAAACCTGACAACTGCTGTGTCATCTGAGCAACAACAGGACCAACAACCGTAGCGCATGACACTACAAAACGAGGAATCTCTGTTCCATAGGTTAAACTATATCCATGCCCGTCCCGACCAATAATGCGATGAAAGATCTCATCCCTTTGCATGGGAAGCTGTCACTGGTCCTCTGGAAGATGTTCTAACTTAGCTTCAAATTGAGACTGTGAAATATTTAAATATATATACATATATTAATTTATAGAATTTATGTAAGTATTGGTAATGAGAATAAGCACTTACTATCAAAGCTACAGCCTCTGGATCATTACGATCACAGGTCCTCATCCACACCGACAATTTATCAGTCGGCGCAGCTTGGTCCTGTAACTGTATATGAATAGAATATAAACACAAAACCATATTAATTAATAAATTAAAAAATGAATAATAAATACTTCATGTCAGATCTGAGACAAGTGACGAGTCCTAAGCCTATGAGGTGGTCCCTGCAATGCTCGATTCTCAGAATGGTGTGTTGACACCTCCTACATTCAATTCATTCAAATTTCAATCAAATCACACATTATTGAAAATATATAACCAAAAAAATATATACAAACCACAACACCCTCAGTAGACCAATATGGAACTAAATCACACCACTGAGCCGGGAGGACACCTCTCGGGACTTTTTCCAGAATGTCTAGGGAACCCACATTTGGTACCCAGTGGTCCCTCTTGAATTTTCCTTTATAGTCTTTCCACATCTTACAACATTTTCTCATACACACTGGCTAAAACTCATTGGGACATACTTTCAAATTTTTCTATTAAAGAAAAAAATCACATATGTTATTATTGTTTATACATAGGGAATAAAGTGGAATGGTCTTATTACCTGAACCTCCCTCCAAAGACGATCTAATGTGTCCTGAGGGATAGTAGCCCAGTCACACGTGGTCAATGGAAATAGATGTGGGTCACTTATGATATGACCCAGCTGACGAATAAATGCAGGGGAATTCCATCCCACAAGATGAAATACCTCATCAAAGGAAACATCAAACTTCGTGTCAGAATTCCATGATTATATGCGACGACCAGGGCCTCTCTTGCGAGAGGAAGAAGCAGTCGAGTCTGATCCTATTGAAAAAAAATTATATATAATTTGACATATGTTATAAATATATATATATATATATATGTTTGTGTTTATCAATTACATAAAAAATAGAGACAATGACATTCAAACATACCTCGACCCTGAGACGTAGATGCCTCAGATGGATGATGTGAATCTGCTGCCTCTTCCCCTGACATGCCTGCAGTCATAGAAAACATTAGTAAGGGGACTATCCAAAGTGTCCAAATGATAAATTGGATTGTTTTGAAAAAAATCAAACTTGTAAAGATGTTAATCAAACAAAAAGGGATTGAATAATTAGTTGTGAATGAATTTTAAAAAATTATAAAGTTAACAAAATAGATATACAAATTATGTACAAAACCAATCAATGCATATCCAAATTTCAAATTGAATTAATAAAAATTCAATAAGCACATGATCCAAATGAATAATACCTCAATGGGAAGATACACCAACAATAACATCAATATAACATGAGTTAAATCACCCTAAATATTTATAACTGAATAAACTTCCAAAAGTGAGGATGAAAACTTACAAGGATTTATAAAATGGTTAGATAATTTATGATATCCTAGGCTGAATAGCGGGAAAACAATTATACCTTTCATTAAGCATGAAAATAGACCGTTTATCCTTCAATAGCCACTATGACCCAATAAATATATTCTTCACGTTGAACTACGATATGATTATCAAGCTGTTGGGAAACAAAAGGAACAGTCTCGGGTTCATCTTGTTCAAATACAAACACTCCTCGCCGATACATTTTGACAACAACTTGCCAAATTGGATTTGAAGGCAAAGTAACGAAGAATACTTGTTCCGCTTGTGATATCAAAATGAAAGGTTCATTATCAACTTGTTCATTTCTGTATAACATATAGTTAAAATTAACCAATGAAAACTGATATTGATCGACTTCACATCCATGCACTGGATCAACCTAATTACACTTTAACAATATGTACTTCAACCCGTGTGTGTATACAACTTCAATGATGTCTATCAATTGACCATAGTAATAACCAGAATCGACAAATGGAAAACCTATGCCACTGTTTTGTGTTTCTCATTTTTCATCAACATCTTTAATTCGAAATCGAAAACCATTAGCATCTATAGATTTATAATGATGAGCCTTTATAGATGGACCCTCAACTAGTTGGATAAATTCTTCAGTTAGCGTGGGTTCCCCTAACTCCCTCATCTTATGAACCTACATAATTCATAGAATTAAATAATGATATATGCAGAAAGAAATCAGTATAATACTTCACTCATAATGAAAATAAATTTATACGTACATAATCCTTGAACCAATCATGAAATGACACATAATGAGATTGTTGAATTTGCAACTCAGTAACACAATACATCTCTTCTTTTATCTCATTAATGTGTTTCCTGCAAATGATAACACGATGTTTAAATGGTCAAATTATTCAAACAAAAAATGTAAAAGTTAAACGATAAAAGTGATAAGATACTTACTTCATTAATGGTGCAACTGATGGAGTATTGAAAAAGATATATCGATGTGCTTGTATCCACTTGATGTTGTCTATATCATATGTGTTTCCTTCTTCAACTGGACCATCAGGAATCCGAGAGGGCTTATCTAATTTTTTTTCAACATCCATAAGATATTCTGCACAAAATGTATTACACTCATCCATCAAATAACCATTGGATATTGATGCCTTCGGACGAGCTCTGTTGTATAAAAATCATTTCAATGTACTCAAATACCGCTCAATAGGATACATCCACCTGAATTTCACTAGACCATAATCCATTAATTCATCAGTTTAGGTGCACTGTCAAGTGGAACATAACATCAAAAAATGAGGGGGGAAATACTTTCTCAAAGTGATAAAGCGTAAGTACAATTCGGCCCTATAAACTTTTTAAATCACTCATTCGTTGATTTCTTAAACAAAGTTGTCTAAAAAAATTACTCATCTCAATCAACGGTTGAACAACATTGAGGGATAAACAATCACAAATTGCGATTGGAATCAACTACTGAAGTAGTATGTGATTGTCATGACTTTTCAACGCTTGCAATGTATTACTCTTCATATTCACACACTTAGAAATATTATAAGAGTAACCATCAGACACCTTGAGAATCTTCAAAATGGAAAGAAATGTCTCTTTCTCCTTTGTAGTCATCATATACTGTGCAATAGGAATATATGCCTTGTTTCCCTCAGCTAAATGTAAATGCAACTGTTTCCTTAAACCCATTTCTTCCAAATCACGGCGTGCATTAACATGGTCCTTTGATTTTCCACTGACACCTAAAATGGTCCACAATATATTATCACAAACATTTTTTTTCAATGTGCATGACATCCAAATTATGCCTCAGCATTGTAGTTTTCCAATACGGAAGACTATAAAAAATACTTTTCTTTTTCCAATTGTGACTGTGCTGCCTACCCGCAGCACGAATATTACGTATCGGAGGAGCCACAAAATCCTGAATTTCATATACCATGCATATGTTTTCTTCCTCAATCCACGATAACATTTCAACTCTTGTCATGATCTTTGGTGTTGGGCTGAACTCTCTAGAACCATCAAATGCCACTCTTTCCTTTCTGAACATGTGCTGAGGGGGGAGAAAACGTCTGTGACCCATGTATGCCCATTTTTTGGAATGCTTAACACATACATATTTTTTAATTTTATTGAAATAAGGGAAATAAAATTCCCCCTTCGTACTCTAGCCTGATAAATTTTCATAAGCTGGGAAGTCATTGATTGTCCACAATAAAGCAGCCTGCAGTTTGAACATTTCATTCATTTCATAGTCATAAGTCATCACACCATCGCCCCAAAATTCATTATACTCATCAATAAATGGCTGAAGGTAAAAATAAATATTATCCCCCGAACTTTTAGGTCCATCAATCCGAGTGGAAAGTAATATAAATTGTTGCTTCATACAAATCCATGGAGGAAGATTATATGGAACCAACACCACGGGCCATGTGTTATGAGTTGCACCAACCATAGACTTGAATGGATTGAAACCATCTACTGCCAATCACAATCGGACATTACAAACCATCTTTATAAAATTCAGGATGTCTCTTATCAAAATCCTTCTATGCATGAGAGTCTACTGGGTGGGTTAACATATCACTTTCATGAACTCTTTCTGCATGCCATCTCATTAAATTAGAAACTTTAGATGACATAAAAAATATTTTCAACCTCAGTTTAAGGGGAAAGTAACACATTTTCTTTATAGTAATCGGTTTCCCCTGTATCACAATCTGACTTTGATGAGTCTGATTTTCCCTGTTCTCTTTCCACCTGGAAGCACCACAAACTGTACAAATATCCAAATGGACAGTTTCCTTTCTAAACAACATATAGTTGTTTGCACATGCATCTATGGTCTCTCATATAAAACCTAAGTTCTCTGTCAACTTACGAGCATGGTAATATGACTCATGTAACACCCCAAGCTTCCACGGTATGCTTCTCTTTGAATAATACAACAACGTGTGTTGTACACAACTTCGAGTTCTAACACACACCACAACCAATCAAACTAGCCGTTATGAATAGTAATACCTAATTTTTGAAATTTTATAAATTTCATCTTTCAAAATGGACTTCATTTTTGGATTCGGAATATAGAATTTACCTTAGGGTGAAATTTTGGAACTTTTCGGATAACTTTTATATTTTGATGAATAGTGAGAACTACTAAATTTTAATTAAAAACAACTTTTTTAATCAAAATAATTAAAAGTGATAAATTATACAATTGAGTGGTTTTAAGGTATAATTATAATATAATTTTACCAATTTATCAAATGGTGGTCATTAGAATTAATTTCACTTTGAAATTGGACATAAACAATTGTCAATCTTTTGATTGATATTGTTTCTTAAAAACACGCTATTTGTTTTGACAACGGGAATTAATTATAAAATTAATTAATGCAAATTATATTTTTGGAATTTTGTAAAATAGGCATCATTTTTGAATTCATAATATCAATTATATCTTAGGGTTAATTTTTGGCATTGTTCTGAAAAACTTCGATTTTTGATGAATAGTAAAACCACTAAGTAGTAGTTAAAAAAACTGATTTTTCGTTTAAATGAAATTTTACCACCTCTGTGATTTGAATTTCCAAAATCCGACATACATCATTGTCATTAGGAAGTAAAATGTGGTTCAATGGGATTAAAATAGTTTTTGGTGAATAGTAACTTTTAAGTTCTATTAATCGCGATTAAAGGTAATTAGTGTAACTTAAGGTAAATATAATGTTATAATAATATGAAATTACCTTAACAATTGTCCTACCCTTATTGGGTGAGTCATGGACGACCAAGAAAATCCATGGGTCAACTTGGGGACCCCATGGAGCTACTTGGGTAAGAAAATGACATTAATAACTTTTTATTTAAAGTAAAAATAAAATTGTCACAAACATGTGTTTTTTTACTAAAACAATTATTACATGGGGTTATATAAGTTAACTTTTCGACTATAAATATTCATTGGAAAGTTAAAAATATTTCCTACATCATGATATTTGTTTTATAATTTTTATACATTAAATAAATTAATTTTTTTATGACACCATGATGATGCAGTGATTACCTCATTAATTAACGATTTAAATAAAACGAAAAGATAATGTAAAATCTAAGACTTAAACTTGTCAAAAACCTATTGGATGAGTATATTTCGAACCCTTATCACATTATTCTCAAAATATATAATTGTGGGGCCTTTAAAATCAGAAAATCATTATATAATAAAGTAACATTTCTTGACTTTCCAAAAGTGCCCCTCCTCTTCTCTTATAAAAGGCCCCCACCTCTACCACCTTATTCACACCTTCAATCCATTTGGCTCAGCTAAAATCTTCCAAAATACTCTCTCAACTTCCCTATATTACTCCTAGAATCCTAACTTTGGGCAGAAGTCTTCCCAAGGAAGTCTTTTCCTGAAATCAAAAAAAGTTACCCGATTTTAAGGTAATATCTTCTCTTATATTCTTTTGTTTTATTTTGCTTATCCAACCCCTTAAACTATTTTTATTACTTTATTTTTTAACAAAAACAGTATATTAAATATAATTGGATGTTTTTATGAGAAGTTTTTGATTTAAACTTACACACACCTTCATCTAATGGTTAAAGAACATACTGTTTCTATGGGTGGTGAATTACTGCCTCACGAAACGATGATTGTTCAATCTTCTTTTAACACCTCTTATGGTGGCCATTAAGATGTCACTATATTTATATATGATATATATTATGTTTATGTTTTACTTATGATTCTGTATTTTTTATTTATGTCATGCCTTTATGATTTCCATTATGGGTAAACGCGATAATTTCATTTTAGGAAGTGCGGACTACCACCCCCTCAAAGTGATTTGAATCGTTAATGCCATATTTGGGATGTATAAAAGATGGATTTAATGATATTATATATTATATTATACTAGAATTATAATATACCTTTATATCATTATAATTTAATTCCATTAAATATGAAATATAAATGAATGTAGCGTTCATGCGTACGTACGACTCACCGTCTCCATGAACGGTGCATTTCATTTCTTACCTCTAAATGTTATGTAATATTATAAATGCATGTATATAATGGATATATATTATATATATGATATATAAATCATGAATATAATTCTGGATATAATATATATTTTACCACATGAACAACTTGTAATTATAAGAAGTTTATTTTTGACTCAAGTATCAAAGATCGACAAAACGACCGTTATTAACTTAAATAATTACATAATGTTAATAACATGGTAATAAGTGATATAAAAGGAATAAATAACTTGAAAAAGGTTCTTAATCAAGTATAAATTAACTCTAGTGTATTATTCAGGAGGTTAAAGAATGATCGAGTCAAGTCGGACACGAGGTAAGGGAACTTCTTAACCCAATTTCCGTTATTTGGGTTAATCTCCTACTTTCAAATTATGTAATGATATTATTATGTTTTATCTTGTATTTGTCCTTTATTTATGTGTACTTTTAGTGAATACACATAATAGATCTATTTTATTTAAAAAATGATCTTTTTAATGGACTTCGTCTCAATCTCCTTTCATTGAGGCATATTTTGTTTTATACACAACATTATTTTATACGGTGTATAAACCCATTTGACTTTTACTTTTATTCAAAATGAATATTTTTATACGAAGCGTTTTACTAAATGAAAAAAGGAATATTTTTTCCGTACGTATGCGGCGACAACGACTTCTCCACCGCCATGACCATTATTTGAGATTCGGCTTCCTCTACAAGCCATAACATGTTTTAAATGAAAAATAAATACCATGTTTTACTTTTATTTTATTTTGGTATTGAAAATGGTTTTGATAATGTTTTTATTATATCAATGTGTTTTATTGATATCTTGTGATTGAAATGTGGAAATGTTATGTTTCCTTTATGCATGTTTTATGTGATACGATTATGTTATGGTTTACGATATGTTTAAACCTTTTCATATAAGGAATGAATTAGACTTAATAAGTGACGGGTGAAGCCCGCTATAGCTCCTCGATGCATCGATATGTCTCATGAGACAAACTAGTTTCTTAGCATGAGGCCTTGACAAAATCTTATTTTTAGTCATGGCACGGGGCCTTGTCTACGTGGTTATGATAGTATGGCATTATGCATTCCATCATTATGAAAGTGATTATTGATATTTCATATGATTATTCGACTAGTAGAATATCCATGTTAATAAGTAAATGTAATTACTTCATTTTATTTTTTCCATATTATTCTGAAGTTCAAGTTTAAAAGGATTTTGTTTTAGTTATACATTGCCTTAAATGTTTATGTTTATTTATAAAAGTTTCTGCTGTATTGTTATCCTTACTGAGCATCTGAGCTCACCCCTTTCTATGTTTTATTTTCCCAGGATGTGAAGAAATATTTTATTACTGGTCTACAGGGATTGTCTGAAGGGGATAAGAGTGTGGACTATGGAGACTATGTTATTGTGATTTTTCAATTTATGATGTAATGTAACATTTATGAATGTATCTAGTGTTTCCAAGGCTACTAAAATAATCGGTCTTTCGAGACATGATATTTTGTGATCATGCTAATGTTACGTAATAATGCACCGACTCTGGGTAACTGGGGTCGGGGCGTTACAGTTGGTATCAGAGGCAGTTTAGTACTAACCTTGGAATCTATATTTAGATAAACTCTGATTAGAGCACATAACCCTAAGATAGACTTTGGGGATTAGTATAGAATAACTTCCTAGAATTTTGGTATTATGGAGATTTTGTGAGTTTTCCAAGCAATACATCCCTATATGGATACGAGCAGGTAGAGGCGGCTCTGGCACAGATATACCTAGGGGTAAAACCCAGAAACACCGCTTTGAGCTAGACTCGAACGAGAACTGATGCACGACAACGGGCCTTGCTGAACTCTTGGTTACGACACTCCCAGGGGATATACTTAGGACAATTCTCATTTTCCTTACAAACCATTATGAAGGGTTTATGAGTATATACTTCTTCAAAGAAAACATTTTTATGATTATGGATTATATCCATAAATAGTTAAATTTATGTTAAGTGTTTTGCAAGTTTGTTATTATGTATTTCGATTCATAAACTAATCTAGTTTATGACATTGTTTAGAAATGGCGCCTAGTGGAAGGAATGGAAACCGTATCAATGAATGCACTCCATGTAGGGATTTCCCTCCTGCTCCAGATAATTATAATGGAGTTGGTGATACAACTGGTGCTGATCAACTTATCACCATACTGGGACAACTCACTCAGGTTATGAATAATAACCTTACTCGTATGGAGCACCATGATATTCAATGTGGAGGATCAATGTTAGACCGCTCCATGAGGTAACAACCACCAACATTCAATGGGAGTATAAATCCCTTAGTAGCTGAGCAAAGGATAAATTCCCTAGAGAAAATATTTCAGGCTTTGGGGAGTAGTGAAAGGGAAAAGGTTATCATGGCAGTTTACTGCCTCACTGGAGATGCTGATCAATGGTGGTCATTGATTCAAAACACAAAGGAATATGATGTAGTATCAAATATGGAATAGAGGGAGTTCAAAGATATTTTCTTAGAAAAATACTTTCCTCGTGACCATCGAGCAGATATGGAAAGACAATTTCTGAGTCTGAGACAGAAGGAGGATGAGTCACAAAGTATGAGGCCAACTTTACAAGGTTAGCAAGGTATGCTGCAGATTATATACATAACCCAAGAAGTAAGATTGATCATTTCTTTAATGGGTTAAAACCATTTCTCCATCGAGAATTAGTATCACAATCTTTCTCAATGTACGAAGATATAGTCTCGTGTTCTATCAAGACCGAAAACGAATTCTCTAAATCTTATGACAATAAAGTTAAGCAAGATAAGAACAGAACGGTGGAACAAGAGAAAGATAAAGGGAAAAAGGGAAAGAAGGATTTTCCATTATGTGATAATTGTGGGAAGAATCACCCCGGTACTTGCCTAAAAGGAATGAGAGTTTGTTATAAATGTGGAGAAAAAGGTCACCAGGCTCGTGATTGCAAGGGAAATAAAGAGGCTATCAATGTTGAATGCTACAATTGTAGAGAAATGGGGCATTATGCAAATGAATTCCCTAAGCTCCAAGGAAACTTACCTCAGAAAAGGTAAAGGGATCAAGGCCAATATTATGCTGTTACTACAGTTGAAGTGGAATAATTAATGTATTAGTGCTTTTGGACTCATGGATTATATTCTAGTTATAATAATAATGTGATATATATAAGGATTGTACTGCAGTACTTGTTGTTTTCATTAAAGTTTTAATATGATTAAGGTAATCATATTTTTATTATGTGACAATAAGAGAATCTTTACTTTGTTTGGGGAATCTGATGTTACAATTGATTTTGGAATTTAGAGACATTTTAGAGAAAGTCTGGACAGAGGTATTTTGGATAACTATAAATGTTGGAATGGATTAAGTTGAACCTAGGATAGTATTATTTAAGGTTAAAACATTTCTGAAGATTATTTTTGGAATATTATAATACTATAGTTTTAGGAAAAGGACAACCTGCAGGTCAGGGGATAACCCGTCGTGTCGGACAAAGCTATAGGAATCGAACCCACAACCACAGTACGACAGGCCTTTATTACCTACCACTAGCCTATAGGAAGTCCCTGGTTATTACAAAATAGTTTTCCTAATCTAAATGGTATGTGTTAATATTTGGAACCATATGCAATTATGATAAATAGAATATTTTTTAGTTCTATTAACTTTTGGAGTGAAAGATGGGTTTGTGGTAAAAATTTATTAAAGAATGAAAGTCTACATGACAAGTAAGTATATTTCCTTACGTTCTGATTAAATCTCCTAAATAAATTCCTCATCTTTATGAAGGGTATCTTAAAACAAAAATGTTTTCGGTTAACTTTTCCAACTGGGGAATCAATTACTATTTAACCAATCACAAGTTTGTGTTTTTATTATAGTTAACTTTCTCCTAATCCTGTTTTCTACAACTCTCTATCAGACCTTGATGGTTTGTTTCTCCTCCATATCCATGTTTTCATATAATCCTAGTATGGGCTATCTTAGGTGACCTTTGTACTTCTCTTTCTTTCTTTTAAAGTTATATTTTTATTAACCCTATCTTCAATATGGGTTTTCCACAAAGGTATTTTCTACTTTGAACCTTTTATTTTAGAAGAACAATTTCAAATTGCGAGGATGCAATATATTAAAGGAGGGGAGAATGTAACACCCTAAGCTTCCACGGTACGCTTCTCTTTGAATAATACAGCAGCGTGTGTTGTACACAACTTCGAGTTCTAACACACACCACAACCAATCAAACTAGCCGTTATGAATAATAATACCTACTTTTTGAAATTTTATAAATTTTATCTTTCAAAATGGACTTCATTTTTGGATTCAGAATATCGAATTTATCCTAGGGTGAAATTTTTGAACTTTTCAGATAACTTTTATATTTTGATGAATAATGAAAATTACTAAATTTTAATTAAAAACAACTTTTTTAATCAAAATAATTAAGAGTGATAAATTATACTATTGAGTGGTTTTAAAGTATAATTAGAATATAATTTTACCATTTTATCAAACGGTGGTCATTATAATTAATTTCACTTTGAAATTGGTCATAAACAATTGTCAATCTTTTGATTGATATTGTTTCTTAAAAACATGCTATTTGTTTTGACAATGGGAATTAATTATAAAATTAATTAATGCAACTTATATTTTTGGAATTTTGTAAAATAGACATCATTTTTGAATTCAGAATATCAATTATATCTTAGGGTGAATTTTTGGTATTGTTCTGAAAAACTTTGATTTTTGATGAATAGTGAAACCACTAAGTGGTAGTAAAAAAAACTGATTTTTCATTTAAATGAAAATTTAACACCTCTGTGATTTGAATTTCCAAAATCCTACATAAATCATTATCCTCTAAATATATAATTGTGGGGACTTTAAAATTCGAAACTCATTATATAATAAAGTAACATTTCTTGACTTTCCAAGAGTGCCCCTCCTCTCCTCTTATAAAAGGCCCCCACCTCTAGTACCTTATTCACACCTTCAAGCCATTTGGCTTGGGCAACCTATGCCAAAATACTCTTCCAAATTACCTCTATTACTACTAGAAGCCTCACTTTGGGCAGAAGTCTTCCCAAGGAAGCCTTTGCCTCAAATCAAAAAGAGTTACCTGATTTTAAGGTAATGTCTTCTCGTATGTTATTTTGTTTTATTTTGCTTATCCAACCCCTTAAAATATTTTTATTCCTTTATTTTGTAAAAACAACAGTATATTAAATATAATAGGATGTTTTTATGAGAATTATATTAATTACACTTACACACACCTTCGTCTAAGGTTAAAGAACATACTGTTTCTGTGGGTGGCGAATTACTGCCTCACGAAACGATGATTGTTAAATCTTCTTTTAACACCTCTCATGGTGACCATTAAGATGTAACTATATTTATATATGATATATATTGTGTTTATGTCTTCCTTATGCTTCTGTATTTTTCATTTATGACATACCTTTATGATTTCCATTATGGGTAAACGCAATAATTTCATTTTAGGAAGTGTGGACTACCGCCCCCTCAAAGTGATTTGAATCGTTAATGACATGTGTGGGACGTATAAAGGATGGAGTTAATGATATTATATATGATATTATACTATAATTATAATATACCTTTATATAATTATAATTTCATTCCATTAAATATGAAATATAAATAAAAGTAGCGTTCATGCGTACGTACGGCTTACCGTCTCCATGAACGGTGCATTTCATTTCTTACCTCTAAATGTTATGTAATATTATAAATTCATGTATATACTGGATATATATTATATATATTATATATACATCATTAATATAATTCTGGATATAATGGATATTTTACCACATGAACAACTTGTAATTATAAGAAGTTTATTTTTGACTCAAGTACCAAAGATCGACAAAACGACCGTTATTAACTTAAATAATTACATAATGTTCATAACATGGTAATAAGTGATATAAAAAGAATAATGAACTTGAAAAAAGTTCTTAATCAAGTAGAAATTAACTCTAGTGTATTATTCAGGAGGTTAAAGAACGATCGAGTCAAGTCGGACACGAGGTAAGGGAACTTCTTAACCCAATTTCCGTTCTTTGGGTTAATCTCCTACTTTCAAATTATTTCATGATATTATTATGTGCTATCCTGTATTTTTCCTTTCTTAATATGTACTTATATTGAATACACATAATAGATCTATTTTATTTGAAAAATGATCTTTGTAAAGGACTTCGTCTCAATCTCCTTTCATTGAGGCATATTTTTTTTATACACAACTTTATTTTATACGGTGTATAAAACCATTTGACTTTTACTTTTATTAAAAAGGAATATTTTTATATGAAGCATTTTGCTAAATGAAAAAAGGAATGTTTTTGTCTTACGTATGCGGCGACAACGACTTCTCTACCGCTGTGACCATTATTTGTGATTCGGCTTCCTCTACACGCCATAAATTTTTTTAAATGAAAAATAAATACCATGTTTTAATTTTATTTTATTTTGGTATTGAAAATGGTTTTGATAATGTTTTTATTATATCAATGTGTTGTATTGATATCTTGTGATTGAAATGTGTAAATGTTATGTTTCCTTTATGCATGTTTTATGTGATACAATTATGTTATGGTTTATTATATGTTTAAAACTTTTCATATAAGGAATGCATTGGACTTAATAAGTGACGGGTAGAGCCCACTATAGCTCCTCAATGCATCAGTAGGTCTCATGAGACAAACTAGTGTCTTGGCACAAGGCCTTGACAAAATCTTATTTGTAGTCTTGGCATGAGGCCTTGGCCACGTGGTTATAATAGTCTGACATTATGCATTCCATCATTATGAAAGTGGTTATTGATATTGCATGTGATTATTAGACTAGTAGAATATCCATGTGAATAATTAAATGGAATTACTTGATTTTATTTTTGCCATATTATTCTGAAGTTCAAGTTTAAAAGGCTTTTGTTTTAGTTATACATTGCCTTAAATGTTTATGTTTATTTATAAAAGTTTCCTCTGTATTGTTATCCTTACTGAGCATCTGAGCTCACCCCTTTCTATGTTTTATTTTCCCAATATGTAAAGAAATATTTTATGACTGACCTACAGGGATTGTCTGAAGGGGATAAGAGTGTGGACTATGGAGACTTTGTTATTGTGATTTTTCACTTTATGATGTAATGTAACATTTATGAATGTATCTAGTGTTTCCAAGGCTACTAAACTAATCAGTCTTTCGAGACATGATCTTTTGTGATCATGACAATGTTACGTAATAATGCACCGACTCTGGGTAACTGGGGTCAGGGCGTTACAACTCGGGAATCTTAGTGTCAACAGGAAGAAATTTTTTCAATAACACCAACAACATGTCGAATGATGTGTCTGACCAATGATTCAAAGTCTTCAAATGAAACAACCCCATGATAAACAACAATTTATTGTAAGAAGTACATCCAGGATATAATTCTATTTTTGCATCATCAAGTGCTTCATAAAACCTCCTGAAATCACGATCTGCACCAGAGCGAAGATTTATCTCACCAGTCTCAAGATTCTAGATGTCAATGCCTTTAGGATCCAACCCACGTACCATTTCAGTAAGTATTTCATGCATTGGATCATTCATCCTTGCATCAACATCCATCTGAACTGCATCCGTATTTTGACAACGAACATATTCTTCTCCATAAAGAGTCCAACTCTTATAATTTTTCAGAAATCCATTAAAGAATAGGTGATTCCTCACAGTATCTCGTATGAATTGATATCTATTAGCACATTTTCTACATGGAAAACTAATATAGTCACTTTTAAATCCTCTGGTGAAGCCAATAAACTGCATAATGTCATTGAAATATTCTCTAGACATTCGATTTGGAAGATCAATCAAACTCTTATCCATAATAAGATCTCTATAACAAACATTTACACAAGACTTATTACATTTTCATTTTTCATATCAAATATATTTAAAATAAATACTAATTAATTGTTTGTGAATTATTTATAAAATAATAATGTAAGTGAAAGCCCATGTTATACCTGATTGTGCTACAAACCTGGAAGGGAGGGGAGCCGGAGCCGGAGGCGGTGCGGCAAGGGAGGGGATGGGAGGCGGTGGTGATGGGGAGCCAGAGGAGAGAAGGAGGTGAGGTGGTGATGGGGCAGCGAGGGTGGGACGACGAGGGAGGGGACTGAGGATAGGGGGAGCCAAAGTGGACGGGCGGCAACAGCGAGAGGACGAGTAGCGGCCGTGCGGGGAGGGAGGGGACCGGGCGGCGGTGGTGCAGCAAGGGAGAGGACAGTGAGGGAGGGGACGGGTGGCGGTGGTGCGGTGAGGGAGGGGACAAAGACGGAGGGGATGGGGGTTGGTGGGGTGCAAGGGGGGGGGGGGGGGAGGGACGAGGGGGTGGAGGGCCGAGGGCGGAGGCCGGAGGGCAGAGGGGTCGGAGGCTGGAGGGGTGGAGGTTGGAGGCGGGTAGCGGGAGGCCAAAGTGTAGAGGGAGGCTGGAGGGGACGAAGAGTAGGGTGGAGGGTGGCCGGAGCTGGAGGGTAGAGGCGGAGGAAGGCCGGAGGAGACGGAGGGTAGGGCGGAGGGCGGTCGGAGGGTAGACGATGGAGGGCGGAGGCCGACGAGGGCGGAGGGTGGAGGGTGGAGAGGGAGGGTGCGCGACGATGGGGGAGGGCGGTGAGGGAGGGAGCGCGGCGATGGGGAAGGTCACACAGAGATGGGGGAGGGCGGCGAGGGAGGGCACGCGGCGACGGCGGAGGGCACGCGGTGAGGCGAGGATGGAGGAGGAGGGTTCGGGGGGGGGGGGGGGGGAAGCGGCGAGGCGAGGAGGGAGGAGGAGGGGTTTGGGGGGGGGGGGGCTGAAGCCCCCCATTTTTTGGAAAAACCTAGCGACCGCCATTGGTGGTCGCTATAGGTAAGGGGGCTCCAAAGCCCAGTTTTCTAATAGTGATTTTTTAGGTATATGAAATTTAAACTTATGAATTTGAGGGTTCCTGTGTAAGGAATTAGGGATTTCATATGAATTTCAAAGTCATACAAAATATTGAATCTTCACCATAATTTTTTTTCAAGCATATTATTTTAAAGTCTTATGAAATTGAGTGAATTTTCCATGATTCCAAAATTTTTGTTTTCTGAAGAATCCAAACATTAAGATGCTAAAACTGATTTCCAATGGTTAGGAAATCACATTTAAAATTTTATTCATGTTGATTCATGTGAGTATTCAAAAAGGAATATCTCTATGTATATCTATTGGATATTTTGAGATTATTTTTATGAAACAATTATTAGACAGTTCAAATCCAGTTTTATTAAAGAATAATCACTAGAAAATTATTTTGGTATTTTAATATGATGATAATTGTCTAGTTTTTAGTTAATATAATCACTTTTAATTGATTTTTTAGGGATTAAACTTGTTTTTTCAAGTTTATTTATTCAAGATATTATTTTCATTTGTGTTGTGACATTAATTAGTTCTTCAAATCATTAGTTGGATGTTGATGAGTTCGAAGATGGTTCAGTGTGATGATGAAGATAGGTATTCTTATAATTCACAAATACCTTATTTATGAAATATTTTTTAAAAAATATCAAGATATTGAAGTATTCATGATACACTTTATTTTTAGTTTATTGTAAGGAAATAAATTATGGGTTAAAGTGGAATTATTCTATAGATAGGAAGTTAATGAAATATAATAATATTTCAAGATCATGGTGCATCATTTTGAGGCTAACCAAATGAGGAAATTGAAAGGATCACAATGTATTATTTTTTTGAGTAATGTTTTAAGAATTATGAGTACGAAATGATATTTATATAATTAATTTTAATTATATATTTTTTATTTACCAAAATATTGGGATAATTTAGATAGAGAGGGCATATGAATTGTATTTTTTTAGTTTTGAGAAATAGAGTGAATAAGAGAGCATGGTGATGAAGTTTGAAGATATTATTTATATCTATTTTATCTAGATAATTTGAAAATTATATTTGAGTTTAGAAATTGAGAATTATATCAATATTTGATTCTATATAAATTGAGAAAAATATTCATGAACATTCTATTGGTTCATGGAGGAATATAATGATCTACTATTAGTAAAGTAACTGTTCCTTCAAAAAGATCTTTCTAATTCTACTTCCAATATATGTGTGTTCACGGTTTGAATATTCCCAATATGATGTGACTCTGTATAATCATATTGTTACTCTATAGTCATGTTTTAATCTTGTAAATATTTGTGATTAGAGTGAAAAACTATGGATGGGGAGACTAACCAACCAAAAAAGGAGTAAGTTTCCCACCAAGGGGCCAAATCTTATAAAAATTCTTATGTTCTTTTCTATTTAATTTCTTTATTTGTGTGTGAGGATGGAAATTTATATTTGATTGAATTATAATTTAATAGGTCACAAATATTTATTTATATTATAAATTATATAAATTAATCTCTACTTATTCATCTCCCTACTTAGTGGATCTAATTTATCCTAGGCACTTCTAGATCACCTAAAAAATAATCAATGGGATCAAGGAGTCATGGGGAACTTCCTAGTTTCTAAATATAATGATACTAAATAACATTTATATAATAAATAAAATAAAATCATATAAAAGCTGGTGAAATTAACTACACTCAACCCCTAATTATCCTCTTGGTCTCACCGAGAGGAAACCCTTAGTAGAACACATTATGACCTAGGGAACTAGCCATTGTGTAATCTATTCTTATGTGGTAAACATCTAGATTTTTTTACTTATATATATAGTTTATAATTATATCAATAAATGGAGGTGAGAAAACAAATGAGATTGTGATCATCACAAAATTAAAAAAATAAATAATTTTAAATAAACTTCATCTAACCTCCAACACCCTCTCAAGAAACATCCTATTTTCATATATATGAATAAAAACATATCATAATACTATTCTCCCAAAAATAGAGAAAAAGTGTATAAAAAATGACTTAGGGTATCAACTAAGGGAATTACATAGATCAAATAGGACTCTTTTATAAATTCCCAAATAAGCCTTGGAAAAATCATGAGATGCCAAGCCGTTTTCACCCCATTTTATACCTTACTTCAAAACAAAATTTAAAAACAAACTATGAAATAATTACTATAAATACATTTGGAAGCCACCATTTATTTAAAACCACTTTTGAAATGATGAAAAGGCTTATAAGTTTCAAAACACTTTAGTATGGGATAGACACACCCCACTTTCAAACAATCCATTAGAAAACCTAAAACTCTTTACATGAAAAACCATTTGGTTCTAAGAACCTATTTAAAATACCAAACTCATAAAAAAACCCCTTTTAAATCACTATTTTTTCTTTAAAACCACTTATAAATTTTATAAAACACTTTTCATGCATAAGATTTTAATTTAAAAATAAATTAAGAGAATCCAAAGAAACCCCTTTATTCCAAGTTTATAATCCATTAAAAACCTTCTTAAAACCAAAAAAGTGTCACACATAGGTATAATTTTGAAAGAAAATTATTTTTAAAAATCCAATAATCTCATGCAATATAATATAAAATAATGACATATAAATAACCACTTATTTTAAATGGAAACAACTCACAATGAACCACCTTCGATGATAAAGGCACGAACATGCAAAGAGATGACATATACAAGATTTAGACACCCAAATACCAAATTGAAACCATCCCATGCACAAATATTGGACATCACATACCCTAAGGTTCATGGTTTGGGAAAAAATTAAAGAAACATGGGTGTAGTGTATAGTAGAGATGAAGAATAAGAGGAAAGATAAAAGTTACCTTAGGAATTTGCTTGAAATTGAAGGAGAAGAGGCTTGAAATCAAATAAGAAGGGTGTTCTCGATCCATAAAGGTTATAAATAGTGCTTTTTAATTAATAATATGAACTTGGGATCTATTTTACTATTATACCAAAAATTATAAACAAGTATTGAAAACTACAAAGAACTGGGAATGATCTATCCATATATTGGATGCCTATGCATATACAGAAATATATACAAGATGATAAAACAATATGACACAACATAAAAAAAATAAACATCCATAATGATAAATATTAAATAAAAGTGACTATATTCATTTGAATTCAGAGCAATATAAATAACTAAAAATCACAAAAAAAATCAACAAGCTCAATACATATACAACAGAAGAAAAACAAGATAGATACACTTGGATGAACTGGAAAATATACAGGAGTCCCAAAATAAAATGAAACCCACATAGCTAAAAAAACCCTCCAAATTACACCTTATTTAGTCACCATATCCTATTACATATATTATTGGACCCCAAATGAACTACATCAAACAAGATCAATACCTAATAACCTGGCATAAAACATGGATTGCACACACACACATACACACATCGGTGTATATATGGGGTGTGAGTGGAAAGTAACCTATAGGATTTCTCAAAAGATTCTATATAGTTCCTTTTATAAAAAAAATCCACAAATGATAGTTCAAACATAATTTATAAAATAGGGTTTTTATATGATCAAGCATAAGGAAAACAAATATCATGTTTATTTCTATCTATTTTCCAACCAAGTTAATGTATTTAAAAAAAACAATGTTTTTATAACATAAAACTAAGATTTCATACCAAGAATAAATTCAAAACATTTCCTTTAAAATTCTCTTTAAAATCCTAAAAATAGTAATTTAAAATTAATGAGAAAAACAAATCTTTTTTCTTCTTCTTTTCAAAAACATTTCCAAAAACCTTTTGGAAGACAAAATCATTTTAAATTTAAAGAAACACACCCTATAAAACCAATTTTTATAAAAGTTTGTAAAGAAACCAAAACCATAATAAAAGTAGAGCGTAAAGAAAAAGCTTCAGAAGTAGGATGAGAAAGGTAATATAGCGGGAACTGTAGTAGCTAGGAATATTACCCCATTTTGGCCTTTGGGCCATCGATTTGGTCCCCAATTCCTTTAAGGAATTCAATCTACCTAGGCCTTTGGTTCAGTAAGTCCTTTGAGCCATGTCAAGGCCTTTGGGCCACCTTAAGTAAGGATGAAAACTAGAAAACCTACAAGGAACAAGCTTCAGAAGGAGGATGAGCAAGGAGCTTTCACCATAGAAGAAGCTAAACAGATTGTAAGAATGAAAGGGTATGACACCTTCCATTGGGAAAAGCCTATGCATGCACGGGAAATCCTAACCGAATATCCATGCGAAGGTGGAGAGATATTTCATGATGAAGATACTGGGGAGGAGCAGTTCCAAGTAGTTAGTCTGGGTTGTATGTAATGTTTGTAGCCTACGGGAAATGAATTACTCTAAGGCCAATGGGCCATGTAATACTTACACCTACGGGCCTTGTTAGGGTTTCACCTCTCCCCTTGAAAGGTGGGTTATCAAAAATCAATAAAAAATGAAGGCCTTTAGGCCATTGGAGATAGGTGTAAGACCCCATAACACCCTAAGAGGAGAGGGGTGAATCATGGTGTCAACGTTTTCTTTTAATGAAGAGAATCTTGTTACCATGTTGGTAAGAACATGTTAAACCTATATGATATATTCTATCAGAAATAAAATATTCACATACAGAAAGGAAACACAATAGTTTTACTTGGTTCACCACTAAGTAATAGTCTATGGAGCATACGCCAACAGTTTTTTGGTCATACCAGATCCACTAATCTTTACTAGTTATGGAATAAAAGAGTTCATACATAGCCACTCTATTATAGGCACATTTCCTTTACAAGATTTTAGGGATAGAACATTGCGTCCCTCAGAACACTTTCGTTGACTCCCCCTAGATCACTACTTTGAGAGAAGCCTAACTCAATTTATTGACTTGAAGGTCACTTCAATGGATTGGAATCAAAGTCTTTGTCCCTATCTAGAATGAGAATATTCTTTCATCATTGAATTGATTTGATGCACTCTAAAAACACTGTACACTTAAAATATGATGTTCAATAATTCCATTTTCAAAGCTCCTTCACAAAGATAACTACCTTTATGAAGCTAAATTCCTTTAAGAAAAAAACTAGATTCATGAATCTCATTGAGTCAACAAAGAATATCCCATCACCACAAAGAACTCATTAATCAAAATCATTGGTACTAGTTAAGACTCAACAAGTCTTTTTGTGAAGCTTAATCTTACATGGAATGTCATTTTGATGGATCTCCCCTGGTTTTGAGAAATCATAGAAATTCAAGATTTTCCTGGGAAAATTCAAATTATGTGAAGAGGGGTAGCCTCAAATTTATAGGATCATCTATTCGCAAAGCTCCACCACCTCTTAATGAATTTTTCGGATCATTCAAAACCACCATTACATAGATCCTCCATTTACAATGCTCAATTTTGATTTGATGTTGACACAAAGATTTCTGTCAAACCATCACACGCCGTGATGCTCCAATTTTCATATCACAGAGATCACTGTCACTATTCGAAATGCTATAATTCTTCCCCATTCGTGATGTTCATCACTGTCGTGTATATCTCCTCTATCTTTCCTTGAACCTTCACGAAACACCATTTTCAAATCCAATCTTTGTGAAACACACTAATTTTCCATATTTTCATAAGGAATTCAAAGAAATACACTTTTTTCAATGCTAGAAAACTTCTAAATTTTGGACCAAAAAATTTGGAAAACACTCGAAAATGACACCGCCTTCAATACTATTTCCATATTGAACTGTAAGATCCATTTCCTTGAAAACTCCTTGATATTCCATGTGAGTATTGACAAAAAACACATACCATACACCATTTACAGAAAATAACAAACTTGGTTCCAAAAATCTCCCCCTTTAGGTTTGTTTTCAATCTATAGATAAATTCAATAAAGCACTAGCCACAATAAAAACCTGATATGCAAGAAATAAATCATCCAACACTCTAAGTCTATGTGATAAAATATTGGTTTATAAAACTAGATGGGAAGCATGAATTGGTTTTTCATGTTTTGGAATGCTTAAAGATATCTAAGCTAATATTTGATCAGCTAAGCTTTGATTATGTCACAGAAGCATTGAACAACTTAAAAAGTATCCCATAAAATGTTTCCTCATAACATACAATTCTAATCATGTCTTAGAATCATTTAATGGTGTGTCAAAAGACTACAACTACATTCTCCATTCTCTATTCTCCTTAAATTATAAAAACAGAAAATTTTATTCTCCTCCTTTGTAACATTTAATTTCCTCCTTTGTATCATTACATTTATTTTCTATTTTCTCTATTCTCCTCATATGAGATAAACCCAAAGAACATGATTTGTACTTGTAGATATCACAAACACACTCCCCCTGGATCGTATCTTCCTTATAAACCTATATAACTTCCACAAACTGATTAAAAAAGTTATCACAACTGGGGAGAGGGGATTATCTATAACCTCTTCATGCACTAGGAGGTGGTTAAACACCAAGGTTAAACTGATGTTTCTTGAACACATGTAATACCAATTACTTGGTTATAATGTCATCCACTTGGTCATAAGTTCTTATATGATCCATTTTTATCATGAATTCTTCAACTTTTTCCTTGATGAAGTGACGTCTGATTTCCATATGTTTCGTTTGAGAATGTTGAACATGATTCTTCATAAGATTGACCTCACTCTTGTTATCACAGGTAATCACTATTGGCTGTTTCACCTCATCACCAATATCAGTCAGTTTTCACTTCATCAATAATATATGAGTACAATCCTTTGTAGTAGAGATATACTCGACTTCCACAATACTAAGATAAGTACTTTCCTATTTCTTACTCAAACAACCCACACATTTACCACCAATAAGGAACCCTCCACCACTTGTGTAATTTCTATCAAACATATATCCATCCCAACCAACATTAGAAAAATATTAAAACTCATTGTCTCTTACAGAAAAAAGTATAATCTAACATTAAGGGTACCTTGAATATACCTCATGATTCCTTTAATCGCTTCCATGTGTTTTTCCTTTGGATTTATTTGAAAGAGGGCTGCTAAACATGTTTCAAATACAATGTATGGATGTGTTTTGAGTTATGTATAATAAGATTCCAATTATTCACTTATAAATTATGGGATACATATAACTCCCATCCTCATGATTTTTAAGTTTTTTTCCTCTCGAAATCAGTGTCAACATTGGTTTGTAGTCATGCATATTGAATTTATTTAGAAATTCTATCAAATATTCTTCTTGAGAAATGAAAGTGTAATTTTTATTCTAAATAAACAGAACCATAAATTGATCTTCCTTCAAATTCTTCACATAAAGATTTTGGTCAAAACCTCCTCTTTTAAATTTTATCTTCTTTAGATAAGTATCCAGATGATAATACCATGCCCGTGGTGCTTGATTTAGCTTATATAGATCCTTATTTAATCTAAACACCTTTAATTCATCATTTCCAATTATAAATCCAACTGGTTTTTCAATTTATACATCTTTTTCAAGGAATCTATTTAAGAGAGGGTTTTTATGTCCATTTGATAAACTTTATATCCTCTTTATATTCCCATAGAAATAAAAAGACCGAGTGACTCCAATCTTGCCACTGGAGAAAATGTTTCTTCAACATAAATTCCTTCAATCTTTGCATAGCCTTTACACACTAGTAATGCCTTATTTATGATCAAATTTCCATGATCATAATTTTTTTTATGAACATCCATTTGGTTCCAATAACATTGTGGGTTTCTATTCTATTAACAAGATCCCATGTTGGGTTCTTATCAATCTGATCACATTCTTCATTCATGGATTTAACCCATGATTCCACTTTCATAGCTTCTTCAAATGAGGTTGGTTAAATAATTGATAGAAATATATAATTTTCATCATTACTCATTATCCTTTCTGGTGTGGGTGTGGTCCAATCCCCAATGAAGTTGGATTGATTAATTTCATCTCTTCCATTTCTCTAGTGAGGTTTAGATGAAGTTTCATCATACATTGTTTATTATTCTGATTCTTATTACGAATCATATTCATTAGGTCATCCTAGAATATTTTAAAATCCTTAAACTATTTCAGCATCTGAATATATCCTTTTTCCACTAATCATGATACCTAAAACTCCTTTACCAATAACATGATTTTAAGAAATTTCTAGAAAAATCAGGTTAGATAACAATTTATAGAATTGTTGTAAAAGCTTCTTCATCATTCTTCATTTTTTCCCCATAAAGGGAAATAATTATTAGAATATTTATAATGGTGGATCTTATCAAGAATTCATTTCAAGAAATTTCAGTATGAAGAAAACACCAGAATGGTTCTTCATCTTGTGACTATCCACATTGGATAACTTTCACAACTTCACCAAGGATACTCTTCTTAAAAACTTGTTCTTTAGGATATCATAAATAATATCAATCCAAGATTGTATCTTATTTACCCTAGTTATACAAAAATAAACATCTTCGACTTCAACTAAAAATGATTCTCTATCATGTTTATATTTGAATACCAAATTGAGGAATAATTCAAAGATGGCGACTTCTTCAGCTTGGCTATCAAAAGAAAAATGTCTTCCCTCATTGCTTCTTAGGTTATCCCCCTGAGAACATTCTTCACCTTTCAATTCATTTCATTATAATCACAAATATAATAACCAAAGTTTAAGGGAATAAGGTGGATCCTCCTTTCTTCATCAATACACAAAACAAGGTTGAGTTGTTTTTCTCAACCAAGTTTCTCCATTTAGTGCAGTCCTCATGCTTACAGATATGAACATATGTTCTAATTTATGTTGTCCTGGCATGTATATCTTCACATTCTCTTCTGATTTGTGTGGATAATTGTTCTTCTTAACAACCATAATGGGTGATACATTCTTACTCCACTTAAGGGATTATCCTTGATCTATTATTAATGTTAAACATCCTTTTGCAATGTGCCTAGGTGTCATGCATCTCTCACATAGAAATTACTTAACACATGAGTTTTTTTTATTTTCAAGATCTCATACACTTTGTCTTTATCACATGTAATCTTTTCTTTTCCTTTTGTACCAGCCTTGGACTATACATCCCCGAGTTTCCTCATTCTTTCTAAATCTTCTAGCCAAATAACTAACATGTAATTTATATCTCTTGAAATAAGTTTGGATATTCCACATGGGGTTTTCTAAGTGCAATCCCTGTTAGTAGTTATTTTGGATTCACTTTCACTCAACATCTTAGATTTGGAATCCATGGCCTTCTCTGGTTCCTAACATAAGATCTTCATGGGAGAATTTGTGTTCAGAACATTATTATTATTTCTTACCAAGGTAGATTCTTTATACCTATCCAATTTTTATGGACCAACTTTGGGACCAATTCCATTTCATACATCACATATGTTATCAAGAATTCCAAATTTGTTTGTAGTATATAGATGCTTCTAGACCTGTGGATGTTGATGCAAATTCTTTATCTTTCTCCCATGGATATTATTTTCCTTTTTACTTTTACAATTTGGGGGTTGTACTAACAATTTAATGCACAATGACCAAATCTGTTGTAGTACCAACATTGAACATTGAACCTTGATCTCCTTATATCTTCTATATAAGTTTGTTGGATATTTTAATGAATTACTGTGATATTTGTGGGTAACCTGATTCTGTACTCTTTTTCCTATCCACCATATTCATGTTGGTAGGTTCCTATCTCCTTTATTTATCCATACTTTTCTAGGATTTTTCTTACAACCAACACTATTCATGATAATAGGTTCAGAGTCATTAAAAAAAGTTGGTATGGATGTTACCTATTTCTTCTTATTTTCTTGAGAGAGGTCATCATAATATATCATGATATTCTTATCACATATTCGATGTATTTTAGATTTAGAATCCTATAGTGAATATTGAGTAGCTTCAAGAACTGTTTCCTTCATTTTTGAAGTATCAATATATGTGTTCTCAAGATTGACCAATTGGGATTCCAAATCTAGACATTTTATATTGAGGATAATTTTCTGATATTAAATCATAATCATCTTTTCTTCATAAGAATTATTCATTGTAACAAATTATTCTTAATGTTGCATCACTTTTTTCCAAATTAAAGAGTCAAGTTTTTTGATATTCTTAGATATTACATCCAATTTTTGACCCATGACATTAGTGCTATTTTTCAATTTCTATTTAAGCACATTGATCTTTTCTTCAAATGTATTTTTACTCTTTATTTTTCTTAAACTTCTTTGAGGTATTTCAAGGACTTATTTAAAGTTCACTCTTTGTTTCTTCAAAGGATTCAACCTGTTTGGAGAGCTTTAAAAATTCAAGAATTTTTCCTTCCAATCCCTTTTCCATATAATCAGGATCTCCTTCCAACTGGGTGATCTCTGCCTACATACATTGAAATATTCTGTAAACAATGATGACTCTTTCTACAAGAATACCATGTAAATATCTTAACTAAAAACTCATGTGAGGTTATAGATTGAAAAACATCACCACAATTTCTAGGATATTTATTTTGAGGAAAAATTTCAAAGGTTCTAACGTATACCTCATAATCACTTACAAATGTTGATTTACATGAGGTAGAAGTTTTGTCCTTTTCTTTGGTGGAAACCAGAGCCACCTGCTCTTTGCATTCCAAGCCTAGTATATCTTCATTGTCAGAAAGGAAAGGGGAACCAAATAATACATATTCTTTAGATAATAGGGGATTATTCAATTTTTTATTCTCTTTATTTTTCTTATTTATCATACTCTTGGTGGATATATACTTCTACTCAGATATAACTAGATCTTAATAAAAAATGAACTTCTTTGTTGACATAGGAAAGACACTAAAATATTAAATAGAGAGTTAATTTACTCTAGAGTATCCAACACACATAAACCTTACCTCTGATACCACTTGTAGGACCCTGGAACACCCTGAGAGGGGAGGGGTGAATCAGGGTGTAAACTTTTTGTTTTAATGTGATGAATCTAATTCCCATGTTGGTAGGAAATTGTTAAACTTGTATGATGGATTTGATCAGTAATCTAAAATTCACATGAAGAAAGGTAACATAATAGTTTTACTTGGTTCACTGAAAGGTTCTGTCATGGTCACCCTAAAATGATTAGTGGTTTTTGGGTACTTAGGTGCAGCAGAGTGGATGGCCAACGTCGTCTCTCAAAGGAGGAAGTAAATTAAAAAAACTTCTTAAAGGTATTCTAAAAACAAAATAGAATATAATTAAAACACTACTTGAAAGGATGTGGGGGGGGGGGGTTTATCATTTATAAATATTTAAGAAGTTTTCTGGAAGAATATTGCATTTTTTTTAATTTTGAAATGAAGTTTGATTAAAAAGACGCAACAAGAAGATGTTTTTTTAGAAAATATTTTAAAAGGCGTAATCGATATAACTCTAACAATTAATTTACTTATAAATCATTATCATTTAAATTAATATCCACTTAATTATGACCCCCTAATTTTTTAACCCTCAAACCCTATGAGAGTTAACTTAACCATAAAAATGAAATTACTTAAACCCTAGGCTAGCTTCGGAACATGCAATCACAACACCCTATTTTGATTGTTGTTATAAGGTTAGATTATGGTCAGTGGTTAATTAGATCACATATAAATTCTGGAAATGAGGATTAATTGTTTTTATGTATTATATTTTAACTCTACAAATTTATCCCGTGTGGTCTTGTATTACCGATTAAGATCGCGCTCTCACAATTTACACAAAATCTCGACCTCATGTGTTTTTGTGTTAATTTTTAAATTGATTGCTTTGTTTATTATAATTTAAAAACACAATTAATTTATCATATTAAGTGAATTATAGTATCTCAATTATTCAAAATAATTAAATGAAGAGGGTAGAAGATAGACCGATCACTAAGAAAACTACTCTTCCATGGGCAGTGTGATCATCGTGGAGACATTTTTCATGAGCAAGGATTGAAAGGGTAGAACCCAATATCGTCTCCACTATTGATTCCAAAATAATTATAATATAAATAGAAGAATAAAAGGGAATAAAATAGAAGAAAAATTGAAGAAAAATTCAAGATACAAACATGAAAGAAAAGAAATACAAAGAAGAGGTGGGAGAGGAGAGTCTTTTTGGAAGAGATGTTTGCAAAAATCCTTACTTCTTCCAAGAGTTGTGAGGGGCTCCCAAGAGACACCATTTTATCCACACCTTCCCAAAGCCTCTAAAATCCCCCCCAAAGAGTAAAAAACCCCTTTAAATAAATTTTGTGAGGGCTAGGGTTACATATCTTTTTTTAAGTGTGAAATGAAAACTCGGCCAAATATTTTATTCCAAGATTAACCACATAGTTGACCTCCAAAAAGCGTTAATTTTCCATCCTTATATGAAGATGATGTGTTACTAATTATATCCCCGATATTAACTCCAAATTTGGACTCAATACAAGTCTAGATGAAGAATATACGGCCCAAATAGTGAAGTAGTGTCCAATCTAGATGGTTCTGTCCAACTTTGTCTTCATGGACCATTTAATTCACCCAATGCAAGATCCAGCTCCCATGTATTAATTAGAATTTGTATCCCATTAATTCAGAAACATAGTTAAACAATTTTAAGTTAAAATATTTTACACAATAATATTTATGCCCAAAATACTATAGTTAATTTTAAAAGGTTAAAACTGAATTTTTCGTCAAATTTGCAAATGAATGATCTAATCCCAAATATTTCATAATTGATAATATTTAGAATAATGTGAGGAAATTATATCATTTATTATCAATAAAATATTCAATAAAATTGTGTTTTATCAAATCCCCCACACTTACCCTTTTCCACTCCTGAGCAAAACTTCATATCAAGTAAACATCAATATCAAATCAAAAAAAATTTTAAAACACATATCCTTGAGATCCAAAAATTACACACCAAGAAACAAAAGATATCATGCCTCATAAAAAACCATAATTTCAAGTTCTCTATATATAACATTCAATATATTTCTACTTTATTTATCCTCCCATGCACAAAACACTTACCTCAATTGAATTTTCTCTTATCACACAAATGTCAATTTTTAGCATTGTCTTTCTCATCCAAACTCATACAAGGGTCTACATAGGCTTGATAAATTCCTAAATCACCACCCAATTTGAGTCAAGGACATATGTTTATCATGAGTACTTTTTAGGGTTGTTCTGTGGATTTCAGTTGGTAGGATTAAGATGTGAAAAATTCTGAGGCTGAATGAGGAGGGCTTGACTCTTTTTGAAGAAAAATTGCATTAATCTAATTTTCACTTTAATATGATCTCCTCCCCAATACTCATAGAATTTATTCATGTTCATCATCATGAAAAATAAATGGATGTGCACACCATTCAACATTTTAGTAGTAAAAATGTCAATCTTCTCAAACATGATTTTCTTGAAAGCTCCAGATAGGCACGACTTTCTATGTCTATTAGAAGCTCAAGAAAGGCACAACTTGACTTATCATGAAAGCTCTAGAAAAGCCACAACTTTCAATATTATGATTTTCTTCAGCAGAAAAAACATATCTTCAGAATTTAATTTTCCACCCAAATTATTACAAAATGTTGTAGCACAACACAAGACAGCTTCCCCCATACTTAAGTTCAACTAGATTATGCAATTGTACTTCAAGATTTGGTTGGATAGGGAAAATTGGCTTGTAATGTGGCTAACCTAATGGGCTGTTCATGGATTCTAAGGACTAAAAGGATTAAATGTTCAAGGTAGGCCATTAAAAAATGATTCTTTGAAATAGGGGCTTTAATACCAAAAAAATGCCTCAATAATTTAAACATAAGTACCTAAAACTCTCAAGTTTTGATAGGAATAAATCAAATTATGTTTAAATAAAATATGGTTTGGTTCTATAAAGAAGTGAGGTAAATTTAAAGAATATGAAAAGAATGGTTCAGAATCCTCACAGGAAAGTGATTTCAAATATAAAGACAGTTAGATGTGTCATGGGATTCAAAATTTAGTGTACTTTTCATGAAATTACTAAATATTTGAACTTGAAACAAAGTCATTTTCAGCATTCATCTAAGCTTAGTTTCAAGGGATAAATTGTTTCAATTATTTATATGGATTTAAAAAATGGTGATGAGAATCATTTCAGCTCAAATTTTTCAAAAACACACAAAAATTTAAAAAATAAACACACAAAATTTGAAAAAAACCAATTTTTTTGTTTTGTTTTTTTAAACAGGAAAACAATTGAAATTACTAAACTAAAAGGTTCCCTCCCCCACACTTAAAATATTGCATTGTACTAAATTTGAACCCATGAGATGATATATGCACATGAAATGTATAATTTTAAATAGGACAAATAATAAAAAATTTAAAGGGTTAGGAACAACCTGATATGCTCAAGTGATGATGGGGTCATGCAGTTTGATAAAATTCATTGCATCACTAGGAAGTCCCTCAATGTATCTCTTCAAACGTTTACCATTGACTATAAACCTCCTTCCTGGGTCATCTTCTGTGATCTCCACTGCACCATAAGGAAAAACATTAGTCACAACATAAGGAACTACCCACCTGAAACACAACTTACTAGGCATCAGCTTCAGTCGTGAACTGTAGAGAAGGACCTTCTCTCCAACATGAAACTCCCTTTGTTGGATCATTTTGTCATGAGATAATTTGGACCATTCATTATAGATCCTTGAGTTATCATATGAAGACCATCAAATCTCCTCAAGCACATGAATTTTTTGCTTCCTTTGGATTCCAACTTAGGCCAAATCCATGTTGCATTTCTTTATATCCCAATAAGCCCGATTCTCAACTTCCACAGGGAGATGAAATGTTTTCCCAAAAAAAATCCGAAATGGGGACATACTAATGGGAGTTTTTTATGTTGTCCTATATTCCCATAGTTCATCATCCAAGCACTTACTCCCATCCTTCTTATTTGGCTGCACGATTTTCTCAAAAATCTGTTTCAACTCACGATTTGAAACCTCAGCCTGACCATTTGTTTGGGGGAGGTATGGTGTTGATTTTCTATGTGTCACCCCATACTTCTAAATGAGGGAATTCAAATTCTGATTGCAGAAGTGTTTCCCTTGTTCACTGATGATGGCCTCGGGCTCTCCAAACCTATAAAAATCCACGCTTTGATAAAGTCCACAACAACATGATAATCATCAGTCCTGGTGAGCTTAGTATCCACCCATTTACTCACATAATAAATGAAAAACAAAATATATAGGAAAACAAATGAACTAGGAAAATGACCCATAAAATTTATGCCCCATACATTAAAAATTTCACAGAATAATATGAGTTATTGGGGAATATCGTGTCTCCTAGAAATGTTTCCCATGTGTTGGAAACATGAGTACAACTTACAATACACATGAGCATCATGGAATAAGCTAGGAAAATATAATGTAGAGTCTAAAACTTTCCTAGATATCCTTTGAGGTCCAATGTGTCCACCACAAGAAAGTGTATAACAGACTCAAACTCATGATCAGGAACAAACCTCCTAATAACTTGGTCACTACACATGCGCAGTAAGTATGGATCATCCCAAACATAAAATCTTGAATCACTCATTAATTTTTGAACTTGATGTTTCTTTAAATTTGTGGGGATTTCAGAGGCAACATGGTAGTTAAATAAATCTGCATACCAAGGATGCATAACTGAGATGAAATAAAGATACTCATCAGGGAAAGTTTCATGAAGTGGTACCTAGTCCAAGGTGTCATCCTCTAGTGTGTGAGTAAACCTACTCATGTGGTCCACCATCAAGTTTTATGACCCCTTTTTGTTCTTTATCTCAATGTCAAATTCATAAAGAAGGATCATCCATCTTATTATCTAGGCTTTGTGTCTAGCTTCTTCAAGAGGTACTTCAGAGATGGATGGTTAGAATGAACAACTACTTTAGAGCCCAATAAATATGAAAGGAATTTATCTAAAGCAAATATAACATCAAGAAACTTTTTTTCCGTGTTTGTGTAGTTTTATTGGGCTAAATCCAATGTCCTTGATGCATAGGAAATCACATGTGAATGTCCCTCCACCCTCTAAGATAAGATAGATCCAACCGCAAAGTTGGAGGCATCACACATAATCTCAAAAGGAATATCCCACCGTGGGGGCTGTATGATCAGTGGAGTGGTCAGACACTTCTTTAGCTCATCAAAGTTAGTCCTACAAGAATCATCAAACACAAAATCAGAATCCTTTTGAAGTAATCGTGATATAGGAAGAGAAATCTTACTAAAATATTTGATGAAGCGCCGATAAAATCCTA
Source organism: Viscum album (assembly GCA_963277665.1). Lineage (NCBI taxonomy): Eukaryota > Viridiplantae > Streptophyta > Magnoliopsida > Santalales > Viscaceae > Viscum > Viscum album. The sequence goes on along the minus strand of OY728128.1, from coordinate 1,946,390,894 downwards.
CATTCCCTAGGAAAGTTCTAACATCACGCACAAATGAAAGATATTTTAAGGATGAAATAATATCTACCTTAGATCTATCAACCTCTATCCCATGTTTTGACACTATATTCCCTAAGAAAATTCCATGCTCTACCATGAAATGAAACTGTTCAAAGTTCAAGACCAGATTATTCTCAATACAACGATTCAACAACTTTACCAAACTACTTAGAAATTCATCAAACAAAGACCCATACACTGTAAAACCATCCATGAATACCTCTATACAGTTCTCAATAAAATAAGAAAAATACTCACCATGCATCTCTGGAAGGTACCTGGAGCGTTGCAAAGTCTAAATGGAATCCTTCGGTAGGAAAACATGCCAAAGGGATAGGTGAACGTAGTCTTATCCTAATCCTCCAGAGCTATAGAAACCTGAAAATATCCCAAAAATATATCCAAGAAACAATAGTGTGTCTTCCCAACTAGTCTCTCAAGCATCTGATCAATAAATGGGAGGGGGAAATGGTCTTTGCGAGTGGACTGGTTTAGTTTCCTATAATCAATACACATACGCCAACTATTTTGTACCCTCATTGGAACTAACTACTCTTTATCATTTTTTACAACTGTAACACCACTTTTCTTAGGCACAACCTGAATAGGTCTCACCCACTGGGAATCTAAAATGGGATAGATTATACCTACCTCAATCAATTTTTCAACCACTTTTTTAACAACCTCCAAAAGTGTTGGATTGAGTCTCCTTTGTGGCTGCCTAACCGGTTTAGCCCCATCATCCAAAAGAATCCTATACATAAAAATGGAGGGGATAATACTTGATATGTCATCCAAGGTCCACCCAATTTCCCTGATGTTCTCCCTCAAAATATTCAAAAGTTTTTCTTCATGTTCAGAAGGGAGATTGTTAGCAACGATAATAGGTAATTTCTCACCACTTAACAAGTATGAGTATTTGATATTTGGTGGAAATGTCTTGAGTTCCAATGTAGGGGGGTGGTGTATGGATGGAGACATGGAAGGAACTGAAATATGTTCACAAAGAGCATCAGTATCAGAATATATATCATCAAAATTAGTGAATAAAGCATCAAATCCATCAGCATACTCAATAGCCATGTCATAATTAGAGTTCACATGATCAAAATAAAAATATGATTCCATTTCAAAATCAAATCTAAGAGATTCTTATGCATTAGAAATAGGTGTTTAAGTGCTCTTAGACATCAAACTAGAACTAATACTCATAATCTCTCTAAGCATAGAACAATAAAATTCCATGGGTTTTTTATTTGGTGGTTCAAAATGGAAGATAAAAAATGAAAAATTATCCTCTGAGGGGTACTTCATAGAATCCATAACATTAAATGCCACAACTTCATCCCCAAATTCCATGGAAAGTGTACCCTCATTGACATTTATGATAGTTTTTGCAGTTTTGATGAAGGGTCTACCTAAGATAATGGGAGGACGAGAACTTACTTGATCATAATCTATGTTAAGAACATAGAAATATGCTAGAAAGATAATGTCTCTTACCCAGACAAGTACATCCTCAAGGACTCCCACTGGATATGTTGTATCTTTATTTGCCAACTGCACCACTACTCTCATCGGTTTCAGCTCACCAACCTGCAAATAAGAGAATACAGAGTGAGGAAACACATTTATGGAAGCTCCCAAATCACAAAGTGCATCAGAAAAGTGCAACTCCCCTATGCTGCATGGGATGGTGAATTTCCCTGGATCCTTGCACTTTTTCAGCATTTCTAGAGTTGGTTTAATGAGTGCTGACACATTCCTTTCAAGATTGATCCTCTCATTTACCTTGATCCCTCTTCAATTGGTACAAAGTTATTTTAATAATTTTGCATACCTTGGTATTTCTTTGATGGATTCAAGTAAAAGGATGTTGATCTACAGACGCTTGAATGTATCCAAAACTTCTTTTTTTTCATCACCTCTTCAACCATATTCTTGGTTTGTACAACTCTATTTGGAAATGGAAGGGGTTTAGGAGGAACATAATCAATATTTTTCTTACCTTTATCTTTCTCCTGGGATTGGTCATTAGTTGGTATGGAATGCGGCTTCTCCATATTTGAGGTGAATACAGGCGGAATAATAGGTGCAGATGTATCAATTGTTTTCTTCCCACTTCTCAATGTGATGGCACTAACATTCCCCTTGGGATTTAGAGTAGGTTGGGATGGTATATTTCCAAAATTCTTACTTACTAGTTCATGGAGGGCAGTGGAAATCTGGCTCATTTGAGTCTTCAACTCCCTCAACTCTGAACCTTGACTCTTCAAATCATTCTGTTGATTAAGAACAGTTTTCTTAAAAATGTCATCAGTGTTAGAATCTACCTTGGGTGGGGGATTACCTTGTTATTGGTTTGTTGATTCTTGGGATTCAAATCTTCTTTGGGGTTGTTGGAAACCCTGTTGGTAAGACGGAGGCTGCTGGAAGTTTTGTTAAAAAGGGGGCCTTTTTTGTTGTCTAGATCCATACGTCATGTCCGATTGATCCTTCCAACCTTAGTTGTATGTTAGAGAAAATGAATCAAACCTCTTTTGGGGGTATGTCTGTTGTTGTTGCTGATATGATCTCCATAGGAATACTACTGTGCAATCCTCTGTCTCTTATAGTTTTGGGCAATAGTTAGTTGGGTGGCTTGACTCAGTGAAAATGCCACAAAGCCTTAAAGGAGGGGATTGGGATGTCTTTTGTGCCAAATAAATCTTCCTCACCATAGTTGTCAATTCTTCTAACTTGGTATCAATCAAATGACTCTCAAGTGAATAAATACTTACATGATGTACTCCCCTAACATGTGGTGTACCTCGATCGCCAAATTTTTGGGAGTTTTTGGCCATTTTTTCAATCAACGCACGTGCATCTATTGGTGTCTTGTCCACTAATTCTCCTCCAGTTGTGGAATCCACCATGGTCCTCACCATAGGTGTGAGTCCTTCATAGAAGTATTGGATGAGTATTTGCTCACTGATTTGGTGATGTGGGAAGCTTGCACGCAACTTATTGAATCGCTCCTAGTACTCATACATTGACTCCCCTTGGTCTTGCTTAATCCCTGATATCTCTTTACTAATGGAAGTGGTCATTGATGCTAGAAAAAATATTTTCAAGAAAAGATGTTTCAAATCATTTCAACAAGTTACATCTTTAGGTTGTAAATAATACATCCAGTCTTTCACAGCTCCATCAAGTGAGAATGGGAATACTCTTAGTTTGATTTGATCTTCAGAAACATTTCTGGGTTTAAGGGTTGAGCAAACCACATTAATTTTTTTCAAATGTTTGTTTGGATCCTCACCATATAATCTATAAAACTTTTGAAGAATATGAATTAACCTAGAATTCAGTTCAATGTCCGATTCGAGATTCAGGTATACAATACAATTTGGTTGATAGTTAATATCCGGTGTAGCCAATTCTCGAATAGTTTTATTAAGTTCATTTCCATTATTTTCAGCTGTTAGTTCTTATTTTATGTTGGAATTAGAAGTGTTTCCAATTTCAATGTTCTTGGAGTGGATAAATTCTCTAACTGTTTTAATGTTGAAACTTCCCATAGACTGAGAATGTCGGATTCGATCCCTAAGGTTGCGTTCAATCTCAGGGTCAAGATCTAAGAGATCTTTGAGATTAGTTCGTGTCATAAATCAAATAAAAATGAAAATAAGGAAAGTGTACATTAGTAAAATAAAAATTATAAGTTTGAGTTGATGGTCTAAAAAGACGTAGAATAAAATAAAAGAAGAAGAAGAAAAAAATTAGATTGGGTAAAGAAGGAAGAAAGAAGAGAGGAATAGAATAAAATGTAAAATAAAATAAAAACCTCTAATTGGTTGAAATAATTACTTTCCTCCCCAGAAACGGTGCCAATTTTAAAGGCACTATCATGGGATCCCTTAAATGATTAGTGGTTTTTGGGTACTTAGGTGCAACAGAGTGGCTGACCAAGGTCGTCTCTCAAAGGAGGAAGTAAATTAAAATAACTTCTTAAAGGTATTATAAAAATAAAATAGAATATAATTAAAACACTACTTTAAAGTATGGGGGGTTTATCTTTTATAAAACATGAAGAAGTTTTCTGTAAGAAGATTTTTTTTTTGTTTTAAATTTTGAAATGAAGTTTGATTAAAAAGACGCAACAAGAAGATGTTTTTTAGAAAATATTTTAAAAGGTATAATAGATCTAAATATAACTCTTCATTTAATTATTAATCATTATAATTTAAATCAATATCCACTTAATTATGATCCCCTAATTTTTTAACCCTCGAACCCTATGAGAGTTAACTTAACCACAAAGATGAAATTACTTAAATCCTAGGCCAGATTCGGAACACGCAATCGCAACACCCTACTTTGATTGTTGTTCTAAGGTTAGATTATGTTTAGTGGTTAATTAAAGAAAATATCCATTCTGTAAATGAGGATGAATTGTGTTTATAGATTATATTTGAACTCTATACATTTATCCAGTGTGGTCTTTTATTACCGATTAAGATCACGCTCTCACAATTTACACAAAATCTCGATCTCGCGTGTTTTGTGTTAATTGTTCTATTGATTTATTAGTTTATTATAATTTAAAAACATAATTCATGGATCATATTAAGTTAATTACAGTATCTCAATGATTCAAAATAATTAAATTAATAGGGTATAATATAGATCGATCACTAAGAAAACTACTCTTCCATGGGTGTTGTGGTCATCTTAGAGACGTTTTGCATGGGAAAGGATTGAAAGGGTAGAACCCAATCTCATATCCACTCTTGATTCCAACCCAATTATGAATATTAAGAGAATAATAAAATGGAATAACACATAAGACTAATTGAAGAAAAATTCAAGATACAAACATGAAAGAAAAGAAATACAAATAGGAGGTGATAGAGGAGAGCCTTTTTGGAAGAGATGTTTGCACCAAGACTTACTTCTTAAAAGAGTTGTGAGGGGCTCCCAAGAGAAACCCTTTCGTCCACACCTTCCCAATTCCTCAACCAGACCTCCCAAATATTGAAAACCCTCTTTAAATAAAGTTTTTAAGGTATATGGTTACATAACATTTTTAAGTGTGAAATGAAAACTCGGCCACATATTTTATTCCAAGTTTCACCACATAAATGACCTCTAAAACGCGTGAATTTTCCTACCTTATAGAAGGATTATTTGTTTATAATTATTTCCCAGAGCTTACCTTCAAATTTGGGCTCAATAAAAGTCTATATTAAGAAGATACAACCCAAATAGTGAAGTAGTGTCCAATCTGGATGGTTTTGTACAACTTTGTCTTCATGGCCCATTTACTCCACTCAAATGCACGATCCAGCTCCCATGTCATAAATAGAATTTTTATCCCATTAAGTTATGAAAACATTTACAAAATTTTAAGTCAAAATATTTTACATAACAATATTTATTCCCAAAATAATACAGTGAATTTTAAAAGGGTAAAACTGGATTTTTCATCAAATTTGAAAATGAATGATCTAATCCCAAATATTTCATAATTGATCATATTTAGTACATTATGGGGAAATTATATCATTTATTATCAATAAAATATTCAATAAAATTGTGTTTTATCATTAACCACTAAAGGCTAGTCTAAGGAGCATACGACGATAGTTTTTCAGTTATATCAAAATCCACTAATCTTCACTAGTTGTATAATACAAGAGTTCAGAAACAATCACTATGTTCTAGGAAAACTTCCTTTATAAGATTTTAGGGATATCATACTACATCCATTGAAGCACTTCCATTGAATCCCCCTAGATCAATTCTTTGATAGAAGACTTACTCAGTTTATCTACTTGAAGGTCTCTTCAATGGATTATGATTAAAGTCTTTGTCCCTATCTAGCACGAGACTCTGCTTGCATTGTTGACCTGAGTTTATAGACTCTAAAATTACTATAAATTTAAATCTGATGTTCAATACTACCTTTTGAAAATCTCCTTCATGAAGGTCCTTTGTGAATCTCAATAACTTTGTGAAATTAACTACCTTGGTAGAAAAAAACATCCATCCCAAAGCTAATTGAGTCAACATAGAATACCCCATCATCGCAAATCACTCATTAATAAAAATAATTGGCATAAATTAAGACTCAATAAGTGTTTTTGAGATGATGAAGATTGCATGGAATGTTAGTTTTATAGATCTCCCCTGGATTCATTAAATTAGAGAGATTCTATATTTTCCTTGAAAAAATTCATATTAAGTTAAGAGACGTAGACTCATATTTATAGGCTCGACTATTCATGATGTTCTACCACCTCTTAGATGATTTTCTAGATATTTCAAAACAACCTTGCATAGATCCTCCATTCATGATTCTCTATTGTGATTTGACATTATTGTAAATATTTCTATCAAACCATAACGTGTCGCAATGCTCCAATTCTCATAATCATGGATATCACCATCAGTAATCACAATGCTCCAATTCTTTATCATTCATGATGCTATTCTATATCACATATATCACCATAATATTTCCTTGAACCTTTGTGAAACACTATTTGAAAATCCCATCTTCGTTAAACTCGTGCCTTTGACATATTTTCATAAGTCCTTCAAGGAAATACACTTTTTACGATGCTAGCTAACTACCAAATTTTAGACCTAAAACTTTGGAAAACATTGGAAAATAATGCCAACTTCAATACTATTATCAGCTTGAACTATAATATCCCTTTACTTGAAAACTTCTTGATCTTCCATGTTAATATTGACAAAAAAACAAACCATACTCCATTTACAGCAAACAACAACCTTGGTTCCAACAATCTCCCCCTTTGGGTTTGTTGGAAATCTATAGATAAATTAAATGAAGCACCAGCCACAATCAAAACCTAATACACAAGAAAAAATAATCCAACACTCTAAGTCTACATGATCAAATCTCAGTATAGAAAATAAGAGGGGAAGCATACATTGGGTTATCATGTTTTGGAATTCTTAAAGATGTCCAAGATAAGATCTGATCAGCTAAGCTCTAATCATGTCACATAAGCATTACAAACCCTGAATAGTATTCCTTGAACTATTTCTACATAACACCTAATTCTCATCATGTCATATAAGCATTGAATGGTGTGTTAAAAGACTTCAACTAAATTATCCATTCTCCATTCTCCTACTACTGCAAAAACATAAAATTTTCATTCTCCTTCTTTGTACCATTTAATCTACTCTTTTTTAAAATTGAATTTATTTTCTCTTTTCTCCATTATCCCCCATTGGTAATAAACCCAAAAAAACCTGATTTGTACTTATAGAGATAAAAAACACACTCCTCCTGGATTGTATCTCTTCCATAAACCTGCATCACTTCCACAAACTGATTAAAACAGTGAACACAACTAGGGAGAGGGTATTATCCATAACCTTATCATGCACTAGGAGATGGTTGAACACTAAGGTTCAACTAATGTTTCCTGAACACATGTACTACCAATGACTTGGTTAGAATGTTAGCTACTTGGTAATCAGTTCCAACATGATACATTTTAATCACGCCTTGTTCAACTTGTTCCTTGATGAAGTGACATATAATTTCAATATGTTTTGTTTGAGAATGCTGAACCAGATTATTCTTAAGATTGATCTAAACATTATTATCACTTTTCATCACTATTGGTCATTTCACATCATCTCCAATATTAGTCAGTTTTTTCTTGATCTATACTAGCTAAGTACAATTCTTTGTAGCATAGATATACTCTACTTACACAATAATAAGAGAATTACTTTCCTATTTCTTACTCAACCAACCCACACATTTCCTGACAATAAATAACCCTTCAACACTTGTGGAATTTCTATCAACCACACATCTAGCCTATCTAGCATCAGAAAAAAGATAAGAACTCATTGTCTCTTATAGCAGAAAAGTATAAGCCCACATTTAGTGTACCTTGAATATACCTCATGATTCATTTAACCTCTTCCATATGTTCTTCCTTTGGATTTATTTTAAATTGGTCCACTAAAAATGTTGAAAAGACAATGTATGTATATTTTTTAGTCATGTATAATAATCTTCCAATGATTCACTTGTACATTGTGGGATCCATAGAAGTCTCATCCTCATGCTTTACAAGTTTTGTTCCTACCGAAATCGAAGTCAACATTGGTTTGGAGTCATGCATATTGAATTTATTTAGCAATTATCTCAAGTATTTTTCCTTATAAATGAAAGTGTAATCCTTATTATGATTAAACAATACCATAAATTGATCTTTCTTTAAATTATTCATATAGAGATTTTGGTCGACACCTCCTCTTTTAAATTCAAGATTCTTTAGATAAGTATCCAGATGAGAATACCATAATCATGGTTCCTAATTTAGTCTATAGAGAGCCTTCTTTATTCTGAAAACATTTACTTCATCATTTCTAATTAGAAATCAAAATAGTTGTTCAATTTATAAATCTTCTTCAAGAAATTTATTTAAGAGAGAAGTTTTGATGTCCATCTGATAATGTTTGCATCCTATTTGTATTTCCATAGCAAGAAAAGGCTTGATCAACTCCAGTATCACCAATGGAGAAAATTTTTCTTCAAAATAATTTCTTTTAATCTATGCATAGACTTTACACACTAGGTGTGTCTTGTTTCCAATCGAATTTCCATGGTCATTAATTTTTTATGAAGATCCATTTGGTTCAAAAAACATTGTGATTTGATGGTCTATTAACAAGATCCCATGTCTGGTTCTTATCAATCTGATCAAGTTCTTCATTCATGGATTTAACCCATGATTCATCTTTTATAGATTCTTCGAATGAGGTTGGTTCAATAATTAATAGAAATACAGACTAAGCATTATTCCTTATTATCCTTATCAGTGTTGGTGTAGTCGAATCCCCAATGATATTGGATTGATCAATTTCATTTATTCCATTTGTTCTATGAGGTTCAGATGAAGTTTCTTCTGCCATTTTTTCTTCTTTTGATTCTTCTTTCATATCATATTCTTTGTGTTAGCAAAAAATATTTTACAAGCCTTCCACTATTTGAGCATCTGAATCTGTCCCTTGACCACTAATCATGATACCTGAAATTTCTTTCCCAATGACATGATTTTATGAAATTTCTAGAATAATCAAGTTTGATAACAATTTAAATAATTGTTCTGAAAGCTTCTTCATCATTCTTAATTTGTTTCCCCCTTAAGGGAAATAATTATTAGCATCTTTATAATGGTGGATCTCATCATGAATGGATTTCAAGAAATTTCAGTATGGAGAAAACACCATAATTGTTCTTCATCTTGTGACAGTCCACATTGGATAACTTTCACAACTTTACTAAGGATACTCTTCTTAAACACTTGTTCTTTAAGATACCAAAAATAATATAAAGACAATATTGTATATTATTTAATCTAGTTATCTAGAATAAAACATCTTCAGATTCATCCAAAAATGATCTTCCATCATGTTTTTATTTGAATACCAAATTGAGAATCATTCAAATATGGTGAATTCTTTATCTTGTCTATCAAAAGAAAAATGTCTCCCCTCACTGGTTCTTAGGTTACCTCCTTGAGAACATGCTTCACCTTTTAATTCACTAAATTATAATAAAAAATATAATAACAAAAAATTAAGGGAATGAGGTGGCTCCTCCTTAATTCATCAGTATGCACAACAAGGTTGAGATGTTTTTATCCACAAATTTTCCCATTTACTACAGTTCTTCATGCTTGAACATCTGAACATATGTTCTAATTTTTTTTGTTATGGAATGGATCTCTTCACATTCTATTCTTCTTTGTGCGTAGAACTATTATTATTAACAACCATCATGGATGATACATTCTTACTCCTCTTAAGGATTTTTTCTTTCTTTGGTATTAATGTTAAACATCCTTTTCCAGTGTGCCCAGATTTCATGTATCTCTCACACAAAAATTCTTTAACACATGAGTTTCCTTTTTTATTTTATGCTCTCGTGCACTTTATCTTCATCACGTGGAATCTTTTCTTTTCCTTTTGCACCAGCCTTGGCCTATACATCCACAATTTTCCTTATTCTTTCAAAATATTCTGGACAAATAACTAACATGACATTTGGAACTCTTAAAACAAGTTTGGATCTTCAACATGGGTTCATGTGAGTGTCATCCATCTGAGTAGTTATTTTGGATGCACTTCCCTTCAACATATTGGATTTGAATACATGGAATTTTCATCTTCCTTACATAATATCTTCTTGGGAGAATTTTTGTTCACAATATTCCTCTGATTTCTTCCCAAGGTAGCTTCTTCATACCTAGAAAGTTTTTGTAGTCTTCTTTTTTTATCATTGAATTCATGTTGAGATAATCAAGTACCAACCTTAGGACCACTTCCATTTCATACATCACAAATGATATCAATAATTCCAAATATTTTTGCAGTATATAGATTCTTTTAGAACTATGGATGTTAATTCATATTGTTTATCTTTCTCCCCATTGAGTTTGGTTTCCTTTTTTCTTTTACATTTTGAGGATTTCACAGACAATTTAATGCACAATGCCCAAATATATTTCAGAATCAAAATTGAACAATGAACCTAGATCTCCTTATATCTTCTAAATAAGGTTGTTGGATCTTCTTAAAGACTCATTATTCTCTTTGTGGGTAACATGATTCTGTACTTTTTTTCCTATACACCCTAGTCAAGGTGGTAGGTTTCTTATCTCCTTTCTTTATCCAAAATTTTCCATCATTTGTCTTACAACCTAAACTCTTCATGATAATAGTATTAGAGGAATTAAAAAAAGTTGGTAGTGATGATACCTATTTATTCTTAGATTCTTGAGATAGATCATCAAAATATTTCATGATCTTCTTATCACATGTTGGATGTATTTTAGTTTTAGAATCCTCCAATGAACATTGTGTAGCTACAAAAACTATTTCTTTAATTTATGTAGTATCAATATATGTCTTCTCAAGATTGACCAACTGGGCTTCCAAATCTAGAAATTTCATGTAGAAGATAATTTTATGATATTCAATCATAATCATCTTTTCTTCACAAGCATTATTCATTATAACAAATTCTTCTTCATGTTGTATCACTTTATTCTGAATTAGAGAGTCAAGTTCCTTGATATTCTTGGATATTACATCCAATTGTATACCCTTGACATCAGTGCTATTTTTCAATTTCTCTTCAAGCACATGGATCATTTCTTCAAGAGCCTTTTTGACTCCCTCTTTCTGTTCAACTTCTTTGAGGTATTTCAATGAAATTATTTCAAGATCCCTCTATGTTTCTTCAAATTATTCAACCTGTCTGGAGAGATTTAAACATTGGATAACTTTTCCTTCCAAGAACTTTTCCATAGAATGAGCTTCTACTTCCAATTGGGTGATCTTTGCATGCATACATTGAAATATTCTGCAAACAATGAAAGCTATTTTTCAAGAATATCAAGCAGATGATTTCTTAATCTCTTAATTGAAAACTCATGTGAGGTTGTAAATTAAACAACATCACCACTTGTTCTAGGATACTTCTTTTGAGGAAAAATTTCAAAGGTTCTAACACATACCTCATGATCACTTGAAAATTTTGATTTACATGAGGTATAAGTGCTGTCCTTTTATTTGGTGGAAACTTGAGCCACATACTCTTTACATTCCAAGCCTGGTATATCTTCATATTTAGAAAGTCATGGAGAACTAGATACTAAATCTTATTTAGATAATATGGACTTATTTAATTGTTTCCTCTCTTTATTTTTCCTGTTCATCATGGTCTTAGTGGATATAAAAATCTTCTCAGAGATAACTAGATCTTCATCAAAATTTCACTTCTTTGTCGACAAATAAAATACACTCAAATATTTAATAGAGAATGGATTTACTCTAAAGGATCCAACATACATGAACCTTCCCTCTGATACCACTTGTAGTACCCTGAAACACCCTAAGAGGGAAGGGGTGAATCAGGGTGTCAAATTTTTCTTTTAATGTGATGGATCTTGTTCCCACATTGGTAGGAACTTGTTAAACCTGTATGATGGATTCGATCAACAATCAACCATTCACATACAAAAAGGTAAAAAAACAATTTTACTTGGTTCACCACTAAGGGATAGTATAATGAGAATACACCGATAGTTTTTCAATCATATCAAAATTCACCAATCTTCACTAGTTGTGGAATACAAGAGTTTAGACACAATCACTCTGTTCTAAACACACTTACCTTACCATATTTTACAGATATCACATTGCATACCTCATAACACTTTCATCAACTCCCCCTAGCTCATTGCTTTGAGAGAAATCTAACTCAGTTTATCGACTTGAAGGTCGCTTAAATGGATTAGGATTAAAGTATATTTCTCTATATATCATGAGAGTCTACTTGCATCATTGAACTGAGTTTATGCACTCTTAAAGAACTGTGCACTTAAATCTGATGTCCTATGCTACCTTTCACAAAGATCCTTCATGAATCTCACTACCTTCACATAGCTAACTACCTTTTTTGAAAAAATTCCTTCCAGAAGATCACTAAGTCAACATAGAATACCCCATCATCACAAATCAATCATTAATCAAAATCATTGGCATCATTTAAGACTCAACAAGTCATTTCACGATGCTCAAGATCACATGGAATGTCGGTTTTACGGATACAACACCCCAAGGTTTTCTAAAAATAAATTGAAATGCATGAAACTTTGTTTTACGTAGATATTTATAACTAGCCTTTAAATATTATTTTACCACATCTATGTTTTGAACTTCAAAAAATGGTCATCTATAATTGTGATTAGTAAGTTATTTGGAGTCTTATTGGACCAACTTTTTTTTTGGTGAATAGTAACATACCTTTATGAAAAGTAATATGACCCTAATGAATAGTGAATTGTATTATTATTTTATTTTCTTAAGTCTTTAAGATAATGTCAACTTGTTTAATTTTTCAAGGTGTTTAAATTGAGTTATAGATTTAAAATTGTTATTTTTAAATAAACTATGATTTTATTTAAAAATTAGATTAATAATATTTAGAAAATTATTTTCAAAAAATGAAGTTTATTTTTGAATTATACACATTGAAAAATGGTTAGGGTGAATTTTTTGGATTTTTCTAAAATTCTTGAATTTTGGATAAATAGTGAATTACAGTAAAATACCGTATATTCAAATTATCAGTTAAATACACTAATTATGACATCACAAGTGATTTAAGCCCAATTGGTTAGAACTCACATTCTATTATTAATATTTGGGGTCACATGAATCAAGACTATTCATAGTCTTGAGAAAAAATATTATAATAATGATTAAAATAATGTAAAATCTCTCCTCTCCTCTACTATAAATACCACCCTCATTCCTCTCTTCCTGTCACACCTCTCAAGCCTTGAGCCTTAACTAAGTTCAGCCCAATACTCCTCCCAAGATCCTTTCCCATGTCCAAGACCTTTCGGTCTCACCAAAAGGCCAAAACCAAAGGCCTTAAGAAGAATATCAAGGATAAGAGATCAAGAAGAGGTTTAAACAAGTTTGAAGTAAGACAAACCCAAGGTAAGGGAATTCTTAACCCCATTTCCATTCTTTAAGTTAACCTTATACTTTATTATTTATACGGTATTTAATTTTTTTGTGTGATGAATTTTGATTATATTATTTTGAATTATGTGTATTTACAGAGTATTTACATATTCCATCCACTCTATTAAGTCTCTCTCCAATTATATGATATTTATAAGGGAATTTTCCTTTAAAAACCTCTTTTTAAATTCTGTTTTATGAAATTCAAAAGAATTTTTTTTATGAAATTATTCATGGTGTATGATTGTGTTCAAGTTCTTGGGAATTGTTTATGATGAAGGGTGGGACCTATATCTTCCTCCAATTCATTGGGTATGTTTAATTTGGAGTTTGGCCGTATGGTTACTCCAAGTGTAACTACGATGGTTACACAAATTGTAAGGTAGTTGTGAGGGTTACAAATTTTAAGGTAGCCAAGAGGGTTACAAGATTATGTAAGTAATTCCCCAAGATATCTTTATGGTTCTATTTATATTCTTATGTTTTGTGGGAATCTTGTGGAAGTATCACATTTCACAAATCAAGTATATATGGGCGACAAGTATGTATTTTGAAAATGATTTCATCTGATACAAGTATTTATAGACTAATGTGTTCTTTACTTATTTTTATATCACTTACTGAGATTTTTGTGCTCATCCCAAGTTTTTAAATTATTTTCACAGGTTTTAAGGATGTGTAAGATAAAGAATAAATCCAAGTTAAATGTTTGAAGAATTATCAAAGAAATCATGTTTTATTTGAAAAGTTTTATATTTTTAAAGAAATGAATAGTATTTTTTTGGTATCTACTCTGTATTAATATGGATTGTTATGAATTTATTATATACCAATTATCTAAATCTCTAAACTTTAAAGGATCCTCAAAGTTAAAGGAAGTGATTTTTTTGACAAAAATTCAGGATTACGTAATGTAATTAGGGTGGGCCCTTATAGTTGGCATCAGAGGATGATTTAGATAAATTTAGGGGATATGATGATGTTAATAGAACAAAATAAATGATTTTTTACTTTATGGTTAATTTGAAATGATATATCATTTAAATATTTCCATGTTTCTTCAACTAAGATGTGTTTGTTCAGAATGGTTGTCCATAGAAGAAACAGGGAATCAGAAGAGGAGAGGTACTAACAGAATGACAACCTTCCAAATCATTAACTCAGAATGGTAGGGATTGGAACCAACAAGTTTGTGATAGTAATGGATAAAATAATGTAGGAAATAAATGGTGGTGACTTCTATACAATAGAACAACTAGAGGTGCAACAACAGAACATGACGATAGTGGAATATTTTACGAGACAACACTTTCCTTCTTTCAATGGATCTTTTGACCAAGTTGTGGATAAAGGATGGATTAAATCCCTTGAAAAGATATTATATATTATGGTATGTTAAGATAATCAAAAGGTAAGTCTTTCCATTTATTATTTTGAAGGTGAAGCTGATCAGTGGTGGTCAATGGTAAAGAATATCATGGATAGAGAGGATACTGGTGCCTTAGAGTGGGAAGAATTTAAAAGCCTTTTCCTTTAATTTTTTTCCAAAGGTGGTATGACTTAGGATGGAGAAGAAATTCCTTGAATTGAAACAAAAAGAGGAAGATTCAGTGGCTGTGTATGAAGAAAAATTCACCTAATTGGAGAGGTATGCTCCAAATCTTATTCTGGATCTTGATAGCAAAATCAACGTCTTTTAGTCCAGATTAAAGACAAGGTATCGAAGGGAGTTGAACTCCTATGAATTAAAAAGTTATGGGAAACTTTTAAAATGTGCTGAGAGGGTAGATATGGAGTTTGATGATGATCTTATGCATTTTTACAACAAGGAGAAGAAGAGGTCCAAATGGTAAGTGATGGGTAAAAATCGACCAAAGAAATCTGATTGTAAGAAAATCCAGTTTCTAGTTTGTGATAAGTGTGGAAATAAGAACATTAGGGAATGAATTAACAAAACTAGGAAGTGTTTTCTATGTGATAATTTTGGAAATATGGCCTGATATTGTAATAAAAATGATCCTAAGACTAATTCTGATAAGAAAACTATTAAGTGTTTTAAATGTGGTGAGATGGGTTATTATGCAAATGCCTGCCCAAAGAGAGATTTGAATGATAAAATGAATCTAGACTATAATAATAAAGGTTTAGTGAGATCCTTTGTGACTATGTCAGTAGTCATCGGTCCATCTAATGAAGTTGTATTAGGTAACTTTTTTGTTTTCTCAGATTCTTCTAAAGTTTTCTTTGATACAGGGTCTACACATTCCTTTATTTATGAGGATTTTTTTTGTAAATTGAAAATATCACCTCAAAAAATGAGACTGGAACTTATTATTAAAACACCAAGGGGAAATATTTTAGCCAAAAGGAATTATAATAATCTTTCTATTGTGGTATGTGGAAAAAATTTAACTACAAACCATGTTGTTTTTTCCTTAGTCGAGTTTGATGTTATTATGGGAATGGATTGGATTTCTATTTATCATGCTAAAATTGAACGTAGAGCTAAAGAAGTTTTTTTAGAAATATTTTTTGTTTGTATATAATAACAAACCAATATAATTGATAATATATCAGGAAGATAAGATACTATTGAAAGATGGAAATAAAATTTACCTTGCTTATATTATTGAAAACAAGGGAACTATTTAAGTTAATGATGTTACAGTGGTAAATAAATAACTTGATGTTTTTCTTGATGATTTACCCGGTGTTATACCTGATTAGGAAGTTGAATTCACAATTGACTTAGTTCCTGATGTTAATCCAATTTCAAAACCCCTATATCGAATGACTCAAATGGAACTTCTTGAATTGAAAAATCATTTATAGGATTTTATTTATAAAGGCTTCATTCATCCTAGCACTTCACCATGGGGTGCACTTGTTTTTTTTGTTAAAAATAAAGATAGTTCCAAGTGACTTTTTATTGATTATAGAGCTTTATATAAAATCACTATTAAAAACAAGTATCATTTGACTCATATAGATGACTTATTTGATCGTCTTTAGGGAGATCAGTACTTTTCCAAGATTGACTTGAGATCTGGATACCATCAGCTGAAGTTGAAGGAGGATAACATCCAAAAAATTGATTTTTGTACTAGATATGGGCATTATGAATTTGTTGTTTTTCCGTTTGGGTTAACTAATGCACCTGTTGTATTCATGGATCTTATGAATAGAATATTTCATGAGTTATTGGATAAATCTTTGGCTGTGTTTATTGATGACATTCTGGTATTTTCTAAGAGTAAATAGGAGCATGAAAAACATCTAAGAGCTGTTTTGAAAAATTTAAAGGAAAAGAAACTGTATGGAAAATTCAGAAATTGTGATTTTTGGTTGCAAAAGATTTATTTTATTGGGAACATTGTAAATAAGGATGGAATAAAACTTGATCCTTCCAAAAAAAAGTGGTTGATGAATGACCAAGACCCAAAAATGTTACATATATTCCTAGTTTTATTGGATTAGCAGGTTATTAACGACGGTTTGTTAAAAAATTTGCACCGTTATCTAGCCCGCTAACTAAGTTAACGCAAAAGGGGTTAAATTTATTTGGATATAATAATGTGATGTTTGTTTTTAGGAACTGAAGAAGTGATTGGTGAATGATCCATTTTTGTCCTTGCCTTCCCAAAATGGTGAGTTTGTCATCTACAATGACACTTTATTGAAGGGACTGGGTTGTGTTCTGATGCAGAATGATCAAGTAATTTCTTATGCTTCAAGAAAACTATAACTTCACGAGTTAAATTATCCAACACATGATTTGGAATTGGAGACTATTGATTTTTCCTTGAAAGTTTTGTGGCATCATTTATACAGATCCAAATGTAAAATATATACCGACCATAAAATTCTGAAGTATATATTAACTCAGAAAGAATTAAACATGAGGCAGAGAAGATGGATTGAACTGATAAAGGATTATGGTTAAACAATCATTTACCATCCAGGAAAAGCAAACAAAGTGTCAGATGCCTTGAGTCTAAAACATCATGCATCATTAACCATGTTATGTTTGAAACATGATCCCTTGATTAATTATTTGATGAATTTTGGCTTACAAGTTTTTGGTTCAATAAATACCTCTATTTTGTTTCAGGTTTTAGTGAAAAAAACATTATCAAATAGAATTAAGAAATCATAGAAGGAATACCATGAGCTATAGAAAAGGTTAGAATTGGTTAAAATAGGTAAGTTTCTAGAATTTAACCTTGATAAATAGCGTGTTTTAGGATTTAGAAAAAAGGTTGTGTGTGCCTTGTGATTCCCAGTTAAAGAATGATTTGTTCTGTGAAGCTCATAGTTCTCAATTTTCAGTTCATCCTGGCAGTACTAAGATGTACAGAGAACTTCAGGAGTATTATTGGTGGGATGAAATGAAAAGATATATTACTGATTTTATCATGAAATGTTTTATGTGTAAACAAGTTAAAGTAGAGTGGAATTTACCGAAGGGGATGCTTCAGCCTTTACCAGTGCCAGAGTGGAAATGAGAGAATGTATCCATGGACTTTGTGGTGGTACTAACAAAGACTTCTGGAGATAACAATGCAATTTGGCTTATTGTTGACCGAACAACTAAATATGCTCATTTTATTTCTATTCAAGATACAATGTATTTGGATTATCTTTCTAGACCGTACATCAAAGATATTATCAGGTTACATGGAGTTCCTCTTTCCATTGTATCTAATTGGGATCTCAGGTTCACTTCAAACTTTTGGAAGGGCCTTCAGAAGTCATTGGGAACATAATTAAATTACAGTATTTCTTTTCATCCTCAATAAGATGGGAAATTAGAATGAATGATTTAGACTTTAGAGAATATGCTTCGAGCTTATTCAATGGACTACCAGGGAATTTGGGATTAACATCTTTCTTTAGTTTATTTTTCATATAATAACAGTTTTCATTCCTGTATAAAGATGGCACCTTTTTATGAATTGTATGAGAAGCGATGTTGAACTCTAGATTTTTGGGATGAAGTTTGGGAAAGGAAGTTGATGGTACCAGAATTTTTAGAGGAAGTGGTTGAGAAAGTGAAGATGATCCAACAACACTTGAGGAAAACTCAGAGTAGGCAGAAAAGTTATACAGACAATAGGAGGAAAGACTTTTTCTTCGAGGTAGGTGATCATGTTTTTCTTAGAATCTCACCATGGAAGAGTGTTATGAATTTTGGTATGAAAGGAAAGCTAAGTCCATAGTTCATTAGACCTTATGAAATCCTGGAGAATGTTGGACCAATCACCTACAGATTTGATTTTCTTCTGAGTTTATCTTAGGTACACAGTGTTTTTCATGCTTCAATGTAGAGAAAATATGTTCTAGATTCATCTCATGTTTTGAGCCCATAAGCAGTTCAGTTGGAAGAGAACCTTTCTTATGAAGAGAAATTAGTTCATATCCTTGATCAAATAGAACAAGTATTGAAAAATAAGGTAATCCACCAGGTAAAGGTTTTGTAGGGAAACCACGTGGTAGAAGAATCAACATGGGAGTTTGAAAATTCTATGAGGGAAAGGTACCCTCACATATTAAATAAGTAATTAGAATTGTGAGGATGCAATTTCCAGAAGGTGTGGATAATGTAACACCCCAAGGTTTTCTAAAAATAAATTGAAATGCATGAAACTTTTTTTTAAGTAGATATTTATAACTAGCATTTAAACACAATTTTACCACATCTATGTTTTGAATTTTGAAAAACGGTCATCTATAATTGTGATTAGTAAGTTACTTGGAGTCTAATATGACCAAATTATTTTCTAGTTAATAGTAAAATACCCTTATGAATAGTAATATGACCCTAATTAATAGTAAATTGTTTTATTATTTTGTTTTCTCTAGGTTTTAAGATAATGTCAACTTGATTAATTTTTCAAGGTGTTTAAAAATGAGATATAGATTTAAAATTTTTATTTTTGAATAAATCATGATTTTATTTAAAAATAAAATTAATAATATTTTGAAAATTATTTTCCAAAAATAGAGTTCATTTTTGAATTCTACAGGTTGAAAAATGGTTAGGGTGAATTTTTGATACTTTTCTGAATTTTTTGAATTTTGCATGAATTGTGAAATACATTAAAATACCCAAAAGCCAAGAGGCAGGCAGAAAGCCTACTCCTAGGAAAATATATTAAATAAAAGTAAAAAATCACAAGATAACAGAGCCATGGAACATCTCAACAAAGGTGGGTAAAAACTTCACCATGAAGATCAATCTGGACAAGATCATTACAAAAATAAGGTATGACAGAGGACCAATATGAACTGACCTCCAAAATTGCTCTCTTAGAAAGGGAATAAGAACCCCGATTGGCCTCATGATAAACATGTTTAACTTCAAGGGAAATAACCTCTGCAAGCCTAAGACATTCAATCCAAGTAGGTAGGATCTTCCATGGTACATTCTGGGAGCGATCCCTAAGAATTTGAACAACAATAGTTGAATCGAACTCCAACCACAATTGATACCAATTAAAGTGAACAACATATTTAATTGCTTTAATCATGGCCTAAATCTCTACTTTAATTGCAAGACCATTGCCAATAAAATGGAAGAAGCAACCTTTCACAAACCCTCAAGAAGTTTAGAAAAAACCACTGCAACTAGAAGGGCCCGGAGTACCCAGGGCCGCTCCATCAATGTTGACTTTGAGCCATATGGGGATGGGAGATATCCATCGAATATACTTCATCATTAACAGCTTCATAGATTTACCATGAACACCAAGTGATCTCAAAAGAATAAGGTCAGCCACATCATTATCCAAAGATCATGTTTGAATAAGGGAGGCATTCTGAATTTTATGATGTTTGAAAAAAACACCATTGTGAAAGGAAGGCTTTATGTTGTTGAAAGACAACTCATTTTTTTCCTTCCAAATAAAAGAGAAGACACTCATCGAAGTAGCCAACCAAAGGGAGTGAATCTGTTCACTTATCTCCTTTCTACAAATGGGTTGTAATAGATCCTCCATGGATTGAAAGTTAAAGCAACATTTAAATAGATCCTGCAGATAAATCCAGAGCCTGCACGTGAATCTGCATGAACTAAACAGATGCTGATGAGTTTCATACACCTCTAAATAGAGAAGAAAAGCACGATCCAACTGAACACCAACACGCTGCAAAAAAGTTCTGTAGCGGAAGGCACTGTTTCCGGATTTTCTAGATAAGTATAGTTGAATTAGGTTGAATAAAAGAATTTAGTACACCCTTGATCCATGAAGGAAGGTTCAGGGAAGGCCCACAAAGCAATATGAAGCAGTCCTTAGTAGAGAATATCCCAATCAAGTTAGGCATCCAAACCAGAGTATCATAATCAACATACATGTATCGTAAGATCTACAAATAATGGTGGTTAGGTAATAAACCATTCATATTCATAGTACCACGAATATCAGCAATATCCAAGTTCATTAGGGAAGGAGGAAAATCAATGAATTCACAAATGGGCCGGGACAACCAAGGATTTGTCCAACATTTCAGTGGAGAGTTTTCAAAAACCATCCATCTTGAGTTTTCCATAAGACCAGCATAAGCCTGCTTGATAACAGGCCAAGCAGAGGAAGTCATATAATAACCACAACCATGTAGAAGCTTTTACACGAACCTGGAATATAGGAAATCTATAGAGGGATCATATATGGAAATAAGGTTCCACACAAACTTTTTAATCAAAGTATCATTGAAAACCCTCAAGTATTTTTCCCCCATTCCCCCCATTTGGTTTGTTTTAATACAATATTTTTAGGCTACTATAATGAGTTTTATCTCATTAATTGACCCAGTCTATATAAAATTTCTGATCTTACCAATTAGTTCTTTAATAAGTGCCCTTTTCCGTATATAAAGAGAGAAAGAGTAGACAAAAATTAAGGTAATCAATGAATTAAACAAGAAAATTCTTCTAGCCTGGGACATATTCTTACCTTTCCAGTTCATAAGTTGATTAGAAATTTTCAGAGAAATGTTCTCAAAATAGAAATGCTTCACTCTTCCCCAAAATAGCGGCACACCAAGATAAGTGAAGGGTAGAGTTCCCCTCTTCATGACAAGATTCAAAGAAATTATATTCTACTTCGAGATGTTGATACCTTTCCCAAACATAACTGAAGACTTATTCCAACTAATAAACTGGTCAGAAACCTCCTCATAATGTAAAAAAATTCCCCTGATACAAGAAATGGTCACTTTTTCAACATTTACAAATAGAATAATGTCATCAGCATAGAACAAGTGAGAGGGAGCAAGAATATTCCTCCCAATTTTCATCTTCTGAAACCAACCAAAATTAGCAGGTTCATTAAGACACCAACTCAAGTATTCTTCTGTAATAGAAAAGAGCAGTCCAAAGAGAGGGTCTTCTTGCCTTACCCCTTGTGTACATTGAAATAATCCTCTAGGGGATCCATTAATAAGAACAGATAGCCTCACACTTCCCAAGATGGAGCCAACAAGTCCAATAAATCTCTGCGAAAATCCATGAATTTGAAGAATTTTGAAAATAAAACTCCATCTAACAGTGTTAAAAGCCTTAGAGATGTAAATATTCAAAGCCATGTCACCAACCTTTTTCCTCATATTCATGGCATTGTCACATTCATAAGTAGTGAAAATGCAGTTTTGAATGTTCCATCTTGGTACAAAACCAAACTGATTACTGAAAATAATCCCCTTAGAAATTTTACCCAACCTCTTAGTCATGATTTTACTGATAATATTAGGTATGATATTTCCAATAGCCACAAGTTGGAAGTATTTAATATCAATATCACATTATTTATTATGAATTAGAGTAATAAAATTAGAGTTCACCCCAAAATTAATAAAATAGGACCTATAAAAATACCTAACTGCATTTGTAACATCCTGATTTACAATGTCCCAGTAGAACATAAAAATATGGTTGGTGAACCCATCAGGACCAGCTGCACTATCAATATTTAAATATAGAAGAGAATCATAAATATCCTTGGCATTGGGAATTTCAATACACCTATTATTCTAAATATCAATGATAGAGGGATCAAAACAATGGATAATTTTATCAGAGTTTTCAACTCCATTATCTGAATAAAGCTTCTCAAAGTAGTCCATAATAGCTTTGAAAATATCATTTTCAGAGGACAACATATTCCCATCAATGTTAATAATATTAAGACTCTTTCTAGTTATCTTTTCCTTATGAATACAATGGAAAAACTTAGAGTTCCTATATCCCTCCTTTAACCATCTCATATTGAATTGATTCTACTCTAATCTCTCTTTAAGAGTCAAAATCTTGTCCAAATTTGAAGTATCTTGTACCTCCTCCAGGGAGGGAACATCATAGATAATATCATCTTTCTGATGGTTCAGTAAGAAAATTTTAGCTTCTTTAAAGTCATTATCAAGGGAGGAAAAAGTGGCTTTACTCCATTGCCTTAACCTTAGCTTGACATCCTTTAATTTACAACACACAATATGGGAGGGACTTCCCAAGAAGTTAGAATTCCAAACATCCAAAACAATCTCTCTACAACCCAGAATAACCAGCCAAACATTATTAAGTTTAAAGGGAATTGGGGCTGATATCACTCTTCTGTCACTTACCTCAATAAGAATAGGATTATGATCAGAATGTATCATTGGAAGGGTGACTCCAAACACATCCATTGCACTATTGATATTATCCACTTGCACAAAACATCTATCCATATTGCTTGCCTGCCGTCTGTTGATGGTGTACCTGCTCCATGTAAAGTTAGATCTGGACAAGGGAACTTGAATTAATCCACATTTATCAATGAAAGAGGAAAAATAAGAGGCTTAAATACAACAAAAATTCTCTCCAGTTTTTTCCTCAGGCCTCAAGATAGTATTTAAGTCACCAATAAGAATCCAACTATTATTAATACCCTAAGAGATATCTACAAGATTCCTCCACAGATCTCTTCTCCTTGTGTACATATTGAAATCATAAACAATATTTACTGAGATATTGAGACAATTTATACTTCATGAGATAGTCACATATTTCACATCATTCATGAGGGAGTTAATCAACACACTATGATGCTTCATGACTCATAAGGATTCAGCACTATCACCACTTTATTATTATCAACAAAGGAGTACCCCAACGAAGACCACTTAAAAGAGGACCAATTCTCAAATTTCATTCGTGGATCAACAATACCAATTAGTAAAGGCTTATTGGTCAAAACAAGATGCATTAGGTACTTGACAATCAGAGCATTCCCAATCCCTTGGCAGTTCCAAAATAAAATCTTCATTTCTTTGACACGAGCCTAGTGTTAGTCCCATCATCACCTTGTTTCATGTATTTAGTAGATATAGCAGTATTCGGTTCATCAGGAGGAGAAGCATCTGAATCTTGGTTCAGAGTGGAAGATTCATCACTACCCTCACAGGAGATATTAGGACTGAGAGCTGAAAATCTATTCAAGGAGTCAATTGGAGCAAGTAGACTGGTAGGAAGTCTTCTCCTCGCAACCTTTTCTGGATGTACCTGGAGAAATTCCCCATAATGCTTTCCAGAATTCTAGCCAGTCCCTGTATTAACAAGGACATCACCACTGGAAGGAAGAAACATATCCTTTAAGGCATTGAATGGATCAACAGAATTGTCCTCATTCACCAACACATCTCCAGGAGTAGGATCCAATCTATTAAGTATCTATTCAATTATATGATATTTATAAGGATTTTTTTTTAAAAACCTATTTATAAATTATGTTTTACAAAATTCAAAAGAAATGTTTTTATATTCATGTTGTATGTTTGTGTTCTGATTCTTGGGATTTTTTTATGATGAAGGGTGATACCTATATCTTCCTCCAATGCATTGAGTATGTGTAAGTTGGAGGTCGGCCGTAGGACTACTCCAAGTGTAACTGTGATGGTTACACAAATTTTAAGGTAACTATGACGGTTAAAAATTTTAAGGTAGTCGAGAGGGTTATAAGATTATGTAAGTAATGCCCCAAGATACCGTTATGGTTCTATTTATGTTCTTATGTTTTGTGGGAATCTTACGGAAATATCATGTTTCACAAAGAAAGTATATATGGGTGACAAGTATGTATTTTGAAAATGGTTTCATCTAATACAAGTATTCATGAACTAATGTGTTCTTTCCTTTTTTTATATCCCTTTCTAAGATTTTTGTACTCATCCCATGTTTTTAAATTATTTTCATAGTTTATAAGGATGTGTAAGACAAATAAGTAATAGAAGTTAAATGTTTGAAGAATTGTCAAAGAAATCATGTTTTATTTTAAAAGTTTTATATTTTGGAAGAAATGAATACTATTTTTATGGTACCCACTCTATATTAATGTGGAATGTTACGAATGTATTATGTCCCAATTATCTAAAGCTCTAAACTTGAAAATATCCTCAATGGGAAAGGAAGTGATTTTTTGACTAAAATTCATGATTACGTAATGTAATAAGGTCGAGTCCTTATAACGAAGCTCCATTGGATTCAAAAAATCAGATTTATTCTATATTTTTCTTGAAAATTATTATATTAAGTGAAGAGGGGTAGCCTCATATTTATATTCTTGATTGTTCACGATGCTCCACTGCCTCTTAGAGAATTTATAGATCTTTCAAAACCACCTTTACATAGATCCTCCATTCATGATTCTCCATTGTAATTTGACGTTGTCATAAAGATTTCCGTCAAACCATTTCATATTGGGATGCTCCAATTGCTGTAATTATAGAGATCACCATCACCATTAACAACTCTCTCATCATTTTCCATTTGATATGATCACCACTATCACATAAATCATCCTCAAATTTCCTTGAACCTTCACAAAACACCATTCAAAAAACCCATCTTCATGAAACTCATGCCTTTTCATATTTAATAAGTACCTTAAGAAAATTCACTTTTTGTGATGATAGATGACTTCCAAATTTTGGACCTAAAATTTTTCCAAAACCTGGAAAGCGACGTCACCTTCAATACTGTTGTCAGCTTAAATTGTAAGATCCCTTTCATTGAAAACACCATTATCTTCCATGTGAGGATTGAAAACAAACACAGACCATACTCCATTTCTAGAAAAGAACAAACTTTGTTAAAAAACTCCCCCCCTTTGGGTTTGATGGAAATCTGTAGATAAATTCAATGAAGCATTGCCATAATGAAAACCTGATATGCAAGAAACAAATCATCCAACACTATAAGTCTACTTGAGTAAATATCGGTGTAAAAAACAAGAGGGGAAGCATGAATTGGGTTCTCTTGTTTTGGAATGCTTAAATATGTCCAAGCTAAGATCTGATCACGTCATAGAAACATTGCACGCCCTAAAAAACATGATCTGAACAATTTCCACATAACACCTAATTCTTATCGTGTCATAGAAGCATTGCATGGTGTGTCAAAAGACTACAACAACATTCTACATTCTCTATTAACCTGTTAATATAAAAACATAAAATTTTCATTCTCCTCCTTTGTACCATTGAATCTCCTCCTTTGTATCATTGAATTTATTTTCTCTTTTCTCCATTCTTCCCCATCGGCAATAAACCTGAATAACCTGATTTGTACTTGAAGATATCAAAAATACACTCCCCTAGATCATATATTCTCTATAAACCTGCATCACTTTAATAAAATGATTTAAAGAGTTAACACAAATGGGGAGAGGATAATATCCATAACCACATCATGAACTAGGAGGTGGTAGAACGCTGAGGTTCAGTTGATATTTCTATAACACAAGTACTGCCAATGAATTGGTTAGAATGTAAGCCAATTGGTCATCAGTTCCAACATGATACATTTTAATCTTACCTTGTTCAACTTTTTCCTTGATAAAGTGACATCTGATTTAAATATGTTTCGTTTGAGAATGCTAAACTAGATTCTTCATAAGATCGATCTCACTCTTGTTATCACAATGAATCACTATTGGCTATTTCACATCATCACCAATATCAGTTAGTTTTAACTTCATCCATAATAGACGAGTACAAGCCTTTGTAGTAGAGATATACTCTGCTTCCACAATACTAAGAGAAGTAATTTCCTATTTCTTACTCAACAAGCCCACACATTTCCTGCCAATAAAGAACCTTCCACAACTTGTGGAGTTTCTATCAACCACATATCCAGCCCAGGAAGCATCAAAAAAAATGGAAACTCATTGTCTCTTATAGTAGAAAAGTATAAGACAACATTTACATACCTTGAATATACCTCATGATTCATTTAACTGCTTCCATATGTTCTTAATTTAGATTTATTTGAAAGCGGGTCGCTAAACATATTGCAAAGAAAATTTATGGCTGTGTTTTAGTCATTTATAATAAGCTTCCAATGATTCACTTGCACATGGTAGGATCCATATAAGTGCCATACTCATGCTTTCAAAGTTTTTTTCCTACCGCAATCAGAGTCAACATTGGTTTGGAGTCATGCATATTGAATTTCTTTAGTAATTCTCTTGAATATTTTGGCTGAGAAATGAATGTTTAATCCTTCTTCTAAATAAATAGCACTATAAATTGATATTCCTTAGAATTATTCACATAGATATTTTGGTCGACACATCCTATTTTAAATTTTTTCCTCTTTAGATAAGTATCCAAACAAGAATACCATGCTCATGGTGCCTAATTTAGTCCACATAGATCCTTCTTTAATCTAAAAACCCTTTCTTCATCATTTCCAATCAGAAATCCAACTGGTTGTTCAATGTATACTTCTTCTTTAATAATTTCATTTAAGAAATTAGTTTTGACACCCATATGATAAACTTCAAATCCTATTTATATTTCCATAGCAAGAAAAATCCTGATCGACTCCAGTCTCACCACTAGAGAAAATGTTTCTTCAACATCAATTCCTTCAATCGGTGCATAGACTTTACACACTAGGTGTGCCTTTTTTCTAATCAAATTTCCATGCTCATCAAATTTTTTATGGAGATCATTTTGGTTCCAATAACATTGTGGTTTTTTATTCTATTAACAAGATCCCATGTCTGGTTCTTATCAATACGGCCGAGTTCTTCATTCGTGGATTTAACCCATGATTCATCTTTCATAGCTTCTTCAAATGAGGTTGGTTCAATAATTGTTATAAATACAGACCGTGCATGATTAATCATTATCCTTGTCAGTATGGGTGTGGTACAATTCCCAATGATGTTGGATTGATCAATTTCATCTCTTCCATTTATCTATTAAGGTTTAAATGAAGTTTCTTCAGCCATTTTTTCTTCTTCTGATTCTTCTCTTGGATCATATTTTTTGTGTCGTCCAAAAATATTTTACAAGCCTTCCACTATTTCAGTATCTGAATATGTCCCTTGACCACTAATCATGATACCTGAAACTCCTTTCCCAATGACACAATTTTAATCAATTTCAAGAATAATCAGGTTAAATAACAATTCAAAGAATTGTTCTGAAAACTTTTTAATTATTCTTCATTAGTTTCCCCCTCAAGGAAAATATTTCTTAGCATCTTCATAATAGTGGATCTCATCAAGAATGGATTTCACAAAATTTCAGTATGGAGAAAACACCAGAATGTTTCTTCATATTGTGATTATCCACATTGGATAACTTTCACAACTTCACTAAGTATGCTATTCCTAAAAAATCTTTATTTAGGATACCATAAATAAGATCAAGAAAAGATTGTATCTTATTTACCCTAGTTATATAGAATAGAACATCTTCAGATTCATCCAAAAATGATCCTCCATCATGTATGTATTTGAATAAAAAATTTAGGAATCATTCAAAAATGGTGTCTTATTTAGCGTGGCTATAAAAAAATGGTTTCCCTCACTGCTTCTCAGGTTATCCTCATAAGAATATGCTTCACCTTTTAATTCCTTTAATTATAATCACAAATATAATAACCAAATATTAAGGGAATAAGGTGTCTGATCCTTGCTTCATTAGTATACATAACAAGGTTGAGATGTTTTTCTCAACCAAGTTGCTCCATTTACTACAATCTTTATACTTTCACATCTGAACATACGTTGTGATTTATGTTTTCATGTCATGGATCTATTTACATTATCTTCTACTTTGTATAGAGAATTGTTCTTCTTAACAACCGTCATGGATGATACATTCTTACCCCTCTTAAGGTATGCTTCTTTCTCTGGTATTAATGTTAATCATCATTTTTCAATGTGCCCAGATTATATGCATCTCTCACATATAAATTCTTTAACACATGAGTTTCCTTTTGCTTGCAAGCTCTCATGAACTTTTTCTTCATCACGTGGAATCTTTTCTTTTCCTTTTTCACCAGCCTTGGAATATGCATCCTCAAGTTTCCTCATTATTTCTAAATATCCTAGCCAAATAACTAACATGCCATTTGGAACTCTTGAAGCATGTTTGGATCTTCCACATGGGTTAGTCTGAGTGTCATCCCTCTTAGTAGTTATTTTGGATGCACTTCCCTTCAACATCTTAGATTTGGAATCCATGGACTTCTCTTCTTCCTTAAATAAGATCTTATTGGGAGAATTTTTATTCACAATATTCCTCTGATTTCTTCCCAAGGTATCTTCTTCATACCTAGCTAGTTTTTGTGGTCTTCTTTACTTATCATTGAATGCATGTTGAGATAAGCATGTACCAACCTTGGGACCAATTCCCTTGCGCAAATCATAGATGTTATCAAGAATTCCAAATAGGTTTGCAGTATACAAATGCTTCTACAACCACTACAAGAAAACATTTTTTTAGCAGTGATTTTCAAATCCTCCAGGAAAAAATTGTCACTAAATGTTTTTAAAATATTTTTTATAAATGTTTTAATTTTTTTTCTAAAAAAATTACAATTTTTTAGGGGCGGTTTTTTCAAAACCGCTGAAAAATTGAAGAAAAAAATTTAAAAAATTATTTATTATTTACAATAAAATATAGTTATTATTTATAATTTTAATTATATACAATGTGTCAATTAATAAATATTTATAATTATTAGTTAATAATATTTTTAAACTAAAAACAATCTTTAATAAGTTGAAAAACAGACTTCGGCATGAAATGACCATAACTTCTAATCCGAGAGTCCATTTCAGCTCCACAACTAGTCAAATCAAATCTTATCAAAAGAGATAAAACCAAGTGATATTTAAATCATGTTATAATCAAAGTAAAAAAATATATTCAAATTTCAAAAGTCAAAAAATGAACTCAAATTTCACATGATAATAACTTTTAATCCAGGTGTTCGTTTGGGCTTTACCACATATCAAATCGAAGTCTACGATGAGCTCTTCGCTGTTTAGGTCTGGTACCAAATTTTGAGTATTTTAACCCATTTTATTCTACTAGAAAGGCCCATAAGGCCTCCAAAACAGAGGTTTTAGTTTCAGACCCCAATTTCTTAAAATTCAAACGGTTATAACATTCGATCCAGGAGTCCGTTCGGCCTGTACCACATATCATATTGAAGCTAATTTCATGATCTTCGATTTGACTGATTGTGACACTGAAAAATGAGTGCCATATCATATTTTATGGTTATTGTTGTGTTTTTAGGGTTTTCAGAGGTTCATAACATTTTATGATTTAATTAATTAATTAATTAATTGTTATTTATTTATTTATTTATTATTTATTTATTAACTAATTAATATTTATTTATTTTTTATTTGTTATTTATTTATTTACTTATTATTTATTTATTTATCAATTTATTTATTGATAAGTTTATTTATTTATTTAATATTTATTTATTTATTTATTTATTATTTAGTTATTATATACACATTAATTATTATTTTATTTTTAATTTATTAATTAATTATTTAGTATTAGTTTATTATTCATTTATTATTTATTTATTATTAATTTATCCTTTATTCATTATTTATTAATTAATTATTAAATATTTATTAAATATTAGATATTGAATATTAAATATTAAATATTAAATATTAATTAATAATTAAGACTTATTAATTATCAATTATTAATTATTAGGTATTATTAATTATTAATTATTAATTAATTAATTAACTAATTAATTAATTATTCTTTATTCTTTATTAACTATGATTTATGATTTATTATATATTATATATTATATATTATATATTATATATTAATTATTTTTAATTTACTAAATATTAATTTATTATTAGTTTATCATTCATTCATTTATTTATTATTTATTTTGTCAATATTCAATATTTATTAATTATTAATTAATTATTTATAAAATTTTAAATATTAAATATTATTTATGAATTATTAATTCTTAATGATCAATTATTAATTATTATTCCTTATTAATTAATAATTAATTAATAATTAATTAATAAT
The DNA here is from genome assembly GCA_963277665.1 of Viscum album. Taxonomy (NCBI): domain Eukaryota; kingdom Viridiplantae; phylum Streptophyta; class Magnoliopsida; order Santalales; family Viscaceae; genus Viscum; species Viscum album. The sequence goes on along the minus strand of OY728128.1, from coordinate 1,946,359,916 downwards.
TAATTTATTATTAATTGATTATTTATTTATTCATTTATTTATCATATATTAAATTATTTTTTAATTATTTTTTTATTTATACATTACTTATATATTATATATTATATATTATATATTATATATTATATATTATATATTATATATTATGTATTATGTATTATATATTATGTATTATGTATTATGTATTATATATTATGTATTATATATTATATATTACGTATTATGTATTATATATTATATATTATTTATTATATATTACATATTATATATTATGTATTATATATTATATATTATATAATAGATAATATATATTATGTATTATATATTATGTATTATATAATAAATAATACATATTATGTATTATGTATTATGTATTATATATTATGTATTATCTATTATGTATTATTTATTATGTATTATATATTATGTTTTTTATATAATCTATTATATATTATATATTATATATTATATATTATATATTACTTAGTATTTAGTATTTATTTTTTACAAGTTACTATTTACTATTTACTATGTAAAGACCCGTAAATTTCAAGGAAATTTTTTTCTTAAATTCTTTGGGATTTTACGAGTACGCAGTTTCTGACGGCACCTGATTCCGAGGCCTAGTGTGCCCGAAATCAATTTCTGAAGTTTAGCTCGGGTACGTTCAGTGAACGAACGAGCGGGTTTTTCTATCTTTTGAACCGATGGTCAGAATTGAAATCCGAGGGCACCGATGAAACCACAACGTCGGTAATTGCTTAAGAGGATCTTTACAGAAGATGCGTTTGCTCGGGAGGAGTTGTTAAAAATTGTGGATTAATAAAGAATTGAATAAAAATTGTGGAAGAAATTTTTATTCTTTATCCAAGTGGTTATATCCAACATGGGGTAGTTGGGGTGGGACCCACAAGCCCCTAACTACCCATGTGAGGATATTGGTGAGGTGGGGCCCACACGAGCCCCACCCCTTTACATTCCTTAAAACTCCTCTAACCCCCCACTTAAAATTTGTAACTATCTCAACTTTTTAAACTTCCACTTTAAGTGGATGACCCTTCCTCTCCCCACTCTCTCAATTAAATGCTTGCCAACACGCATTTAATTAATTAATTGAACCTCAAAAATTAATTGAATTAAGTGTTTGATTTTCAAAATTAAAAATGCTTGACATGAGTAAATAAAATAAGGAAGAGCCTTATTTTATTTTGGTTGGCAATTGTAGTGTTAAGAGAAAGGGAAGGGATCTCTTGAGTTTTGGGAAGATCGGTTCATCTTCTTGTCGAAGAACGCCAACTCTCCGACGAAGAACGTCGACTCGGCGGCTCAGTTTCTCCATCCTCTTCTTCCTCCGTGATAAGGGAGGATACACCGACGACGACGAAAACGACGCCACCATTCGCGACGCTTGACAACCGTGAACTTCCTTCAAGGTAGGGGTTAAGTTCAATTTTAATTAATTAAAATTGTGCTTGTTTTATCGTTGAGCATCTCGTATACTTTGGCCACTTGTTATTGAAATAACGGGAGGAAATCAGACCGCACAAACATGGCCGATTCTCCTCCCCGCTTTCTTGTTGATCAACGTTGACGTTTGAGGCAAAGGCGGCGTGGTGTCGTTGCACCGCGCGAGAACGAAGAGGACCGCGGCCGGAGCAGGCCGCGACGGTGGTGCGCGGCGTCGTTGCGCCGCTCCGGTGAGGCTGAAGGGACCACAGCCGGAGCAGGCTGCGGCGGAGGTGTGTGGCGTCGTCGCACCGCGCCAGAGAAACCAAGGGAGGCTGCAGCTGGAGCGGGCCGTGGCGGAGGGGCGCGACGCCGTCACACCGCACCGGTCGAGGAAGAGCCGCAGCCTTAGGCCGCGGCGGTCCAGCAGGGGGCGGCCGACCAAGCCGGCCGCCGATGCTCTAGGAGGCGGGACCCCCGCAGTAGCTCACTACCGGCCGAGCATTAAGACCGACCATTACCCGAAGCAAGGGGTGTGTGTAACCCCCCCTTTGACATGCCTAGGGCGGACCCCACCAAGGGGCTGCCGTTTCCGAAACAAAGGGGGTCGCGCCCCCTTCGCACCCCGCTCGGCCGACAGCCGAACCGCAGCCAGCTTCTGAGCTGGGCCACAGGCCGCGCCGGGCCGGGCCGCGCCCAATTGGGCTGGACCCGGACCCGGGTCGGGTCGACCTGATTCGGGCCGACCCAGGGGGTGTTGGGCCGGGTCGGACCGGGCCCAGACCCCCTATTTTCAGACCAGTTTTGTTCAAATGACCATATCATTGGCTACAAACCTCTGATCAATGCACCGCTAGTTGAGTAGGGATCCTTGGATCGAGACGGTCGTTTCGGTATATTACACTTGAGGTTTCGATGAAGTTTGGGTATGGCCGGGTTGGTTTGAACCCGAAACCAATTGGGCCCTTAGAGCGAAAATGCTTATAACTTAACGACCGTACGTCCGAATGACATGCCATCAATTATGTTGAATTACTCTTAGTGATATGGTTCTTTTGGATTACTCCACTCGAGGTTTAGACACAGCTGGAGTACGGTCATGTTGTTTTAGCTTAAAAACCAACCGGGCCCCTGGGATGGAAAAACCAATAACTCTCAAACCGGGCGTCCGATTGACGCGCCGTCTGCCGCGTTGAGTTTCTATTGACGAGATGGAACTTTGTGATACATAAACTCTGGAATTCGTGATAGTTGATGTATCAAACCCCTTGGCTCGTGAAGTGGACCCTCCCGGAATCAAGCGTGCTGTGTGCGGGAACCCTAGAGCTGGCTGTGACTGTGACGATGACGACGACTGTACTTGGATCCTACATGGGTTCGACAGTGAGGATGACTGTACTTGGATCCTCCATGGGTTCGGCATTGATGATGATTTTACTTGGATCCTATGTGGGTTTGACAGCGATGGTTACTGTACTTGGATCCTATGTGGGTTCGGCAACGACACCTTCTATACTTCGATCCTATGTGGGTTCAGCAGAGGAGATGATTCAGATGCTACATCTAATCATCTCCACCCCTCATCGTGAGTAGTGTACCTATATGAGCTGAGTCTTGAATTTCAATCAGTATCATCGATATGATTGACTTGCTTTCTTGTTTGGATTGGGTTGTGTTTTCCTTGTGGACTGGATTTTACTTTTCTGTGTGGACTGGGTTGTACTTGGGCTCGTGAGTTGGAGCCGAACTGGAATTGATGACTTAGGTATATGTGTGGCCATATACCTAAGTAGAGTTGGTTGATACTTCGTGTTATTTATCTTTCCTTTGTGGTATATCCTTTGTGGATTCTGGGAGACCTTCGGGAGTCTCGGGGTCCCTACTGAGTATCGTATACTCACCCCTGCATGGGCTATGCCCGCACTACGTTGTGTTGGATGCAGACAACAGATAACACTGGTCGAGGTGGAGTCTAGTGGAGTAGGACATTACCTAGAGGTGGACCACTTGGCGGGACGTACACGGAACGGACGACTGGACCCAAAGAGCTGAGGATACCATATGTACCCACCCTTCAGGTGGGATAGCCAGAGGACGACCCGGTGGTTGCTGATTTACTTTTCAGATATTGTACATTACTTTTCTTAGTTGTACTATACTTTGAGTCGGGTTTGTATACTGGCCCATTTACTTTCCAGCACTTACTTTTGTATTCAGTTTACTTATTGTTTACTTCATCTTGCGTACTCTGTGGTGTATGTTTTCTTATATAAAGGAAATTCCTTCCCTTTTATCAGGATTTACGCATTTGGTTCTAGTCGCCAGCCCCTGGCCTATGGAAGGTGGGCTTGGGGTAGTCACGGAATGGGCCCCGAGGACGGGTCGTGACAAATTGGTATTAGAGGAGTCGGTTCTACCATAGAACTCAGGACTCTGATAATTTCTTCTATGTGAAGCAATAGTGTTAAGGGTATTGAGTGTGGTTATCAGTACATGGAGTCTAGTGTTAGTGCGGCGACCAACGTATCCATACACCAGGACCCTGACTTCTGATTTCCGACTCAATGCATGAAAACATAGATTGCATATGTGTTTCAAAATTTTTCTTTGTGATTACTTTGTGTCATCTCACCAGATATACTGTATTAACCGTGGCACACCTGTTTCTTTTCAATATGGCCCCACGACGGCATCCGGCTAGGGTTCCGAGCTTTGTGCGAGATGGCAGCCCATCGAGTGACGAGGCCTTAGTGCAGGGCCCCATTACAGCGGAGGCACCGACGGTACCTCTACCCGCCGAGCCACCGATGCCACCATCCCTAGCAGCTGAGAGTGCACGTCACCTGAGTGCACTGCATGAGTTTCAGCGTCAGAGGCCGCCTAGGTTCAATGGAGAGACGGACCCTCAGGCAGCCGAGGATTGGATGGAGGCTGTTGTCTGAGTCTTCAGATTAGTAGGGACACCAGCTGACCTCATGGTGATCCTTGCGGTGAGTCTCCTACACACAGCAGTAGGTAGATGGTGGAGACTAATGCTCCAGGTGCACGACGAGGCATCCCTAATTTGGATGGACTTTGAGAGCCTCTTCCACTCGGAGTTCGTTCCAGCCACCCTCTCTGCGGTGCGCATCCAGGAGTTACTACAACAGCGGCATGGCAATATGACAGTAGCCCTGTACTCGGTGGGATTTACCGACCTCTCGTGCTACTCCATGGACATGGTATGTGACCCATTCTTCTGGGCCCAGACCTTCGAGCAGGGACTGAGTCATGAGATTAGCGCTTCGATGATCTCCCTCAGCATTCCGATGCAGGAAAGAGTACTGGAGCGAGCCCTTCTTGTGGAGGGCTTTCTTGCTGAGCCTACACCAACTGTGAGACCTACCGCAGGGAGGAACGTAGCAGAGAATTCTATAGCCGACAGTAGTCAGATGTTGTAGAGGTCCAAGTGGACCAGACCATCAAGTGGGCGACCTTAGGATACTGGTTCAGAAGTGTGGGGAACACACAACAGATCCAGTCATACGAGAGGCAGACAGTGCTATGCATGTGGCGGGAGGGGCCACATGGCTCGTGAATGCCTGACCCGCCATGTAGAAAAGCAGCAGACAGTTGAGGGACCACCCAGGCAGAGGCAGAGGTTCAACCGTGGCGGTCTTTAGGGAGCAGGCATACGAGGTAGAGGAGCTGGCCGAGCAGCAGGTGGTTGACAATGCTTCAGGGCTCTACCACCACCACCACCAGGAGGTCCACCCCGACCATAGGGACCTGAAGGGCAGAGGTAGGCTCAGCTTCAGGCAGTGTAGACCTATGACCACGGCGCACCTGAGATGATTCGAGGCACTATCTGTGTCTACTCCACCATTGATTCAGTTATTATAGACACAAGAGTGAGTCATTCTTTCATTTCCACTGCCCTTGTTCGGAGCTCGGAGATTTTGACGGAGCCATTAGCTCGATCCTTACAGCTAGAGACTCCTACGGGATCAGACTCGATGATTACGCACTGGTACCGGAAGTGTGAGCTTACTCTAGGAGGCGAGAGCTTTAGCTGGGATCTTCTTTTAGTGGCATCGAGGCCTTACGATGTCATCTTGGGCATGGATTGGTTATCTACAGTTCATTCTCATATCGACTGTATTAGGCGCAAGGTGTGATGTGTCCGCACCAATGGGAGCAGGTTCACCTTCACCGGTGAGAAGGGAGCCTTTGCAGTGCAGGATGGACTCACCTAGAGGAGAGGAAAGCCGATCACCCATCAGTTGTCTAGTATCATCCTAGGAGCAGTTGATGTGCGTAGTTCGATTTTTCCTGTTGTGGTGGATTAGTATGCAAACGTTTTTCCTGACAACATTCTAGGACTACCTCATCGCAGAGAGGTAGACTTTTATATTGACCTATACCCAGAGACAACCCCGATATCTACTCCAGCATATAGGATGGCTCCCACTAAGCTTCGAGAGCTACGAGTACAGTTGGAGGACTTGTAGGGAAAGTGACTCATCCGACCTAGTGTTTCACCCTGGGCTTCCCTGATTTTGTTCACCAAGAAGGCGGATGGGAGCTTGCGACTGTGTGTCGACTACCGTCACCTGAATAAGGTGACTATGAAGAAAAATTATCCACTTTATAGGATTGACGACCTCTTCGATCAGCTCAAGGGAGCACGATGGTTCTCGAAGATAGACCTCAAGTCAGGCTATCATCAGCTCAGAGTTCGAGACGAGGATGTGCAGAAGACAACCTTCAGGTGTCGGTATGGCCACTATGAGTTCTTTTTATGCATTTTAGCATAACCAACACTCCAGTAGTGTTCATGAGTCTCATGAACAAGATCTTCGAACCTTACCTCGATCGATTTTTCGTAGTCTTCATCGACGACATATTGATTTACTTGACTACTGAGGAGGAGCACACCTACCACTTGCGGGTTGTACTAGACACACTTCGAGATCACCAGCTTTATGGTAATATTTCGAAGTGTAAGTTTTGGGTTCAAGAGGTTCACTTCTTGGGTCATGTCATCTCTGAGGCGGGAGTTGCGGTGGATCCTACGAAGATCGAGACAGTGCTAGCTTGGGAGCCACCCAGGAGCATGATGGAGGTGCAAAGTTTCCTAAGTCTGGCTGGGTACTATCGGAGATTTGTACCAGACTTCTCCAGAGTTGCAGCACCACTTTCACCTTTGACGAAGAAGGGGAAACCCTTCATGTGGTCAGATAGATGTCAGCAGAGCTTCCAGGATCTGAGACAGAGATTGACCAGTGCACCCATCTTGAGGCTACCAGAGGAGGGAGTAGGGTACATAATTTACTGTGATGCATTAAGGACCGGACTCGGGTGTGTCCTAATGCAAGAGAAGGTAGTGATCACCTATGGATCACGATAGTTGAGGTAGAATGAGCAAAACTACGCTAACCATGACCTAGAGTTAGCAGTAGTGGTCTTCGTCTTAAAGATGTGGCAGCACTATCTGATGGGCGAGCGCTTTACAGTCTACTCTGACCACTAGAGTCTCAGGTACATCTTCTCGTAGAAGGACCTAAACCTGAGACAGTGGTGATGGCTCAAGTTACTCCAGGACTATGACTTTGAGATAGTCTATACTCCTGGGAAGGGGAACGTAGTAGCTGATGCTCTCAGCAGGAGGTCGGGCATTCGACTACTTGGAGAGGCAATATAGCAGTTAGCCACTTTGCAGATATCCTTTGTGGATAGAGATGAGGTAGCCTTTCTACAGTCTCTCATAGTCACTCCTCCACTACTTCAGCGGGTTAGGGAAGCTCAACGTGGGGACTTTGACTATGAGATGCGACGTGCACATATTTCCACAGGATAGGCACCTAATGGATTTTATATAGGAGGAGAGCACGTCATCCTTTTCAGAGGACGTACCATGGTACCAGTTGCATTACCGGAGGTGGTGCTGAGAGAGTTTCACACTTCCCCATTGGCGGTACATCCAGGAGTAGTGAAGATGTACCAGGATCTCAGACGACAAAACTGGTGGCCGGTTATGAAGAAGGATGTGGTAGAGTTCGTTTCACAATGCCTCACCTGCTAGTAGGTGAAGGCAGAGAACCAGGTACCATCAGTCTTGGTACAACCCTTAGAGGTCCCAGAGTGGAATTGGGATGGGATATATATGGATTTCATGATGGGACTTCCACGTACTTCCAAAGGACACGACTCCATCGGGGTGATTGTCAACCGACTCACCAAGTCAGCCCACTTATTACCTATCAGAGAGCAGGGCTCAGTGGAGATCTTGGGACGCCTCTACATTCAGAAGATCATACAACTTTATGGTGTTCCATCGTCTATCGTCTCCGATCGAGATGCTCTCTTTACTTCTTGGCATTGGAAGGGGTTGCAAGAGGAATTTGGGACGCAGCTATGCCTGAGCACCACCTTTCTCCCACAGACAAATGGACAGACGGAGAGGACCATTCAGACTCTCGAGGAAATGATACGTGCATGTGTCCTCTACTTTGGTCACAGCTGGGAGGATCACCTACCTTTGGTGGAGTTTGCGTACAATAAAAGCTACCACTCCACCATCAGGATGACACCATATGAGGCATTGTACGACCAACCTTTCAGATCAACTCTGTGCTGGACAGACCCTAGGGAGTCAGCACTTTTAGGACCAGAGATGGTCGATGCCATGACAGAGAAGGTACAGATCATCCAGAAGCGGATGCGGACTGCTCAGAGCCGCCAGAAGTCCTATGCTGACAGGAGGCAGAGACCACTAGAGTTCGAGGATAGCGACCACATTTTCTTACGGGTCTCGCATCGACGTGGACTACGAAGATTGGCCTGGGCGACAAGTTATCTCTGCGCTTCATCAGACCATTCCAGGTTCTCAGCAGGATAGGAGAGGTGGCTTATCGCCTGGCTCTTCCACCTCAATTGCACCGGGTGCATGACGTCTTCCACATATCTCAGCTAAGGAGATACGTTCACGACCCGACACATATCATTGATCATGGGGAGTTGATCATCAATGACGGGGCGAAATTTGCGGAGGTTCCGGTGGAGATCGAGGATTGACAGGAGTGGGTCCTACGTGGACGGTTGATTCCTATAGTGCACATCAGGTGGCAGCACGAGAACCTCCAGGAGAGCACATGGGAGCGGGAGGATCAGATGCGTGCACAATACCCTCATTTTTTTCCCTAGTTTATGATGTAGCTTTATGGGGACGTAAAGCCCTGAGGTGGGAGTAATGTAAAGACCCGTAAATTTCATGGAAATATTTTTCTTAAATTCTTTGGGATTTTATGAGTACATAGTTTCTAAAAACACCTGATTCTGATGCCCGGTGTGCTCAGAATCAATTTCCGAAGTTTATCTCGGGTAAGTTCAGTGAACGAACGAGCGAGTTTTTCTATCTTTTGAACCGGTGCTCGGAATTGAAATCCGAGGGCACCGATGAAACCACATCATCGATAATTTCTTAAGAGGATATCTACCGAAGATGCGTTTTCTCGGGAGGAGTTGTTAAAAATTGTGGATTAATAAAGAATTGAATAAAAAATGTGGAACAATTTTTATTTTTTATCCAAGTGGTTATATCCAACATGAGGTAGTTGGGGTGGGACCCACAAGCCTCTAACTACCCATGTGAGGATATTGGTGAGGTGGGGCCCATATGAGTCCCACCCCTTCACATTCCTTAAAACTCTTCTAACCCCCCACTTAAAATTTGTAACTCTCTTAACTTGTTAAACTTCCCCTTTACGTGGATGACCCTTCCTCTCCCGACTCTCTCAATTAAGTGCCTGTCAATACACATTTAATTAATTAATTGAACCTCAAAAATTAATTGAATTTAGTGTTTGATTTTCAAAATTTTAAATGCTTGGCATGAGTAAATAAAATAAGGAAGATCCTTATTTTATTTTGGTTGGAAATTGTGGTGTTAAGAGAAAGGGAAGGGATCTCTTGAGTTTTGGGAAGATCGGTTCATCTTCTTGTCGAAGAACGCCAACTCTCTGACGAAGAACGTCAACTCGGCGGCTCGGTTTCTCCATCCTCTTCTTCCTTCGTGACAAGGGAGGAGACACCGACGACGACGAAAGTGACGCCATCATTCACGGCGCTTGACAACCGTGAACTTCCTTCGAGGTAGGGGTTAAGTTCAATTTTAATGAATTAAAATTGTGATTGTTTTATCATTGAGAATCCCATATACTTTGGCCACTTTTTATCGAAATAACAGGAGGAAATAGGACCGCACAAACATGGCCGATTCTCCTCCCCGCTTTCTTGTTGATCAACATTGACGTTTGAGGTGAAGGCGGCGCGGTGTCGTTGCACCCCGCAAGAACGAAGAGGATCGAGGCCGGAGCGAGCCACGACGATGGTGCGCGACACCGTCGTGCCGCGACCTTAGGCCGTGATGATCTAGTATGGGGCAGCCAGCCAATCCGGCCGCCGACGCACCAGGAGGCGGGACCCCCGCGGGTCCTGGGGCGGCTCACTACCAGTCGGCCATTAAGGCTGGCCGTTACCCGAAGCAGGGGGGGGTGTGTAACCCCCCCTGACCTACCTAGGGCGGACCCTACCAGGGGGCCGCCATTTCCGAAACAAACGGGGCCGTGCCCCCTTTACACCCCGCTCGGCCGACAGCCAAGCCGCGACCGGCTTCTGAGCCGAGCCGCAGGCCGCACCGGGCCGGCCCGTGCCCAATCGGGCCGGACCTGGACCCGGGTCGTGTTGACCCGGTTCGGGCCGACCCAGGGGGTATTGGGCCAGGTCGGACTGGGCCCAGACCCCAATTTTCGGACCAGGTTCGTTCAAACGCCCATATCTTGGGATACAGACCTTCGATCAATGCACCGCCAGTTGCGTAGGGATACTTGGATCGATACATTCGTTTTGGTATATTACACTTGAGGTTTCAGCCAAGTTTGGGTACATCGGGGTCGGTTCGAACCCGAAACCAACCGGGCCCTTAGAATGGAAACACTTATAACTTAATGACCAGACGTCCGAATGACGTGCCGTCAATTACGTTGAATTAATCTTAGTGAGATGGTTATTTTGGATTACTCCACTTGAGGTTTGGACGCAGCTGGAGTACGGTCGGGTTGTTTTAACTTAAAAACCAACCGGACTCCTGGGACGGAAAAGCCAATAACTCTCAGACCGGGTGTCTGATTGACGTGTCGTCTGTCACGTTGAGTTCCTATTGATGAGACGGAACTTTGTGATACATAAACTCTGTAATTCGTGACAGTTGATGTATCAACCCCTTTGGCTCGTGGAGCGAACCCTCCCGGAATCGAGCATGCTGTGTGCGGGAACCCTAGAGCTAGCTGCGACTGTGACGAAAATGACGACTATATTTGGATACTACATGGGTTCGGCAGTGAGGACGACTGTACTTAGATCCTCCGTGGGTTCAAAAATGATGAAGAATGTACTTGGATCCTACGTGGGTTCGGCAGCGATGACTTCTGTACCTGGATCCTACGTGGGTTTAGCATAGGAGATGATTCAGAGGCTACATCTAATCATCTCCACCCCTCTTCGTGAGTAGTGTACCTATGTGAGTTGAGTCTTAAATTTCAATCAGTAACATCGATATGATTGACTTTCTTTCCTGTTTGAATTGGGTTGTGTTTTCCTTATGGACTGGATTGTACTTTCATGTGTGGACTGAGTTGTACCTGGGCTCGTGAGTTGGAGCTGAACTGGAATTGATGACTTAGGTATATGTATGGGAATATACCTAAGCAGAGTTGGTTGATACTTCATGTTATTTATCTTTCCTTTGTAGTATATCCTTTGTGGATTCTGGGAGACCTTCAGGAGTCTCGGGGTGCCTACTGAGTATCGTATAATCACCCATGCACGGGCTATGACTGCACTACATTGTGTTGGATGTAGATGAAAAACAACACTGGTCGAGGTGGAGTCTAATTGAGTAGGACTGTACCTGGAGGTGGACCACTTGGCGGGACGTACATGGAACGGACAGCCGGACCCGAGGAGCTGAGGAGACCATCTGTACCCACCCTTCAGGTGGGATAGTCGGAGGACGACCCAGTGGTTGATGATTTACTTTTCACCTGTTGTACTTTACTTTTCTCAGTTGTACTGTACTTTCAGTTGGGTTTGTATACTGGCCCATTTACTTTCCAGCACTTACTTTTGTACTCAGTTTAATTAGTGTTTACTTCAGCTTGCATATTCTGTGGTGTATGTTTTCTTGTATAAAGGCAATGCCTTCCCTTTTATCAGGATTTACGCCTTTGGTGCTAGTCACCAGCCCCTGGCCTATGGAAGGTGGGCTTGGGGTAGTCACAACACGGGCCCTGAGGATGGGTCGTGACATATTATTTATTTACCATTTATTTCCATATTATATATTTCTTTATTTATTATTAATTTATATTCTATTTATAATTAGTATTTTGTAATTAGTAATTATTAAATATTAATAATTACTTATTACTTATTAATTATTGATTATTGATTAATCATTATTGATTAATAATTATTTTGTATGTATTTATTTGTTTTGTATTATTTGTTTTCCAATTAATATATATATATATATATATATATAAGTACATTAAATTTGATTTATTGAATACATGAAGAGCATGCTGGAGTGGTAAAGTCTTTAGAGAATAAGCAAGAGGTAAGAGGTTAAAATCTCACCTAACATAGAATTTCTATATATGACATGAGCATGAGCATGGTAATAATAAATAATAAATAATAAATAAATAAGTAATAAATAAATAATTAAATAAGTAAATAAATAAAGTAAGTAAGAAAATAAATAAATAAATTAATTATGAAAATAATAAATAAATAAATAAACAATTAATAAATAATAAAATAATAAATAATAAATTAATAAAATATTAAAAAATAAAAAATAAATAAAATAAATAAATAAATAAATAAATAAATAAATAAATAATAATAAATAATAAATAATAAATAATAAATATATTATAAAATTAATTAATCACTAAAAAAATTTAAAAATTAAAAAAATTAAAAAATTTAAAAAAAAAATCAAAATTAAAAAAATTAAAAATTAAAAAAAACTAAAAAAATTAAAACGATTTAGAAACGATTTAAGCTGCTACTAAATCATTCCATGACAGTTTTAAAAATTTGCCGCTAATTGATTGCTGACACGATTTAGCAGCGGTTTAAACCGCCACTAAATGAAAAAATCCCACCGCTAAATGAAAATTTTGGCGTAGTGACCTGTGGATGTTGATGCAACTTCTTTCGCTTTTTCCCCATTGATATTGGTTTCCTTTGTGCTTTTACATTTTGAGGATTTTACCAAAAATTTAATGCACAAAGCCAAAATCTTTTGCAGAACCAACATTGACCAATGAACCTTAATATTATTATATCTTCTATATAAGTTTGTTGGATATTCTTAATGACTTATTGTGCTCTTTGTGGGTAACCTGATTCTGTACTCTATTTCCTATCAACCCTAGTCATGGTGGTAGGTTTATTATCTCCTTTAATTATCCATACTTTTCCAGCATTTGTCTTACAACCCACCCTCTTCATGATAATAGGTTTAGAGGTATTAACACAAGTTGGTATGAATGGTATCTATTTATTCTTAGTTACTTGAGATAGATCATCAAATGATGTCATGATCTTCTTATCACATGTTGGAGGTATTTCAGCTTTATAATCCTCCAGTGAACATTATGTAGCTGCAGAAACTACTTCCTTCATTTTTGAAGTATCAATATATGTCTTCTCAAGATTGACCAACTGGGCTTCCAAATCAATACATTACTTATTGTGGATGATTTTCTGATGTTCAATCATAATAATCTTTTCTTCACACGCATTATTCATTGTAAAAAATTATTCTTCATGTCACATCACTTTATTATGAATTAAAGAGTCATGTTCCTTGATCTTCATGGATATTACATCCAATTGTAGACCCTTGACATTAGTCCTATTTTTCAATTTCTCTTTAAGCACATGGATCTTTTCTTCAAGAGACTTTTTGAATCCCTCTTTCTCTTAAACATATTTGAGGCATATCAAGGAACTTATTTCAAGTTCCATATTTTCTTATTCAAAGGCTTCAACCTATCTAGAGAGCTTTAAACATTTAGAACTTTTCCTTCTAATCCATTTTCCATAGAATCAACTCTCCTTACAACTGGGTGATCTCTACCTGCATACATTGAATGATTATGAAAAAAATGACGGATATTTCTTTGGGAACATCATGCAGATGATTTCTTAATCTCTCAATTGAAAACTCATGTGAGGTTATAGACTAAACAGTGTAACCACTTATTCTAGGATATTTATTTTGAGGACAAATTTCAATGGTTCTAACACATACCTCATGATCACTTGAAAATATTGATTTTCATGAGGTAAAAGTGTTGTCCTTTTCTTTGGTGGAAACCTGAGCCCCTAATTTTTACATTCCAAGCTTGGCATATCTTCATTATCATAAAGTAATGGAGAACTAGATTCTATATCTTCTTTATATAATAGGGAATTCTTCAATTGTTTCTTCTCTTTATTTTTCTTATTCATCATGGTCTTGGTGGATATATACTTCTACTCAGAGATAACTAGATATTTAGTAAAACTACACTTGTTTTTTGACATAGTAAAGACACTCAAATATTCAATAGAGAATGGATTTACTCTAGAGGATCCAACATACATGAACCTCTCCTCTTCTACTACTTGTAGGACCCTGGAACACCCTGAGAGGGGAGGGGTGAATCTATGTGTCAACTCTTTCTTTTAATGTGATGGATATTGTTTCCACATTGGTAGTAACTTGTTAAACCTGTTTGATAAATTTGATCAAAAATCAAATATTCACATGTAGAAAGGTAACACAATAGTTTTACTTGGTTCAACACTAAGGGTTAGTCCAAGGAGCATACACCGACAGTTTTTTGGTCGTATAAAAATACACTAATGTTTACTAGTTGTGGAATAAAAGAGTTCAAACACATTCACTCTATGAAAGATACACCGACTTTACAAGATTTTATGGATATCACATAGCATCCCTTGGAACACTTACATTATCTCCCCCTACCTCACTACTTTAAGAGAAGTCTAACTCAGTTTATCAACTCGAAGGTCACTTCATTGGATTAAGATTAAAGTCTTTGTCCATGTATAGCACAAGAATCTACTTGCATCATTGACCTTAGTTAATTCACTCTGAAAGAATTTTGCACTTAAATATGATGTTCAATACTACCTTTTGTAAAGCTCCATCACGAAGCTCACTACCTTCGCGAAGCTAACTACCTTCACAGAACAAACTACCTTGCCGAAGCTCACTAATTCAACACGGAATACACCATAATCGCAAAGAACTCATTAATCAAAATAATTGGAATTAGTTAATACTCAACAAGTCATTTCACAATTCTCAAGATTTCATGTAATTCCACTTTTATAGATCTCCCCTAACTTCATTAAATCAGAGCGATTCCAGATTTTCCTTGAAAAAATTTGTATAAAGTGAAGAGGGGTTGCCTCATATTTATAGGCTCAGCTGTTCATGATGCACCACTGCCTCTTAAAGGATTTTACATATCTTTCAAAACCACTTTCTCATAGATCCTCAATTTATGATTCTCTATTTTGATTTGATGTTTTAGCGAAGCTTTTCGTCAAACCATCACGTGCTGCGATGCTCCAATTCTTGTAATCGTGGAGATCACCATCACCGTTCACGATGCTCCAATTCTTTGTCATTCATGATGCTCATCTCTATCGCGTAGATCACCATCATCTTTCCTTGAAACTTTTAAAAACACCATTAGTAAATCCCATCTTCACAAAACTCATGAATTTTCTATATTTTCATAATTACTTCAAAGAAATACACTTTTCATGATGCTAGTTAACTTCCAAATTTTAGACCAAAAAATTTGGAAAACACTAGAAAATAGTGCCACCTTCAATACTGTTGTAATCTTGAACTATAAGATCCATTTTCTTGTAAACTCCATAATATTCCATATTATTATTGACAAAAAAAACAAACCATGCTCCATTTTAATCAAATAACATCCTTAGTTCCAATAATAGGGGACAAAAATAAAGCAATGAATGTGATCCCTTAAACAATCATCAATGGGAACTATGAATCATGAAAAACTCCCTAGGTTCTAACCAAAATGATATTGGACCACACTTATGGAACACCTAAAATGGAATTAGATATCCCTAGTTGAGATTAATATAACTCAACCCTGACTTACCCTTATTTTATAATAGGTAGGAAACCCTTAGCAGATCATAATCATACCCAATACTCTAGCCAGTGAATAATCTACGCTCTTTTAGTACTCATATATACCTTTTAATTATCTATATAGGTTCCCATGGTATTAATCATTGGAGGTGAGAAAATAATAGAGAATGAATACATAAAATAATTTAAGAATAATTAATTTGAAATAAACTTCATCTCACCTCTAACACCCTCTCAATAAATGACCAATTTTCATATCCATGCATAAGTATAAATAATAATAAAACTTCTCCTACAAGAGGGAATTAGAATATTGAAAATAACTAAGTGTATCAACTATGGGTATCACTAATATTAAATAGGAATCCTTTATAAAGTGATAAACAAGACTTTGAAAACAAGTTTGGTATGCCAATATATTTTTACACCATTTGAAACCTCACTTCAAAACATAAATTAAAACCAAACCGTGAAATAATGCCTTAAAATCCATTGGAAATTCATATTTTATTTAAAAACACTTTGGAAGTGATCAAAATGATAAAAAGTTTTGAAACACTTTATCAGAGTCCAAACATTCCCCACATTCAAACAATGCTTTATAAAACACACAAATATTTACTTAAAAAACCATTTGATGCAAAGAATGTATTTAAAGTTTGAAAATAGTTTTAAACACCCATTTTAAATCATTAATTTTTCATTTAAACTACTTTAACATTTTATAAACATTTAGAATGTATAGAATTTATATTTATAGAAGAAAATAAGAGGGTCCACAAACCCCCGTTTATTCTAAGTATAGAAACCATTGAAAACCTTATTCAAACCAATAAAAATATCAAATATTAGTATAGTTTGGAAAGAAAACCGTTTAAAAAAATCAAAGTGTCTCATATAATATACTATAATGAAATGAAATAGAAACATTTCTCTCATTAAAGATGAAACAAGTTATAAGGGATCGTTTTTGATGAAGGACCGAACAAGAAAATAGATGACCACTACAAGACCTAGACACCCAATATCTCAAACCAAAATCATCTTATACCCTAATATCATCTATCAAAACCCAAAAAATTTATATTTTCCTTATGTGGTATATGACCACTAAATGATTCCCAAAGTAGAGGAGTCACCATTATGACCTCAGGTGTTCCTTCTCATATGAAAGAGGCTACTGAATAGTAGTAGAGGTCTAGGGTGTAACCATGGGGAGACTATACCTCCATATTAGAGTGCATAATAATAGAAAAATAACTGAACCACATCCATGAAAATAAAACATTTATCAGATTATATAAAACAATATAAAAAAATAGAAAATCTATAATGAATAAATGTGTAGAATAAAGTAGTTATGAAGACTCATGATCATACATATCATACAACAACACTGATTTCCACATAGATGATCACATATATAAAATAAATAAAATAATAAAGTCAATGAGTCTATACTCATACCTAAGACTCATCTCATATCAATACCTGATATCAACTGAGTTATCCCACTCATAATCAAGCTACATCAGGACTATGTCCTACATGAACCTCTAAATAATGAGGTCTTCTTGGGTATCCAAGTGTCGTGGTTTCCTAAGCAGTGTGTAAGTACAAATCAGTAGGTCACTACAAAGATGGTCCCATATATAACAAGTAAATTAAGTTTCTACAGGTCATATTAGAATAATATAAACAAACCTATCATGAAAGTGTAAATAAATAAACACAATCAATCTTTGAGTTCTATCATGACACCTAAGATTAACCATAACCACTTCAGCTAGTGATAGGGTGTCTCTGAGTGTGTGACCTCTTTGGAACATGGGGGGAAATTTTCCCCACCAAGGAAAACATGTCATCCCAAAAATCAAAGGTGTATCTGCACCCTTCTAGGAATATAGAATATTCAAAAACTCAGGGGATTGCCTTTTTGGGAATACAATCATAAATAAACTTAGGATAGAGTCTTTTTAGGAATAAAATCATCCAAAAACTCAAGTGAGTACCCTAATAGGAATACAATCATTCAAAAACTAAGTATAGTACCCTGATGGGAATTAAAGTTATCTTAAAACTGAAGGGAGTTCCCTACAAGGAATCAAAGACACATAGTAGCAAGAACAATCCTAGATTAAAGGAGATCATCCAAGGAATCTCAGGTATCTCAATACATCTTAGTGGGTAGTGTGACCCACCTAAATCTTCCCACATCACCATACCTCAACGGGTTAACCAATTTCCAGGTCCTATCCCACAAACATGAGGTTATACTCTCAAGTGTATGACCTAATGCTATCACATACATAAAAACTCATAACATCAATTTATATTCTAAGGATACACTTGAAATCATCACTACCCGTCTATTCACACACCCTATCATGTGTCAAAACATCAGTGGGGCACCCACCAGTGTCCCCTATGTAAAATCACAACATGAACACCCTATTAGGGGTTCTCTATCAAATTCTCAAATGTTGGGTCAACACCCATCACTCATAGGGTATAACTTTCCTTGGGATCATCATAATCATAACACATATTCATTATACTCATAGGTAATCACTTATTAGTATCATGCAAAAGAGATGGCCTTAATCTCATCCCCTTCCCAAGTCACCCTAGGCTGGTCCTCACACCCAAACAATCCACTAATCTCACCCAAGGAATTCCTACCTGGTTCTCATTTACCAATGGGGTATGAATAATCTCCCCTACTCTCATCTTAACTAGCCTAATGGATATAAGACATCTTAAGGTTATCACATGGAAAATACATATTCTATCCACCTCAACTCATCACTCAGATATACCTGGAGGTAAAAATTACGCCTAACACTAGGGACACTACATCCCATTCACATAATTTAATTAAATTCTCACCACATTGGTTGTATATGTCACCACACACACTATTATAATCAAATAATTGACCATCGGTGGCCTAGGTAATCAAGATAGTGCACAAAGGTCCATTATGGCCCTTGTCACTTTGTTCAGTTTGGGCATTTAATTTGAATAAAATAACTTATTTAATTTAAAAATGGGATGATCAACCTCATGGTGAGACCACACATAACCTACCATACGAACATAATGCATAATCCCATAGGGGTATAGAAAAGGGACCACCTAACTCAATCGAAGCCATTCCCCTTTTCACTCACCACCTAGGAGCCCTTTCATAGGATCTTCCAATCACAATGGGCCATCTCCCAACATAATAAGTACATATATCATGAAAAGTATCAAAAATAAAGTAAATATAACAATTTATAATTAATTAAAAAATTTAATCCAATTCAATTTAAATTGGAATAAATTTATAAACCTCATCGAGAATTATTTTTTTCACTGAAATAGGGTGTGAACCACTCTTAGAACACCTCTAAACCCATGCCACAAAAAAGAAACAATTTTATATACCTATTATAACAACCATTTTCATCAAATTTAGGAAAAAATCCTTGAAAAATTTACATAGTGTCATAATACATCATAAATACGTGTGATGGTGTGTAGATACTATCTTAGTATGTCCCCTCTCTAATCCATACAAAATACCCATCATTATGGGACAGTTTCACCATGACCAATGTAATATTCTCTAAAATACCTAACCAATGACATCCAAAATCAATAGATAATTTATGGAAATAATAATGAAGAAAAATGGAGGAAGATTAAACATTAAATTATCAAATGATCAAACCAAAAACCACCCCAATCAAAGTGAAAGGGATGAGGGGTAGGGGAGGTCGGTCAGCTGGGGCATGCACGGGAGGGGAAGAAGGAAGGAGGGGATGGGGTTTAAGAAATAAAAGTGTTAAAATGGTAATTTTACACTTTTAATGGGACTCATGGTTTGACCATACGGTTCACCAAACCATGCACCAACTCTGCAAATTATCTCTATAACCATCTATAATTTTTAACATAGTTTTTATGAAACCATGCAACAACTGTGCGCTACCCCCAAATCCAATCCTAGACACACAATTTCCTTTAAAATATATATAGTTTACCCTTAAGAATGTTCTAATTTTTAGGATAACTATGCACTATATAAATTGAATGGAAAATATCCATGCGTAAGGGTAACCACATGGTTTTCCTAAAATCATGAAACCAATACCATGTGTCAGTGTAAAAACCCTTTTAAAACTCATGAAATCTAACCCAAAGCTCATAAGACTCTCCTAAGAACATGTGGAAATTCTTCGGTATCAATAAATATTTAAAAAAAATTAAATTGGGATACTCAAACTCTCATAATTAAAATATAAAACTCTATTAAAAAAATTACCCCTTCTCTAAAATTTAAAAAATCCAAATTTCCACTGAAAATCATAACTTACAAAGGATAAAGTGTTTATAAGGTTCATGGTAGAGGAATAAACTAAAATAAAATGGATGTAAAGGATATTAGTGGTGAAGAATAAAAGGAAAGATGGAGGTTACCTTAGAAATACCTTGAAATCAAAGGGTAAGATGCTTAACATCAATAGAGAATGGCATTCCCAATCCCTATGGGCTTGAAACTAGTTCCTGAGTATCAAGAATACACATTTGGGAACAATTTCACCCTCATACCAAAATTATAAACAATTAGTGGAAACCATAAAGAATCCATATTGACCCCTACATACATTTGATGCCTATACATATACATAAATAGCTACAAGAAGATAAAACAAGCCAATAAAACAAAAAAAACATCAATAAAGAGTCGTAATAAATATAAGTGAATATTTTTTTTCATAATGAAAACAATGTAAATATTAAAATCATTACAAAAAATAGACAACATGCTCAATATATATATTGGGGAATAAAAATAAACGAGATACACATGGATGAACTGGCCAATATATAAGAATACCAAAAATAAAACAAAATTTGTGCAATAATAATAAAACCTCATAGTGACCCATCACTCACTAACTATATCCTGATACATATATCAATAGAACTAAAAAGAACCATATATAATGAGATAAATACCAAGGAACCTATGATAAAACATGGAAGCTGTACATGCACAAACACATTGATGTATATGTTGGGTGTGAGTGAAAAGTGTCCATTAGGATTCCACCAGAGTGTCTATGTTATTCCTTTCATAATAAATTCAATATATTCTAGTTTAAAAATAATTTATAAAATAGGTTTTTCATTTGATCAAGCATAAAGAAAAAATATCATTTTTATTTCCCTTTCTTTCCAAACCAAAATAAATTCCTTTTAGAAAAAAAAATGCTTTTACAACTTAAAAACAAGATTTAAAACCAAAAATAAATTAAAAATTTTCCATTAAAATTCCTATTTTAATCCAAAAAAGGAAGAATTTAAAATTCATGAACATAATAAATCACTTTCTTTTATCTATATAAAAACATCTCTAAACACCTTTTTGAAGACAACAACATTTTACATTTAAAGAAACACACCCCCCAAAACCAATTTTAGAACAATTTTAAAAGAAACCAAAAGCATAACTAAATTAGAACATAAACGCATAAATATACTAAGGTGTGTATATATATATTTTAAAAAATAGAAATGGGTAAAACCAAGAAAAAGTTCAATATAACCAAACAAGGGATAAGGGAAACAAACAAAGTAATGAAAGGGATCCACTAAACAATCCTTAATGGGGCCTATGCATCGTGGGAAACTCCTTAGGTTTTGACCAAAAATATACTAGACATTTCTTATGGAATACCTAAAATGGAATTGACCAAACTTAGGTGAACATAATAAATCTCAACCCTATATTACCCTCATATTATCACTTAGAAGAATCCCTTAGTGAAATATAATCATACATGTGGAACTATCAAACATGTAATCTATGATAGTGTAGTAATCATATAGATCTTTTACTTAGCTACCGAGGATTCCATGATATCAATTAATATAGGTGAGAAACCAAATAAACATGAGATCAACACATAATTCAAGAATAAATCATTTGAAATAAACCTCATCGCACCTAGAAAACCCTCTCATTAGACAACCCATTTTCATATCCATGCATAATAATCAATCATGATACAATTTTTCCCTAAAGAGAGAAAAATAATATATAAAATGACTAAGGGGATCAATTAAGGGTATCTTATAAATCAAATAGAATTATATTAAAAAGTTCCAAGTGTTCCTTTAAAAACAATATAGTCATTCCAATCCATTTTTACAACATTTTAAACCTAACTTCAAAACATCCTTTAAATCTATAACATGGAGGATTTACTTGAAGTTCGTAATTCCCCACCTCAGCTCACTCCACATAGTTTATAGAATAGACTACCATGCGACCTCATGAATTACTCCCCATGTGATAGAGGCTTCTAACCAGCAGTAGGAGTCTATTAGAATACCATGGGGAGACTACACACCTATATAAAAGTTCACAATAATAATATAAATAACCAAGAATCATATATAAAAAATAAGATTATACAAGAATAAATAAACATCCAAAAATAATACATGAAATACAGAGAAGACTCAAATGACCATTCCCTACATAAAATTGACCACACACTGGCCTGATTATATAAAAAGATACAAGATAAAGTAAAATAAAAGAGAGGCTTTATGAAATAACCAATCCATACCATATCCTAGCATCCCATGCTACTCAAACTACTCCAAATCAAACACATAAACCCATGCCTAATCCCAACCTATACTTAAATCCATGTGAGAGTCATATTAGGTACCCAAATTCAATAGAGGCCAGAGTAGGGTGTGAGTGCATAATTGAGTAGAGAACCATGATTGAAGTACCATTCTAACATGAAATACAGTGATATATGCATGTGACTTGCTAAGAATAAATAAATAAACCAATGAATAAAATAAGAAAAACTAACCAAAATACCCACTTCATCCTGATGCCTGAATGTGTTTAAGTACATCATGGGGACCATGCTAAATAGTGAACCAACCGCCCCAAGGGTGTACACATATATCCCCAGCCAATCCCAATCATTATCATCGATCCTTAGGTATATAACTACGATTGACCATACCTACCTAAGAAAATTCCGAAGTGTCTCTAAGCATGAGAATCACCTCAGGGGAACCTTTTTTCACTCACTAGAAATCCCATTCTGATGCCTACATCATGATGAGTAGTGGACCATGGGGCATCACCAGGCATCCCTCAACCTCAAACCCTTAAGATGAACCCTAGGCTAATACCTAGGCATTCTTAATTTCAAGATGATGATTGATTCCTAGAAGGGGTATTCTCTAAGAAATACTATATATATATGTGTGACTAATTCACGTAAAACCTTTTAAATTTAGGGGAATAACCTCCTTGGATCCCACAATCCATATCTTGGGCAACCAATATATCACAACACCTTAGTTGAACCATAACTAGGGAATCAATCTGATCCTAGTGGGGTATCCTAAGAATCAATCTAAGGGATCCAAAAATCTCCCTTAGGATGCTCAACATACAATTCTCAGGTGTATACACCCACCCAATACCTCATACTACCATTTGAATACCAAGTATCATAGACATTCACAATGGAATATCAGTATCTCCATTTGAATCCCAACACCCAAGCATTCAAATTTCTATGACAATATCAAAGGAATCCTCACCATACCATTAATTCATACACATGTGTCTATAAACACTCTAATTATGGATCCTATGTACCACCTTTATAAATCTACTCCTACATCAACCAAATCATAAAATGATATAAAAGCTAGAAATTTCCCCCAATATACTATGAGATCAGATCCCAAACATACCGAGCATACAATGGGATCATCTATATCATCAATTAATTCATAGAAATATTAGGAAATCACACTAGTTCCAAGGCCAATGAATGATTACACACATATTGGGTAATCATATTTCATAATGAAATAATAAGATAAAACACATCAAGGGATGACCAAATTCCCACACCCATCACACTTTCTATCTCCCCTCGGGCTCACATGTTCTATAAAGGTTCTAAGTAACACCATATACTATCTGTACACATAACTACATATGCCTTATAAGTGTCATATCATAGAGGGGGACCCCCATGGGTTCTTGAGGTAAATAAAATAATAGATACATCCCACTTTGGATACTTGATCACATCTAGCCTCTCAGGACAATACTCAATGCTCCAAGGACATCTCATCCCACAGTGACATCAAAGTCATCTCATATCCTCACAAGCCTGAGGTGTACTCCATAATGGAGATAGTCTTGAGAGATTACTCAAGGGTCATCTCTAAGTATTGGGTCACTCCTGATTAGTCAACTAATGTAAACCCAAGTCTAATTTTACTATGGTCTATCTCTTAGGCTATATATATTAAGGGTCCTCATGTGGCCTATTAGAATCATCCATCTCAAGTTAGACCACACCCATCTTGGTGGTGTCTTAGAATTTGGGTAAATTTTTATTCTAGGTCTCTACCATTAGTGGATGAGGTGTGATGCCAGTGATAGAGGTCCCTAGTAGCCTTGAAACTTTGTCTCTTTAATTCTAGGTGCTCATACAATTTAATAATTTAATTAAAAATAAACAATTTAAATTAAATTAAATAATTTAATAATAATAGGCTCCATTTCCCTAATAGTGAGTTATCACACCCACATTTATATAAACATAATGCATAATCCATATGGCTAGTAATAGTACCACCTACCTCCTTTTAATATTTTCAAAATAATCTATAGGCCGACAGCTATTTTTTGGGCTGGCCAAGGCCCGACCAATCCTATCCATGGCCAACCAACCATCGCCAACACCCATTAGGTATAGAATCATGCCCAAAACCCCACATTAATTTATTATTATATTTATAATTAATCAATTAATTTAATTCTAAAGAGTTATAATGTCCAAAATATCATTAGGAAACCTCATTACACCAAAACCATTGCCAAAGGCCCATGTCATGCCTCCAACCTCATTTTGAAAAAATAACTAACATGAAATATTGATTCCATAAAAATTTTATTTTAATTTAATCAAATAACATTAAATAAATTCACAATGTGATGTACCTTTAAGAAAATGATAAACAAAGAAACATGGACACCATCACAAGATGTCCTCTATGAAGGTTGAGTGGAAGCCCCATCATACTCTAATGATTCTACCATACTTCAGTGGAATAATAAATAAAAACCCTAATTGGGGAAGAAGAAAATTAAAATAAAGGAATTATTAGATTTATAGGTTT
Source organism: Viscum album (assembly GCA_963277665.1). Lineage (NCBI taxonomy): Eukaryota > Viridiplantae > Streptophyta > Magnoliopsida > Santalales > Viscaceae > Viscum > Viscum album. The sequence continues at coordinate 1,946,334,976 of OY728128.1, read as the reverse complement.
TTTTGGAATTAATTAAATACCTAAAACCATCTAAAGATGCCAACTAAAACACCCCTTGATTTAAGGGGAAAGAGAGGGAGGAAGGGAAGAAGGCTCTCCAACCATTTATTCAAATAGGTAGGGAGAAAGGGGGATTCCCCCTAAAATAAAAAATGGGGAAAATGTGTAATTTAACCCCTTAAAATCCCCACTGGTTATCTAGTGGAACCTCTCGTGGCACTTAGACCACTGCTATCCCCATAGGCTAGCTGATGGGATAGTACTGGCTAGTCAGTTGCTGTTGATCATATCTCGGCAAGCCCAGACTTCCTCCACATACCTCCCACTAGTTTTGAGAATCATACAACCTTCATTACATGTCTATATACGCTCATTAAAGGTGTTTATATTATTTTAACTTCAATTTGAATCCCAATTCAAAATCCAACCTATATAGTGAATTGAGAACTCAAAATTTCTCAAAATTCTAATACTTGTCTGTATACTTTTGGTTTTAAAATATACCCACCATATAACTTCCCATCCTCAATAAGTATCATAAATCATTATATCATCAGTCCCAAACTACTCATCCCACCAATTATATTCAAAATGGACATGTTCTATCAATGGATACTCAGCGTAACTCCAAAACACAACTCTAAAATCGATGAACTCAACCGACGATAAATGATCCATCACTCTATCCATTTATGAAACACTGAGATGATTATAACCCATGGTTATCTATCCCAAGACACTAAAATTTAACCATACACTTGATCATTTGGTATATGGTGCTCCCCACCATAACCCATAGGTCCCAAGATTGAAACCTAGATCTAATTACATATTTCATGACTAGACCTCCTTGGGTCATGAACTTGTTCATCTAATCCCATGTGTCTCCTATAATAACATTTTTTCCTTCTTATTAAACCACATGATATTACCCACTAGGGTCACTTATCAAACTAATAATTGTCCCCACATGCCAACACATGTTTTTTCAGTGTGCTTTGTCCTCATTCACACACATCTTGGAAAAATTCCTAGGAGGTTATCTATCCATACACTACTTCAAACTATGCATGATTAACTATAGTGTTTTAATTAGGAAGGCTTTTCAAAATAAAGGTGAACCCTTTTGACATGGGTGGTATCATTTATTATTTTAATTCTCACTTTTTCTAGGGGTGTTGCACTCTCCACCTCTTTAAATAAAAACTTCTTCATTATATACCCCACACCTCAAATCCTAGTAGTGAAACTGTACTTCCAACTAGGTATTGCCTCTCATAAAACATTGTAATTCCCCACATAAGCTCACTTAGAACAATAGATAGAAAATATCACCACATAACCTCTAGAATGACTCCCTGTATTTCAGATGCTACTGACTAGCAGTGGAGTCTACAGGGATAAAATAGGGATACTATACACTATATATCAGAGTGCACAATAATAATATAAATAAATAAGCATCATATGTAGAAGGAAATAATAATAGTACACATAAATAAATAAACATCCAAAAATAATATATAAAATATAGATAAGACCTAAAAGGCCATTACACATATACAAATTACCACACACTGGGCCAGGTATATAAATAGATACAATAGAAAATTAAATAAAAGTGAGGCTCTACCATGCCGATGATCTATACCATATCCCAACTTCCCATGATACTTGAGTTGCTCTAGATCAAACAACTAAATATGGGACTCAACACAAATTGTACCTACAACCAAGTGAGTTTCTTCTTGGGTACCCCAATGAAATGGTAGCCCAAGCAGGGTGTGAGTACATAACTCATTAGGGAACTATTATCCCGGCTTTGTACTAATCCATAATTCAGTGATATGTACATATGGCATGCTTAGAATAAATCAATAAATTAATGAAAGAAATAAGAAAAACCAAACAAAATACGTTATTTGGATTGATACTATAATGTATCTGAGAACATCAATGGGTCCACACAAACCAATAACACAACCACCCTAAGGTAATACACATATATCCTAGGATAAGACCAATCATCATCGTCGATCCCCAGGTCTGTGACCCCGATAGATAATACCTTCCATGAAAAATGACAAAGTGTATTTGACCATGGGAATCATCTCAGAGGAAACTCTATTTACCCAATGGGGATCCCATGATCACCCCTCCATAATGACGAGTAGAAGACCCTGAGTAATCACCATGCATCCCTCATCCCCAATCCCTAAGTCTAAACCCCATGTTAGTACCCAGGCATTCTAAATGTCAAGTTGATGAATGATTCATGGGAGGGGGAGTCTCTAGGAAATCCAATACCTCCAAAAATTATTGATTCCCATGAGACCCAATAAATAAAAGGGAATACCCTCCCAAGATCCCATAGTCCACATCCTGATCATACAATATCTCATGGATCCTTAGTTGAACCATAAATGGTGCATCCACCTGATCCTAGTGGGGTATCCTATGCATCAATAGAGGGGATCTTATAGTCACACTAGGTATGTTTGATATCTCATTATCAAGGACTTATTCCCCCCAAAATTCACATACTTCTATTCAAATCCCATGCATCACAAGTATTCACAATGGTCTACTTGTATCTCCATTTAAATCCCAGCATTAGTGCATTCAAAATGGTATCATAATATCAAAGGAATTATTTCCATATTAGGGATTCCTTTACAAACATCCATACACACTCTTATTCTAGATATAAGTTAGAACCTCCAGGTAACCACTCCTGAATCAACTAAATCAATGGATTTTATTTGAGCTAGGAATCTTCCCCCATTATACCATGAGACTGGATCTAAAACATATTAGGTATCCCAGGGCCTCACCCATCTCATAATGTGATTTTTGGGCATCCTAAGAAATAAAAATAGTGTAAATCCCAACATATGATTCATAGGTATCCTAGTAAATCTTATATCACAACTAAATAATAAAATAAAACACACAAAGGGATATTCAAATGCCCACTCCTATCACACTATCCATCACCCCTTGGGATCACATGTTCGGTATGGGTTCTAGGTGACACAATAAACCACCCAACCCATATCCACACACACCCTCTTGAGGTAATTTAATAGAGGGGAACCCACAAGGTTCCACTTGGTCAATACTAGAACAAAGGCATCCCACTCAGGGTCCTTGATCACATCTGGCTACCCAGGCCAACACCCAACACTCAAAGGACATCCCATCCCTTAGTGTCACCAAATTCATCTCAAATCCTCATAGGAATTAGGGGTATTCCATAATGGAGATAGTCGTGAGATATGGGTCAAGAATCATATCTAAATATTAGGTCACCACTGAGTAGTTAATTGAATTCCAACCTAAGTCTATATTTCCTACAGTTTATCCACATAGGCAATACATATATCAAGGGTCATCACTCTCCCTACCAAGGTAGTCCATCTCATTTCATTCAACACCCCCTCTTGAAGGTGTCTTAGAATATGGGTAATGTTTTTTTCTAGCCATCATCCATCAAAATCCAAGGTGTCAATCCAGTTCCACTGGCCTTGGCACTTAGTATCTTTGATTTCAGTTGCACATAAAATTTAACAATTTTATCCAAATCAAACTATTTAAATTAAATTAAAAAATTTAATAATATTAGGGTCCATCAACCTACTTGTAGGACTTTTAACCCACATGAATATAAAAATCATGTTTCAACTAAATGGTTATTACCAGGACCACATAACTCTTTTGAATATTTTCTAAATAATCCACAATCTAGAAGCTACTACCTAGGGTCAACTAATTTCATCCATGGAAAACCATCCATCAAAAAAACCAATGAAATTCCAAATAATTCCAAAAAACCCACATTAATTAATAATCATTTTTATAATTAATTATTAAATTTAATTCTAAAGAGTCATAATCATTAAAATCTCATTGGGTGATCTCGTTGAGTCATAATTGTAACCAAACAGATGCCAACGACCTGTGGAATGTCCCCAAACTCATTCCCAAAAAAATCCCTAGAACAAAAAATTGATTACCTATGAATTTTAATTTAATTTAATCAAATAAAATTAAATTAATTCATGAAGCAATGTACATTTGGTGAAATGATGAATGAAAAAACTTGGACATTATGTTGGGAAGTCCTCTATGAAGGCTGAGTAGAAGTCCCATCACTATCAGCCGATTCCACCATGTTATAGTGGAATCAGAAAAAAAACCCTAACTAGGAAATAAGAAAATTATAATTAAGTATGGAGGAGATAGATGAGGGGTTTTAAAGGTTATACCTAAAACATATTAAAAAAACAACCAAAACACCCCTTGATTCATGGAGAAAGAGTGGGAGGAGGGGGAGAATTCCCTCTGACTCTATGCAAAAATAGGGAGGGAGAATGGGGGATACCCGCTAAAAAAACCTAAGGAAGAAATTGTGTAATTTAACCCCTTAAAATAAAAAACAATTAGATAGTACTGGGACACTATCTACCCACTGGAACCCGCAATGGCACTCAGGACACTACCATCCCCACTAACTAGTTAATAGCTGTAGACTAGAGTTTGGCTATTCTAGATTTCCTCCATGTCCCTCCTATGACTCTCAACCACCATCCAATATTCATTAGATTTTCAAATAAACCCATTTAAGGTGTTGAAACTATTTGAACTTAATTCTAAAGCCTGATTCAAAATATATCCCATATAATAAATTGAAAACTCAAAATTCCTCCAAATTATGAAACCCTTCCATATACACGAGGTTTTACAAAATCCATTTAGAATTAACCCCTTATTTAAAACCACTTTTAAAATGATTATATGGCCAAAATTTTTCAAACAACTTTAGTAAGGTCCAAAACATGCCCCACTCTCAAACAATAAATTTGAAAACATAATACTATTTACTTGAAAACCCCTTTATTTTATAAAACCTCTTTAATATCCCAAATTGGTGTCAAAAACCCCTTTTAACCAGCCAATTTTTCTTTGAAATCACATATCCATTTTATTAAACGCTTGTAATGAATAAAGTTTCAATTTAAAGATTAAAACAAGAGAATCTAAAAAATATCATTATGAAAAGTGTGGAATCCATTGAAAATATTCTTTAAATGAAATAAAATTATCACATATATGTTTAATTTTTAAATAAAATCATTTTAAAATACCCAAGTTTCTTATGAAATATTATTAAAGGAACAACATAGAAACACCTACTACATTGAAGTGGAAATAATTTGTAACAACCTGCCTTCAATAGAAAATTCCCAAATAAGAAAAGAGATGACCTCTATCATCCATATAAAGTCAAAATACAAAATTAAAATCATTTAATACCCTAATATCATCCATCACAACACCTAGGGATCATGAGAGAGGGAAAAAGTAAAATAAAATGTGTGTATAGGTGAGGATAGGTGAAGAAAAAGAGGAAAATTGGTAGTTACCTTAGAAATTCACATGAAATAAATGGAGATGAGGCTTGAAATCAAAGAATAAAGGATAGAAAGATCTCCCCATGAATGGTAAAGGCTACCCAAATAAGAGGGGTAAATAAATGTGAAAAAAATACTTAAAATCATATGGGGAATTTCAAAAATTTCAAGTTTTAAAAAATATGGATAGGACACATGGTTAAGCCATATAGTTAGGAAAACAATGTATTGATAATGTGGGAGACACAGGTTGGAACCGACCATCTTACATGGTTTGGCCACCTGGTTTCCCCTAAATTTTTACAAAACATGCAGGTCACCCACACACAAAAAACTGAGTAGTATGGTTATTTGAAACCCCACATAGTTTGATAAATCATGAACTAACTATATAAAACCCACTTTTAAAAGATATAACACCCCAATTGGTTTCCTAAAACCATGTGGTAAGAATGAAATAAAATAAAAACTATTCAAATCCAAAATTTCCAAGACAAAACACCCAAACACTTAAAATACCTCAAAATAATATAAAATAATACACCCCAGTGAGAAGAACATGTCTCAATTTTCTTTACCATGCCGATTTCTTCCCCTAAAAAGTTTTAGATAAAATTAAAATTAAACCAAATATATGAACCTCAATATCCTATTATATAAGGCATGAGGGTCAGGCTAATAAGAATATATCCTAATAGAAGCAAGACCACCAGACTGAAAAAAATCTCTAAACAATGGGATTAATAATGAAACTAAATCATACAACATAAAGAAACATCTAGTCCAAAACCATATAATATGGAGCTCTAGGAAGATAGAGACCAAGATGAGGTATCCACACCATTTAAAAATCATCTAAAATAGTGAAGCAATAAACAAACCCTTCTATAAATAGCATGTCATTAAAACAAACATGGTTCCAAAAATCATCAAAAGGGACCAAAAAAATTATACTAAGCATAAAAAACCACTAAGAAATTATCTCAAATACATAAAATGAGAAAAATTATAAGAAACATCCAAAAATCACAAGATCGAGCCACAAAATTCATCACTAATACCATCACCACATTCCAACCACACAAAAAGGGAGAAATAACCCATGAACATGCCTTATCAAGAAACAACATGATTTTAACCATGGCTTACTAAGAAAAATTAAAGGGTAAATTAGGGTCCAAAGTCATAAAACACTAACTCATGATAATATAGATAACAAATATCATCCTATTTGATCTCATAGTCTAACTGTTAACAACCACACAACTTAGTTACCCATGAACACACCCAAGGATTCTCCATGTTCAAACAATCCAACCAGAACATAAAGTGTAGATTCCTTTACAAATATAGATTTATAAGAAAACGACTTAGCACATAAAAAAAATGAGGCATGAACATAAAAAAACCACTACTCATAAAATAGAAACCATAAAGAAACACATAAAATAATAAAAATGAAACCCAAAAAACATAACTACTATAAACCTATTGAGAAAAAATTCCAAAACAATTCATCACCCAGATTAGGATTTACACCTTAGACTCCTCTTCTCATGAGTGACTCCAAAACTCTAATAAAATTGATCCTCACTAATTAAACTATCCAAAAATTGTTTAATGGATAGCATACTTAACTCAACCTTCATATTTCATAAATGAATCCACCTCACTACATAGTTTGTAAAACTCTATAAGCCAACCTCATGCCTCTGATTATTTTTCCATTTTCATTACAAAACTCTATGAACAACCCCAAGGAAATTAATTCCATGACAAAAAGATCAAAATATCACCATAATAAACTTTAATCCAATAAAAATAATAAAAATAAAAACAAAATCCCAAACACCCATGGTAACTCGAGGCTTTGGGAGAGAAAGTTCTAGGTAGACTCTCCCTACACCCACCTATCAAGTTCAAACATTCATATATACATAGTACCAAACTTCCCAAATAATAAGTGAGTGATTATAGGATACATGAGAAATTTAAAACCTTATATTTGATACAATTTGTAATGAACCGACACAGGCTACCACTCAATCGGTACCCAAGCTAATCCGCCACTCGGCCTAAAGGGAATTCCTAATCCCCAATGGATGGAAAATAGTGTTTGGGTATCAAAAATAAAAACATAGGAATGATTTCAAACTCATAATAAAATTATAATCAATACATGGAAACCACTAATAATATATCATGACCCATCCATACAATAGATGCCCATGCTCATTTATAAATATATATAATATCATAAAACAAACCAAAATATCATAAACTAAATAAACATCCACAACATGAAATAATAAAAAATTGACTATTATTATTCAGAATCAAAGTAATGTAAATCAATGAACATAATAAAAAAATATTTTTCATGCTCAATAAATATACAGTGGAAGAAAAACACAAGAGATACACTTAGCTGAATTGGTTAATATATAAGCATCCCAAATATAAAATAAAACCCATACAACTATAACAAAACCTTCAAGAAACCCCTAGATCACTGAAAAAATCCCAAAATATACATCAACAGACTAAAAAGTTCCACATAAATTGAGATTAATCATTGTAAGCTGAGATAAACATGAATGTTGTGTGCACGCGTGCACACACACACACACTAGTGTATATAGGGTGTGAACAAAAATTACCCAGTATAATTTCATTAAAGAGTTTATAGATTTACTTTCATATTATATTCCATAAATTCATATTTTAATATAATTTATAAAATAAGTTTTTCATATGAGAAATAAGATGGAAAAATATCTTGTTTATTTCTATTTCTTTCCAAAACCTTGGTAAATATTCTTTATAAAAAAGGAATTTCCAACTTAGAACCAAGATTTCAAACCAAGAATAAATTAAAAACTTTTCCTTTAAAACATCCTTTTTAATCCTAAAATGTGGACTTTAAAATTCATGAGAAAATGAATCCATTTTCTTCCTCTTTTAATAAACACTTCCAAATACCTTTTTGTAGATAATATAATTTTACATTTAAAGAAACAAACCCTCCAAAAACAATTTATAAAATGGTTTGAAAAGGAACAAAAACTATGACCAAAGAAAAATATAAACACAATAATCCACCAATATATATATTTCAATAAAGAATAATAAGTACAACAAAGATACGATTCCATACAAAAAAACAAGGGATATGAAAAAAATAAATAAATGAAAGGTATCCCATAAAAAATCCTAAATAGGATATTAGAATCATGGTATACTCCCTATTTTATAACCAAAATTATAATGAATATTGGTTATAGGAAACTGAAATGTAATTGATCAAACCTAGGTGAACTCAATGGAACTCAACCCCAAAATACCCTTATGATCTCATCAGGAGGCAACCCTTATTAGAACATATTCATACATAGGGCTCTATCCAGTGAATAATCTATGCTAGTGTTGTACTCATTCAAATATTTTACATAGATACCTAGGTTCCAATTATATCAAATAATAGAGGTGATCAAAAAATAGATCATGATAACACCACATAATTAAATAATAAATAATTTTAAATAAATCTTATCTCACCTCCAAAATCCTCTTGGTAAACAAACCTATTTCATATATATGCGCAAGAATCAATCATAATAAGATTCTCCCTAAAAGTGGGCATAAGAATGTACAAAATTAACAAGGATATCAAATGAGTGTATCACATATATCATGGAGGATTCTTTTATAATTTTATAAATAGGCCTTTGAAAAGATGCTCGGGATTCAAAGCCATTTTTTCACCAATTGAAACCTTACTACAAAATATATTTTAAAATAAAATTATGAAATAATGACTTAAAATATATTTTTAAGTCACTCCTTCTTTAAAACCACTTGTGAAATGATAAAAATTTCAATGAGTTTCAAAACACTTTAGAAAGATCTGAACATGCCCAACTTTTAAAAAATAAATTAGAAAATATAAAAAACTTTATTTGAAAACCCTTTAATTCAAATAACCTCATTAAAATACTAAACTAGTGTAAAAAAACTTTTAAATTACTACTTTTTCTTTGAGAGAACTTAGAAATTTTATCAAGCACTTTGCATACATAAACTTTCAATTTAAGGAATAAAAAAATATAACCCACAAAACCCCCTTTATTACAAGTGTGTAAAGCATTGAAAAAATTCTTTAAACCGAATGAAAGTATCACATATAGATATAATTTGGGAATAGAATCATTTTAAATCGTCCAAATGTCTCATGGAATATACTATAGAGGAATGAAATATAAATAACTACCATATTATTAAGGTTCTGGGGCATAGTGGAAGCATGTTGGATGGATTGTAATTTTTTCCATAAAATTCTTCATATTTCTCCTTAGAACTATATAGAAATGTGTTATTAGAATTCATGAAGAGAGTATATTTTCTCATATAATTTATAATTAATTTATTTAATTAAAAATTACATTTCATTGAATTATTTATTCATCTATTAATCAAAAGAATACTATTTTCATACCATCATTGTGTTAGAGGAATCAAGGGTAGATTCCCTCTAGCTGTGATCCACACACAATTTGTGATCCTTCGATCATCGCCAAACAATTCTACATGTGCTTGCATGGATGAATCTAACACTTGTGATGATCACTGCTGATCACATCTGGATCCTTTAATGGAGAATGATTAATTATGGTGGAGGTAGAGAATTGATCTGCATTCTTTAGAGAATTTTATAGGAGTTCTCTCTATGTATTTATGGGATTCTCTCTAGATTGTGGGAGTTGGTTTCCTAGAAATAACTAGTTTATAGTTTAGATTTCCATTTATATTCAAATAATTTAACATTAAATATATCTTATCTCATATTGATCATTATTCTACATGATTTTAATGTTATAAAGTACTAGGGAATCTGTCACATACAAATAGGTCATATAAGTTCCCCACTATGATGGGAACCTTGGGATGCTATGATAATATATCTTAAATATTTTTATCCTATGATCAAAATGATAAACTATGATGGGGAACATAGTTTTTCAAATATCAAGTGTGATAACTTTTAAGAGGATGAGTATTAATCTTATGAATTTTTCACTTGATAATCTATAAGATGGGTTATTTTAAATATATACCCTCCAATAGTAATTCTTCTTGTTTTCATGTCATTAGAATTCTTATATGTGAGTATGTGTAATGGTCCTTAGACTATAATATTATTATTAATACATATAATGACTCTTGTACTTATATGTATTGATAAAACCTGTGACACACTATGTTCATGATAAGTAGGTTATGTTGGGAACATAATGATTTCTATGTTATCAATGAATAAGTCAAGGAAGTATTTTCCATTTATATTTATAAAAATTGATATCTCAGTCCATTGATTGGAATAGAACTATCGAAATAAATTCCATGGATGTGGTGATATAGACAAGTTTATTCATGATAATCAAATAAAGATATGTCTATAATTAAGGTTGATAACACAAATATAAAAAATGATTTATGAGACATCAAGACAAAGGGATAATATTAAAAAGTTCACACTCATATATAGTTTTCAACACTACAATATTAAATTATTCCCCTTGGGTGCCTTGACCAATTGCTAGATATTAATCTTGGACTTTAGGCAAGCCTGCCTAATTCTAATAAGGAATAATTCTTGAGGGTCAAACACTAAGTGTTTTCATTAATATAAATTAAATCCAATTTAAATTTAATTATCATAATAGATATTATTCTCAAGTGTGAGGAATAATTTAATTTTAGATTTATTTATCGCATAAATTAAATAAATATTTATTAGCAAGGTATTATTTAATTAGAAGAATATATAATATTTATATATTTATTTATTGAATGAAAAAATATTTAATAATAATATTTATTTTAGTATTCAATAAATGTCAAGGTGGATGAGCAGATAAAGATAAGTTCTAATGATAAATATTAATTTTAAAGATAGTAAAATAATATTTATTATTGTTCTAGTTATTGCATTCCGCGAAATAATAATAATAATAATATTCTTACATATAATGGGGTCATTTAAAGTCCTAATGTATTATTGAGGGACTTTGTACAATTAAATAATATTTTAATACTAACCCTACTTTATAAATATATGAATATGTATATTGTGATAGAATTGATCAATTATTGGAGAATCGTTGTTCACAATGAAATATGGAGATCTCTCTCAGGGTTAAAGAGCACTCTAATGTTTCTTCTATCAAGTTTGAGAGATTTAGATCCCTCCTTGACCATCACAAGAGTATTGGTGGAAGGGCGATTCTTTAAGATTTAAGGAATCATTGTAACGATCAAGGAAAACACTACAAGAGGAAATATATACTGTACTAACACCCGACAATCCATCGACATCGTTTAGAGGTCAATGAATCATGTGTGGATCACCAATAGAGGGATTCTACACTTGGATCCTATAAAAACAAATATGGTAGACCAAAAGGGTTTTATATGATTAATATATTATTTGTAGAAAGATCTTAAGACTGAGTTATTATTTATTTCCTATCTATTTGAATTAATAATAAATTTAATATGAAATATCCTCTTTGTTATGATGTGTCTATCAAGTTTCATATGAACTTTTTTTATTGGTCATGGATTCAATGTCATGTACATCAAATAATATCCATTAAATTCGACAATTTCTAAGTTGGTTTGGGCCCTGATAAGAACTTATTCTATTCCCATAACCTTCATATAATTCATTGTGCATAAAAATAGATTGAATCTAGGGCCTATACAAAATTTCATAACAAGGTTTATATAATTTTAGGTTCATTAAATAAATAACTTTGCAAGATCCCTTATTATTTTCATAATTCCTTCTGAATATCATGTCTAACGAATAATAATAATATAATTTACATAACATGTTCTAAACTCAAAGATAAAATAAACATTATGTTTCATGAATAAATGTATTAATATTTATTCAAATAATATTTAATATAATATTTCTCATCAGACCATTAAACTTGGTTTGTTAATCGTCCCCAATATTTATTTGTCCTTGAATAATGAATATTTATTTAAATAAATAAATACCAATGCATTATTTACCAATAAATATATAAATATTATATTTACCAAAATTAATGATTAAATATTTATTAAATATTCACATAACTAAATAAATAAATATTTTTTACCTTGTGAATAAACCAGGATACATAAATATTTATATTCATGTAATTAATAAATAATTACCAAATGAATAAATATTTATTAAAAATTCAATTTATATATATTATCTTGAATAACTAGTGATTGAATATTTTCTACCAAACCAACTTGAATAATTATTAAACCACACATGAGAATAATATTTATCCAAAATGTAAAATTCATAAGAAATTTAATTAAGGTTTTGATTACACTTAGTGTCTGAACCTATAATCCCCTTTCTTAGTGGCATTAGGATACCCAACATAAAGTTCAAGGTTAAGATCTTGAAACATTCCAAGGATCCTATATAGAAAGAATTTAATTCCACAACAACATTTAACCTACTATGAATGTACACTGTGTAATATGGTCTATTTATCTTGATATCTATAATCAATTAGGCTGCATTCTAGTGTCATCAACCTATATGATTGATGTATCTTTCTTTGAATTTTTGGAAATGAAATTTTTGACAACACTTCCATATACATGGACTTAATCAGATAGTTTAATTCATATAAAATGGACTAAGATATCATCTTCTGTTAAATAAAAAAAGGGGTAAGTTCTTTCTTACATTATCCATTAATAAAAAATCACTCATGAAACATCCAATGTATCCTTACTCATTGAGATCATACATCATCATGGTTTTCATCATTACATAAGTGTATGAGACTCATGTAATGTATTAATAACAATCTTAAAGTATAAAGATCATTAAAAATATTCACATATAGGAATATCCAATAACTTATATAAATGTGAATTTCCTTTCGGTGAGTCATGTTCTCATAATCTCCTACACTGAAGATTACAAAGGGATTACACCATGAGAAAGTGTCTCAAAGTTCTATAAGAATCCACCCCTAATAGACTATATAATTTTTATCCCATGAAATGATATCATATGGCTATATAACTTATATTTTAGAATACTATCATAACACTTACCAGTTCTCATCATAGAGGGGAACTACCATGACATTTTAGTGGGACAAGTACAGTTAACACAATATCACATACTTGGTCAAGTATAAGAAAAATCATGATGTGATAAAATATCTTTTTAATATTCAAATACATGAATAAATGTAATCATAAAGTACTTAGAAGTTGGTTCTGGGGAACCAAATATAATAGAGTCCTACTCACACTAGAGATAACAAAAAACAACCTTCAATCCTCTATCTCTCAAATGATGTTAATGATTCCACAGATATATGACTTTAGTCAAGGGGTCCACCATGTTTTCCTTGGTGTAAAATCAACTCATAGTGACATCACCCCTTTAAGAAAAACCTATTAATAGATGATATTTTATGAGTATGTTCTTTTTCCATTGATATGACCTTGGATCCTTTATGAACACTACCATTGCAATATTATAATAATATAATGTGATATGATCTATATTTATAGGTATCAAATCAAGATCTTGGACAATGTTCTAAATCTAAACAGCTTCTTTGGCTGCATTATAAGCCTCTTTATACTAGAACTCCACTATAGAATGAGTGAAAATTGGATTCTTTGAACTCTTCCAACCCAAAAATCCTCTTTTGAGACTAAAGTTATATATTTTCGATGACTTTAGATCATTCTGATCTATTTGGAAACTAGAATCAATATATTCTCTGATGACTAGTTCCTCATCTCTTCAATATACTAGGAACATACCTTTAGTATGCCTCAGATACATAAGGATAGTCATAATAATATATCATTTCCATTCTACTGGACCATCTAGATATCTTCCTACCATGATTAAAGTGTAGAAAATATCAATCATAGAACATAAAAATTCATACATGATTGATCCTATCATAGATGCATATGGTATCCTACTCTCTCTCTCCCTATTGTGTTTTGGGATACATTTTCTTGGAGGGATGTATACTATGTGAAAATAGAATGAATCCACTCTTATATTGTTCCATACTAAATCTATTTAGTATTTGGTAAATGTATGTACTTTGACTTAGTCCATGCAACCTTTTTGTATCTATCACAAATGATATTGATTTCAAGGATATTTGCTACTTCACCCAAGTCCTTCATAGAGAATCACTTACTAAACCAGTCCACAACTAACTAAAATATTGGTATTTCATTTCCAATAAATAATATATCATTAACATATACTATTAAGAATATTACTACACTCCCACTAAACCAATTGTAAACACATAGATCACATTCATTATTTATGAAACCAAAATCTCCTACAACTTCATTGAATTGAATGTTCCACGACCTAGATGATTTATTTAACCCATAAATGTAACTATAAAACTTAAAAATACTTTTAAAATTTTATGGGGTCATAAACCCTTCAATTTATATCATATAGACATCTACCTGATGGTTTCCATTAATAAAAGTTTTTTTTACATCCATCTACCAAATATCATTATCATGGAAAGATGCTATGGAAAATAGAATTTTATATAAGATAATTTCACTGTGATAAATACCAAAATTTAGGTTATTTTTATTAAATTAAAATTCTAAAATTTGTATATTTATCTTTTAAATGAAAACATATAAGATAATGAAAAATAATTTTTAAATAAAATGAATTTTTAAGATTTAAGTGTTCTTTATCATATTTCATATCAATTAAAAATTAATCATGTGTTAAAATATTATATTGTGAAATGAAACTTTTCATTAGAATAATTATTTTAAAGTTTTAAATTTAACTTATTTAAATAAACATACATAATATCAAGAAATATACAATTCTTCAAAAAATAGGATTTTTTAAAAATAAATGATTTTAATCAAATATAACCATTACATTTATTCAATTTATTGGTATTTTAATACATAAAATTATTCTATAAAACAAAAATAATAAAAAATAATTTTAGTCATATTTTTGTTAACATTAAGTTTTACTATTTTTATAATTTACTTATTGATATTTTAAATTTAATTCTCATTGTGTATTAATTATTATATGTAGCTGGGTTCTTAACCAAGTGGTAAGGTCACTCATAATCATACATTAGAACAAAGTTCAAATTTTTTGTAGTGGAGAAATACTATGGTACTGTGGAAGTAATGTCGCATTGTAGCAGCATGGGTATAATAGCAGGTACTATAGTGTAGTACAGTAGTAGCAATACTATTCATTTGAATTTGGATTTTAGGCCATGTATCAGAGTGTTCAGACCATTCAGCCTTGGGGCCATCCATTTGGCATTTCAGTTAGAATTTTAATTGATTAACTCATTATAAAGTGTGGGTCATAAAGGTATGTAGAGTCTAAATGTATGGAGTCCATTGAAGGTGCAATGATAGTATAACCGACCACTGGTAATAGTGAATTTCTATATAGAGAACCCAACAAGTCTATGTAGGCAATAGTGGGGCTGTGGACGTGATGAGCTAGTGAGGATGGATAGTAGACTTACTGGAGGGGTTATTTTAGTTTGGTCTTGTGTTATAGGCCAATGAACAAGATGGTCCTCCCATGAACCATTTAAATCAGGGATGTATAACCATTTAGTGTTCTCTAAAAACTGGATTGTATGCTCAGAATGCCAGTTTGTCTGAGTATGGATAGAAATTCACAAATTCACCTACATATCAAGAAAATTTTGAAAAACCTTCCAGTAGAGTGATGTAAAATAGACATCCCAGTCAAATGCGATGATCCTCAATACTATGTGAAGATGCATTGTCCCCTAAAGATACATCTTTCTCAGTTTATCAATGGAATAATTCTCTTAAATTGGTAGGAAATTCACACTTTTTCAACTTGTCCAAAATAAACCACATAACATCACCATCATGAGGTAGCCTTGGGAATACTATCACAATGTCCATCATCACATCATCCCACTTCCACTTAATAATGGGTAATGGATAGAGAATATCTGTAGGTCAATTATTATTTACCTTTACTTGATAACAGGTGAACCACCATGAGATAAACCCCAATATATCATTATTTATCCTAATCCACCAATTCTACCCATGAATTTCATTATAAATCTTGGTAATCCCCAGGTGAATAGCCTATTTTGAGGTTTCTAATTCTCAAATCATATTCTCATACATTCTTGTGGGGAAAATTGCATGACCACATACATAAAGAATATCATTTGTATCTAGGGACCAATCAGGTGGTGGATCCCCATTGTATATATTTTCCCTCATTACTAAAAAATTTGAATCAAACAAATGTCTCTCATTCACCTTATCAATAAGTGAGGAGGTAAAGTTAAAGTTAACAAAAATATCCCTTCCTTGTTACTATTAGATATACAAATGTATCTTTGGGAAGAGGTACACGATCTTCCACTCATGACTAGCCTCTTACATCACATGAGATTAATGCTTCTGATTCAGTGCTTTAACCTTGAAATTATACTCCCTAGGTTTATATTCCATATCAAAATCAAAATACTAGATATACTCAAACCACCTTATTTTATAATGTTTTAATTCATGCAATGAGAATATATACTTCTGACTCTTATGGTCGATATAAACCATGAGCCACTTTCACAATAAGTGGTTATTCCAACACCTCAGTGCATGTACTAATGCTACTAACTCTAGATCATGTGTCAGTTAGTTCCACTCACATGACCTCCATTTCCTATACCCTTAAGTGACTACTTGACCTTTTTGTATGAGAACTTCTCTAATCCCAAATCCTAATGAATTACAATACAAGGTATAATCCTTACCCAAATCAGGTATGGTTAGGATTGGAATGGATTCTAACATCTCTTTTGTCTCCTAAAAGCATCTTTTGTAATAATCCAACCACATGAACTTCACCACCTTCTTGGTCAAGTCTATCTTTGATGTTTCCATCCAGGAGAAGTTCTAAATGAATCTTTGATAATAATCCATAAAATCTAGGAAACTACCAAGGGTACACAAATATATTGTCCTCAAATATCAAATTACCCAAGAAGAACACCTATATGATCTAGAAATAACACTTTGATAGATTAGAATAAATCCAGTGATCTTTGAGTGTACTTAAGAAGATATTATATGGTGAGAATGGTTCTCCTTTAACTATGAGTATACCATAATATCATCAAAAAATATAATTGTGAATGAGTCCAAATATAGATAGAAGACTTGATTAATAAAACCCATTAACATTTTTGGCACATTCATCAATCCAAATGGAACCACAAGATACTCATACTGGTTGTAGATAATAGTTAAAGTTATCAAAAGGTCTCACATGTAGCTAGTGATAACCATATCTCAAATTGATCTTAGATAACCACTTGACACCTCTCAATGGATCAAATAAATAATCTATATGAGGAAGAGTATATCAAATCTTAATAATTACTTGCTTCATCCTATGGTAATATATAAAAAGGTGATAAAACCATGTACCTTATTAGTTAACAAGATAGTATCACCCCAAGACGAAGTGGTTTTGATAATAAACCCATTCTATTTAATCTCCTCTAGTCGAGCCTTCAAATATCTTAGCTTATTAGGACACATTTTGTATAGTGTAATGGATATGGGATCTATAACCCAATATCAACTCAATCATGAAATCTATCTTCCTATTGGGATAAAACAATGGGAAATATTCAATAAATATATCTTGAAATTGATCAATAATAGGAGTAAAGACCGATATTTTCATCTCCTCCTATTCCATAGAAACACTAGAAAAATCGGATGAGATCAAACCTAGTTGTCTATGTCTAGGTCCTGAATGAATTGCTTGTAATTACCACTCCTTAATATAGATATAATAGTTACCACCTCAAATGTTAAGGGTAACCATCAGTTATAAAAGTTAATATGTTCTTGATAACGATTCAAGAAATACATTTTTAGGATCACATAAAAGTTACACATCATATATATGAAGAAATACTAGATAATATTACACTTGTTAATTTTGATATCACACTTTGAAAACTTCTGAACACCCTTGGATCACATCCCCAAGGGAATATAAATATACATCTCCCTATACAAATACTCTATATAAATCCCTAGATTGTAGAAAAAATGAGCAGATATAAATTAGTATGATGGACCTGTATCAAATAAAGTAGTCACTAGGGAATATTTTATTTGAATCTTACCTCAAATAGTCAATGAATCCACTCCTTGTATATAAAAAAGTCTACTTGATGAAATGAAGTGAACCTAAGCCCTGAACTTGACCTCACATAACCTGAAACCCTTGAGGGAAATCACCCTCTTAACACTACAACCCTAGAACCTAGGTACCATTCCCTCCTCCATAGCTTGAATTATTAGAGTAACCCTAACTACTAGACCACAAATGATCTCCTCACCTTACTATAGAGCCGTGGGTTTGATTATAATCACACATTTCAACTACCTATGGATTGATACTATATATCCTCTACAGATGACCCATCTCTCTAGAAGAGAGGCACTCCTTTGGTGGAATATCAAAATTAGGATTAATATTCCATGGAAACCCTCAATGTTAGCACTCAACTGAGGCCCAACATCTTATAGGAAGAGATGATCCATTGGATTGGACGGTATACCTATCATTTCCCAAATGATATTACTCATGAATTTACTTCATATTTTCCAATTAACAATCCATGGCCTCAGAAGAAGATTCATACTACCGATAGGATCTACCCTCTATATAAATAATCTTAGAGATAAGGTCCATGTTTACCAACTTAGAAAACAACATCAAGAAAAAAATATTCACCTATGACCAAATAGAGCGCCATAGAGTATCCTTGAAATACTTTAATCTGGGAATCTCATCACCCACCAAAATGGGCATAAAACACAATAAATATTTAAACCGAGAAACATAGTCTATAAATAAAATGACTCTATATACCAGATGTCTAAACTCCTTGGATTTATCTTCCCTCAGCATCTTAATGAAATTTTTATTGAATAAATGAGCCTTGAAATCCTTCAATGTTATACCCACATGTTGATTTTCTTAAATAAGAAAATCCAATTAGTGCTTAGTTGGTATGTGAATCATATAAGCATAAAGATTCACTCTACACTGGGGGGGGGGGTAGGTTATATTAATCTTGTAAACAATTATTTTATTATACACTATCGAAAACTTGGTAGCTAATGGATTACCCTAACTGGAGAAGATATATGTGTGATAAAACTAAAAATCTGGTCAAATTCATCATAGAAAACCTATCTATCGACATCCCATATCCTATGAACTATATAAACTAAAGTATACTCTCTCATAGTTACAAATCAATAGAAGGTATAAGAATAATAGGATATTCTAAATATATTACCAATGGGGAATTCTTGTCCCCAATCTTGTAGAACTCAATGGGAGGTCATAATGGTGTCCAATCCTTGAAATTATAAAACCACATCTAATAAAAATACTATTAATTTTTTTTTATCATAGTTTAAGGAATTTAGTAATAGGTAATGTTCTCTTCTACTCCATACCGACACCCCCTATGATACAAGGGTCTCACACTCCCAGATTGAGATTAATATAACCCACTCACTCTTGGTATATGTGTAACGACATATTGTTGTATTAGATTAATCATCATATGTTAAAATAAAACTCAATATCTACGGGTTGTTCAAGTAGAGTGTTACATAGAAGTTATATAGAAAAACTCTAAATAAGTTGTTATTGAAACTCTAAATAACCAAAAATTGCATCGTAACCAAAATATGAATAATAAACAAGAATGAATATGTATTTTGAGTCATACATTCCAAATTTAATGCATGAATGTACACCTCTTTCCACCCTAAACTATGAGTAAAATAAATAAACCATAAATCATAAATCACATTATAGAAATACAAAAATTATAATAGTAAAAAATAAATAACCATAATCCCATCCTAGATAACTTGAAAATTCAATATATATAGGTTAGATAATTCTATACTTAAGCCAGTATCAAGTCCATGTAACATCCTATCTCCATCTACCATTCCAAAATAAAAATATAGTATAAAAAAGGCTCAAATAACACTTTATAATACCTTAGAAAAACCCAATGAATGTTATCTAGATCGGTAGATTCACGTGAACTCGGTGAAATTCCACATATTCCAAATATTTATGACTAGTAAATAGGTTTGATTTATAATAATAGGGGAGACTATACTTGTTGTGTCCATAACCTCCCAATCAGATGTTATACTATGGAACTTACACTGGAAAAAAAGTATCAAAACCACCAAATTGGAATGAACACATATTCAATATGTATCTAGAACTTGGAATACAACTCACATAAAATATGAAATGTAATGCACACATACACAACAAATACGAACTTCTATAAGATACATAAAAAAAATGAAAAAAATAATAACAAAAGTATTTACATGCTTAGAACTAAGTCCTATTCCATATGGGAACACTATAAATAATTTTATTAAAGAAGTGGAAGATGATTAAAATAAAAAATATTCCTCACAAGAAAAAAGATCCAACCCTATAATTTAATGTATTTACTAGTTGGTGAAACCATTTTCAACACATTTTGATCATCACAGAGAGTAATCCCCTTGGATCTTATTTTCTTAGGCACCCCATCACTTTGTCAGAGGAATATTTTAACTTAACTTCTCCTTATAGTGAATAGTATTATCTTTTAAATTCTCTATATTAGATTAATAATACACCTCTATTGAATCTTAATGGTTATTCATTCATATACTTCACCTTACTTTCAGATTTTAGTTCAGATTTAGCACTTTTGTTTCTAAACTTATAGTTTTTCTACTTTTAAACTTCTAAACGTTTTCAAAAGTACTCCACCATCACCATTTGGTTCAAAAATTATACAATGATATTCACAGTTTTAAATAGTTCCAATAATTATCTAAAAAATGGGTTTTTACATGGTTGAACCTAACAATATTGTACTTGAGAATCAATTTAATACTTCACTACCAAGTCATCTGTAAGTATCCACAAAGACCTTCCACAATCAATCTTCCTTTGTAGCTGTATGGGTCCCTCAAAATGATTCTGATCAACATAGACCAACTAAGTTACAACATTACCTTAGTATATTCCAAACTATAACCTTGTTTAGTATATCTTCAAGATTTCAAACATCGTATACCTTCTATAGATCCAAAACATGTTTCTTTAAAAAATTTCAGTTGAAGTGATATTTTGGCTAAATATGGTTTATTTTGGAGTAAAACATCATATTTTTAGTTAGGTAGATCAAACTTTGTGAATTATAGAAAAATGTTCCAAAATAGTACCTTATTTTTAGATATTCTAACAACCCCTTTATCTAAATTAACTCCTTTATACATTTTGTTAGTGAAATATACTCTACTTACATTATTGAAAGTGAAACTACCAAATAAATATTTAATATACAACTCACAACTATTACTTTGTAAGTGACCACATAGTTAGTGTTTTTATTCTAAGTGTTTTTATCTCCCCTAAAGTCTAAATATATAACCCATATAACACTTTGTTAATTTTTAAAGAGAGAGGAAAATTTTCTAAACCATTAAGATACTAGATTATCCACTTTAATACTTCCTAATGTTCTATTATAGAATTTTTCATGAACCTATTAATAACTCCCATTGTATGGGAAACATCCAATCATATACAAACCATATTATAAATCAAGCTTCTAAAAACTAATGAAAATGGATCCTTTTCTATATACTCAACTTATGCTTTAATTATAGGTTCCTTCTACTCAATTAGCTTAAATTTTATGACCAAGGGAGTGGTATCTAATTTTTCCTCACTCTATAGTGGTCCATCACCTTCCATATGTAGACAGATAGGGTCGAGAACTTAGTTCTAGACTTTAAGTCCCTTAAAAAATGTATCCTTAAAATCTTTTTTCCTATATTGAGATCCTTCATCTCAAAACTTTTGGAAATTTTAATCTGTAACTCATAAATATTTTCCTTTACTGTTCCATAAATAATAATTTCATATATATAGATAAGTAAGATGATAAAACTCCCATCATTTAACACATTCCAATAATATAAATGATGTAAAATGCTCTAGAAAAACTTAGGTTCTACTATAAAGGCATTTAACTTCCGGTTCTAATGACTTGGAGCTTGCTTCAACATATTAAGGATCTATTGTAACATGTAATTTTTTTTCTTATTATACATGAAACCCATTAAATGTTCCATATAAATATCTTCATCCAAGTATCTTTAAAGAAATATGGTTTTATCATAAAACTATTATAGATGTTACCCTACCATGTGAACCATACTGATTACTTTCTGAATAGTTTTCTATTTAGAACTGAATAAAAATTTTCGGAAAAATATATACCTTCCATTTTTTAGAAACTTTTTATTAAAACCCTTTACTTGTATTTATTTCTATCATCCACTTCCTTTTTCACATGGTTAACCCATTTTTTTTGAAGTACCCACCGCCTAATAGGTCTTTTTGTTAGCTCCCATGTCATGGAAACATGAAAGGAATTAATTTCATCTCTCATCTCAATCTCCCACAAACTCAAGCCATTCAGATTTTGAGCCTCTTTTTTACTTATATATTATCGATCATCTTTGATAAGAAAGTAGTGTAGGTCACTTTTATTTCTCTTTACTTGGAACTTAATCTTGACAAACCTCTATATTTGAAACTATAACTCAGATCCTCAGAGAAATACTATTTCTATAACATCTTTTTATAGAGCTCTTACTTGAGATTCCACAGTCCTTAATATCTACTTTACTTTTTTCCTTAAAAACACCATAAAAAATTGACTTCCATTTTAACTTTATTCTAGAAAACCTGGTCTTTCTAAAATTGTTATACTGTCTTAAATTTTTGAACAATATGGAAATACCAGACTTATACTCCCTCAAACCAAAACTTGCGTTGATACTTTGAACTCATATAAAAATTTGACATGGTACTAATATCTTTATAGGATATTTTAATTTATGATAAAATTTTATATTTTAAATAAATTCCATAAGTTATTATCCAAGAGATGAAATCCCAAGACTTCATTTCCACACCCTACAAAGTAACATGCTCATAAATTATACTCTAACTTAACCCTTGTTTGGAATCGACATGGATGTAGTTGAATGAAACAAAGACTTTGAGATATGAAATTTCAATATTATTTCTAGACCAACATGCTTCCATAGGTCCCTACCACAATGGATATGATTGACTTATGTTCACCAAGAAGTTATCATAATTCAAAGCCTTTTCCCCAAAAATCCTTAGGATAACAAGTGTGTATACTATTGATTCCAACCTAATAAACTAAAGTATAATTCATACTATATATGATTATATTTTGTTCTGGATTTTTTGGTATGGTCTTCTCAAACTATATTACTTTTCACAAGTAGAACCTCCTAAATTCCCCCCTTCCGTATTCCTCACCATTGTTAGGCCACAAAAAATTTAGTTTACTTCTGGTCTACTTTCCCCCATGGTTCTACATTAAATGATGGTTTTGAAAACTACATACTTTTTATTTTGAAATAATATGCACACCTTCTATGTCACATTTTCAATGAAAGTAACATAATAAAAAAATATCAATGAGAATAGAATGGACAAGGCCCCCATACACCCATATGAACCTGTGATAGCTTCTAAACCTTGTGCATCTTACCCATAATTTGTAATGACACATTTCACTACATACCAAGTATAAATTATTCACATGTTATGTATTATGTGCTTCCAATATTAAAAATTACTTTAACATCAAGGACTTTCATCCCTTTATCATATAAATGACCATGAAATTAATGCCATAAATTTATAGAAATTATTTATTAGGTATACATTTCTCCTTCAAAAACATCCATCTAGTATAATATTTTATCTTTAAATAATTTATATAAAAATATAAAACTAGGTGTAACTTTCCTTGATCCATGAAAAAAATTAGTAAAAAACCTACCTCATTTAACTATAATACCAAAATCAAGTTCATTTTAAAACCATGATCTGCAAGTTACTTTTTTTTATTATTCTTGGAAAGATAGAAACAACACAAGGAACCTCCCTTCAAGGAGGTTGAAAATAGTGAAGTCCAAGAGAATCCCCTTGCACCACAGTGAAGCACTCAAGGGAGAGGGAGTTCAAACTATCAAAGATCATAAGTGGATCCTCCTGTCTGCCCAATCGAGTGAGAGCATCTGCCACAAAATTAGACTCCCTCCAACTGTGATGAAGAGACCTTCTATAATTAGTCTCCACCCTGCACCTTCTAATGGGATAAATCAACTCCCATGGGGTGCCATGGCCTCCCTGTAACATCTTCACTAGAGTATCAGAATCCAACTCCACCTGCGTCACTTGAATCCCTCTCCGCCTACACACCATCAAGCCGGAAAGGAGAGCCCGGACCTCCGCACCCAAAGAATTCCCTGAGCCATAAAAGGCACTAAAAGCCAGTAGAACAGAACCCCAATATTCCCTAAGCAGACCACCTCCCCTCATGACCCCCCCATACAGGAGCCATCAATGTTCAGCTTCAGACCTTGGTTCAGAGGGTGACACCTCACCCATCTTTCTCTGCCTCTAGGATAAATGTAGGGGTGACTGAGCAGATTGCACACTACCACCGATGAGATCCCTCCTTTGACAAGAGAAGCTAGCTCGACAATGAGAGATTTAAGCTGGACCTGGATAGACACCAAAGACCTTTTACTTCCCAGCCGAACCTGGTTCCTCGCCTCCCAAATAACCCAACAGATAGCAACCAAAATGAGGATTCTGACAGCCCGCTCCATTTCCCTGTTTTCGGTACCTGGGAGCCAGACAACCATGTATTCCTAGATACGGCAAGACTCACCATCAGGGAAAGGGGGGTGGGTGAAGAGAGACTAGAGGTAGGAGGCCCATTTTCCATGAAAGAAAATATGAGCCATCGTTTCTGACTTAGACTGCTCACAATAGTAACAACGTGAAACCATGCATACCCCTATTCCTTGTATATTATCCTCCGTTGGTATCGCTCTGTTTATAACCCTCCATGCTAGGAAATTCATTCTCATAGGTATCTCCTTGCACCAAACAACCGACCACTGTTCCCCCGTAGTACGTTCACCCTGAAGGATTTTTCTGTAGCCCCCGATAGTGTACCTCCCAGTTCTTGCCTCCATGAAACAACACAAGTCCGTATCATCACTCATCACAATGCTTCCAAACAGTTCGAGTTGGCTGGGAGTAAGAGTTGACTGTATTAAATCATACCTGCCACTTGCTTCCCTGAAAGAGATCCTCGGCGAAGGGAAACCCGGGTATGCCAGCCTTTCACCGGCCCATTTGTCCTCCCAAAAACTGATTTCCCCCCAGCCAACAAACCACCTAACATAGCAAGATAATCTTTCAATATGATCAAACATGCTCTTAGCTAAACCAGTCGCGCCCTGCATGTGAAAATCCCCCTGCGAGCCGTACCGCTCTATGAAAAACCTTTCCCAGAGTGTCTCCCCCACAATGACTTCCTAGGCTAACCGTTCTTGCATTCCCATAATGGTATCCTCAACGTCATGAAGACCAACTCCACCTTCATCCACTGGACGAGCCAGACACTTCCAAGATTCCCAATGGCATCTTCCTTCCATTTTAGCATCCCAAAGTAAAGTAGAAAAAACACTCTTCATTTTCTCCACCATACCTTTCTGTGGTTTGATAACAGAAAATACGTGCATGGGAATGGACAAGAGAACACTATTAATGAGCATAACCCGACCTCCAAACGACAACATCTTGTTCTTCCAATTGAAAATCCTACCCCAAAGCTGATCAAGGATCCCATTAAAGTGGTCCTTCTTGATTCGTCCATAAGAGAGCCGAACCCCAAGGTACAACATAGGAAGTTGTTTCTGTTTTCACCCTAAAATCTCCTGGATCACCTTACATCTCCTCACGAAACACTTATCTGAGATAAAAATATGACTCTTCGAAGAGTTAATAGTATGTCCACTAAACCTGCTATACCTAGACAAAATGTCTTGAAGGTGCTTCAAGGATCTACTACAACCATTCATAAAGATCAAAATATCATCCACAAACATCAAATGTGAAATGAAGCTAGCATTCCTTCTCCCATAGAATGGTTTCAACTTACCCTCCGTTAGGACTCTAACCATATTCCTGGACAATGCATCATGATCCAGAACAAAAATAGTTGGAGACAAAGGATCACCCTGTAGAACACCTCAGACAGTTTAAAAAAAACCGAAACATTTCCCCATCACGGAGACCAATAGCCAGGGAGATGAGTAGCACCTGAAACAAAGGTCACAAAACCATTCCTAAAAGCTGAATTCCCTCATAAACCGAATGATAAAACTCCATTCTACTCTATCATATGATTTGTTCATGTCAACTTGGAAAATGATATTCGATCCCATAGTACATCTGTTAATATCATGAACTAGTTAACTCACTATGCCGACCACCCCTGGATGCTTCCACCCTATATAAAGCCATGTTGCTCTGCAGATATCAACACAAGAAACATTATGGAAAGCCTCCTATTGATAACTATTTCTAGAATTTTATAAGAAACATTGCAGATACATATGGGCCGAAAATGGATGAGGAGGCTAGGGTCCTTGATCTTTGGAACCAACACCACTCGAGATGAGGAAACACCCTTTATCAGCAACCCACCACCAAAAAAATCCTAGATCGCATGCACAACCTGTGGCCCCATGACATTCCATGCCGCACTGAAGAAGGTGGCCGGGAAGCCATCCGTTTCAGGGGCACTCTCCAGTGGCATACTCCTCAAATCTTCCCTGATCTCTTCTCTATTAGGAATAGCAGATAGGGAAGCATTTTCCACTTCATTGACCAACAGGGGCAGACCATGCAAGAAGTCAGGATAATCCACCGCCTCCCTCTCAAAACTCGTAGTATCCCTCCTAGCCAGAAGACCCTCAAAGTGCTCCAACGCCAACTGCCCAACAGTGTTCACATCAGACGTGTAGGACCCGTCCTCAAGCTTTATATTTATCTTCATGATTCTATTATCCTCAATGCAAGCCTGAAAGAAGGCAGAGTTCCGATCACCCTCCCTTAACCAACGGACCCGATACCTCTGTTTGTAAACTCTCTCCATCTCTAAGAGTTTTTAAGAAAGAATAACCTTTTTGTCACATAAAATAACAAAAAAGTTCTCATACCAGGAGTCCTGTAGAGATTCCTCCAGTCTCCCCACCTTAACCTGTAAACCCTCCACCCCATTGGAAAGGTCCGGTTGCATGGTTAACCAACTTATAATGTCCTATTTAAGGCGTTTGAGATGATTCACGAGCCCTTCCCATGACCTCTCATCATCCTCCTTCATCTAGGAGACTTCCATCATTTGCATGAATCCCAGGTCACGATGCCATTCACTGGAGTAATGAAAGGACCTACCCAGCACCACTTCACGACAAACTTCGATCAGGAGAGGTGCATGATCTGAGAGTATACGTGGGAGATGCGTGACTGAAGTACTTGAAAAAAGATCCAGACCATGAACATTTGTGAGACACCTATCCAGCCTGCTCCAGATGTGGTTAGAACCTTGGAGGTTATTGCACCATGTATATTTAGAACCCCTGAAACCCAAATATAACAACCCTGTTCATGTCAAGCACTCTTGAAACTCCAGAATTCTCTCCCGATTCCACCCCGATCCACCTCTTTTCTCAGAAAAATCTTCAATGGCATTGAAATCCCCTCCCACAAATCATGGCATAGACCCAGCTTGCAGTGTCTCCAAATGGTTGCATAACTCCCTTCTTCCATTAACCATCGTACACGCATAGAGTAAAAATAATCCATAGAGTCTATAATCAAATACTCAACTAGACTAGTGACACTTAGTGACAGACCACTCGTATATTTTGAAATAGGATTTTTATATTCTCTTACAAAATAATATCTTCTAGAAATAACTCTTTACTCACTAAAATCATTCTTCATATATTCTTTATTTATAAAATTCCAATATATAGATCCAATTTTATTCAAATCACACTGATTTATACTTATTTTTTATTTTCACTTTCTTATGACTCTTCCGTGTAGTGGAATGTCCCCTACCTTTCACACTATAGGAATTTATAGTAGAATATTGTATCTCTATCTACTAAATATATTTATTTAGAATTAGATCCCAAGTATCTACAAACAATAAGTATATATTTACACTTTAGTTACTCACCGTTATAACCATTATATCCTATGATTTTGAGAGTGATGAAAGAAACAAAAATGACCTCTCCAAATCTAGGAAATTTACCACCACCGATTCCAACTAACTAAAGATCATATTAAATTCATTTAAATGATTATTCATCAAATTTACTTCCATTATTACAATATCAAATAGTATCTATAATAGAAACACTTTGTTTATTGTAGTTGACTTTTCATAAATATTGTTAAGAGTCTTCAAAAGTTCTAAATCCATCTTCATGTCACAAATGATTTAGGCAATGTTCTAGGTCAGTGTCATATGAATCAACCCTAGTTCTTTATTATCCAATATTTCTCATTGTTACTTCTTCATCAGTTTTGGTTTAGTGTCAATCAAAGAAATATCAATATCCTTACACAATAGACAATCCTCTATCATCATCTTCTAGAATCCAAAATCTGTTCTACTAAACGTCTCCACTAGATTGTACCCCCATCCAACACAACATTTATAGAATCAATGAACTCCCATTGAATCTAAAACACAAAATAGATATTGGGAATTAGTTAATGTAATTCTCTTATAAGTCCAAGTAAAGAATTATGTTATTAAACCAAACTTAGAATCACCTTGTATAATGCCTGGTTGCATCGAAATTCTATCTATATGAATTGATACCACTTGTTGGGTTTGGAACATCCCAATAAGAATTTATCTTCTAAACTTACAAAAGAAAAAATTACTTAAAAAACTAAATTGGAATGAAACCATGTTCACAATGTATTTGGTATTACAAAGATAAGTCACCACAGACATGTACCGTAACTCATATGTGCACTCAAAAAATAACTTTTGAAATTAAAATGAAAGAAAGAAACAATAAAAAGAAAACAAAAGTATTTAATTGATTTAGAATAAGTCTTACTATATTAGGGGAACACTCTAAGTACTTTTATTAAGAAAGTGTAAGATGACCATAATGTAAAATTTTATTCAAAAAACATATAACCCCACCATTAAATTTAAGGCAGGGAAAAGATGGTAAAAATGGTACCACTAATTTTTTATCTTCATAGAGAATATTACCCATATATTTGAGATTCCTAAGATTCCCTTAACTTGTTAATAGGAATCCACCAGCTTAACTTCTCCTTTTAGCGAACTGTATGATCTTTCAAATTCAATATATATGATTTATCTTATATATCTTGTCAGATTAATATTACACATCCTTAAAACATTTAAGATGATTTATACAAAAAATTAACCTTTATTCTAGATTTTGGTTCTAGTTTATTTCTTTTGTTTCTCTACTTCCAGTCTACCTTCCCTTGAACTTCCAATTTTTTTCATTGTCACTCCACCATCAGTATTTGGTTTAGAAACATGAATTTTGGATTCAATCATTCCAGAAGTTCCAATAATTATTTTTAAAATGTTTTTCACATTGATGAACCTAAAAAGACCCTCAAGTAAAAATAGTCATAAATTATAATTAAAAAAAATGAAAATATCAATTAACTACAATAAACAACATACATGAAATTACAACGAAAATATAATCATGAATAAATAACTGCAACATGCTCTAAAAATGATTTATGTTGTAATGTCACAGAATAATACATCAAAAGTAAGGTCTCCTATAGGATTAAATTGTATATTCTATCCAAAAGTAGGAAAAATTAAGGATACCACTACCAAAATAGGTCTCAACTACTTACCCGGTCCTATTTACTGACACTAACGATGCTAAATTTTTTCACCCATCCAATATAAGGCCCTTTCCATAATTTTTTCATAGAACCATTAATTCTTATTAGGTAATAGGGAACCCAAGTAGGGTGTGAGTACAAATTAGTAGGACGATAAAAATATTATCCCTAAATAATTCTAGTAAATATAAGTGCCTAATCAATATAAAATGATAATAAAGAAAGTAAATAAATAACCCATAACATCATGGAATTCTCAACAACCAAAACATGTGCGACCATACCTTCTTCACCCAGTGCATGAATAAGATGACACACCCATGGTCAAAACACATCTCAAGAGTGAATGATCCATCACACCCATATCATAATTCTTAGTGACAGAGTTATCACCTTTACATCACATCAATGAATGAAAAATCACCACTATATAGACTCAGTGAATGAGATATCATCATCACATGGCCTCAGTTAAAGATGTATCACCACTATATAGTATTTATGGTTGATTTAATGCCTTTACATTCTCCTAGTAAACTTTGTATAATCATTAAAACAACAAAGGATAATGAAGTATCTACTTGTGAAAAATGCATCACCACTAATCAACACATATGTGAATGATCTATTACCAACTCATAACCTCCAAGTGTATGATCTAACACATTGAAAATTCTCTAGAGTGAATGATTCATTTCTAAATAAACATTTCTAGGTGGATAAAATACCACCAAAATAATAATTAAATTAGATGTGTCACCACCAAATAATGTCTATACCACCCATTAGTGTGGCCTATACAACACTAATCAAGCACCATATGTGAATGAAACATCACCAACACAAAATAATAGAAATTTAACAATAGACCATCAATTTAAGCCATTTATGTATATGATGTATCAATAATAAAATATTTAGGGTGAATGAGTTATCACTAATAAAGAAAAGTCAAAAGGAATATCTAAATTTTCATTAACCTGGGTCTCAATCAAGCTTTCTCCCCTAAGGGTGTAGTGTAAGATACACTCTTGGTTAACAAGGTCTAGTATGTGAACGTATCATATCTATTTAGTCACATTTTAATATTTTGTATATATATCATTTGACCATCTATGACCATGGAAGTGAGTTATTACAAATAAGGGACCACTCATGACCTTAAATATCTCACATGAACTATGGAAGTTTAAGAAATTAATATAAATTTGTTTTAAGGTATGTTCAATAGATTTCCACTTCCATAAATTCATATAAAACATGGTGAAACATATAATAACCATTGAGAAAGATAGGGATGACCTACAGAGACTTAGTAGAGTCTGTCTTGTTGAATACCATCAGTCAATACACCCTTAAATAGAAGAAATACAAATTCTATGAATAAGAATTAAAATCAAGAATATATTAGGAAGAATGAATATATGAAAATAGAAATAGAGATAAGATGAAATAGGAAGGTTATAATTACCCACAACACCACCATGGGATAAAGGGGTAAATAGTTGGCTCATCAATAATGGAGATACAACTTGAAGAAGAAGAAATAATTCTGTTGAGAGTAGAAGGGTTGACTACTAGTTGTAGGAAAAAATGTGGCTAAGGACACATTTTATTATTTTTAATTTAAATTAATTAATTAAATATTTTTAAAAAATGATTCCCTCTAGGTTCCTGAACACCCTCCATAGGGTACCCATTGGCCTATTGGGTACCTTCCCTGGAGTTGCTAAATCCATAACTGCTTCCAGCAGGTACCTGGTACTAGTTAATTGAGTAACCTATGACATCTATCAAAATGAAATATGTACTAACACCGGACCAAACTTCTCAAAATTGACCCCAAATCCCCCTCTAACACCTATAACATTAAAAACCACCAAACTATATGAGGTTTGGTAAAAATTACACAAATTTATACCTCAATAATGTTCAGGGTGTTACACATGACATTATCCATAAAAAAAATATTTGGTTGAGTATCATATTTTATATCAATTTAATAATTATTTTTAATGATTATAATAACACTAAATATGAAGACCCCATACATCATATCCTTTTAGCGAGTCTTGATAAATATTTCACTCTAATTTGGTTTATATTTAGTTCCTATCCCATTGTATAGTTAATTTGGTAGTCCATCACGCCAATTATATCACATATTATTCTTAGATAGTTGAGTGGAAAGCCTTTAACCCAAATAAATCATATAGATAAACTCAAATATATTCCTCTGGTATCTTATATCTAAGGTTTCCCAACTAAGTGTAACCAAAAGATCACAATGGGAAATGGTTACCTAAATTTTAGGGTTATTTATATCCTTCATTCCTTACTCAAGAAAATCCACGAGCACTTAACTTTTAGGGCTACTTGTAATTAATGATCAAGGTCTTGAAATGTGTTTTATTTGGAAGGATTCCCACACTTAGTATTTCTATGGGTTTTAATCTCTCTATTTTCATATAATTATTGTGTATATCATTCATAATTATTTAAGCCCTTTATATTTTTAGAGCTCTTGTAATCCATATATGTATGCATTCTTATAGAAATTTATTTTTTGAATCTAACCCCTTTAACGAAATTAATATGTTTCAAAACATATTAATGTATAACATCTTATAAAACTCATGATTTATATTACTTATCAAAAAATAAAAGGCATTTATATCAATATATATCCAAATTCTTCCATAAATAAGGTACATAAAACCCTTTTATGGAAATTATTATAATAAAAAAACCAAAATCCTCATAAGAGTAAGCATGGTGCAACATGTCTCAAAATCTCACTTTTCATAGATCATAATCCCCTAGTCTAGTGAGTATTCCAACCCAAATTCTCTCTATCCATGGATAAATACTCATGAGATACATCAATTTCCATATAACTTTAACAAATAATATGAAAAAGCCATAAAAAATATTTATTATTGAATTCATAACTAAAATAAAAAATCTAAGCCCTGGTTGAATGAAAAATAAATATTTTATTTCTTACCTATCATGTTACTCATTGTTATTATTATTATTATTATCGTTGTTGTTTTTTTGTTTTTGTTTCTATTTTTGTAATTGTTGTTGTTATTGTAGTTTTTTGTTTTTGTTTTTGTTTTTGTTTTTTTTTTCATTTTCATTTTTATTAATTTTATTATTATTAATATTAATATTATTGTGATTATTATAGTTATTATGATTATTATGACCGTTGTCATTTTTTTGTTATTATTATGATTATTATGATTATGATTAGGATGGTGATGGTGATGTTATTATTAATGGAAACATTGATTCATTTGGTTGAATTAGAAATTATATTAAAGGTTTGATTGGCTATTTTGTAATATAAGAGTGGAAAAAGTACTGTTAATTCTCTCTAATTAGAGGAATTTTTTATTCTAAGGATAATACTCCTTGGAGTCTTAAAAAACATAAATCTAAACTAAATGATCTTTATAATTTGTCTAATTAGAGTCTTATTTTCTTTGGAAACATATTTATTCAAGTTATAAACTCTTTAAAGGATAAAAATCATGTTTGGTCCTTCAGTGTAAGTCATCTCAATCTTGGAGTTTTTCAATAGGCATAATCGTCACTTGATTTTAACATGGATTAATAAAAACCAATAAATTATCAGGTTAGGATTCAATTTTTTGATTTAAATTGGTTCTATTGAAATATATATATTTTATTTGATCTTGGACGTGGAATTCTAGTTCTATTTTTTATAAAAGTCCTTAAATAGTGAATTTTATTTTTTTGTGAGGATCATAGTGGATATAGATATCTCATTCAATCTTCCTAAGAGGATTATAAAAGACAATGTTTGAACTAGGATATTTATTTTAGTATAGTAAGAAATCATCCCACACTTTTTGTTGGGAATGTATTGTCTCAATAATACTCTGAAATATATATTGATTTTGATGCTTACAAATACCATTGTTTATTTTTTAATAAATTTACTTTAAGTATTTTCTAGGAATTTATATAATGATTAATGGTATCTTTATTTGTGGAATAAAAAGATATGGTTTGTGTTGTATAAATAAACCCAGGTATAATCATCGCTAAGCTATGGAAAAGAACCCTACACAATATAAAGGAACCCAACACTATACAAAGGAATATTATGCTACAAAAAAGAACCCTACGCAATGCAAAGTAACCCTATACTACATAGTTAAACCCTACATCGGTCTATTCATTATCAGAGATTTAAATATATGATTTTTTATCTGATATTTTTGCAATGGTCTTGATAGAAATAAAGATTGATTTAGATATATTCTATGACCAATTCAAAGTACCATTATGATTAATCCAAAGAACCATATTCAATAAAAAAAGTCACGCATATTCTCAAGGTAAGTTATGAATCCCCTAATTGATTATAAATTTAATATCTACGATCTATGAGGTGTCTTTCTTGGATATGATCAACCAAATGAAAATCCTTTTTTTTCTATATATGATTGGATCATTTTTTAGAAAAATAAATAGATACACATATTTATACCGATTTGTTTTCAATATAAAAATATACATACTTTACATGAGTATCTTTTTATGACCTTCTGCAAAGAATGATCAACTCTTTTATTTTTATAAAATAGGATACACTTTGAAAGTTCTATATTTTCAACCTCATAATGATATTAAACCATTGGTTTTTTGTTTCTATATAATTTAATACCATTTTAAACAAATATCTCTTTAATTTTTTTTCTAAAAGACTTTAATATTTGAAGAAGAAGATCTATAATATGTTAGTTGCTGCTACAACTGTGAAGATCAAACTGTTCCCTCAACAAATCAAACTATTCTGATTCATTGGAGTTTCAACTACTGGGACTTAGTCATGGTATAGTGCTAGCTTATTGTACTAAGTTTTGGTAACTAGTTTTTGTAATCGAACCAAAAGGTTCTATTTAGAATTGTTGTAAAGGTGTCAACTACCTGTATTTAGTTATGGATTTGAAGGTCTTATGATAAGAGGAAATTTCTAGTGAAAATCACTAAGCTCACAAAGAGAGTTTTGGTGGAGTAGACTGGAGGATCTGTATTCCCCAAACCACTATAAAAATTTTAGTGTATTTCTTTACTATTCATATACTGATCAATTACTTACAGTATTAAACACTGCGTATCATATCAAACACAAAGGGAATAAAAAAAATCCAAAATCAGAAAAGATTACCAAAAATACACAATTCAACCCCCTCTTATGTTTATTTGTATTATTCTCACCTAACAATTGGTATCAAAGTTGATATTTTTCAATAAATTTTATAAAGCTATAACAAGATTAAAAGAATAAGGTCTACACAATGAAGATGTCAATGGCTGATCCAAAATAAGGTATGTCTATGATCCGAGCTCCATATTTTAATGGGGAAAACTATGGATATTGGAAACCATGAGTGATCATATATTTGAAGAATCTTGAATTCAAATTTTATTCAATGATCATCACTCCTTATGTAATTCATTAAAAACAATAAACATGTGATGCCTCAATAGAAGCTGAATATTATATCAATACAAAGGAAATGAATGCTATCATCTGTGGACTCAGACCTGATGAATTCAATTGAGTATCAAAATACATCAATGCTTATGAAATGTGGTAGACAATCAATGTTTCATATGAAGGAAAAACTATTAGACAAATGAGGTATGCTACTAAAAAACTATGATTTGACACCTTTAGAATGTTCGATGGTGAAAGAATCACACAAATGAATAGTTTCTTTACAAAAATTGTAAAAAATATTACTACATTGGGAGATCCAATTTCACAATCAGATCAAACACTGAAAGTACTTAGAGTAACACTTTAAAAATGGAATTGCATATCTATATCTATTCGTCAATAAAACCTATCAACAATTTGAAGTTGAATGAATTAATTGTAACATTGATGATGTAAGAAGAAGAAATATAATATGCTGTTGAAGATTTCTAGATACTAGTAAAAAGGGAAAGACTTCTCTTAAGGTGACATCTTAGAAGTATGAAAGAAAATAAAAACAAGAAGTCAAAAGAAAAAATTAAGATTCTTTAGACTCTGAAATGGAACTAGCTCAGCTATCCAAAAAGTTTAGAAAATTATATAAGAATAAACGAGGATTTAGAAAATCCTTTAAGAAAGATGAAAAAGAACCAAGAAAAGTAAGACATTATAAATGAAAAAATATGGGCCACATTAGACCTGATTTCCCCCAATTTAAAGACGAAAGAAAGAGTAAATAAAATAAATATATGGAGAATGATGATTATGAGAATAAAGAAATAAGAGCCATTAAAGCTACATAGAGTGTATATGAAGACACAAAGAGCTATTAAAAATCTAATTCAGAAAAAGAGCAACAAAATCTGAAAGAAAATATGTGCTTTATGGTTAAGGAGGAAGAAGAGGTACAATTATATTATTCTTTTTCTTCTGAATCTGATTGTAAGGCCCCAACCTTAAACATTACATAATCTTTAAATAAGTTAATAATTCACATTGAGGATATTTTCAGGTTTAGAGTGTAAGGGAATTAGGCCGTAACTATTACATTGCATCTCAAAAATAACAAAGTAGTCACTTCATCTCTATCCAAAATTTTCACAAAAACTAAAACTCCTCAAATAAAAAAATAGTTATTTTCTTGATATAAATCTTCTTGAATTATTTCTTTCTCTTACCCTTACTTATACCCTATGAAAAACATTTCTAAAACTTGGTATGAGAATAAAAAGCTCAGTAAGGGTTATAAAACAAGGAAAGAAAACATTAGTATATAAATACATACAAATCAATGAAATCATACTTTTCAATCTTTAATATACCACAAAAAATCATAAGATTTATGAATAACACTTGGAAATTCTAAATCATAAAGGTAACTAGTGGAATCCATAACATAATTACATTGTAGATTTCATAGCTACATAGGGAGTTACGTTTGGAATACCCATCACAGTATATTTCCTAAATTTCTTAGGAGAAACATTAACGTTTACCTCCGTCACGTTACCCAATACATTGGAGAGCTATCTCAAGATCACCCACTCAAGGTTTATCACAGAATCACCCATATATGTAAACAATTCCCAAGAACCATAACATAATTATAACAAATAAAATAATTATAAAGGAAAGATAACATTTCCATATTACAATCAAAATATATCAGTTCAAGATATTGACATAATCAATCCAATTAAAAAACACATTTAAAACATTTAAAAAGAATATTTTTGAAGTAAAGTGTCCCATAAAACTTTGAAAGTTTAAAAGGAATTAACATTTTAAAACATTAATATCTATATAAATAAATCCTTAAAACCATTTTAAAAACATGTACATTAATGAGAATGATTTATAAAAATAATCTTTAAAACTTTTAAAACGATGTTTTAGTGAAAGAGTCTCGTAAAACATGAGAAATAATTGAATAAAAATAATTATAGAATAAAATCAAAAAAAGATTATAATATCACGGGAATAAGGAGATTAATGATATAATATGTCAAAGGGTTTTATATACACCTTATTGGATAATAAAGGTTCACAATATCAAGATATGCCTCAATGAAAGGAGATTGAGACGTAGTCCCTTACAAAGATCAATTTATAAATAAAATAGATTGATTATGTGTATTCAGTAGAGTTAAACATAATTAATGTACAAATACAAGATATGACATAAAAAATTATTTATCACATAATCATACCATAAGATAATCAAGAAGTATAAGATCAACCCAAAGAATAGAAATTAGGTTTAGAAGTTCCCTTACCTCATGTCCGACTTGACTCGTTCATTATTTAATCTCCTGAATAATAAAATAAAGTTAATTTATACTTTCTTAAGAACCTTTTAAAGTTTATTATTCCTTTTATATCACTTATTACTATTTTATAAACATTACAAAATCATTTAAGTTAATATCGGTATTTTTGTTGATTTTTGGTACTTGAGTCAAAAACGAACTTCTTATAATTACAAGTTGTCTATGTGGTCAAAATTAAATTATATTCAGAAAGATATTAATGATTTATATATCATATATATCATATATATCCTGTATATATATGTATTTATAATAGCGTATAATATTTATAGATAAAAAATGAAATGCACCTTCATAAAGACAGTAAGCCGCACATACACATGAACACTACTTTCATTTATATTTCGTATTTAATGGAATGAAAACTTAATTATACATAGGTATATTATAATTCCAGAATAGTATCATATATAATTTCATTAACTCTATCCTTTATACGTTCCATGTATGTAATGAACAAGTCATATCAATTTGAGGGGGCGGTAGTCCGCACTTCCTCAAATGAAATTATCATATTTACCCATTATGGAAACCATAAAAGAATGATATAAATTAAAAATATAGAATAATATAGAAGATAAAAATATATAATATATCACATATAAATATAGTGCCATCAAAATTTCCACCATGAGAGGCTGTAGGAGATAATTGAACAATCATCATTTTGTGAGGCAGTAGTTCGCCGTCCATAGAAACAGTAAGTTTGTATCCATTAGATAGAGGTGTGTTGAAGAGTATTTATAATAATTATCAAAATAACATCCTATTATATTGAGGATTCCAGTGTTGTTATAAAATAACATAATAAAGAGAGTTTAGGGGGTTAGGGAAGGAAAATAAAAGAGAAGAACTTGAGAGAAGACGTTACCTTTAAATTGGGTAACTCCCTTTAGTTTGAACCAAAAGGATTTCTTGAATTGCCTTATACCTAGAGGAAGGATTTTAGGATGAAGATAGGGATGTTGGGAGCTTATTGGAGTATATTTTTGATGAGCCAAGGGGCTTGAGAGGTGTGAGTAATGGGTTAGAGGTGGGGGGCTTTTATAAGAGGGAGGTGGGGCTCTTTAGGAAAGTTTGAAAGTATTTTTTTATTATAAAATTATTTTAGGTTTGAAAAGTTACAAAACTTATTTTATTAAAATATAAGGTACATATAAGTCAAACTAAAATCTTCTAATAATAATTGTACTAGTTGTGGATATTTTTTAATCCTTATCATTTTTTTAACCGTTTTTAACTTATTTAACTTTTACCATGTCCTCTTATATATTCAAACAATATGGTTAATATATTTACTATAAAATGACAAGTGACCCCAAATGGATCATTTTTTTACATTATTTAAGTCATTTTTATGAATATAATATTTTTAGGATTATTTAATCATTTAATAAAATATTTTTTTTTTAAAAACTCATTTATGTTAATTTATAAATTATTCATATCAAGGATTTAAAAAAAAATCTATAAAAACTTTATTCTTTATAAAAATCTTAATTAATTAAAATATAACTAGTAATTATTATCCCTAAATTTATTTTATGGCCTAAAAGATTAAAAATTAATTTATTTTAATATTTATAATATCATTTATTTGAATCCATTATTAATGAAACAATTACTACATCCCCATTGTGTCATAATTACAATTATTTTTTTAATGTCTAAAATTTATAAATAAAATACCATGATGTAGTAAATATTTTTAGATTTAAAATGAATATTTATAGTCGAATATAGCACTTATATAACCCCATATATAACTGTTTCACTAAAAGATATATGTTTATGTTATTTTTGTCTTTACTTTAAATTAATTAATAAAAAATGTCATTATCAATCACAAGTGTCTCCATGAGGTCCCAAAATATACCCAAGGATTCTCATGGTTGGACATGTATCATCCAATAGGTTTAGGACAAATGTAAGGGTAACTTAATATTATTATAATATTATTTGTTACCGTTATTTACCATATTTACCCTTTAACCACGATAAATTAAATATTTACCGAACTAAATATTCATAATGTCTAAGAAAAGGTTACCTATTTACACAATTTGAACCTTAAAATTCTAAATATGGAATCCATTTTTCCAAATTCAAATCACAGAAGTTTTTGAAATTAATTTAAAATTAATTTCCATTGTTAAAACAAAAAAAGAGTGTTTTTAAGAGATAATAACTATCAGAAGAGTGACACTTGTTTATGTTCAATTTCAAAGTGAAATTACTTCCAATGACCAAAATTGGATTAAATTGTAAAAATATAATCCAATTAAACTTTAAAAACAATAAAAAGAACAATCTATGTATATAAATAAATTATATTAAAAATAAGTTTTGAATTAAAATGCAGTATTTTTCACTATTCATAAAAAAGAACTTTATCAGGAAAATAAAAAAATTTTAGCCAAAGTAAATTTCGATGTCCTACTTATTAAGAATAAGTTTATTTTGTCAAATGGAACATATAAAAGTAACAAAAGCTATATTTAAAATAAGTTTTCTATTAAAAGGCGGTAAAACGTCCTTTTAAAAACATTAGAGTATTTATTCTTAAAATTGGATTCATTCTCATTTTAAGCCTCTAAATTTTATTGGATAAATAAAAAACATTTAAAAAACATGTGTAATCATATTGTAGTTAGTTCTATTAATTCATGCAAATACAATGGTTAGGCATTAACTTCCGTTTAAAATAATGTTATTTTATTATTTTTCAGTATGACTCAGCCTTGGGTGCAACATGAGATTTCAGAGAAACCCATTATTGCGTGTCATGTACGCCATCGAACATAACATACTTTAAAGTAAAATTAATATTTAATTCATAAATATTAATAAATATGATAATTTAATATTCTTTATTTACATGGGATGTTACATCCTTCCCCCATTTTGGGTATTACGTCCTCGTAATTTTAAAATTGGGCTTAGAAACATCATTAAAAGTTCCACATCGGAAAAAGAATCAACAAAAATGCCACTTTAAAATAAAGAAATAGAAGTACAATGGTCACTTGAGATAACACGTACTAGGATTCCATGTATGAAAAAATGGATTTAGAGGAGAAACTAAGTGTCAAGTTCTGATGGAGTGTGATAGAAAACATGACTAGGATAAATTTAACAACAAGAAAACCACAAACTTGTGATAGGTTAAACGATCTTTGATTCCCCAGTAAGAAAAGTAAACGGACAATGTTTTTTTTTGTTTTAAGTTTCGTTTTGTAAATTTGGAGAATTTATTTATGATATTGACTAAGAACATAAGGAAATTCACTTTATTTTCATGTAGAGTTTCATCCTTTAGTAAGTTTCTACAAAAAACTCATATTTTCTCCAAACGATGAGTATTCAAGATGACTTGGTCACACCTGAAGTGCTAGAAGCAACTTCTATAGAATCATATAATCCAAAAAATATGAAATATATATTTCCCCTATCTTAAGACATTAACCAAAACCAAAAAGGTTAGTACAAGATTAGATAATCCCCAAAAGGATAATATTTTATAAAAATAAATATTATTCTTAATCTCCAAAATTGCACAAACAATACCCAAAGTTCAAAAGAGACCATTAAATAAACAATTATCCTTTAAATCCTTCAATATAATCTAAACTAAGATTGAAACCCAAAACTTAAAAGAATTTAATCACATAGTCTTCCAAAAAAATCTTAACATTTATCTCCAAATAACATAGGTTTCTCTTAAAGTCTCATACTAAAAAGTAATTAACCTAATGTCATATTCTCTATGATAGGTTAACCATTTCCATAAATAACCAAAATCACTATTTGTCTACAATAAAAATATAAATTCTTCCAAAATAAAATTTTAACCATTACTCCACAAATGAAATCTTATATTATTCTATTTTCCTTAGGCATATAGTGTTCCCAAAAGAGAGAACGCCTTCTAAAATAACCTTGATCACTTAATAAACAAATCATTTTCTTATACTTAGGATATCCATTTAATAAAAAATAATATGTAAAATTAACTTAATCTTGACCAGTAACATCATTTAACTAAAAAGAATAAATTATACTAACTGGCGGCTTCACGTAGGCCAATGGTAGGTGATAAATCCTAGCCTCATTTTGGTTGTGGGTTCGATTCCTATGGCCTTGTCAGACACGACGGATTGTCACCCATCTTGCATTTTGTCCCTTTTTATAAAAATAAAAAATAACCCTAACATGAGTTAACCTCAATGGTTGACTTATACCTCTCATATTAATCCCAAATCATAATTACCTCAATATCTTAATTCATTAAGTCTTATTAACATTTTTTTACATTTATAAAATTAAACTATTCCCAAATAAATAACATCGTACCTTGATCATGGTGTCCACCTGGTTTCATCATCATCTTGTTCACGTAGATAGATGGTACATTCATTGCAAAAATGATTTATAGATCCTTCAAAATTATCTTCTTCCTTTAACTAAATACACCTTGTACAACTTGGGTCATATGGGTGTTTACTGGAAAATATTTTCAAAAAATAATCATGTATGGCATAAAATTTCAAAACATCTAATAAAAAGTATTTTCTATTAAACAGTCAGATCAAGTTTGAGTTAAAACATTTAATCAATGGTCATTTTCAAATTTCATAAGTATGTGCTGAAAGACTATAATTTAAAAGAAAATATAAATAGTTTGTGCAAGGTTCTCTTTCCTCAGCACCTTTTTCAAAATCATAATATGCTTCAAAATCTTGTGATAAGGTAAAATATTTGAAAATGCATTGAT
Organism: Viscum album; assembly: GCA_963277665.1. Classification (NCBI taxonomy): domain Eukaryota; kingdom Viridiplantae; phylum Streptophyta; class Magnoliopsida; order Santalales; family Viscaceae; genus Viscum; species Viscum album. The sequence goes on along the minus strand of OY728128.1, from coordinate 1,946,291,874 downwards.
AATATTTAACTTTCTTGAAAATATGAGAATATTGAGAAAATATTATTTGATTAAATACATCCCATGAACCACGATGGTATTGAGGTATAACAGAGGTGTTTGATATCATAAATAATTGCTTGCAAGTTAGCTATATGTTAGAAAATGTTTCAGAGTCATCTCAACATGAATTTGCAAAAATTATTCCAAGAAAGTCACCAGGAAGAGATAGGAATGTAGTTTGAGATCCTCCTCCTTCAATTTGTAACAAACTTTCCTTGATATGAAAAATTTACAAAATAAGGATTTAACTTAAGGACTAGACATAGAGAGTAACCATTTGTTTAACGAAAACTCCTAATCACTAAAATTGTCTAAATAGACATCTAATACCAACTAAAAATCCCCAACCTTAAACATTAAATAATCTTGAAATAAGTTATTAATTAATATTGAGGATCTTTTCAGGTTTAGAGTTTTAGAGAATTAGGATGTAACTATCACATTATATCTAAAAAATAACAAAGTAGACACTTCTACTCTATCCAATTTTTTCACAAAAAATAAAACTCCTTAAATAAAACAAGAGTTCTTTTCTTGATATAAATCTTATTGAATTATTTCTTTCTATTAAACTTCCTTATACCCTATTAAAAACATTTAAAAAACTTGGGATGAGCATAAAAAGCTCAACAAGGGTTATAAAACAAGGAAAGAAAACATTAGTCCATAAATACATACAAATCAATGAAATCATACTTTTCAATCTTTAACAAACCACAAGAAATCATAAGATTTATGAATAACACATAGAAATCATAAATCATAAAGTTAAATTGTGGCATCCATATCAAACTTACATTGTATCTTTATCAGATACATAGGGAGTTACGTTTTGAATACCCATCATATTATATTCCCTAAATCTATTTGGAGAAACATTAACATTTATCTCTGTCATGTTACCCAATGCATTATAGAGCTATCTTGGGCTCACCCACCCTAGGTTTATCATGGAATGACCCGTATAAGTAAACAATGAACAAAAACAATAACATAATCATAAAAAATAAAAAAATCATAAAGGAAAGATAAAATTTCCATATTACAGTCAAAATATACCAGTTCAAGATATTCACATAATCAATCCAATTTAAAAGACACATTTAAAACATTTAAAAAGAATATTTTTGAGTCAAAGTGTCCCATACAAATTTAAAACTTTTAAAGGAATTAAAATTTTGAAACACTAATTTCCATATAAATAAATCCTTAAAATAATTTTAAGAACATTGACATTAATTAGAATGATTTAGAAAAATAAATCTTCAAAACTTTTAAAATGACGTTTTAGTGAAAGTGTCTCGTAACACTAGAGAAACACTTGAATAAAAGTACTTACTGAATAAAATCAAACAAAGCTTATAATATCATGAGAATAAGGATATTAATGATATAATATGTCAAATTTTAGTATATACACCTTATAGTATTATAAAGGTGCACAATATCAAGATATGCCTCAACGAAAGGAGACTGAGACGTAGTCCCTTACAAAGATCATTTTGTAAATAAAATAGATCAATTATGTGTATTCACTATAGGTACACATAATTAATGTAGAAATAAAATATAATACATCAAAAGTTATTTATCACATAATAATTTCATGACATAATCAATAAGTAGAATATCATCCCAAAGAATGGAAATTGGGTTAAGAAGTTCCCTTACCTCATGTCAGACTCGACTCGTTCATTATTTAATCTCCTGAATAATAAACTAAATTAAATTTATACATGATTAATAAACCTTTTCAAGTTTATTATTACTTTAATATCACTTATTACCACATTATAAACATTATAAAATCATTTAAGTTAATAATGGTCGTATTGTCGATATTTGGTACTTGAGTCAAAAACGAACTTCTTATAATTACAAGTTGTCTATGTCATGAAAATTAAATTAAATAAAAAATTATATTAATTATTTAGATATCATATATATCTAGTATATATATTTATTTATAACAATGCATAACATTTGGAGATAAGAAATGAAATGCACCATTCATGGAGACAGTTAGCCGAACGTACGCATGAAAGCTACTTTCATTTCTATTTCATATTTAATGAAATTAAAACTTAATGATAAATAGGTATATTATAATTTCTATATAATATCATCTATAATTTAATTAAAACCATCCTTTATACATTCCCCGTATGGCATGAACGAGTCATATCACTTTGAGGGGGTGGTAGTCCGCACCTCCTCAAATGAAATTATCGTATTTACCTATTATGGAAACTATAAGGGAATGATATAAATGAAAAATAAAGAAGCATAGAGAAAATATAAATATATTAAATATCTCATATAAATAAAGTTCCATCATAATGTCCACAATGAGAGTTGGTAGGAGATAATTGAACAATCATTGTTTCGTGAGGCAATAGTTCGTCGTACATAGAAACAATATGTTCTTATGCATTATATGGAAGTGTGTTGAAGTTTAGTTAAAATAGTTATCATAAAAACATCATATTATATTTAGGACACCGGTTTTGTTATAATATAATGGAATAAATATAGTTTAGGGGGTTGGAGAAAGAAAATAAAAGAGAGGAACTTGAGGGAACACGTTACCTTTAAATTGCGTAACTCCCTTTTGTTTGAACCAAAAGGATTTCTTGAATTGACCTCTGCCTAAGAGAAGGATTATAATAGGAATATATGGATGTTGGGAGCTTATTTGAGAAGAGTTTGGATGAGACAAGGGGCTTGAGAGGTGTGAGTAATGGGTTCTAGGTGCTGGCCTTTTATAAGAGGGTGGTGGGCTCTTTAGGAAAGTTTGAAAGTATTATTTTATTATAAAATTATTTTCGATTTCAAAAGGTGAAAAAATTATTTAATTCAAAGATAAGGTTTATATAAGTTGAAATAAAATCATCCAATAAGAATTGGATAGGATTTGGATATTTTTTAATCCTTATCTTTTTTATTTTAACCCTTTGTTAACTTATTTAACTTTTACCATGTCCTCTTATATATTCATACTATATGGTTAATATATTTACTATAAAATTACAAGAGACCCAAAATAGATCATTTTTGAAATTATTTAAGTAATTTATCTGAATCTTAGATTTTTAGGATTATTTTATCATTTAATAAAAGATTAATTATTTTAAAAACTCATTTCTGTCAATTTATAAATTATTCATATCAAGGCTTTTAAAAAAATCAATAACTTTTTTCTTTAGAAAAACCTTAATAAATTCAAATATAACAAGTCATTATTACCCCTAAAATTTGTGGATGGCATAAAAGTTTCAAAATAAATTTATTTTAATATTTATAATATCATTTATTTGAATCTTTTATTAATGAATCAATTACTACATCACCATTGTGTCATAATTACGTTTATTTATTTAATGTCTAAAAATTATAAATAAACTACCAGGATTTAGGAAATATTTTTATCTTTTAATATTTATAGTGGAATATATCACTTATATAACCCGTATACAATTTTTTTATTAAAAGATATATCTTTATGTTATTTTTGTCCTTACTTTAAATTAATTTATATAAAATGTCATTATCACTCCCAAGTGGATCCATGGGGTCCCAAAATCGATCCAAGGATGCCCATGGTTAGAAATGTGTCATCCATTAGGGTTAGGATAAGTGTAATGGTAATTTAATATTATTATAATATTATTTTTCACTTTTATTTACTAGATTTACCCTTTAAACATGGTAAATAAAATATTTACTGAAGTAAATACTCATAATGTCTAAAAATAAAAGTTACCTATTTACACAATTTGAACCTTCTGATACCAAATAAAGAATTTATTTTTCCAAATTCAAAATGTAGAAGTTTCCGAAATTAATTTAAAATTAATTCCTGTTGTAAAAAAGTGTGTGTTTATGAAATAATAACTATTAAAAGACTGATACTTGTTTATGTTCAATTTCAAAGTGAAATTACTTCCAATGACCAAAATTGGATTAAATGGTAAAAATATAATCCAATTACTCTTTAAAACCAATAAAAAGAAAAATCTATGTATATAAATAAATTAGATTAAAAGGCATTTTTGAATTAAAATGCAATATTTTTCACTATTCATAAAAAATGAACTTTATCATAAAAATACCAAAAATTTACCCAAAGTAAATTTTGATGTCCCTCTTACAAATAAGAAGTTTGTTTTGTCAAATGGAACATATAAAATTAACAAAAACCATATTTAAAAGGTTTTCTCCATCAAAAGGTGGTAAAATGACCTTTTAAAAATATTAGAGTATTGATGCTTAAAATTGGATTCATTATCATTTTAAGCATATAAATTTTATTGGATAAGTGTAAAAACATTTAAAAAACATGTGTAATAATATTGTTGTTAGTCTTGTTCATTCTCGCCAATAAAATGGTTAGGCGTTAACTACCATCTAAAATGATATTATATTATTATTTTTCAGTATGAATTAGCCTTGTGTGCAACATGAGATTTCAGAGAAACCCATTGTTGCGTGTTGGGTATGCCATAAAACATAGCATCATTTAAAGTAAAATTAAAATTTAATTCAAAAATATTAATAAATATGAAAATTTCATATTCTTTATTTATTTTGGATATTACATCTTTTCCCCCTTTTGGGAATTGCATCCTTGTAATTTTAAAATTGGTCTTGGAAACATCATTAAAAGTCCCACATCGGAAAAAGAGTCAAGAAAACTATCACTTTAAAAGAAATAAAGATATGTACAAAGGTCACCAGAGATAACACATACTAGGATTCCATGTATGAAAACATGTAGTTGGAGGAGAAACTAAGTGTCAAGTTCTGATGGAGTATGATAGAAAACATGACTAGGAGAAAGTTAACAAGAAGAAAACTAAAAACTTACACTAGGTTAAATGGTCTTTGATTCCTCAATAGGAAAAGTAAATGGACAATGTGTTTTTTTTTTTTAAGTTCTCTTTCGTAATGTTGGAGAATTTATTTATGATATTGACTAAGAACATAAGAAAATGTACATTCTTTTCACGTAGAGTTTCATCCTTCAATAAGTTTCTACAAAAAAACTCATATTTTCTCCAAACAATGAGTATTAAAGATGACTTGGTCACACCTGAAGTGCTAGAATCAACTTCTAGAGAATCATATAATCTAAAAAAGATGAACTATATGTTTCCTCTATCTTTAGACATTAAAGAAAACCAAAAAGGTTAGTACAAGATCAGATAATCCCCAAAAGGATAATATTTTATAAAAAGAAATACTACTCTTAATCTCCAAAATTGAACAAACAATACCCAAAGTTCAACAAAGACCATTAAATAAACAATTGTCCTTTAAATCCTTCAATATAATCCAATATAAGATTGAAACTCAAAACTAAGAAGAATTTAATCACATAGTATTCCATAAAAATCTTAACATTTATCTCCAAATAACATCAGTTTCTCTTAAAGTCTCATATTAAGTAATTAAACTAATGTAATATTCTATATGATAGGTTAACCATTTCCATAAATAACCCAAATTACCTTATGTATACAATAAAAACATATATTCTTCAAAAATAAAATTTCCACCATTACTCCATAAATGAAATCTCATAGTATTCTATTTTCCTTAGGCATATAGTGTTCCCAAAAGAGAGAACGTCTTCCAAAATAGCCTTTATCACTTAATCAACAAATCATTTTCTTATACTAAGGATACCTATTTTATAAAACATATGATCTAAAATTAACTTATTCTTGATCAATAAAATCATTTAACTAAAAAGTATAAGTTATAATAACTAGTGTCTTCATGTAGGCCAGTGGTAGGTGATAAATCCCAGCCGCACTTTGGTCGTGGGTTTGATTCCTGTGGCCTTGTCAGACACGACGGGTTGTCACCCATCTTTCATTTTTTCCCTTTTCATAAAACTCAAAAATAACCCTAACATTATTTTACCTCAATGGTTGTCTTGTACCTCTCATTTTCATCCCAACTCATAATTACCTCAATATCTCAATTCATGAAGTCTTATTGACATTTTTTACCTCCATAATATAACACTATTCCTAAATAATGAACATCGTACCTTGATCATGGTGTCCACCTGGTTTCATCATCATCTTTTTCACACAGATAGATGGTCCATGCATTGCAACAATGATTTAAATATCCTTAAAAATCATCTGCTTCCTTTATCTAAATACACCTCGTACAACTTGGGTCATAAAAGTGTTCACAAAAAAATAGTTTCAGAAAATAATCATGTAGGACATATACTTTCAAAACATCTGACAAAATGTTCTTTCTATAAAATAGTCAGACCGAGTTTGAGTTAAAAAATTCAATCAATGTTACTTTTAAAATACCGTAAGTGTGTGATGAAGGAATATAATTTAATAGAAAATATAAATAGGTTGTGTAAGAGTCTCCATCTTCATCACCTTTTCCAAAATAATAATATTCTACAAAATCTTGTGATAAGGTAAAATATTTGAAAATACATTGATAATATTTACCTTTCTTGAAAATATGAGAATATTGAGAAAATAGGATTTGATTAAATACAACCCATGATCCACGATGGTATTGAGTTATAGCGAAGCTTTTTGATATCTCAAACAATTTCTTGCATGTTAGTTGTATGATAGAAAATGTTTTAGAGTCATCTGTACATCACTTTGCAAAAATAATTGCAAGAAATTTAATAGGAAGAGATAATAATGTTGTTTGAGATCCTCCTCCTTCCATTTGTAACAAAAATTCCTTGATATGAAAAAGTTACAAAATAAGGATTTAACTTAAAGTGTAAATATAGAGACTAACCATGTGTTTAATGAAAACTCCTAATCACTAAAGCTTTGTAGACTGACCTCTAATACCAATTGTATGGCCCTAGACTTAAACATTACATAATATTGAAATAAGTTAATAATTCACATTGAGGATATTTTTAGGTTTATAGTTTTATAGAATTAGGCTATAACTATTACATTACATCTCAGAAATAACAATGTAGACAATTCTAATCTATCCAATTTTTTCACAAAAAAATAAAACTCCTTAAATAAAACAAGAGTTCTTTTCTTGATATAAATCTTCTTGAATTCTTGAATTACCTTACCCATCCATATATCCTATGAAAAACATTTCAAAAACCGGGGATGAGCATAAAAATCTCAGTAAGGGTTATAAAACAAGGAAATAAAACATTATTCCATCAATACATACAAATCAATGAAATCATACTTTTCAATATTTAACAAACCACACAAAATCATAAGATTTACAAATAACACATGGAAATCATAAATCATAAAGGTCAATTGTGGCATTCATAACATACTTATGTTGTATCTTTCACAGCTATGTATGGAGTTACATTTGGAATACCCATCACAATATATTCCCTAAATCTCTTAGTAGAAACATTAACGTTTACCTCTGTCACGTTACCCAATGCATTGGAGAGCTATCTCAAGCTCACCCGCCCTAGGTTTATCACAGAACCACCCATATACGTAAAAAATGCCCAATAAACATAACATAATCATAACAAATAAAACAAATATAAAGTAAAGATAAAATTTCCATATTATAATCAAAATATACCAGTTCAAGATATTGACATAATCAATCCAATTTAAAAGACACATTTAAAACATTTAAAAAGGATATTTTTTAATCAAAGTGTACCATACCAATTCGAAACTTTTAAAGTAAATAACATTTTAAAATATTAATTTCTATATAAATAAATACTTAAAACAAATTTAAAAACATTGAAATTAATGAGAATGATTTAGAAAAATAAATCTTCAAAACTTTTAAAATGATGTTTTAGTGAAAGAGTCTCGTAACACTTGAGAAACACATGAATAAAAATACTTATAGGATGAAATAAAATAAAGATTATAATATCATTATAATAAGATGATCCATGATATAATATGTCAAAGGGTAGTATATACACCTTATAGGATAATAAAGGTGCACAATATCAAGATATGACTCAATGAAAGGAGACTAATATGTAGTCCCTTACAAAGATCATTTTGTAAATAAAATAGATTAATTATGTGTATTCACTATAGGTACACATAATTAATGTAAAAATACAAGATATGACATCAAAATTTATTTATCACATAATCATAGCATGATATAATCAAGAAGAATATGATCAACCGAATGAATAGAAATTGGGTTAAGAAGTTCCCTTACCTCGTGTCTGACTTGACTCGTTTGTTATTTAATATCCGGAATAATAATATAAAGTTAATTTTTAATTTCTTAAGAAAACAATTCAAGCTAATTATTCCTTTTATATCACTTATTACCACTTTATAAACATTACAAAATCATTTAAGTTAATAATGGTCGTTTGGTCGATATTTGGTACTTGAGTCAAATACAAACTTCTTATAATTACAAGTTTTCTATGTGGTCAAAATTACATTATCTACTGAATTATATTAATGATTTAGATATCATATATATCATATATATCCATTATATATATTTATTTATAATATTTCATAACATTTGGGGATAAGAAATCAAATACACAGTTCATGGAGTCGGTAAGCCGAATGTATGAATGAACGCTACTTTTATTAATATTTTGTATTTAATAGAATGAAAACTTAATGATAAATAGGTATATTATAATTAAAGTATAGTATCATATATAATTTCATTAACTCCATCCTTTATATGTTCCACATATGGCATGAATGAGTCATATCACTTTGAGGGGGCGGTAGTCCGCACTTCCTCAAATGAAATTATGGTATTTACCCATTTTGGAAACCATAAAAGAATGATATAAATGAAAAATACAGAAAAATACAGAATATAAATATATTATATATCACATATAAATACAGTTTCATCATAATGACCACCATGAGAGGCAGTAGGAGATAATTGAACAATCATCATTTCGTGAGGCAGTAGTTCGCCGTCCACAAAAACAGTATGTTCTTATCCATTAGATGGAGGTGTGTTGATGGATAGTTAAAATAATTCCAATAAAAACATTATATTATATTTATTATACTGGGTTTATTATAAAAGTATGGAATAAAGAGATTTTAGGGGGTTGGTTAAGGAAAATAAAAGAAAAGAACTTGAGAGAAGACGTTACCTTTAAATTGGGTAACTCCCTTTGGTTTGAACCAAAAGGATTTCTTGAATTGCCTTATGACTAGTTGAAGGATTTTAAGAGGAAGAGAGGGATGTTGTAAGATTCTTGGAGTATTTTTTGGACAAGTCAATGGGATTTATAGGTGTGATTAATGGGTTAGATATGGTGGCCTTTTATAAGAGGGAGGTGGGGCTCTTTAGGAAAGTTTGAAAGTATTATTTTGTTATACAATGATTTCCAGTTTCAAAATTCCCAAAACTTATTTAATTCGAATATAAAGTACATATAATTAGAAATAAAATCATCTAATAATAATTGGAAAGGTTTTGGATAGTTTTTAATCCTTATCATTTTTGTACCCTTTGTTAACTTATTTAACTTTTACCATGTCCTCTTATATATTCATACTATATAGTTAATATATTTACTATAAAATGACAAGAGACCAAAAATGGATCAATTTTGACTTTATTTAAGTAATTTTGATGAATCTTAGATTTTTAGGATTATTTTATCATTTAAAAAAATATTTATTTTTTTAAAAAACTCATTTATGTCAATTTATAAATTATTCATATCAAGGCTTTAAAAAAAATCTATAACAAATTTATTATTTAGAAAAACCATAATTATTTCAAAGATAACAATTAATTATTATCCCTAAAATTATTATATGGCATAAAAGGTTAAAAATAAATTTATTTTAATATTTATAACATTATTTATTTTAATCCTTTATTAATGAAGTAATTACTGCATCACCATTGTGTCATAATTACATTTATTTATTTAATGTATAAAAATTATAAATAAAATACCATGATGTAGGAAATATTTTTATATTTAAAATGAATATTTATAGTTTAATTTATAACTTATATAACCCCATATAAAATTGTTTTACTAAAAGATATATGTTTATGTTATTTTTGTCCATACTTTAAATTAATTAATATAAAATTTCATTGTCATTCCCAAGTGGCTCCATGATGTCTCAAAATCTACCCAAGGATGAAATGATTGTAAAGGTATCAAAAAAATAGGGTTAAGAAAAGTGTAAGGTTTATTTAATTTTATTATAATATTATTTTTCACCCTTATTAACCATATTTACTCTTTAATCATGGTAAATAAAATATTTACTGAAGTAAATTTTTATAATGTATAAAAATAAAAGTAACCTATTTACAAAATTTTGACTTTATAATACCAAATATGGAATCCATTTTTACAAATTCAAAACATACAGGTTTCCAAAATTAATTTAAAATTAATTCTCATTGTCAAAACAAAAAAGTGTGTTTTTAAGAAATAGTAACTTTCAAAATATTGACACTTGTTTATATTAAATTTTAAAGTTAAAGTACTTCCAATGAACAACATTGGATTAAATGGTAAAAATATAATCCAATTACAATTTAAAACCAATAAAAATAACAATATAACTATATAAATAAATTAGATTAAAAGGAAGTTTTGAATTAAAATGCAGTATTTTTCACTATTCATAAAAAATGAACTTTATCAGAAAAATACAAAATATTTACCCAAAGTAAATTTTTATGTCCCTATTATAAAGAATAATTTTTTTTAAATGGAACATATAAATGTAACAAAAACTATATTTAAACGGGGTTTTCCATCGAAAGGTGATAAAACGATCTTTTAAAAATATTAGGGTATTTATGCTTAAAATTGGATTCATTATCATTTTAAGCCTCTAACTTTTTTTAGATAAATGTAATAAAATTAAAAAAACATGTGTAGTCATATTGTAGTTATTTCTATTAATTATTTACAATACAACAACAATACATTAACTACCATTTAAAATAATATTATATTTTTATTTTTCAGTATGACCCAGCCTTGTGTGAAACATGAGATTTTAGAGAAACCCACTATTGTATTTTGGGTATTCTATAAAACATAGAATCCTATAAAGTAAAATTAATATTCAATTAAAAAATGTTAATAAATATGAAAATGTCATATTCTTTATTTAACTTGGATGTTACACTGATAATTACTCAAATAGTAAATTGTATACATATTGTCCAATGATAGAAGAAAAATATGATTATTTATCAAAGAAACATAAATCATTAAACAATATTCACAATATTACTTAAGGTGAGAGAGATACAATGATAAAACGACATCAATATCTAATTAAAAAATTAAATTAATCTACATGAAACTATATTGATCATTGAAAAAGTATTAAATAAATACAGGATGAAGTAGAATCTTATAAAAGTACTACTAGTATTTTAATTAAAATAGAAAAAACTCAAAATGAGATGCTTGGAAATAATGTTATTAAAAGATAAGAGTATGGAATATGAAGCAAGGGTGAAAAATAAAAATTATGAAAAAATTATATCTTTCCCAATTCAAAAAATGCTACTTGATATTGTTGTGGAATAAAAGGTCACTACACAAATAACTGTTATTTAATAAATCATAAAATAAGTGGTATTAAAACTGATTTTATATCAAAAAATATATCTGAAGCTATTAATTTTTTTTAGAAAATAAGGAATATTTGGATTCCCAAATCTTTTCTTTCTAAAACAGCTGGACCCAAGAAAATATTGGTACCAAAACAAAAAAAATGTTTAAATATTTTTGCAGATCAAAGACAATAGGAAAAAACATGCAATATGGTATATTGATAGTGGTTTCTCTAGATACATGAGTGTAGAATATACAAATTTCCATACACTAACACAAATGGATGGAGGTCTAGTCACCTTTAGTGATAATGAAAAAAGAAATATTGTTATAGTTGGAACTGTTAGAGATCCAAATAAATTTTCAATAAAAAAATTAATGTATGTACAAGGGCTAAAAAAAACATGATAAGTATTTATAAACTTTATAATGATGGATTTTATATTTATTTTTCTAAGAATTCCTATTCTATTTTCAAAGATAAAATGTTTATATTTAAAGAACTAAGAACTAAAAATGTTTATAATTTGGATATCAATTCTTTGTGTAAACAAAAAGTGAATTGTTTAACTACCAAGAAAAATGAATCATGGATCTGGCATAGGTGACTTGGACACAAAAATACATTTGATTTACATAAATTATCTATGAAACAATTAGTTTATGATTTTCTTAGTATTATATTTGAAAAAAATATATTCTATAATGCATGTCAAATTGGAAAACAACAAAAATCATATTTAAAATAAATAAACAAAATTTATACATCTAAACCATTAAAACCTATCCATATAGATTTTTTGGACCATCTAGGGTAGAAATTTTGACAGGTAAATTATATATCTATGATTTAGTTGATTATTTTTCTCGATTTACTTGGATATATTTTCTAAAACTCAAAAGTTAGGTATTCACTATTTTTTTTGTTTTTTAAAAATTGATCAAAAATTAAAAGTATTTTAAGATAATTTAATTTAGAAGTTATCATGGTGTAGAATTTTAGAATCAATAATTTAATTAATTTTACTAAAATTTAGGTATTAAACACACCTTTTCTACACCAAGAACACCTCAAAAATGGTATTATTGAAAGAAGAAATAGAACTATTTAAGAAATTGAAGGGAATACGATGAATTAATATAGTATTCCTACCAATTTCTAGGCATAGGATATAATCACAACAAGTAATATCATGAATATAGTTTTAATAAGACCTATTATTAAAAAGAATCCCTATGAACTCTTGAATAACAGAAAAGCTGATGTACAATTATTGGAAGTTTTTGGATGCATGGTATATATCTTGAATACTAAGGATAACCTTGGTAAATTTGATCCAAAATATGATGAAATAATTTTTTGAGGTTATTCTTATAAATCTTATAGTGTGTTTAATAAATATTCAAGGATTATTGAAGAATTATTTCATGGTATGTTTGATTAAATAGACCCTTTTAATAAAAAGGAAAGTCAAATAGATAAAATAACTAACTATTTAGACAGAATGAGACATGATTCACCTGAAACTATTTTTGAAATTAAATAAAGTGAAATTTAGTCTAGTTCAGAAGAACATGAAACTGAAGAACCTAAATTTTTATTACCTAGAAACTCTAGAATCCTAAAGAACAATCCTTTATAAACTTTTTAGGAGACCTAGACACATGAATTAGAACTAAAAGTAATGTAGGAAACTTAGCTAAATTATCTGCCTATCTATATCAGTTAGAACTTATGTACTTTGAAGAAGCTTTAGGAGATCAGTGTTGATTGTTATCCATTCCATAAGAACTAAACCAGTTCAAAGGAAATTAATTTAGAGAATTATTATAAAATCCATTTAATTATCAAGTAATAATAACTAAATGGATCTTTAGAAATATATAGTATGATCAAGGGATCATTACTAGAAACAAATCTAGATTATTAGCAAAATCTTATAATCAAGAATAAGGAATAAATTATATTGAAACCTTTTAAAAAGTAGTGATATTTTAATCCATTATAATCCTTCTATCTTATGCATCTCATATAAATTTTAAATTATATCATATGGATGTTAAATATAACTTTTTAAATGGATATTTAATATAGAAAGTTTATGTTGAACAACCCCTAGGTTTTGAAAATCCACACAAACCAAATTATGTTTTTAAACTTATGAAATAACTTTATGGCCTTAAATAAGCACCTATATCTTGGTATGAAATATTAAGCTCATTTTTGTTGAAAATGGATTTTTTTGTGGGATCAGTGGATCCTACTATTTTTAGGAAAACTGTTTGTTCTAATATTTTACCAGTACAAATTTATGTTGATGATGTTATTTTAAGTTGAAAAAATAAAAACCATTGTAATTATTTTTCAACTCTAATGCAAAAATAATTTTAAATGAGTATAATTGGAGAATTGAATTTTTTTAGGATATCAAATCTATCAAAAAGATTATGGAAATGTTTTAAATAAAATTAAATATATTATTTATTTATTGAAAAAGTTTGGGATTGGAAACAGTAAGACTCACACAACTCCCATGTGTACCAATATAAAACTAGATTTGGATGAAGCTGGAAAACTAGTTGACAACAAGTTATATAGAGGTATGATTGTTTGTTTATTGTATCTTACTACTAACTAACCAGTCATAATGTTTCTATATTTTTGCGTGCTAGATTTTAATAAAATTCAAAAGAATACCATCCTATTTCAGTTAAAATAATTTTTATATATTTAAAAACAACTATTTTTCCATCTATTCTTTAACCCAAAACCTATGATTTTAATTTAATTTCATACACAGATGATGACTTTGGAGGATGTGGATTTTATAGAAAAGAATCTTAGGAACCTCTCACTTTTTGGGAAAATATTTAGTATCTTGGTAGACTAAGAAAAAATATTCTATTTCTCTGTCAATAGATAAGATAGAATATATATCTGTTGATAATTTCTATGCACAAGTGTTGTGTATGAAACACACTCTACTATATTTTATACTAAATTTTAAAAATATAACTATTTTATGTGATAATACCAGTGTAATAAATATTTTCAAGAATCCTATAAGTCACTCTAGGACTAAAAATATTGATATATATAATCATTTTCTAAGAGATAATGTTCTGAAAATGGATATATCTTTAGAATTTGTAAATATCGAACATCAATTAACAAATATTTTTACTAAACCACTTTTCACTGCAAGTTTTAATTTTATTAAGGGGGATTAAGGATTATTTAATTTCAAATAAATGTTTATTAATTTATTTTGATAATTTATCTATAAATTATTTTTCTTTTGAATTTTTTAATTTATTCTTTAAATTAAAATATTTATTTGCTATTTTTTTTCGTGGCCTTTAAAAATTAATTTTTTTAATGAGTACCACCAAAAAAATCATCCCGTGAAACAATACCACATCACTAAACCGTTAGATTATCCCATTATAATTCCTACTATTAACTACCCTATGGATTATAGGGAATCTTTCATTCCAGTTCTCTGAATTATTAACCTTTAAACCTTCTGAAATGGAAGCATCAGGAAGAATTGATGACGTCGATCTGATTGATCCGGTTCACTAGCATGTGATTTATTGAAAAATTCTTTAAGGAAAGGTAATTGATTTTGACTGACTAAATGAAAAAAATATATTCTTAAAGAATTTAATGAGATTTCAAGGATGGGAATTTATTTTTGGAGATAGTAACAAGATATTTATATTTGATGTTTAAGTAAAATAGTTTTATTGGAATGCATTATTCAGTTTTGGAGCTGATGAATATTTTGTTGTGTTTAAGATTTATCATGAAGAATTTTCTATTTCTTAATTGAAAAATGATAATATTTTTGTTCTTCCCCATGAGAGGGAATCACGTTTTGATTTTACAAATATATGACATGAAATATTTATATTAAAGGATATAATGTCATTCCTATTTGGAACTTCTTCTATCAAGATGATGATGACTAAAGACATAAATCATGATAAAAAAGTCTTAAAAAGTTTATTTAGTCAATAATTGTCCCAAGGACTACAAAGGTAGAAAAAGTTTTGTATCTTGATATTTATGTTCTATTTTTTTAATAAAATATACCAAGTTGAATTTTAGTAGGTATATGTTGTTGTATATAAATTATTGATATTCAAAATAATCTAGAATGAGTTTTTATCCATATAGAAGGATTATTTCTCATTTTTTTGTTTAGATTGGGAAAAGTTAAAGACATCTCATTAGGTCAGATATTTCATCATAATAATATTTTAAATACTGGAAATATAAGGAATGTAGGATATTTTTGGGTGCAAATCTTACAATGGTTTATTGCCTATTGGGATGTTAGAACAAGACATGATGATGAAAACTACTTAGGGGGAGTATAGAATGTCACCATTGATGGGATATGTTAGACCAAGAACTAGAGTAAAAGCTAAATCAAGTGAAGTGGATAGTAGTTATTATATAATTAGAATTCCAATAAAAATTGTTGATGCTTTGAATATAGTTGAAGCAGAAGATGGAATAAGAGGTGAGAATGGAGCTGAAGTGGCTGATAATATTTCCCTAGAGGCTCAAAATGAAGTTGAATAGAGGTAATTTGTCCCTATTTCAAGTGGATACACCCCTAACAATATTTTAAATATTATTGTTGATTCTATAGATATCAAGGTGTATACATTAAGAGAAAGAAAAAAAGTTCAAGAAATTTTTGGTTCTAAGATAGAGAAAAGGTTAACTATTATGGAGGCTGGACAACCTTCAAGGGTTATTTCTACAAAGTCTTCAAAATAATTGAAGATAAATACTAAAGACTTAGTTTGTAAGTATAATATTTTGGATTAACAGAAATTGTCTCTAAAATAAGAGTTAGATGCTGAAAATAAGAAATTATAAGATCTAAGAAATTAAATAGTGTCAAGAGATAAGTTTGAGGCACTTCAGAATAATTTACGAGAAGTTCTAGTAACTCTTGTCTTAGTGGGTGAAATTAAATATTTTATCAGAATGTTGTCTACTAAGATTAGAAATTTAAAATAATAATTTGTTAATAAATCATATTCTGATGAGTTAAAGTAGGTTTTGGGGAGATAAATTTAGTCTCTTAGAGCGAGTTAAACATTATATTCATCTCAACAAACTTCTCCAGATTTTATCAGAATATTGGAAGTAATAACTTCAGTATTGGATGATTTCAATGACAGACTAGACACTCTTCAGTGTGACAGTACTCCTTTGAATGTTATTCTAGCGAATCGAAGACGTTTGATCTATCAACTGACCTCTAATGACTCTTGGTTAGGGCCAGTTCTTCATCAAGTGAGAGATAATCTAATTGCTTTAATTCAGTATGAAGAATTAGTTAATGAGTTTGTTAATGTAAATTTGGTTCAGAGCTTGAGAATTGAACAGGATTCAAGGAATATTCTCCAATGTTGAACATGAGTTTTCAATAATCATTTTCAGAGTTTTTTGGTAAATCTAAATGATATCCATGGTGCTGTCTAATCCATTTCTCATCCTACTGTATCATTTCCTAGTGAAGAAGAAGAAGAATACACCCCATCTAACCCAAGTATAAATTTTTAGAAACATTCTTTATACTTATTGGTGGTCTGTAATCTATTTTCAAAACATTTAATTTTTAATTTAATTTACATTACTTTATTTTTTTATATATGAGTTTTATTTAATTGTTTTTTTATTTATGTCCAATATTTAAACAACCATTTCTATTTTTATTTATCTTTCACTAGTTTCAATAATTATTCATTTATAGTTTAATGAAATATTAACTATAGTCAGTACCTTTTTATTTTTAACTTTATTTTTTATATCACAAAAGGGGTAAAAATTGGTTAAACACACACATTAACAATTTACAAGTATCTTTTCCTTTAATTGAAATAAAACTGTGAAATAGAAATATTATTGAGAAAAATTAATGTGATCTTTAAAAATGTTTAGAAATCCTAAATTTTCTTTAAGTTACTTTATGATTTTTGTGATTATTAAAAGGGGGGAGATTGTTGGGAATGTATTGTCTCAAAATTACTTTGAAATATATGATTATTTTGATGCTCATAAATACCCTTATTTTTTTCATAATAAAGTTTCTTTAATTATTTTTTATGAACTTATATAATGTTTACATGTATATTTATTTATAGAATAAAAAGATTTGGGATGTGTTCTGTAAACACTATTCATACCCCACATTCGGTAAATAAACATATGGATAATCATCCATACACTATGAAAAGGAACCCTACGCTACACAAAGGAACCCTACACTATGCAATAGAACCCTATGATACAGAGTTGAACCCTACGTTGGTCTATTAATTACCAGAGATTTAAATCCAAGATTTTTTCAATGGTCTTGATAGAAATAAATATATATTGAAAGCTATATTATGACTGATTCAAAGGCTAATTATGATTAATTCAAATAATCATATTCAACATAGAAAATCACTCCTATTCTTAAAGAAAGTCATGACTCACCCGGTTGATTAAAATTTAAAAATATGAGATCTATCAAATGAATTTCTTGGATCTGATCAACTGAATAAAAATCCTTTTTCAATATATAACTAGATCATTTTTTTGAAAAATATTCAGATACATAGATTCATAATTATTGGATTTCAATATAAAAATATTCATACTTTATATGAGTATCTTTTTTAGGCCTTTTGCAAAGAATGACTGACTCTGTTATTTTTCGGCAAGAGGCTATACTTTGAAAGTTCCATATTTTTAACCTTATACTTATATGAAATTATTGGTTGTTTTTTGTTGTATAATTGAAGATCATATTCAAACATGATATCTTCAAAGATTTTATTTATTGAAGACTTTTATCTTTGAAGAAGAATATCCATATTTTGTTAGTTGTTACTGCAACTGTGAAGATCATCCTCTTCCATTAATGAATCAAACTATTTTGATTTATTGGAGTTTTGATTGCTCGAACTTAGTCATGGTGGAGTATCATATTCTTGGACTAATATTTGGATAATCAATTTTTTTAATTGAACTAGAAGGATCTATTTATCCTTGTTTTAAAGGTGTTAACTGCCTGTAATTAGTTGTGGATTTGAAGGTCTTGTGATAAGAGGATCATTCTCAGGAAAATCACCAAGCTCTTGGAGATAGTATTAGTGGAGTGTAATAGGGGATCTTTGTGCCCTGAACCACTAAAAATATTTATGTGTTTGTCTTTAATATTTATCTATGACTCAGTTACTTACAGTATATAACATTGAATATTTGAATCAATCACAAAGAGAAGGAAACATCCAGAATCTGCATAGATTATCAAAAAGACACAATTCAACCGCCTCTGGTGTATCTTTGTATTATTTCGACCTAATACTTTTTGTTCATTTTTCTAATATATTAGTCAAAATATCACCTCTTTTAAGGTTGTTAGGAAAAAATATAAGAAGTTAAATAAGGAGACTAAAAGGTCTTATGAAAAAACTGATAATCCTAAGGGGAACATTGGTAAGAATTTTTTTTCTAACAAAGGTGAATATAAGGCAATTTATCCTCCTATGGATGATAAAATCACAAAGATTAAAAGTGTATTCAGTATCTCATATGAGACTTAGGTGGAAGATAATTATGAGAATTAGACACATGTGTCATTTTTAGAAGATGACAATTAACCTAAATCATTTAATCCTGATAAGGTTTTTGTACCTTTAGGTAATGGTGTTGGTACCTACGACTCTAACAGTGCTCATGCTTATGATCCTAGAGGTTCCATGACATATGAATTTGTGTTGGAATCTATTAAGGTTCAAATGACAAATCTTTTTGGGAATGAAACTACTAAAGGTGAGTTAAATACTTTGACCAATTGGGGACTACTCAAAAATGGTAGTGACTATTAAAATAACGGTCATATACACATTACTAAATCTATCAAACACTGATTGTTTACTCTTTCATTCTTTACTATTTGTTTTAGTTTCTTTAAACTTTGGTACTCATTTTACTCTTTTATTTTCATTATATAAGGAGACTTTGACCCCCATCATTTATTATTATTATTATTAAAAATATTATTATTAAAAATATTATTATTATTATCATTATTATTATTATTATTATGGTGATAATGATTATGATGATGATAGTTATGGTTATGATTATGAATATGAATATGATTATGATTATGATTATGATTATGATTATGATTATGATTATTATTATGATTATGATTATGATTATGATTATGATTATGATTATGATTATGATTATGATTATGATTATGATTATGATTATGATTATGATTATGATTATGATGATGATTATGATTATGATTATGATTATGATTATGATTATGATTATGATTATGATTATGATTATGATTATGACTATGATTATGATTACTATTATGATGATGTTTATGATTATGATTATGATTATGATTATGATTATGATTATGATTATGATTATGATTATGATTATGATTATGATTATGATTATGATTATTATGATAATTATGATGAGAAATATTGTTATATTCTTTATTTTTACTATGATTATTATGATTATGACTATGATTATGATTATGATTATGATTATGATTATGATTATGATTATGATTATGATTATGATTATGATTATGATTATGATTATGATTATGATTATTATTTTTACTTTTAATATAAGTATTATTAATATTACTATTACTAATAGTATTATCTATATCACTATCACTATCACTATATCTATTAATACTATTAATATTATTATTACTACTATTATTTTTATTATTACTATTACAATTACTATTATTATTACTAATAATAATAATAATAATAATAATAATATTATTAACAAGACATATTCTATGGAAATCTTCAGAAATTCGAAAAATAAGAGAAGATGGAGGGTCACAATGTATAACCCCCTTGAAAAATTAAGTACCCAACTAGAGATTCATCAATAATCATAGATAGTCTTTATCTTTTCAAAAGTGTGTGAATAATTTTAAGAATTATATTGGAAAATCCATATTTGCTAATAATTTTGAGAATGGAGTCCCACCTTAAGGTATCAAAGGCTTCTTAGACATACAATTTTATGGATATATTCCTATTCTTTGACTTATTTTTCAAAATATTAACACATTAAGAAGAAGCATAGGGGTATTCATATATTCTCTTTAAAAGTATAATACCATATTGATTAGTTTACATAATATTATTAGAAAGATATCCCAATATTTTTAAAAGGGTTTTTAAAATAATATTAGGGATTATGTTTATAGAAACTCTTGATTTTTCATATATTAACAATATAAGACTTTTGTGGAATACTTAAAACATTATAAAAATAGACACCCAAAGACCGTACTAGTCTAGTTCCTTTGGAAACTTGGAAACATAAACACTGATACATAAGTGATCTCTATTATCTCCCTCTAGGTTCTTATTTACTAGCACCCTTCTTAGACACATAAAACATAATAAATATCTTCATAACCAGGGGAAGGAAACATAAAATGGGGTGAGCTCAGATGCTCAGTAAGGGTAAACAAGGGAGATATGTAAGCACAATCATGATTATAAAGGTATGAGAACATGATTATAGAAATAAAAGATCATACCCTACATATAAATGTTCCTAAACATTAATCATGGAATAAATATTGATATTTAATAAGACATGAATCATTAAGAAATAAATAAAATAAGCCATAAAAGCATAAAATAGTAATAAAACATGGAATTGTGGCAGACACATAACCATATAATATGATTTCAATAGTATCCAAGGAATCACTTCCAAGATCATCTTGGTACTATTGGTTAACTCCCCATACCATTTTGTTAGTCATGGTTCACTCCCATGATCAACTTAATAGCATGAGTTCACTACTCATACCATATTGGTAGTCATGGTTCACTCCCACATAAATCTTAGCAGTCAAGGTTCATTCCCAAGACCATATTAGTCTATCTCATGATATATAAATCTTTACCCAATGTATTATGGGAAGATATAGGTCCCACCCATCTCATAATGAAATCATATATACATGCGACACAAGATCATAAGTAATCATATCATAAACCATGAAATGAAATGGGTATTATAAACATGTAGTCATATCATAACCTATAAAAAAATACAGGTTTCATAATTCATCATAAACATAACCTGTGAAAAAATATGGTTTCAAAAGTTTATAATCCATGAAATGAAAACATGTTTCATAAAAATCATTCCATCAAAACAAAATATATATAGAGAAATAATATGAATGAAAACATTGAATAATTTCACCTGAAAGGAATGAGTAACACCAATGGATGTTATATTATATCAGAAATAATTTTGAAATATCTTTTAGAAAAACATTTCTTGTGTAAAATATCCTTTCTGCATTGAAAAATTCTTTTTAATACATAAGAACTTTTGGAAAAATTTTTCTTTGAAAATGACATTGAAATTTTATTAAGGAAAAATTGAGAAACCATATTTTTTTAAAAATACTTTTCCCTTGAAAATGGGCTTCAAATATATTTTGAAAACATTTTTGTAAACATTTTTGAGTACATGGTTTTTGAATACAATATATTTCTGACCAGAGAGAGAGAGTTAAATTTTACTTAAAACATTACCTTATGTAAAAAAACAGTGGAAAATGGAACTAATACATGGATATATTTTTAATAAATAGAGGATAAGGAAACTATGATATTTTTTAGAGATATGGATGATAAGATTTCATCAAATAATCATAATCATTAGCAATCTTGAAAAATGATGAGATTGTTTAAATAAACTCTTACCAATTAGTTACTTGGGATTATAATCTCCATTTAAGAGAAGGAAATTAAATGAAGCTTAAAATATATTGAAATGAATTATATTTATGATATAACATGTAAAATATAATTATATACACCTCTAAAATAATTTAGGTTCATAACAAAACATGATCCTCGAAGAAGTCAAATTGAGACCAAACTATTTTACTGTTTTGGTAGATTTTAAAACACTAACCCCATAAAATAAATATCATAGAATAGATATGTAAATATAAAATAATTTAATTATAAGAATCATTGAATACATACATGGGAAGTTTTCACACCACACAAAATGAATGGGTGGTGAATAAAGCATGTTACTCATGGAAATAAAAATTGAGATAAAATCCCCTTACCTTGTGTCTTGACTGTCGTCGTACTCGTTAAAACCACCTATATAAAAAATATAAATTTATTATAAAATTTTTAAATACCCATATTCTTATATCTAATAACATATATGATTTGATTATGTCCTTATATTACCTTCTTGTTAACAATCATATTTTAAGGTTTCACTTCAGATAATATTCACTTTGTTCTTCGTATGTGCCTTAATTTGTTGTATCGTTGGTCCTTATACTTATATCATGATTCCAGAATGTAAAACATGATATAAATATCATTTATATCCCATATATGCGTATTATAATAATCTATATAATTTGAAGTACGAAATGGAATACACCGTTCATGGAGACGGTAAGCCGTACATACGCATGAACATTATTTCCATTTTTGTTATTATCATATTGAAAGAAAGAAAGAAAATGAAATATATGTATATATGTATATAATATAATTAAATTATAATTATAATATTATAAATATCATATAATTTCACTAAACCCACCCTTAATATATTCCATGTAGTTGGTGAATGAATCACATCACTTTGAGGGGGCCATAGTCCACACTTTCTCAAACGAAATTATCATCTTTACACCAAATGGAAAGTAAAAAGGTATGTGTTTTAAAAATAATAAATAAAATTAAATAAATAATAAATATAATATATAAAATATATAAATATAGTTAACATCATAATTTCCACCATGAGAGGTGGTAAAGGAATAATGAACAATCATCGTTTAGTGGGGTGGTAGTTCACCATACACGTAAACAATATGTTCTTTACCCATTAAATGGAGGTGTGTGTAAGTTTAGGTAGAAAAATTAACATAAAAAATAATAGTATATTTAATATACTGTTTTTGTTATAAAATATTGGAATAAATATAGTGGAGGGGTGGATAAATAAAATAAAATAAAGGAGCTGGAGAGAAGACGTTACCTCTCAATTAGGTAACTCCTTTTGGTTTGTTCCAAAAGGCTTCCTTGGATTGATTTCTAACCAAGGAGAGGCTTCAATAAGGAATATAGGGATTTTGGGAAGTGTATTTATAAGATCTTGGACTAATATAAGTAGTTTTAGAGGTGTGAAAAATAGGGATAGTTTGTGTCCTTTTATAGGGAAGGGAAATGACACACTTGGAATCTTTTAAAACAAGTTAGGTGTACCCATGTTTTTAACTAAAAAAAGTCATACCAAACAAACCAAAAAAAATAATGGAAGGTGAATATCTGAATAATGGATAGAAAATGAGTTTTGGACAAGTTTATAGATCTTTTTTGGTCTTAAAGATATGTTTTAGTCCCTTATTAAAATTAATTTAACCTTAACTGTTGTAATTAATTTTAATCACTTTCACTAATATTTTTAGTAAAATACTAGGTTTAACATATTATAAATTATAAATTAAGATGATTTAAAATAAGGAATCCATTTCTTGAAATTATAATCATATAATTGTTAGAAATTAATTTAAAAATAATACCGTTGATGGGAGGACACTGTGAGTTTTTAAAGTAAAAATGATCAAAAGTTTGATATCATTTTTTATATCCAATTTTGGAAGTAAAATTGATTCCAATGACCAAAATTAGGTTTATTGAAAAAAATATTATCTAATTAAACTTTTAAACAAAATTAAAATATCACTTTACCATATAAATAAATTATTTGAAAAAGCATTTTTTAATTAAAATCCAGTATTTTTCACTATTCATAAAAAAAAAGTTTCTTAGAAAAATACCAAAAACAATCCCTAAGATAGTCTCAACATTATAAATTCAAAAATGAATATTATTTTATAAAATTAAATTTTTAAAATTTTCTAAAATTAATTTTATTATTTTTCACCAAAGGCCATGAAAAGTATTTTATTTGAGAAAATAGTATTTTTAAACATATAAGGTCTTTACAAAAAAATTATATATTTTGTTATAAATATGTTTTAATTATATAAAAACGTTATAAAAAATACCTCAAAAGTAATTATTTCTATTCATATAAATAATTTTAATGGATAGTTTATAATTATCTCGTTTAAATAATTATAACAATAAAATGATGTTGTGTAGAAACATCGATGTTGCATGTAATGTATGCCAAGTTTTTATTGCATGTAACATATGCCAAGTTTGTGTTGTGTGTAACATACATCAAATCAATGTTCTATGTATAGTATGAGAAGTTGGTGTTTTGTGAAAGGAATGTTTGAATTAGTGCATTGCAAGATATAAATGGAAATTTAATTTATTCAAAAAAAAGTCTATAAAAACTCAAGCTGTTATATTATACCCCCCTTAAAATTATTTCACCTCAAAATTCATCACTCTGGTAAAAGAATGAGGATAATTTTTCTTCATTATATCCTTAGGTTTCTACACAACTTCCCCTAAATGGTTATTTCTCTACAAAACTTTGACGAGGTGAGTGATCTTATTTTGTAGAACTTTCTCTGTATGATCCATAATTTCAACAATTTACTCTTTGTAAGAAATATACTGATCTAGAAGTATGACCTATGAGTTTAGTACATGTGAAGGGTTAGGTATATAATTCCTCAATAGATATATATGGAACCCATCATATACTTGAGATATATTTTTATGAATTTCCAAAAAATATTCTATCGTGCCGATATGATCAAGAATTTCAAAGGGACCGATATACATAGGGATTAGATTCCCTTTATTACTGAATCTCATAAATTTCTTCCATTATTAGATTCATAGAAACACCTTTTCACCAACTTCAAATTCTATATCATCCTGATGATTATAAGAATAATTTTTTCCAACTACGATCTACCCTCATATGTTATTGAATGATTTTAACCTTCTTGACCATTTCTTTAATGATCTCAGGTCCCAATAGATTTCTTTCTCTAACCTCATCCCAACACATTAGAGCTCTACATTTCTTCCCATAAATGGCTTCATATGGTTCCATATGAATTCTTGATTGAAAGCTATTATTCCAAGAAAACTCAAATAGGGAAAGATGTTGACCCCAACCACCTTTGAAATCTAGAGAATAAGATATCAAGATACCATCTAGTGTATGAATTTTTCTTTTAGATTGACCATCTTTTTGAGGATGATAAGAAATTATGAAACTCAATTTTGTATGAAGTGCTTACTGAAGACTTTACTAGAACTTTGAGGTAAACCTCAGATCCTGATATGATACAATAGAATTTCATACTCCATAAAACCTTACCACTTCCTTAATGTATATTCTGGAAATCTAATCCAGAAATAAGTCTTCTTTGATAGAGATGAAGTGTGATGACTTAGTAATGTGATTTACTACCACCCATATAGAATCAAACCCTTTATAATTTCTGAGTAGTCCAACGATAAAATCCATAGTGATGTCTTCCCATTTCCATTCTGGTATGGGTAATGGATGAAACACCCCCTTTGAATTTTGTCTTTCATCCTTAACTTGTTGGTATACCAAGCACCGAGATACAAACTCTGTGATATCTCTCTTCATGTCATCCCACCAGAAGCATTATTTCAAGTCCCTATACATCTTTATACTTTGTAGATGAATATGGAATAAAGAACTACAACCATCCTCTAACAGCTCCTTCTCTAAATTTGGTATAGAAGGAACACATAAACAATTTATAAACTTATCATTATATCCTAATCAAGGTTAAACTCAAGAACATTTCTGGATTTCTTTTAAAGATCTTCATCTTCCTTTTGTGCCTCTTTAATCTTCAATTGGATAGAGGATTGAACATTTAGTTGAAGAATATAAGATTTCCCCCTTCCTTCAATATTTCTAGATCCATCATTTTCAAATCTAGAAATATTTGATCATTTGTGATTGCCATCATGGATAATCTAGTATGATACTTTCGACTTAAAGAATAAGCCACCTTGTTTGATTTCCCATGGTGGTAATGTATTGAGTAGTCATAATCCTTTATCAGCTCCAACCATCTTCTCTGGTGCATGTTCAACTCATTCTGTGTGAATATATATTTCATACTTTTATGATTGGTATGTATATCATACTTTTCTACATAAAGTTAATTCCCCCAAATATTTAATTCAAAAATTACCGCTGCTAACTACGAATCATGAGTTGGGTAATTTTTATCACGAATCTTCAAATGTCATGAGGCATAGGCTATAACCATATTATTCTGCATAAGAAAACATCTTGATCCCATATTATATTCATTTCTATATATTATAAATCTTTCTCCACTACAGGTTAATGTAAGAATAAGTTCATTGAGTAACCTTCTCTTCATTTCCTTGAAATTTTCCTCACATACATCTATCTAGAGGAACTTGACAACCTTTTAAGTTAACTTGGTCAAAGGATTAGATAGTCATGAGAAATTCTCTAAAAATCATTAATAATATCTAGCTAAACTAAGAACGATATGGATCTCAGTCACTGTGGTTGGTCTAGGTCAGTATTCAATAGCCTCCATCTTTGATGGATCTACTTCTATAAAATCTGTTGAGATTATGTAACCTAAAAATGAAACCTTTTTACAGCCTAAATTCACACTTTGAAATTTTTTCATATAGCTTCTCCTTCCTTAGGGAATTTAGTAAAATTATCAAGCAATCTTCATACTCTTCCTTTATCTTTGAATTGATAAGAATATCTTCTATAAAGACCATTGAAAACTAATCAAGGTAATCTCTAAAGAGTCTATTCATTAAATCCATAAAGATAGCAGGAGAATTAGTAAGACCAAAAGGAATCACTATATATTCATAGTGCCCATACCTTATATAGAATGTCATCTTGGGTATATCCTCTTTGTTAACCCTCAATTGATGATATCTTGAATGAAGGTCAATCTTGGAAAAGTATCGATCTCTACATAGTTGATAAAAAATCATCAATATGGGAGAGATGATACTTATTCTTGATCATGATCTTTTTCAACTTCTGATAATCAATTCAAAGTCTCATTTATCCATCTTTATTTTTTACAGAAAGAACTAATGCACCCTAAGGTGACACACTTGGAAGAATGGATCCCTTACCAATGTTTTCTTGGATTTTCTTCTTCAATTACTGAAACTCAATTGGATCCATTCTACAAGGAGTCTTTGAAATTGGTGTGGAACCAGGTATTAGTTCTATTGAGAACTAAATTTTGAGTTTTGGTGGAAGGATACAGAAATCTTCTTAAAAGACATCCACAAAATCTTAAACAATAGGCATATCATCGATGTCGATTCTCTCTCCAACCATTTGATTTAAAAAATCCTACTAAATGGGAATTAAGACGCATACAGTGGATGTAATATCTATAAGAAGTGGATACTTATCATCACATAGATGGATGATCATATGAGGGTTTGAAATATCAAACATAACTTTACTTCCTTGAAAATTGATGTGGTATTTATGCGTAGAAAGAAAAATCATGCCTAAGATGACATCAAATTCAACTAAGGAAGACTGAAAATATTTTCAAGAAGTACATTCACAAAAACTTCAACCGGAGAGGAATCATAGACTTGAGATGCATTCATCATACCATTTAGCATTTTCACTGATAATTCCATAAATAATTGTTTTGGTGTAATCTTAACACCCTTAGAAAATTCTTTAGATATGAAAGAGTGGGTAGATCCAGAATCAAATATGACATTAGAAGTTATATAGTGGATGGTAAGTGTACCTTTAATTACGTTTTTATCTCACCCCCCATTAGAAATAGAAATTTCATGAGATTTCCCACTTTCTCTTGGCTTAATAGGTTGTTGACATTAATCATCATCACCAACCATTGGGTTTGGACATCAGTTAACATAATTACCATTCCCCTTACACTTATAGAATTGAATCGTGGGAGGTTCATTCTATAATAGTTTTTACCCATTTGCAACGTTAGATAACTTATTCCCATCACTTCAGAAATCAAATGCATGATAAACTTCCCTTACACACTTAAAAACATTTATTAGACCCCTTAAGTAAATTTACTACATGATTCTTCCCAAACATAGAGCATAAAGGGAATATCATATTCATTGCTTCATGGTTTTTAGATTTTCCTTTAAAATCAATCTTCCTATTTTTTTTTCAAAACCATGAGATTGATACGTGACTCAAGCCTCCATTTCAAACTTTATTTCACAATTCACAATCTATTATTAGCTACTAAAGTATCTTATGGATAATAAACTTATGAGACTTGGATTTAATCCATTTAAGAACCTATCAACTTTAATTTTGTGTTGGATGATAATTATCGAAATTTACCTCACAAGTCTCTTGATGTTAACCTCATAGGTACCAACAAATTCATCCTCCATTTACTTAAACTCAAGGAACTATTTCTCCCTCTTAGTATGAAGAATCTGAAGAAATTACTTATTGAAAAATAAATTCTCGAACTCATCCCATTCCATGGATTCAATATCATATTTCTACCTCATATTCTTGATTAGATTCCACTACTGACCTGCTTCAACTTCTAAGTGATAAAAAACTAGAATATCATTATCATGTTTCGTACACTGAAGGATGGACAATATCTTTTCAGTGGTACTAATATATTGATAATAAAAAATTTTATTATAAAACCATTTGAAATAAGGTGGACATTTCATCATGAAAGACTCAACATAATGTTATTCCTACCTTTGCTCATTTGGAAGTCCACCATTATTCAAATCTTGAGAAATCTATGTGAGAATAGCAACAAGGTTTTACATTCTAGATCCCATAGAATTCAATTTCTCAAGGGGAAAATCATTTCATTGTCCATAAAAATCACCATTATCACAGTTTCTTTGGGTTACAACCATTAACTAAAACCAAGAATCATAGAGTAAGAAACATATATCATAATGAAGAATCACATAATCATGAAAAGTCGCTTATAGGATTTCTATGTTATAAAAAATTTCTTAATATATAACACCTTAGGAATATCCTTGTTTATTCATAGCCAACTTATTTTTAAATCGTTAATGGTGCTTCATGAAGAGTTTCTGAATTCCCAAAGCATATCCCCTAGGAGTGTCAAACCAGGTGTGTAGCAAGACCCATTTTCATGTACCAAATTACCCCGAGTTAGGCCCAAAACATATTATCGGAGTTGTTACCCCTAGGTACATCTATTCTAGATCCACATCCACTTGTATTATCCAGTCATGGATGTATTTTTAGTAAGACAATCACTATATCCATTACCAAAATTCTAGGAAATTTTCCTAAATTTTTCATTATCCCTAGACTTATTCTTAGACATGTAATTAGGGTTCTCACTAAGGTTTTCTCATCCTAAATTCCAAAGGTTAACTAAAACTTTACTCTGATACCAAATATATAGACACTCTCTTTTCATACATTAAAATTACATAACTTTTGTAGAATAATTAAAACATTAAAAAATAGACGCCCAAAGACTGTATTAGCTAGTGCATTTGGAAACATGAAAACATAAACACTGATACATAAGTGAGCTACATTATCTCTGAATAGGTTCTTCTTGAATAACACCATTATTAGACACATAAAACATAATTCATATCTTTATAACTTGGGGAAGGAAACATAAAAATGGATGAGCTTGAATACTTAGTAAGGGTAAACAAGGGAGATATGTAAGTATAATCATGAGCATAAGAGTATGAGAACATGATATTTAAAATAAAAAATTATACCTTGCATATCAATATTCATAAACATGACTCATGGATTATAGCTTGGAAGTTCATAAGACATGAATTATAATGAAATAAA
The DNA here is from genome assembly GCA_963277665.1 of Viscum album. Classification (NCBI taxonomy): domain Eukaryota; kingdom Viridiplantae; phylum Streptophyta; class Magnoliopsida; order Santalales; family Viscaceae; genus Viscum; species Viscum album. Next base: position 1,946,261,326 of record OY728128.1, on the reverse strand, counting down.
GAACATAATCCCTGAAATCATAGCATAGGAATAAAACATGGAATTTTGGTAGACACATAACTATATAATATGATTTACATAGTAGCTAATGTATCACTTACAAGAACATTTTGGTAGTATGGGTTCACTCCCAATACCATCTTGGTAGTCATGATTCACTCCCATGGCCATCTTAGTAGAATGAGTTCACTCCTCATAACATCTTGGTAGTCATGGTTCACTCCTATGGACATCTTATTTGTTAAGGTTTATTCCCAAGACCATTTTAGTATGTCTCATGAGATATAAATCTTTACCCAATGTATTAGAGGGAGATATAGGTCCTACCATATCATAATGAAATAATAAATACATATTCCAAAATATCATAAGTAATCATTTCATAACCCATGAAATGAAATGTGTATTATAAACATGTAATCATATCATAACCTGTGGAAAAGGACAGTTTTCATAATCATTTCATCATAAACATTACCCATGAAAAGAATCATTTTTCAAAAGAATATAACCTGTGAAAGAGACACGAGATTCATAAAAATCATTCCATAAGAACATAATCCATTTAAATAAATAATATGAATAGAAATATTGAATAATTTCCCTAGAAAGGCATGAGTAACACCAATTAATGTTATATTAGATGGGGAATAATTTTAAAATATCTTTTAAAAAAACATTTCTTGAGGAAAATTTTAACATCCCAAGTAAGTAATGAATAATATATATTTTTATCTATGTCTATTAATGAATTAGATAGTGTTTTAGAGGCTTAAAAAGAAAATAAATCCAATCTTAAGCATGGAATACACTAATATTTTTAAAAGATTGTTTTACTGCCTTTTGATGGCAAACCATTTTTAAATCTATCTTTTTACAATTTTATAAGCTATGTTTGTAAAAATAAACTTATTATTTATGATTGGGACATCAAAATTTACTTTGTGTGAATTTTTGGTATTTTTCAGATAAAGTTCAATTTTTAATGAATAGTGAAAATGTTGTATTTTAATTCAAAAACTCTTTTTAATCTAATTTATTTATATGATTAGATTATCTTTTGAATTGGTTTTGAAGTGGAATTATAATATATTTTTACCATTTAATCCAATGGTGGGCATTGTAATCAATTTCACTTTGAAATTGGACTTAAACTGGTGTCAATTTTTTGATACTTATTGTTTCCTAAAAACACGCTATTTGTCATGATAGCGGGAATTAATTATTAAATTAATTAATGTAACTTATATGATTTAAATTTTTTAAAATAGACATCATTTTTGAATTCAAAATATCAAATATAGCTTAGGGTGAAGTTTTGGTATTTTTCTGAAAAACTTTAATTTTTGATGAATAGTGAAACCACTAAGTGGTAGTTAAAGAAACTGATTTTTCGTTTAAATGAAACTTTGCCACTTCTATGATTTTATTTTCAAAAATCCGACATACATGGTTGTCATTAAGAAGTAAAATGTGGTTTAATGAGATTAAAATAATTTTATTTGTGAATAGTAACTTTTTAGTTCTTAATCGCGATTAGAGGTAATTAGTGTAGTTTAAGGTAAAAATAATGTTTTAATAATATGAGATGAGATTGAAACATGTACTACCCTCATTGGATGTGTCATGGCCGACCAAGAAAATCCATGAGTCAACTTGGGGACCCCATGGAGCCACTTTGGTTGTTAAATTACATAAATAACTTTTTATTTAATGTAAAAGTAAAAATGACACAAACATGGGATGTTTTACTAAAACAATTTTTACATGGGGTTATAAAAGTCAGATTTTTGACTATAAATTTTCATTAGAAATCTAAAAGTATTTCCTACATCATGATATTTTTTTTATAATTTTTATACTTTAAATAAATTAAATTATTTATGACATCATGATGATGCAGCGATTACCTCATTAATAAAGGATTTAAATAAAATGAAAATATAATGTAAACTCTATGACCTAAACATGTCCAAAACCTATTGGATGGGTATATTTCAAACCCTTATCACCTTATCCTCGAATTATATCAATGTGGGACCTCTTAAATCCGAATATCATTTTAAAATAAAGTAACTTTTCTTTACTTTCCAAGAGTGCCCCTCCTCTCCTCTTATAAAAGGCCCCCACCTCTACCTCTTTACCCACACTTCCAAAGACTTTGGATCGGCCAAACCCTACCCATTTTGTCTCTCCACATACCTCTCTTACTCCTTGAAGCCTCACTTTGGGCAGAAGTCTTCCCAAGGAAGCCTTTGAGCTCAAATCTAATAGAGTTACCCGATTTTGAGGTAATGTGTTCACTTGAGTCCTTTTGTTTTATTTTGCTTCTCCAACCCCCTAAACTCTTTTTATTCATTTCTTTTGTAAAAAATACAGTATCTTCAATATACTAGGATGTTGTTATAAGAAGTATTCGAGCTACACTTACACACATCTACATATAATGGTTAAAGAACATACTGTTTCTGTGGTTGGCGAATTTCTGCCTCACGAAATGATGATTGTTCAATCTTCTTTTAAACACCTTTAATGGTGGACATTAAGATGTAACTCTATTTATATATGATATATATTATGTTTATGTTTCCCTTATGCTTATGTATTTTTCATTTGTGGTATACCTTTATGGTTTCCATTGTGGGTAAACACGATAATTTCATTTTAGGAAGTGCGGACTACCGCCCCCTCAAAGTGATGTGATTCGTTAATGCCATATGTGGGACGTATAAAGGATGGATTTAAAGTTATTATATATTATGTTACACTGGAATTATAATATAAATTTATATCATTATTATTCCATTCTATAAAATACGAAATAGAAAAGAAAGTAGCGTTCATGCGTACGTACGACTTACCGTCTCCATGAACGGTGCATTTCATTTCTTACCTCTAAATGATTATGTAATATTATAAATGAATGAATGTACTGGATATATATGACATATATGATATCTAAATCATGAATACCATTCTGGATATAATGGATACATGAACAACTTTTAATTATAAAGGGTTTATTTTTGACTCAAGTACCAATGATCGTTCAAACGACCGTTATTAACTTAAATAATTACATAGTGTTCATGACATGGAAATAAGTGATATAAAAGGAATAATGAACTTGAAAAAGGTTCTTAAACAAGTAGAAATTAACTCAAGTTTATTATTCAGGAGATTAAAGAATGACCGAGTCAAGTCGGACCTGAGGTATTGGACTTCGTCTCAATCTCCTTTCATTGATGCATATTTTGTTTTATACACAACCTTATTTTATACGGTGTATAAAACCCTTTGACTTTTATGTTTATCCAAAAGGAATATTTTTTATAGGAAGCGTTTTACTAAATGACAAAAGTGAATGTTTTTGTCGTACATATGCGGCGACAACGACTTCTCCACCTCCGTGACCATTATTTGAATTTCGGCTTCCTCTACAAGCCATACCTTTTTTTTTAAAAGAAAAATAAATACCATGTTTTACTTTTCTTTTATTTTGGTATTGAAAATGGTTTTCATAATGTTTTTATATCAATGTGTTGTATTGATATCTTGTGATTGAAAGTTGGAAATGTTATGTTTCCTTTATGCATGTTTTATGTGATACGATTATGTTGAGGTTCTTGGGCATTATTATGAAGATGGGTGGTTCCGTGATAAACTAAGGGAGGGTGATCCCGATATAGCTCTCCAATGAATTGGGTAACGCGAAGGAGTGAAACATTAAGGTTTATCCGAAGAGATTTAGGGAATATACTGTGATGGGTATTCCAAACATAACTAAGAGGGTTACTCCCTACGTAAGAATGTTATGAATGACTCAAGTTACCTTGATGTCTTATGATTTCTATGATTTATTCATGATTTGATGAGGTATGTTAAAGTGCTTATGTATTATGGGTAAAGTATGATTTCATTCTTATGTATATATGAACTTATGTTTCCTTTCCATATTTTTATAACCCATACTGAGCTTTTTATGCTCATACCAATTTTTTTTGAAATGTTTTTCACAGGTCAAGGGAATGGTACATGATATGATGATAGTGTCAAGGAAGTTTCAAGAAAGAATCCATGTTTCATTTTAAATATGTTTCCGTTGATGGGAAAAAATGAATACTATCTTTATGTAACCACTTTGTTTAAATGTGGAATGTAATGCATGTTTTATGATCTAATTCTCTAAAAATATAAACCTAAAAAGATCCTCAAGGTGTAATCTTGTAATAACTCAAGATTAAGTAAGGTTTAAGGCTGGGGCCTTATAGTTGGTATCAGAGGTCGGTTTAGATAACTTTAGGAGTTAGAATTCTATTAAATGATTTTCCAATTTTTTTTTTGAAATGATATAGAATTTGAAGATTACCATGTTTCTTCATCTAAGACATGTTTGTTCAGAATGAATTTCCACAGAGGAAACAGGGAAGCCATGCTAGGAAGGCATACAGAAGGAAATAACCTTTTGAATCAGCATCCTGAGATGGTCGGAATTGGAACTGAACAGTTTGTTGCAGTAATAATGCAGTTGACTCAAGCAATAAATGGTGGTGGTATCCATGCACGAGATCAGCCAGATCAACCGCAGAGGAACATGTCAGTGGTGGAACATTTCATAAGGCAACATCCCCCATCATTCAGAGGATCATCTGAACCTGTGCTAGATGAAGGGTGGATTAAAGCACTGGAGAATATTTTCGATGTCATTGGGTGTTCATACAATCAAAAGTTTAGTCTTTCTATTTACCGTTTGGAGGGTGAGACAGATCAGTGGTGGTCGATGGTTAAAAATATCAGGGACGCTGATGAGATTGATGCTCTTGACTGGGATGAATTCAAAGGTATGTTTCTTGAGAAGTATTTTCCTAATGCTGTTCGACTTAGGATGGAAAATAAATTCTTGGAATTGAGGAAAGAGGAAGACTTAGTGGCTGCCTATGAAGAGAGGTTCACTCGATTGGCAAGGTATGCTCCAAATTTTATCTGAGACCTTGATAGTAAAATCAATCATTTTTACTCAGTATTAAAGCCAAAATATCTAAGGGATTCAGCTTCTCGTGAGTTTAAAAGTTATGAAAATCTTGTTCGATGTGATGAGAAGGTGTAAATGGAGTTTGCCGATGATCAAGTGTTCTATAACAACCAACAGAAGAAGAGACTGAGGTGGTAGGATAAAGGGAAGAATTCTTCAAAAAAGTCTGATGGTAAGAAAACTAAGTTTCCAGTTTGTGATAAATGTGGTAAAAGGCATGCTGGGGAATGTCTTCTGAATTCTGGAAAGTGCTACCGATGTGGTAAGATGGGACATAAGGCTTGTGATTGCAATGAAAAGATCAAGGTGATGGTAAGTCCAAATTTTATTTACAGTTAGTGAAATGTTTTAAGTGCAATGATATGGGTCACTATGCAAACGAGTGTCCGAAAAAGAGCTTGAGTGATGAGAATCAGTTATACTACAAGCAGAAAGGGGTGGTGAAATCCTTTGCAACTACTTCAGCAGATATCGGGCCATCAAATGAAGTTGTATCAGGTACTTTGTTTGTTTTTTCAGATTATGCCATTGTGTTGTTTGATTCGGGGTCTACACATTCTTTCATCTCTGAAAACTTTTCTAGTAAAATGGGAATACCATCTCAAGAAATGACTCCTGAACTTTTGGTAAAAACACTTGGGGGAAATTTTGAGGCAAAAAGAATTTATAAGAATCTTCCTATCCTTATCTGTGGAAAGAACCTACTTGCAAACCTTATTGTTCTACCTCTAGTAGAGTTTGATGTTATCCTGGGTATGGATTGGCTCTCTATTTACCATGCTAAGATTGACTGTAGAGCTAAAGAAGTTTCTTTTCAGAAATACTTTTAGTTTGTGTACAAGAATGAACCCTTACTATTGATAACATATCAAGAGTCCGAGAAACTTGTAAAAGATGGAAATGAATGTTACCTTTCACACATTGTTGAAAATAAAGGAATTGTTCAGATTAATGATGTGCTAGTGGTAAATGAGTATCCTAATGTTTTTCCTGATGAGTTTCCTGGAATAATACCAGATCAGGAAGTTGAGTTTACTGTTGACTTAGTTTCTGATGCTAAGCCAATTTCAAAACCCCCATATCGAATGGTTCAAATTGAAATTTTAGAGTTGAAGGAGCAATTTCAAGATTTATTAGAGAAAGGTTTCATTCGACCTAGCACGTCACCATGGGGTGCTCTTGTTTTATTTGTTAGAAAGAAAGATGGTTCTATGAGACTTTTCATTGATTATAGGGCCTTGAATAACATCACTGTTAAGAACAAATATCCTTTGCCTCATATCGATGATTTGTTTGATCAGCTCCAGGGAGCTCAGTTTTTTTCAAAGATTAACCTAAGATTGGGGAACCATCAGCTAAAGGTAAAGGAGGCAGATGTTTTGAAGATTGTGTTTCATACAAGATATGGCCATTATGAATTTGTAGTAATGCCTTTTGGGCTAACCAATGCACCTGCTGTATTCGTGGACTTAATGAATAAAATTTTCCATGAGTTCTTGGATAAGTTTGTGGTGGTTTTCATTGATGATATTTTGGTGTTTTCTAAAAGTAAAGAGGAGCATGAAAGACATTTAAGGGTTATTTTGAAAACCTTACAAGAAAAAAAATTGTATGGGAAATTCAGCAAGTGTGAGTTTTGGTTGCAAAAAATTTCTTTCCTTGGTCACATTGTTTCTAAAGATGGGATAACTGTTGATCCTGCAAAAACAAAGGTTGTTGAAGAATGGAAAAGACCCACAAATGTAACAGAGATTCGTAGTTTCCTTGGTTTGGAAGGCTATTATCGAAGGTTTGTTAGAAATTTTTCACGGTTATCTAGTCCAATGACTAAGCTAACTCGGAAGGGTGTTAATTTTATCTGGACAAAAGAATGTGATGATTGTTTTCAGTAGTTGAAAAGAAGATTGGTGAATGCTCCAGTTTTGGCACTTCCTTCCAGGAATGGTGAGTTTGCTATCTACATTGATGCTTCATTGAAAGGACTTGGTTGTGTCCTAATGCAGAATGATTAGGTAATTGCTTATGCTTCACGACAGTTGAAAAATCATGAGGTAAATTACCCTACACATGATTTGGAATTAGCTGCTGTTGTTTTCACTTTAAAAATTTGGATGCATCATTTTTATGGAGTAAAGTGTGAAATATATACCGATCACAAAAGCTTAAAGTATATATTCACTCATAAAGAATTGAACATGAGACAAAGGAGATGGCTAGAATTAATCAAGGATTATAATTGTATAATTCATTACCATCCGGGAAAAGCAAATAAAGTGGTCGATGCTTTGAGTCGAAAAAGTAATGCTTCATTAGAAATGTTGTGTTTGGAACGTGATCCTTTGGTTAAGGATTTGATGAACTTTGGTATAGAAGTTGTTGGTGTAGGATGTTCTTTTGTTTTGTTTCAGGTATTAGTGAAATATTCTTTATCAGACAGAATCAAGCAAGCAGAGAAGCAAGACAGTGAGTTGCAAAAAAAGGTAGAGATGGTTCAGAAGGGTAAGTTTCCTGAATTCAACATTGATAGTGATTGTGTTTTGAGATTTGGGAAGAGATTGTGTGTTCCTTGTGATTCACAGTTGAAGAGAGAGTTGTTATGTGAAGCTCATAGTTCTCCGTTTTCAGTTCATCCTGGCAGTACTAAGATGTGCAGAGATCTGCAGGAGTATTACTGGTGGGATGGAATGAAAAGAGATATTACTGATTTTACTGTGAAGTGTTTGACATGTAAACAGGTTAAAGAAGAGCGGAAGTTACCGAAAGGGATACTTCGGCCTTTACCAGTTCCAGAGTGGAAATGGGAGAATATATCCATGGACTTCGTTGTGGGATTGCCGAAGACCCCTCGAGGTAATAACGCAATCTGGGTTATTGTTGATCGCTTGACTAAATCTGCTCATTTCCTTCATATACAAGATACTTTCTCTCTAGATCAACTTTCCCATTTGTATCTTAAAGAGATAATCAGGTTACATGGAGTTCCTCTCTCCATTGTATCTGACCGTGATCCCAGGTTCACTTCTAACTTTTGGAAGGGCCTTCAAAAGTCATTGGTTACTGAATTAAATTTTAGTAAAACTTTTCATCCTCAATCAGATGGACAGTCGGAACGAACAATTCAGACTTTGGAGAATATGCTACGTGCTTGTTCGATGGATTATCAGGGAAGTTGGGACCAACATCTTTCTTTGGTTGAGTTTTCTTATAATAACAGTTTTCATTCCAGTATACAGATGGCACCATTTGAGGCATTATATGGGAAGCGGTGTCGAACTCCAGATTTCTGAGATGAAGTGGGTAAAAGGAAGCTGATGAGACCAGAATTGGTAGAAGAGATGGCAGAAAAAGTTCAGCTGATACAGAAACAAATGAGAACAGCTCAGAGAAGGCAGAAGAGTTATGCGGACAACAGGAGGAAGGATCTATCTTTTGAGGTAGGTGATCATGTTTTTCTCAAAGTCTCACCATGGAAAAATGTGATGCGATTTGGTAAGAAAGGAAAGCCGAGTCCAAGGTTCATTGGACCATATAAAATTCTGGAGAGAGTTGGATCAGTTGCTTACCGAGTGGCTTTACCTCCGAGTTTATCTCAGGTACACAATGTTTTTCATGTTTCGATGTTGAGAAAGTACATGCCAGATCCATCTCATGTTTTGAGTCCAGAGGTAGTTCAGTTGGAAGAGAATCTATCATATGAGGAACAACCGGTCCAGATTCTTGACCATAGGTAGCAAGTGTTATGGAATAAGTAGATTAATTAGGTAAAGGTTTTGTGAAAAAACCACATGATGGAAGAGGAAACATGAGAATCTGAAAATGCAATGAGGGATAAGTACCCCCATTTATTCGATAAGTAAATAAATTGCGGGGACACAATTTTCTAAAGGGGGGAAGGATATAAAATCCCAAGTAAGTAATGAATAATATATATTTTTATCTATGTCTATTAATGAATTAGATAGTGTTTTAGAGGCTTAAAATGAAAATAAATCCAATCTTAAGCATGGAATACACTAATATTTTTAAAAGATTGTTTTAATGCCTTTTGATGGCAAAACATTTTTAAATCTATCTTTTTACAATTTTATAAGCTATGTTTGTCAAAATAAACTTATTATTTATTATTGGGACATCAAAATTTACTTTGTGTGAATTTTTGGTATTTTTCCGATAAAGTTCAATTTTTAATGAATAATGAAAATGTTGTATTTTAATTCAAAACCCCTTTTTAATATAATTTATTTATATGATTAGATTATCTTTTGAATTGGTTTTGAAGTGGAATTAGAATATATTTTTACCATTTAATACAATGGTGGTCATTGGAATCAATTTCACTTTGAAATTGGACTTAAACTGGTGTCAATCTTTTGATACTCATTGTTTCATAAAAACACGCTATTTGTCATGAAAACATGAATTGATTATTAAATTAATTAATGTAACTTATATGATTTGAATTTTGTAAAATAGACATCATTTTTGAATTCATAATATCAAATATATCTTAGGGTGAAGTTTTCGTATTTTTCTGAAAAACTTCAATTTTTGATGAATAGTGAAACCATTAAGTGGTAGTTAAAGAAACTGATTTTTCGTTTAAATGAAATGTTTCCACTTCTGTTATTTGATTTTCAAAAATACGACATACATGGTTTTCATTAATAAGTAAAATGTGGTTTAATGAGATTAAAATAATTTTTTGGTGAATAGTAACTTTTAAGTTCTTAATCGCGATTAGAGGTAATTAGTGTAGTTTAAGGTAAAAATAATGTTTTAATAATATGAGATGAGCTTGACACATGTCCTACCCTCATTGGATGTGTCATGACCGACCAATAAAATCCACTGGTCAACTAGGGGACCCCATGGAGACACTTTGGTTGGGAAATGACATAAATAACTTTTTATTTAATGTAAAAGTAAAAATGACACAAACATGAGATGTTTTACTAAAACAATTTTTACATGGGGTTATACAAGTCAGATTTTTGACTATAAATATTAATTAGAAAGATAAAAATATTTCCTACATAATTATAGTTTTTTTATAATTTTTAGACTTTAAATAGATTAAATTATTTATGACATTATGATGATGCATCGATTACCTCATTAATAAAGGATTTAAATAAAATGAAAAGATAATGTAAAATATATGACCTACACATGTCTAAAACCTATTTTATGGGTATATTTCGAACCCTTATCACCTTATACTTGAATTATATCAATGTGGGACCACTTAAATCCGAATATCATTTTAAAATAAAGTAACTTTTCTTTACTTTCCAAGAGTGCCCCTCCTCTCCTCTTATAAAAGCCCCCCACCTCTACCTCTTTACCCACACTTCCAAAGCCTTTGTCTCGGCCAACACCTACCCATTTTGTCTCTCCACATCCCTATCTTACTAATTGAAGCCTCACTTTGGGCAGAAGTCTTCCCAAGGAAGCCTTTGAACTCAAATCTATGAGAGTTACCCGATTTTGAGGTAATGTGTTCACTTGAGTCCTTTTGTTTTATTTTGATTCTCCAACCCCCTAAACTCTTTTTATTCATTTCTTTTGTAAAAACTTTAGTATCTTCAATATACTAGGATGTTGTTATAATAAGTATTTGAGCTACACTTACACATATCTACATCTAATGGTTAAAGAACATACTGTTTCTGTAGTTGGTGAATTTCTGCCTCACGAAACAATGATTGTTCAATCTTCTTTTAAACACCTTTAATGGTGGCCATTTAGATGTAACTATATTTATATATGATATATATTATATTTATGTTTCCCTTATGCTTCTGTATTTTTCATTTGTGGTATATCTTTATGGTTTCCATTGTGGGTAAACACGATAATTTCATTTTAGGAAGTGCGGACTACCGCCCCCTCAAAGTGATGTGATTCGTTAATGCCATATGTGAGACGTATAAAGGATGGATTTAAAGTTATTATATATGATGTTACACTGGTATTATAATATACCCTTATATCATTATGATCCCATTCTATAAAATACTAAATAGAAATGAAAGTAGCGTTCATGCGTATGTACGACTTACCGTCTCCATGAACAGTGTATTTCATTTCTTACCTCTAAATGATTATGTAATATTATAAATTCATGCATGTATTGGATATATATGACATATATGATATATACATCATTAATACCATTATGGATATAATGGATACATGAACAACTTGTAATTATAAAGGGTTTATTTTTGACTCAAGTACCAATGATCGTTAAAATGACCGTTATTAACTTAAATAATTACATAGTGTTCATGACATGGCAATAAGAGATATAAAAGGAATAATGAACTTGAAAAAGGTTATTAAATAAGTATAAATTAATTCAAGTTTATTATTCAGGAGATTAAATAACGACCGAGTCAAGTCGGACCCGAGGTATGGGACTTCGTCTCAATCTCCTTTCATTGAGGCATATTTTGTTTTATACACAACCTTCTTTTATACGGTGTATAAACCCCTTTCACTTTTACATTTATCCAAAAGGAATCTTTTTTATACGAAGCGTTTTACTAAATTACAAAAGGGAATGTTTTTGTCATACGTATGCGGCGACAACAACTTCTCCGCCGCCGTGACCATTATTTGAATTTCGGCTTCCTCTACATGCCATACCTTTTTTTTAAAAGAAAAATAAATACCATGTTTTACTTTTCTTTTATTTTGGTATTAAAAATGGTTTTCATAATGTTTTTATATCAATTTTTTGCATTGATATCTTGTGATTGAAAGGTGGAAATGTTATGTTTCCTTTATGAATGTTTTATGTGATACGATTATGTTGAGGTTTTTGGGCATTATTATGAAGATGGGTGGTTCCATGATAAACTAAGGGCGGGTAATCCCGATATAGCTTTCCAATGCATTGGGTAACGCGAAGGAGTGAAAAGTTAAGGTTTCTCCGAAGACATTTAGGGAATATACTGTGATGGGTATTCCAAACGTAACCAAGAGGGTTACTCCCTACGTAAGAATGTTATGAATGCCTCAAGTTACCTTTATGTCTTATGATTTCTATGATTTATTCATGATTTGATGAGGTATGTTAAAGTGCTTATGTTTTATGGGTAATGTATGATTTTATTCTTATGTATATATGAACTTATGTTTCCTTTTCCACATTTTTATAACCCATACTGAGCTTTTTATGCTCATACCAAGTTTTTTTGAAATGTTTTTCACATGTCAAGGGAATTGTACATGATATGATGATAGTGTCAAGGAAGTTTCAAGAAATAATCCATGTTTCATTTTAAATATGTTTCCGTTGATGGGAAAAAATGAATACTATATTTATGTAACCACTTTGTTTAAATGTGGAATGTAATGCATGTTTTATGATCTAATTATCTAAAACTCTAAACCTGAAAAGATCCTCAAGGTGTAATCCTGTAATAACTCAAGATTAAGTAAGGTTTAAGGCTGGGGCCTTATAAAAATATCATTTTTTCATTGAAAACGCCTTTTAAAACATAAATCATTTAAAACAAATTTCTTTGAAAATTACTTTGAAAACATATAAAGGAATAATTGAAAACCCTAAATCATTTTTAAAATAATTTTTACTTAAAAATAGGCATCAAATATATTTTGAAAACATTTTTGAAAACATTTTTGAAAACATGGTTTTTGAATATGATAGATTTCTGAACAAAGAGAGGGAGGATCATATTTTATATAAAAAATTATATTAAGAAAAAAAGAGTGGAAAATGGTACTAATAAATGTATATATCTCGAATAAAAATAGTATAAGGAAACTGATTAATGTTATTGATATATGGATCATAATATTTCATCAAGTAATTATAATCATTAAAAAATATTGAAAAAAGATGAGATTGTTTAAATAAACTCTCACCACTTGATTACCTGGGATCACACTATCCATGTAAGAAAATGAAATTACATGAAGCTTAAAATATCATGAAAATAATTATATTAATTATATAAAATTTAAAATAGAAGAATATACACCTTGAAAATAATTTATGTGCATAAAAAAACATGATCCTTGAAGAAGGAAAATTGAGACAAAACTATTTTACCGATTTGGAAACTTTTGAAACTTTAACACCACGAAATAAAGATCATAAAATGGATATGTAAATACACATAAATTTATGTATAATAATAATTTAATATATCCTTGGGAATTATAAACACCACACAAAAGGAATGGTTGGTGAATAAATCATGTATCTCATGTAAATAAAAATTGAGATGAAATCCCATTACCTTGTGTCTTGACTCTCAGCGTACTCATTCAAAACACATGTATAATAAAAATAAATTTATTATAAATATTTTATAGAAAAGTATTATTATATATAATACCATATAATATTTTATTACCACCTTATATTATCACTTTTATCTATCCTATGTTAAGATTTCACTTCGGATAATATTTTCTTTGTTCTTCACATGTGTCTTAATTTGTTATATCGTTGGTCCTTATAATTATGTCATGATTAAAGAATGTAAAAATTGATATAAATATAATTTATATTCAGTATATGTTTATTATAATAATCTATATAATTTTAGGTATGAAATGGATTATACCATTCATGGAGATAGTAAGCCATACATACACATCAAAGCTATTTCTGTTTTTTATTGACATATTGAAAGAAATAAACTGATATATATATGTATAAAATATCATTAAATTAGAATTATAATTTTATATATATCATATATGTTCACTAAACCCATCTTTAATACATTCCATTTAGTGGGTGAAGTAATCACATCGCTTTGAGGGGGTGGTAGTCCACACTTCCTCAAACCGAATTATCTTATTTACACTAAATGGAAAGTAAAAAAGAAATGTGTTGTAAAAAGAATATAGAAGACTAAATACATATAATTATAATATATAAAATATATAAAAATAATTTACATCATAATTTTCATCATTATAGGAGATAAAGGAAAAATTAAAAATCATCATTTAGTGAGGTTTTAGTTCTCTGTACACGTAAATAGTATGTTCGTTACCCATTAGACATAGGTTTGTGTAAGTATAGGTCCAAAACTTAGCATAAAAATTTATATTATATTTAAGATATTTATTTTTTCATAAAATAATGTAATAAATAGAGTATAGGTGGTGGATAAATAAAATAAAATGAAGATATTAAGAGAAGACGTTACATCTTAATTAGGTAACTCCTTTCAGTTTATGCCAAAATAATTACTTGGATTGATTTCTACACAAGGGTGGGATTAGAGTTGTAAGGAAGGGATTATATAAAGTGTATTGGATAGATATTGGATTAACCCATGTGTTATTATAGGTGTGAATAAGTGGGAGAGGTGGTGGCCTTTTATAGATAAGGGAAATGACACACTTGGCATTTTTTAAAACAAGTTAGGTATACCCAAATTTTTACCTAAAAAAAGTCATAGAAAATAACAAGAACACAATAATATAAGGTTAATTGACATAAAATGTCCATAAAATTGGTTTTGTAAAAGATTCCATGTTTTTTGGGGTCTTAATGTTATGGTTTATTCACTTATTAAGCTTAATTTAACCTTAATCGTTGTAATTAATTTTAATCACTTTCACTAATATTTTCGGTAAAAAACTAATTTAAACTAATTAGAAATTAGAAATTATGATTATTTAAAATATGTAATATATTTTTCCAAACTATAATCATATAATTGACTGAAATTAAATTAAAAAAAATCCTACTATCAGGACGACACTGTGGGTTTTAAAAGTAAAAATGATCAAAACTTTGCTATCTTTTTATATTCAATTTAAAAGTTAAATTTATTCCAATGACCAAAATTGGGTTCATTGATAAAAATATTATATAATTAAACTTTTAAACCAAATTAAAATATAATTTAACCGTATAAATAAATTTGATGAAAAACCAGTTTTTGAATTAATATCCGGTTTTTTCATTATTCACCAAAAAATGAAGTTTCTTAGAAAAATCCAAAAAATTCACTCTAAGATAATTTATACTTTATAAATTCAAAAATTAAGTTTATTTTATCAAATTAAATTTATAAATTTGTCTAAAATTATTTTTATTTTTTTTCACAAAAGGATATGAAAAGTAGTTAATTTGAGAAAATAGTATTTTTAAAAATATATTGACTTTACCCAAAATTATATGTTATTGTATTCAATATGTTTTAATTATATAAAACCATTATAAAAAATATTTTAAAAATATTTATTAATATTCATATAATTATGTTCAATTTCTAGGTTAAAATTATCTCGTTTATATAATTATAACAATAAAATTATGTTTCGTAGAAACACTGATGCTTCATGTAATGTATGTCAAGTCGGTGTGGCATGTAACATATGAAAAGTTGGTGTTATTTGTAACATAAGTAGAGTCAATTTTCTATGTATAGTACACCGATTTGGTTCTGTGTGAATGGAATGTTTAAATTAGTGTATTGCAAGACATAAATGAAAAATTAAATTTATTAAAAAAAGTCCATTAAAACTCGAGGTGTTATAGTGTTTCGCTCCACAATTATCCCAAAGTCTCTAATGATTGAGGAACTCTAAACCTTTGGAATCATATTGATAAATTGAGATTTAATTCCAATATGATTAAATTCAATGATTAATAATTCCTCAATAGCTTGGTAAATATATTCTTACAAGAGGTCCCAAAATTTCACGAAAAATTTGTTAGTAATCACATCATACTTTGCAACACAATTTGAATAAAGAGAGAAAATAGCCTCTTTAACCTCCTAATTAATACAGGGAAAAAAGTAAAAATCCATTTTTATATCATTAAAATAGTTAGGGATGATATTAAAAAATTTAAAATCATGTGAGTTATCCTCTTCAGTGAAAACTTATGTGAAGTGACTAACCAAGGAATTACCAATTTACACCTTTGAGAAAAGGTTCTTACCATTCACACATTTTTTTCTAATAGTATTCATAATTTTTATTTCTCTATGAAGCATATGATATAATTTAAAGCTTCTATCTCTCTATTTGATCCAATTCATTCTAAATTTGTCTTTAAGAACACTTTTTTTAATCTTAATCACATGATCAAGATTAAAATTCTTATGAATCTATTTATTATAGGTTTTTAGGTTTATATACTTATTTTTATTATCTTGATGGTTATTATGAGCCAGTAAGATATCTTTGTTAATATTATGAAAAATTTTCTTACTCCAACTCCTGAGAGTCAGTTTGATTTTTTATGTTTCAATTTAATGTTCTAAAATGATCCTCCAACCCACTTAAGTTCCCATTCCCACAAAAAAACATTACAATACTCCTCAAGGGATACCCATTTATTATTTTGAAGGGATAGGGAGAATTTATCCTAGAATACTCAACTATAAATACCAATATAGGAGAGTGATCTAAGTGATTATTTAAGGGAGAAATACAAGGTAGATAGGGCTATGTGTAATTACCAACTAATGAAGAAAATGATATATAAAGTTTTTAGCTTATTTTCTATGAAAAGAGTTCCTAACCTATGTAAAATCAGTCCCAACTAGTATAATCACATAAATAAAGCACATATTAATATATTGAATCCACAATATATCATAATTTTCTATTTTTTCTTTTCTTTGATGATGACTTACTAATTTTTTGTGATGTATATGAGGTTAATATTAACTTATTCATTGATATTTTTTTATAATAAATTGGTTTTTAGAAAAGTGGTTTTTTAGAATAAATATTATTCTCTTTAGAAAATGATTCACTAAGAGGGGAAGGTTCACAACATTAGAAAATTTAATGTGAATATGGTTAAAATTCTATTTTCCTATTTAGGGGTTACAATTTCTATAGAAGAGTAAAATAATAATTCTTGGATGGAATTACATAAAAAATAATCTCTAATTTGTGTAGTTATAAATGGAAAAAAATTCTTTCCCAAGATGGCAGGATATGACTAATCAACATTATGATAAATTCTATATTTTTATGCCTTTTTATCTCTACAAAAGGCTAAGGGGGATGATTAAGAGGTTGGAAATGAAGATCACGATTTTTATCTAGATGAAATATATACATGAAAATAATATTATTTTAGTAGAATGGGGAAAATACACTAATCCCATTAGCTTGGTTGGATTGGGATTAAGAATATTATAATATTCAAAATTCATATTATTTATAGTTACTCTTGGATACTCCTACATAGATCTAATAAATTCTTTAACTTCACCAAAGAAAGAATTATCAAGGATTCAAAGGGGGATGTATTATTTTCAAGATCAAAATTTGGGTATTCCCCAAGAAACACTTTTTAAGGGATACTAACCCATATCAAAATGATTACTTCAATTAATTCCACCTTGAACTTTTCCAAGTATAAATAGAAGGATTATTGTATCTCACATTAATATATGATTCCACATAAACTCTCTAATATTTAAATCTCATATGTGAAAAGGTTGAATGAAGTGACTAAAATCCTTACAAAATCAGTTATTTATGATACCTAAGCTTATAAATTTTATAAATATGGACTTTAATTTTTGATTCTATATAATAATAAGAATTTTCAATTCTAATCTACCTTAAAACTACCAATGTGGTAATACATATTTTACTCTTTAAATCTAAATAATTTGAGAAAAAACTTTATTAAACATTTAAAAAAAAATCCTTATTTGGATAATTTGGAAGAATAAAATCATTTCTATTTATTACTTAACTATTACTATGATCCAAATTTCCTATATTTATCTAGTGTATTTTAAATCACCTGAAACCTATTTACACATATTCATTAGTTTCTATTTTTCTTAAAGGACTTGGAACTATTTTTTCTAACTTTTTATCATCATTTCAACTGATTCTAATAACTTTTAATCCTTTATTTTTTATATTATAAATATTGGGATTAGTGTACAATTCTCTAATTTTTTGGTAGATGTAGTGGATTTATGATTATTTCATGTTTTTAAGATGAGTAACCTTTTAATAAATGGGGGTATAATAAATTCATTAAATACCATATATTTTCATATAATTAATTATATTCACTAGGTTACTTAGATACAAACTTTGTACATGAATAAATAATAGATATTTGATGAAGAAGAAGTAAAATGTTTTTATTTAACATCTATAAATACTTCTATAAAATTATAGAATAACACCAAATAAGAAAAAATGGGAACCCCCTAGGAAGATAATCCTAGAGGACATGGTCAAAAACCACTAATTAAATGAGTTGAATCCAACCAAATATTTTTATCCCCTACAACTGGTAGGAAAAACAGTTAAAAGAGTTCCCAAGATCTAGAATTAAACAACCCTAACCTATTAACTAACAACCTAGCTTACTACCTACTAGCCAAAACTATCTAATGAAAAATAAAATAATTCATATGGTATTTATTATAACCCTTACATTCCCCCCCTCAAGTACATTTTCATATTAAAAACACCCCAACACCCATCACCCTTATTTATTAATATAACCATCTCTCCCTCACTTGGTTCCCTTCTGTATCAAGAACACCAACACTTCAACACCATTACATGTCCCCTCTAGTGATTTCAATCTAGGGCCTCACTGGCCTACACTATAATATACTACTTCCTAGTGAGGATATAGTATGATATATCACATTCCTACCATTATGACCCTCTTAAAATTCCACCTTATCCTTAGGGTAAAAACATACTGAATATATGAATGTTTTTATAGATATAATGACCCCATCATTCAATTTTCTGAATTTTTAGTATGAGAAATAATATCTTACCTCTCATTTGAAAACGGATTTGTATCCACAAACAAATTTCTTTTCCTAAGAAAAATTTCATATGATATTATTTCTAAAATAATTGTTTATCATTGATATATGTTTACCCAATATAAAAAACCTTTCCACCAATATTTATAAGCATGAATGATTCTGGGAAATTTGTGATCAAAATAAAAAATGCCATTATTTCAAAAACATTTCAAATTTTCTTAAAACCATTAAAATATATTTATACTAAGAAAACCCTTTCTACAATACCTTTAGTAATCCAAGTGTAAATAATAGAACATAAGGTTTTATTTTGAAATGATCATTGTATTTTTCATCATGGAAATGAAGTTTATAAAATATATTGGGTACACTTTGTGGCTTTATAACATAGCCATCACTAGAAAAAATAGGTGTGCTATTTTATGATAAAGAATAGAAATAATAAAAGCTAACAAATTACAGGTTCCATAAGTGAGTACTTCTAAAAAAATGATAAAGTTATCATCCTTGAAAATCAATTGATCTTAGAAAATATCATTAAGATTATTTTTTATATCCTTAATATATTGATCTTTCCTAAAGAACAATTCAAAATAAAATATATATTATTATGTATAACATGATAAAAAAAGTAAAATTGAAAGTATCCAAGAAACACTAACTTTAATTACTAGATTTTTTAATTATAGAATATAAAAGGTTAAGCTAACATCAATATGTCCATAGTTTACAATATGAACACTTTCAGAATAATAGGATCATCACTTACAAATATAGGTGTTTCCTCTAGAAATGGGGATGACCTTGTTTACTTAAGGTTCAAACATTCCAATCAGTTTTTAATGGGTTTGTTCATAGAACCAGAAACATCCAATGATTCTATATCCATTTGGACCTACTTTCCAAAGGTAGGTGATCATTAGTTGTAGACCGATGAGGCTTAAGAATTTGCATTGGTCGATAGGATGGGAGTTCGGACTCATCACACCTTTTTTGGGGGAATTATTGTCTAATCCGGGACACTATTTATAGATTTAACTTATGTTTGTGAATCCTTATTACACTACTAAGTATGAAAATGATCTTTCCTTAAGATCTGACAATCAATGATTGATATGTATGAGATTTAGAGAATCTTTAATATGTATTTGAGGTTCTTCATCGATAGAGAATCATCTGTATTTGTTAGAGATTCTTAGTCAATGGTATCCTTCAACACATTATATAAAGATCTCTTGGTCATTATGATAACCATACCGGTTTTAAATCCACTCAGTGGGGCACTTGAAGTTTATTGTCGTTCAGAAGGACATGGAGTATTTTAGAGTTGGGATCGTACCCGTAGATAGGCTACCTACGTATCCTTGTTAGAAAAGGAATCAGAACCCACGTAGTTTGGGAATTAAGATATAGTTTAATGTCATATAGGACAGATGCGAACTAATGGGTGATGGGATTGAACCTCAGAAATGCTTCTTACATACTCCACTTTTAAGGTAGAGATCAAAGTCCATGTAGTTCAGTTGGGAATTGTGGGGATTACGTATGATTAATGGCCCAAAGAGATGTTTCGTGGTTACTTTAACACTCTAAGCTCACGTGAGTCATGCTCGGTGTGGGAAACAAGAGGTATCAGTAAACCTGATAACTTGTGCCATGAAAGATGCGGTCACAAGGAATGATATGGGGATTATGTATGTATGATTTTCCAAATAGATAAAGATCAGGACATACTTTAGAGAAGAATCCCGGGAACAAGGTCCATAAAGGTATATGTGCTTTATAGAGATTTGGATACTCTTACTTGGGGATTATTCCTGAGGAGGATGCCCAAATTAAGAGGGGACTTGTGATTGGGTTTTATTCCTGAGAAGGAATCCCAAATCAATAGCAGTTAAGACTGGTTAAGAGAAATTATGACTGGGGATTACTCCTGAAAAGGAGACCTAGGTTAAAGGGACTTTAGAACTGGGGCTTACTCTTGAGAAGGAGGCCTAGGTAAATGGAATTTGGGATTTGGGGCTTACTCCTATGGAGGATGACCATATTTGGGAACTTGGGGCTTACTCATAAGGAGGATGCCCAAACTAGGGAACATGGACTAGGGATTACTCTTGAAAAGGTGGCCCAGGTTAGGGGAATTATGACTGGGGCTTACTCCTGAAAAGAAGGCCCAGTTTAAGAGAATGTGAACTAGGGCTTACTACTGAAAAGAATGCCCAGGTTAAATATCTTATTATCTTAAAGGATGAGGCTGATTGAATTAAATCTCTCATCTTAGTGACATAAAGATATGTAAATCACTAGGTTTTGAGAGATTTCACAGAATTCCTTTCAGATAAGGAATACAACCAAGGAATCATGCCATAAATGGATTTGAAGAGGATTCTAAAGGCTAAATATTGAAGAGGAGATGTAGATTTGAAGAAAAGAGATGAATGGACAAGAGGGACACCCAAAAAGAGGTAGGCGTGCGGGTCCTGTTTGGGCACGTAGGTCCTGGTCGCATAGGTATACCTGCGAGACACTTGGGTACTTGCGCGCCAGTCAACCCATAGGGTAATACTTGAGAGAGGCTTGGTTCAATCCCTTAGTAATATCCCTAAAGGATTATAAAAGGGTGGCATGCAGGTTCTGTTGAAGGGATAAGGCGGCGCGCAAGTGTGACCAATTCCCATAAGGACTAGACACTTAGGTGCGTAGGTGTTGATGAATTTCAACACTTAGCTCTTGTTCCCTCTCTTTAGATCTTACATTCTAGGTAATAAACTACCTTATTAGTGTTCAAAAGACTTCAAGAAGAGACTAGGGCCCCGAGAGCTGAAATCTAAGTTTCTAGATTTTTCGTCCTCGAAATGGGGGGCCCACAATGGGTATTTATAGGCTACTAAAGACCCTGGGCGAAAATCAAATAGGGAGCGCAGGTCACCTACACGCCCAAAATGTGGCGCGCAGATATACCCACGTCACCATAATGGAACTTACGCGGCCCATGCTCAAAGCAATCCTTGTTCACGCTTTTGTCGATTTTTGATATTTCTTCAAAGGATGAATCACTTTGTGTTCCATGTATTTCCCTTTTCATTTGTTAGAATCTGTGACAGAAATGAGCGTCAAAAAAAGTACCCCCTTAGAGTTGGATCCGAAATAAAGGAGAATGTGACTCTGAGGTAAAGAAGAAAACCAAGGAATTGCGGTGCACAGGTGTTAAGCGCGTAGATGGCGTCGCACAGGTGTGAGCCACGTAGGTTTCGACATGCAGGGGTGTGGCCTTGCCTATAAATATGCGGCCATTACTCATGAAAAGCAACCGGTTCTCAAAGATTCCCACTCTCGCCACACAAGTTTCCTTCATCATGCAAGTGTCTTGTTTTCCACTGGTTATTTGTGCCGCGCTTATGTATAGGTATTTGGAATTGCGCGGTAATACCTGCATGCCAAAAACTTGAGTGACACAACTATACTTGTGCGCCAAAATTGGATTTGCGCGCCTTAATGCCTTATCCATTTTTTTCACTTTTTTTCACAAATTTTATGAAAAATCAACTCACTTAAGAGTTAATTATTCAAACATTGTACATATTAAATGGCTCCTAGAAGAATTGGAATGGCTGATGAACTGTATAGCAAGTGGATTGATGATATGATGAATGTTTTTGGCCATGATTACTATACTTTCTGCAGCAGCACCCTCCTAGATTTGGCTAAGTACTTGAAGAAGTATCATCTTAACTTTCCAGAGAGCATCTACTTGCCACTGTATGGGCATGGTCATCTACAAGAAGTCAACATTCTAGAGGCAAATAATTATCTCCCACATTCTTGGTTTCAGAATTACACCAATTTTGCTTCAGCAAATATCCCAAGTGGAGTAGAATTTGTAAATACTGGAACAGTGGAGAAGGCCTACATGATGCATCATAGCTCTTGCGCGCCAGATCTGAAACCTCACAAGCCTGAGCTGCAACCACATTATTATCCTTCAATCTTTCGAAATTCTCAGATGGATCAATCCAAAGGCTGGAAGAAGAGTTGGGACTTCCATCCTGGAGGAGGTGTGAAGCCAACTTGGATGTGGGCATACAGGGTGTGACAAACCTATGCAGAGTTTTTTTGAGGATTTGAAAGGAACTATGATATATGAAGTTTTCTGGGCTGGGGAGACATATGTCTACAGGAATGATGAGTTTGTGCCGGAGCTAATCATCCACTGGAGCCCAGAAACCAATTCTTTCCATTCGAATCATGGAGAAGTAGGCATCAGTTTGTGGGACATCTACAATATATCAGGGACTCCAATTCTAGGTGACATGTATGATGAATTCATCCCCCAAGGCGACTTGGAATGATTCGGAGAAGACTCCAGATTTGGATCGGGAATTATTGAAAATTCTCCACAAGCTCAAGAGTTTAAAGACCTTCCTAACTCATTCTAGAAAGGATATTCATCCAGAGGATTGGATGAATATGTTTCTTACCAAGAAGGAGGAGAAGGATTCGAAGGAGAAGGGGCCCACCTATACTCATCCTACTACCTACCTCGGAACAGAGAAGAGGGGTGCTCTTGGCACATTGTAGCCGACCCTAGAAGCAAGATAATTTGAGAAGTAGGGATATGAAGTAAATCATAGAATCCCAAAAAAGACCCGTCTGGCGGGCTTCTTAGCCTTGTGGTTCAGTTTTTATCTTCTTCTAGTCAGGGATTAGAAAGGAGGCGTCATGCCATGGACCTTCGTTGTGGCAGCCAAGTTGGATGAGAAGAAAATGGTTGGGTTGGCCACCCCCATTTTAGCGAATATTCACAGGATCTTACGCCATGTCTTCATGGGTAAGTCTCCTTTGATAATAGTGGGACCATTCCATGTTTTGTGGGGATGAATCACCAATCATTTTAGGACATATAATGTATAGAATGGAGTAATGGTTTTTGGAAGTTCCTTCAGGCCATCAGTGCAGGAATTTTCTTGAGTTTCTCCATTATCCCTTAACCCCTATGATATGAAGGTGAGGCTAAGCATGTTTAAGGAATTAAATTTCTTTCCTTATGGAAACTCACCAACCAGTCGGTTTGTTGATTATGGAACCGCCGATCTGGAATTGAGGTCGTACATGCTAGCTTACAGAGATGGTGTATTGGCCACCAGGATTGATGGAGAGATTATATGTGAGGCCTATGCTCTATACAGATTTTCACACCAATTCAAGTGTCTACAGATGACTGTTGTATCCCCTCCTGTGCATGTCCGGTCAGAGAAGCATCCGATGGTTTCCTGAAAACTATGGTTGCTGACATCTATGGAGAAGACCGGGGTAGTGTTTGATCTACCAGTTCATAAAGCGATGAGTTACTTGACTACATGGTATGCCGAGAACTGGATAGCATCATACCCTGAAGGGGTGTTGAATCGTCCAGTTTATCGGGTGGGGAAAAAGAAAAGAACTGTAGAGAAAGAAACCCTTCATCAAAAAGGTGATGCTTCCCCACCCGGAGCTGATTCACCAGGTTCCTCACCTAGGGCTGACTCACCGGATTCCCAAGATGGGGATGATGAGGCACAACATGCAGAAAAGTGGCCTCATACCAGATATAATCCCCATGTCAGAATCAAGAGACCAACTCCATCAACTCCTAGTGAGTTACTTCATTGGGGAAATCTAATCACCATTACTTTATAGAGCAACAAGTCTTATTTTCTTGTCCTTTATCTGTATTTGCAGAAGCTGGGAAGAAGCTGAAGTCTAATATTGTAGGACCCTCTTCACAGCCTTCTGGTACACATGCTGAATATTTACGACCAGAGGCTGTCCAAACATGGTGGAGTTTATATTACAATACTGAAACCACCTGGATGGATTTATGAAAAGGGATACACATCCCTAGAATAGAGAATCTTCGGGCTTCTAATGATATCTGTTTTTAGGATAATCCCTATGAAGTGCGGGCTTACATCAGAGATCTAGAGATGCTCATATATGCCATCGAAGATTCCATTAATGTCACCAAGCAGGTGAAATAAATGATAGATCATGACACCAATGAGGGGACTGGTGGTTCCAGAGATGAGGAGTGGCACAATTACATGGCTCCTGAAGATGTAAGTTTCTTTCCTTATTTTCTTTGCATCTTGATTTTAGTCAATGATTTGTTACTCAAGGAAATTATTTTCTTCATCCTGTAGCTTTCAAAGAAAGGAACTACTGAGGTTTCTTCACCACAGTATAGCCCTGGTGGTACTACCATCGAGGCTAATGAATCTCCTCATGAACCGAGTGAGATATCTCCAGGACAACAAGCCATGGATGAATAATTAGAAAGGTCTTTTCACTCTCCAATACCTGTATTTGGAGAGGAGAATGTAAACACTCCCAAAAATCCAAAGAAGCAAAAGCATCGAAGGAGGAAGTCCACAGCTAAATGTTTCATCAGTAGTGGTATGTCCTTTAGATAGTCATGAGTCCTAACCCATGAAAAGTTTGCTCATACTTCTTGGGATTGTAGGGGCTTCTTTAGTTTCCCCTTTTAGGGAGAGTAATGAACCTCCTCTAAGAACAACAGAGGGTGCTGGTGAACAATCACAAGTTCATGCTGGCTTGGCTTCTCCTAGAAAGGAACCGACGTCTATTCCCAGTACCACTCCTACTGATACTGCAAGAACAGAAGAACCTGATTATATTTAATTAACAGTGTTTCATAAAATTTTTAATGAAACATCAACTGAATTCCATTATGTGATACTTTAGGTTCAACTCCTTCACCTGAAAATTTAGCAGCCACTGCAACTGACTCCACAATTTTATCTGAAGACGCTGTCCGGGGTTAGAGGCCGTAGAATGAGGGTTGCCAAAAAGATGTATCGAATTCTCCCACTAGTGATACTAACCAGGAATCTGAGATAACATTGGATGAAATTATGGAACTTGGCACATCTTTTGAAGATTTTATAGATCATGTTAAATTACCATGTAATTTAGAAGATTTTGGTCGTGAGTGTTATCCTTAGTCCTGTCAAAATAACTTCTTATTACATCTCTGACCATGATTAGTTCAAATGTGCAGTTCCATATGAGCAAGATAATGAACTGCCAATGCCTGAAGGGGTACAGAAAACTCTACTATTCTAGAGACACTAGCTCAAGTAGAGCTGAACCTAGCAGAGCTTCCTGAAATTCATCCTGAAAATCTTGTTGAAGCTAGGAAAGACAGAGAGGATCCTTCTCATGTTTCTGTTCTACCGTTGGGTAAGGGATAACAATATTTGTGATTGTACTGAATTTTCAAGACATCCAATGGACTTTTGTTATCCTTTGAAACTAAGAAAATTTTTCAATTGATTATGCAGGGCCATCAATTTCAGTGGCTAAATTTGGAGGTGAAGCCTCATCCTCCACCCCAACGGGAATAGAAAGTGAAGTAATATGGGTTAGGGGTGAAGTTGAAGAACATGGAACTTCCATAAGTGCATTAGTCCCAGATTATATCCACCCCTATGATAGTGATGCTGAGTCAGACCCGAAAGTACAAAAGGCGCTCCAATTTTCACGACGCAAGGTATGGAAGAACATATGGAAGATCATATCTGAAGTGCCTCTAGAAGAGATATTATAGAAGATACCCTGACTTTCATCCCTATTTGTTATGTTGGGACTTGGAAGTTTTGGATATCAAGTGATCCATGACGCGGTAAAATAAGTCATCTTAAGAAGGGAGCAAGAGTAGAAGTACCATAAAGATTTGATTAGGGTCAGGCTATCATCCAATATCAGTGAATTTGTGGCTATGGTATCCCGAGATGAGGCTGATCATGCTGCCAAGTTAAAGGAGCTGAAGCATAAGATCAAAGAGAAATTCATCCAGAAGATGCACCTTCAACAATAGTTAGATGCTATTACTGGGGAACTTGAACAACTTAATAATTCATTGGAAGGAGTTCAAATGAATGGTATGAAATCCATTTCAGATGTCAAGAAATCACTCTATCAAGCTGAAAAGAGTGAAGATGGTCGAGTGCATGAGCTTCAAGTGGCTGTTGATGAAGCTCGGGATACCGTAAATCAAATGAAGATTTATGTTGAAATCCTTTTGTAATTCTTGGAAAAGAGAAGAGACTCCAGTCTGTGTATGTCCTTCTAACTTTTTTGCATCAAATGAAAAATACTTTCATCTTCAATCATTTGTGCATCCCTTTTTTGCTACCTCCTTTAAATTTTTACCTAAGCCAATGGGCCTAGTAAGAAAAGTTTGAGTTTTTCTAGGATTATTATAAATAACCCTACAAACATTGAATCTTTTTATTGCTCAATATTACCTAAATCATACAAAATGTATCTTTAGTGAGTTGGGACTTGACTTTTGTTCAGAGTTCCCTTGTATTTTGTGGGCAGTTTAAAGTCATGCACGTCAGACATAAAAAGGATAATGTTTAAGGTCGAAATAGCTTTGACCGAATGGATTAAAATTAACTCAATTCATTGATAATTTATTTGAAAACATATTACCACACTCAAGTATGGGGGAAAACATGTAAACTATGACTTAAGAAATTTTGAATATGAGGAATGATATGAAAAAAGGGCTAAAAGGCATTAGAAGAAGTATTTCCTAAGAATGAAGTTACCACTATTTAACAAACCTGTTAGGAGGTTGAATTATATAGGGACACTTAAGGGCATTGGCTGCATAGTCAAATAATAGAATCTTTTGGTTGACAGGTCCGTTATGTAGACTAATTATGCAAGGCCACCTAAGGGCACATGCTGTATAGTCAGGAAAAAGAACTATCAGAAAATTTACTTTTCTACTGCTAAAAAGCCAATGAAAGTTTATGGAGATTAAAATTTTCCAAAGTATAGAGTATACAGTATGGAGAGAGGTACTTGAATATGGATAGGATATTTCCAATCAAGATTGTCTAAGAATTAGATAAATGTCACTCCTACGAAGGAATTAACCAAACGTAGGGAAGGGAAATATAAACCATAGACTTGAATACTTTCAGATCATGAAAAAGAGAATGAGACAAATATGTTAATGATGGTTATTTTCTTTGGATCCTTACATATTTTAAATAATACCAATAAGGAAAAAAGGTTTTCCTCCCAAGAATGAAGTTACCACTATTTGACAAACCCGTTAGGGGGTTGAATTATGCAGGGCCACCTAAGGGCATTGGATGCATAGTCAAATAATAACATCTTTTGGCTGACAGGTCTGTTATGTAGACTGTTTATGCAAGGCCGCCTAAGGGCACATGCTGCATAGTTAGGAAAAAGAACTCTCGAGTATCAGCCATTTTGTGACTAGAAGTCAAGAAAAGGGTTATGGAGATCTGGAAGTATTTAAGGTTAGGAGTATGACACATCAAAAATTGGCATTGTCCAATGTATGTAGAGATACACAGATCAATGCTAAACATAAAAATGTTGTGGTTGGGTCCTGAATTGAGGTGTTGGACTTCACTACATATCCCATAAAGATGAGAATCAAGCCATACACAATTCTTGAAATATAGTTTAATGTCATGTGGGACAAGAGTGTAGGAGAACTTAGTTTAAGGTCATAGAGCTCAAAAAATAATGAGGAATATACATTGTGTGTTTGTTATAAACTTTATGTGAATGAAGAATATGGTTTTCACACCACATTCATGTTTTTATAGGGGACTTTTCAGCCAAGGGACTGAAATTTGAATTTGGGGTTAGGCCCAAAGGCTTGGGGATGGATTCGAGGGACGCTCGAATGTTCCTATGTATCCCATAAGGATGGGAATCAAGCCGCACATAGTTCTTGAAATACCCTATGTACCAATTTGGATCGTATAAGTGAAGGGTGAAAGGGGACCTTAGTGCAATGATGGATTGACCCAAGATAAAAAGTTCAGGAATTGCCATGTATGTACGTAATATTTGGAATATAACATGATTGGAAATCAATGTAAATAATAATTCCCTCTTAGGTGAGGGTGTCAAATAATGTTGTAGTTTATTGTCATACAGGACAAAATTGCGAATAGTTTAATGTCATATAGCAAGGAAGATGGTGAACCAATGTAAAAAATATTGGTTCTGGGGCTGCTTCACAGATCATCATCATATGAGATGGAGGTGAACTGATGTGAAGAGATTGGTTTTGGACTTAAACCTCAGGAGGTTGCCTACGTACCTAGCCTAGAAGAAAAGGATCAAATTCAGCGTAGTTCAATTAAAGTATGAATTGGTGATCAAGTTGTTCTTGAGGACAACGACCTAAAAAATGGTGTTGGGAATTACACATGGTTAGCGGCCTAGATAGGGTGTTATGGTTGAAGTTTACTCTAAGATCACATGAGTCATACTCAGTGTGAGAAATAAGAGGTTGCAAAAACCTTAACGATGCATAGTTTAACGTCGTGTTGGACGAAGAGAGGACTGTTCAGTTTAATGACATTCAGTAAGGACTTAAGGGGGGGGGGTGTATAGTTTAATGTCATATAGCTAGGACAAAAGAGAATATTATGCAGTTTAATTTCATGCAGTAAGGACAACACATTTTAACGTCATACTGGACAAAAGGGGGTAATACAGTTTAATGTCATGTTGGACGATGGAGTGCTGTACAGTTTAGTGTCATATAGCTAGGACGTATTAGGGACTTTTTCATAGTTTAACGTCATTTGGGACGAAGAGGTGCACAGTTTAACGTCATATAGCTAAGATGATGGTTATTCAGTTTAATGTCTTTCTGTATGTAAGGGACTTCTGTACAGTTTAGCATTATGTAGCTCGGATGTCACAGTTTAACATCATGTTGGATGTAAGGGACTATGCAGTTTAAAGTCTTGCAGCAAGGACAACACAGTTTAACGTCATGTTGGACGATAGGGTATTTGTATTACACAAAATACTTCTTCAAGAATCTTGCATTAGTTGGAGTCGTAATGAGTTCTCCATCCATTAAGATTAAAGAATAAGCTCCATTGGAGTAGACCTTATGTATTGAGTAAGGTCCTTCCCACTTTGGCTCAAGATTTGGAGGTTTATTTCCTGGTATCATTGGATTTCTGAGAACCAATACCAATTCTCCCTGAATGAATGAATGAATATGAACTCTTTTGTTGAAATCTCATGCTATTCAATTCTGATAGACTTCCAAGGGGTGCAGGGTGCACAATATTTTCTCATATAATCATTCAATTCATCTAATCACTTTTGAGATTTTTCATCTGTAGATGACTGATCAAAAATGGATACCCTAAGTGAGGGTAATTGAACCTCAATGGGAAATAATGCTTCTTTTCCATATACCAATGAATATGGAGTTGATCGCATTGCAGTGCGGGTGGTGGTCTGATAAGCCCATAAAGCATGAAAGAGTTTATCAGGACATGATTTATTATCTTTATCCACCATATTTTTCAGTATGTTTGAAAGAGTCTTGTTTAAGGCTTCTATTTGGCCATTTCCCGCTGCATGATACCGAGATGAATGGTTGTATTTGATGTTGTATTCTTGATACAACTTCCTTACCTCAGATGAACAGAAGTTGGT